>OU343223.1:161141968-161471816 GCA_910596185.1 Chrysanthemum makinoi | reverse complement strand
TGGGGTAAGCCTTTTAGGAGTTAGGGTTTAGGTTCTTAGGGTTTTAGCGGATAGGGTTTAGGTTTTTTGGTTTAGCGGTTAGGGTTTTAGGGGTTTAAGGTTTAGGGGTTAGGGTTTTAAGATTTAGGGTTAGGGGTTTTAGGTAGGGGTTAGGTTTTTAGGGTTTAGGTTAGGGCTTTTTAGGTTTAGGTTCAGGTTTTAGGTTGTGTTAACACAAAAGAGTATTTTTTTAAATTTTCATTTATAGTGTAATATATCGAAACCCGTAAAAAACGATAAAAATAAGTTCGTCGAAAGTATACAATATTGGATCTCTATAGAAAGATAATTTTATTCTTGTCGCAATGTATAAATAGTTTTATCTAATTATTAACGGTTTGTGAGATATTTAATTTTTAAATATAAGGGTAAATGAATTTTAATTAATTTGATCAAAATGAGTTGAGATTCATCCATTTGATCTTTAGCTTTTATGATCTTTTATTGATCTCACTCCAATGTTTACATTTTATTAGTTTAAGTTTTTATTTATTGTTGTAATGTTTAAGTATTTTTATTAATGAAGTTTAATTTTGTTTTTAAAAATATTTGAATTAAAAAAGTGAAAAGAAAATAAATCCTAAATCACCACTGTGATAACTGATCGTAATAAATCGTCGAAAAGAGAAGTTGATGGACAGAGTCACCCAGGTCACCACTGCTGGCCTAAGAGCGTGTTTTTACTTGAACTCCTCCGTTAGGATAGGATGCAGCATTTTCATTTAAACACCACCTACCCTCAAACAAGCTGATATCGTGCACGAGTGAGTCTTGTCTTATCAATGGCGGCGATGAACCTGACACTACCACCACACACAGCCACCACTTCATTCCTCCGACCTTCCAAAACTTACACTTACACCCCCTCAAAACCCAATCTTTCCACTCCACACACCTCAACAACACCCACCTCTCCTTATCCTCTCTCAAACCCAACAACCACCGCAGACAGTTGAGTGGTCTTGTCGTGTGTGCTGTCGGGAAGCTGTCGGAGACAGAGCTGGTCCCTGTTGAAAATGATGACGTGGTGGTTCCATCAGGTTCAGGTGTTTATGCTGTTTATGATAACAATGGTGATATGCAGTTTGTCGGGTTGTCTAGAAATATTCAATCTAGTGTTGTGTTTCATAAAAAGGCTGTGCCTCACCTTTGTGCTTCTGTTAAGGTACACACGAATTATGTTTTAGTTATTTGTTGTTTAGGATTGCTTAGCATATCTTCGGCTCAACTTGTTTCGTTTCGTTATGCTTGCTTATTTCCTTTTCTTACCAAACTCGTTATCTCCTGCCCTTGTCTTTTTTTGGGTTTCCGATACCGCACACACACATACTCAAACCAGGACCAGGAATTGAATTTGAGACCTCACACATTTTAGTGTGATAGTCACAAGCCATTTTGCCACTAGGCCACCCCTAACTAGTTTTCCTGCCTTGTCACATTCTACCTGATTTAGTTTCAAAAGCATTATCAGTTTTTAGCCTGCAAACAGAAACATCCCCTGTACGTTGTTAAGCATAAATTAGCCACTGATTGGACCTGTGGCTGCCAAATGTTTGTTTGCATTTTTAATATTATTATTGCTATAGTTCAAATTATATTGATATATTTGACTTGTAAAGTAAGACCTTTTCATTTATGGACTTTTTTTTCAATATGGTTTCCTTTCTTAACTTGATGTAATTTGGTGATCGTAAAATTCTTACATCGTCATGTTTCTAGACTTTTAGTGATTAAGTTGAGTGTTTTAACTTTACTTTGTACCAATTGTGAAAAAGTAGGGAAGAAGTATAAAGTTCTTAAGGTACCATATATTCTTATAGGTTTTGGAACTTCAAACCCTAGGCTTGAGTTTGTAAAGCTTGATATACTTTTGTCGATGGTCTTCCTCATCATCAGTTTATATATGGTAATGTTTTAAATTTTTAATTAAGACAGATGTGACCAGACATAGTAATATAGGCCTTTTCTCAAATCAAATGTTATTGGCAGTTTGGCACTAGCTCCAAATTGCAAGTGCGATAATTAACTTGTTAGTTGTCACATAATTTTTCATTCCATAGTAGGTTTCTGTATTGTGCTGAAATGATTGCTTCTCCCGAATCTCTGATTTTGGCCCTCGATTGAATGATTGTATTTTACATAATATATCACAAATGCTTTGAATGTATATTTATCTTTAGTTTAGGACCGTTATAATTTCTCGTGTTTACTTAGTCAACAACAAGCCTAAAACTTGCTAAAATGAGATCCACAAAACACACACACAAGAATTCACGGCTATAAAGATGGTATCTTTCTTGCCACTAAGACAATATTATTGGAGGTGGCTAAACAGGCATCTTGATTCAGATTAGTTAATGTGTTGAACTGGGTGGGTTGGTTAAAACAAGTCACTAAACCAATTACTTGATTCAGCTAAATCAGACTGTTTAGCCATCTCTACTAATAGCTTTTTTTGCAGGAAATGATTAGTTGAAAACACATTTTTTATTCAGCACTTTGTCTAGAGTCACAAGTAGGATTTTTTCTTATTCCCAGTACATTTCATTGGTATGCTATGACTAGAAAGTATGGTTTATAAATATAAAAAGGACCAATCCGGGAAGAGAGGTAAGACAATCAAATCAAGTATGAAACTTGAATCTAGCGAATCTGATATGTTTTTTTGATGGAGATGGATGAGGTTTTTGTGTTTTTGATGATTCCCAAGTTACAAATTCGTCCTCTATATATAGGCACATGGTGACCCTTCAAAACAGTCATAATACCCCTTCAAATGGCCTTAGAGACACATCTTTTCATAACAGTCACAATGGTTCACAAAAAAACTGCTATTAGCGACAGAATAACCGTCACTAACTGAAACTGATTCAAATAGTCGCGATGGTTCGCTAAGTGATGGCTTTTTAACAGATATAATCACCACCATTTTGAATAGGTGCGTCTTTAGGATGGTGATGGTTCATTAGAGACGTTTTAGTGACAGAAAAACTGTCACTAATCTCCATTTCGTGGCAAACACTAAAAAACAACAAAACTATTAGATAGTAATGTTCCAACATATCTAACACACAGTAAGAGTAAGGCATGTAAACGATCATCATAACTATTGGATCTACAAACTCCAAGTTTGACCATAAAATGTTTGCACCTTCCTCATTATATGGTAGCTAGTAGCAGGACTTAAAATAGTGAGGACCGTATATGCTTAGTCGGTAATTTGTTCACATCCATTTATAACAGAAGGCCGATATTTAAGAGCACAACGCAAAAACTATCTTAGGAGTTGGGGTGTTGGATGTGCGCTTGAAAGTAAATCAGGTACATTACTGGACAGCTTGCATTATCGATTTTTTATCGCTTAGGAAATTCTGATTTTGTAAGTAGGAACTAATAGAGAAAGTGAACAAAATGATACATTATGAAAGGAAAAGAACAGTTTTGTATTACGAGGGTAGAAGTCTCATAAATTAGGCTATAAAGGAAAATTAGGTTAATCTATTATACCCTTAGGTAATCAGTTGTGTTGCACATGGTATGAAATTAATTATCCAAAATTGATTTTTGACCGTTACTGATTTACATAAATTGTGAGCAAAATATGTTTCTTCGAACACTAAAAAGTGATTAGTGCAATAGATAAATCTGTTCTGTAGCGCAAATCCCAACACCTAGCTGTTTGTTCTATGCAACTGTGTTATGGGCAATTTTTACTGAATCCTCTAATTTTTATAATATGCACCATGCTCAAGTAATCTCATTTACACCTTTAATTTGACAGGTTGGAGTGGTGGATAGTCCCGATCGAGCAGCATTAACTGAAGCATGGAAATCATGGATGGAAGAACACATAGAAGCCACTGGAAAAGTCCCTCCTGGCAATGAGAAGGGAAACACAACATGGGTTCGCCAAGCACCCAAGACAAAGGCCGATATAAGGTTAACACCACGCCCAAACACTAAACTAACTGTTCCTCTTGAGGAACTAATTGACCGCATGGTAAAAGAAAACAAGGTGGTGGCATTCATCAAGGGGTCTAGGACTGCGCCACAATGTGGTTTCTCACAAAGGGTTGTTGGAATTTTGGAGACAGAAGGCGTGGATTATGAGAGTGTGGATGTGTTGGATGAAGAACATAACAGTGGATTACGTGAGACCCTTAAGAGGTATAGTAATTGGCCTACCTTCCCACAAGTGTTTGTGAATGGTGAATTGGTAGGAGGGTGTGACATATTGTCTTCAATGCATGAGAAAGGTGAGCTTGCTGATCTCTTTAAGAAGTGAACATTGACAACAAGGTCATGTGTTTTCTTTTGTAATACTTAATTGTTGTAACATTTTAATGAGTTAGCACAAAAATCCCTATTATTGTCAGATTTTTAATTATATACTTTCAATTAGAGCGTTAGGGGTGTTTACATGTGTGCTAGTAATTTCGTGGTATTGTGTAATGGAAATTAGATAATTGCATGCAGTAGAAGATAGTGTTTGGTTGTGCTACACTATTTGTGAAATAAATAACTACTTTTAAATTAGGTATTAGTAAAACACAAATTGAAACATAATAGGTTTAGACAATTGAGTTTCACTATGGCTAAACAAATTCTCCAACACTCTAATGGGGTGTTTGGATTTGTATTTTAAACTTTAGAGTAGAATAATTATATATTATATATATAACTATACATCGAGAGCAACAAGGTTGCAATCGCAAAGATAATTGCCAACTTTTAAAAGCCGGGTAAAATACCCCTTGGCGCCAGTTACCGCTGCAGCAGTTTCCATTTTCAAAAATAAATTTTAAGGTTTAACCGTCAAACAAAGTAAGTCCTTTATAGCAATTTTTCAAAAAATAGTCCCTATCCAAATTACCGCCATAAAAAAAATTCAAAGATCGCGCGCTCAAACTGAATAATCAAAAGATCGTTGCAAAAGTTTGCATTGAAAAATTAATTGCCAACTTTCAAAAGTTGGCAAAATAAAGTCCCCTTTAGGTTTGAAAAATATTGAAAAAGTCCAAAATGGCAAAAATAGTCCCTAAGGTTTAAGTGTCACAAGAAAGTAAGTCCTTATAGCAATTTGGCAAAAATAGTCCCTATCCAAATTCACTTAAGCTACAAAAAGAATCCGGCCAAAGATCGCTGAAACGGGGTTCCCACACTCGCTTGGTTTCTAAGGTTCAATTTCACGTATTATGCTTCTAACTATATGATCCTCTAGAACACACCATAACCAGTTAAGCTGCTCCAAAATGAATATAAACAAACACTTTAATTTTATAACCATAGCCCTTTCAGTCACTTATTCCATTTATTCCGACTTTACAATGTGTGGGCTCTATGTCTTTTCACGACAGTCACAACGACCCATAACATTGAAACTTCAAATAACGAAAACAAATTAGGTCTTAATTCTGTTTCAAGAATGGTGAATTGGCATGTTCATCACTACTGTAGAGACACGGGTGTTGCTCAAATCCTTGCTTTTGCAACACATTCCTAGCCATCAACACAACATCTTTGTTACTCAAATCACCTTTGTTCTCTTTTAACACAATCTGAACTGCATTACTGAACGCACCATAAGCTTTCCCTCCATTTCCATGAGGATTCAATTCTGCAGAAGTTTCATTTGCTTGACAGCCACTTAATAAAATCCCATCATCTTCATGTATTGACAGAATCAAATCCAGTTCATGTAAAGGCAAAGAGAAGCTGAGACTTGCAGCAGTTCCAAATAGCTCGAGCAAATGTGTTCCAACATCAGGTGTGTTTATGTTGGTGATTGATGAGAGATGATGTAGTACTGATTCAAATGGGATGGCCTTTGATTTGGTCATGGTGATGCTCGAAGTGCAAGTTGGTGGGAGTGAAGAAGGCCCGATTTGTTCTTTTTCTTTGTTGATTAGCCCGCCGCTATGGCAAGAATCCGAAACGATGGTGAAGGTTGCTCCGTTAGGTACTCGATTCACTAGATTCCGAAAATCCAAATCTGTAATGCAAAAGTTTCAAATGTGACGATTTAGACACATTTACTTGTTAGAACGTCGATTCGGGGTTATGTTTTGTGTCGAACAAGTCAAATGGGCTAAATCAGCAAATTAGCTTTACAAGAAACTGATTAAATTGGTCGAAAGTTGCATACAAATAATTTATTAGTAAAAATGTACAGAATGAGCTCTTTTGGCCAGTTACCCAACCAGTTTTCAAACAATTTACTCTACAAATATTTCATGTATCGTATATGGCATTCAATATGCCTTGTTGCGCTATCATTCTGTATTTTTGTTTGTGCTAGTTATACAGTCAAGACGGGAGGGATTGGGCAAATGGCAGTCATCCCTCTCAGTTTTGTAGTTAATAAAAGTGTTTATGCATAAAATAAAATATTTACAAGAAATTTGTCAGCTTGAAATATAAGTTATGATGGATTTGTTAACTCACCTGTGATTAGATTAAAATCACAAGGAACGATGGCTTCGTCTACATGAGAAGGGTGTGCTCGTCTGTTTGAAGGAATCGGTGCCATGGCCACTATAGTGAAGATAGAGAACGTCTCCAGGTTCGGCCTTATCAACCATGTGGTTAAGCGCCTCCATAATATTTGCACCCGTAGGCTTGATAAGTGAATCAAGTGCATCGGTTAGGAGTTGGATATTGCTTGGCTCGAACCCAAATCGGTCTATTAGCACTTGTCTCATGGCTAAGACATCATTTATGCAACCATGCAACTCATTTGGCGTGTTTGCGTAGTTGCACCCAACTAAAACCGCAAATTTCTTGTTCCCAGCCTTCTCCATGTTTATAGCAAGTACTTGTGGTCTTAAAGTGTTTTAGCAATTATACAATGTTTGGTTGTCACATATATAGAGTTTAAAAAGTAGAAGGAAGAAGGTAGCTTTTTTGATTGTTGGAATTTTATTTCTTAACTTGCAAGTGAACATGTTTACAATATTAAAGTATATGACCATGTGTTCTTAATTACTTCTTATATCTTTAATGTTTTCTCGATTATTGAGTGAGGGGTGAGATCAATAAAGATCACATAAAAAATAAAAAATAAAGATTAAATGTATCAATCTCAACCATTCATTTTTGATTAAATTAATTAAATTTACTTCATCTCACAAACCGTTAATAGTTAGATAAAACTAATTATACCATTATCACAAGAATAAAATTATCTTTCTATAGAGATCCAATATCATATACTCGACTTAACTTTATTTTTATCGTTTTATACGGCTTTCGATATATTACACTATAAATGAAAATTTTAAAAATACTCTTTTGTGTTAACACAACCTCTTAACCCTAAAAAGCCCTAACCCTTAAACCCCAAAAAACCCTAAACCTCTAAAACCTTTTAAAACCCTAAACTCCTAAAACCCTAACCGCTAAAAACAAAAACCTAAACCCTATCCGCTAAACCGTAAGAAACCTAAACCTTGACCCCTAAAAAGCTTAACCAAAAAAAGTCAAACCCCTAAACCCTAAACACCTAAACCCACAAAAAAGTCAGAAAAAAAAAATTCGTCGAAAGTATGTCATGTGAGATATCAAATTAAAGGTAATTTTATGCTTGTCGTGATGGTATGATTAGTTTCGTCTAATGATCAATGGTTTGTGAGATATTTAGTTTTTAAAAATGATGATGAAAGTTTATTTTATTGTTGATGAAAACGAAAGCGAGAATGGTTTATTTGATCTTTAATTTTTCTTTGATCTTTATTGAACCAAACTCTATTCGGTGAATGGTATATGAATACAATTGCTCATACGTATTTGAGCGATTAAAATACCAATGATGGATTTTTTAAGTCGATACAACCGCTGGGATATAGAACTGTTAGAAATGTCCACTAAGAACTGTAATGTAAGTTGATGATGAAAATGAATTTATAAAACTATGTGTCGCCGTAGACTAGCGTGAACACCCGTGTAGTGTTTTTTTGAAGGTCGCAACTCCATAGATCAGCTTAAGATTACATGTGTGCATTTCTGCTTAGGCCGGTTCTAGTAAAGGGACTCAATCCCCTCATTTTCCCCGGCCACGCCTTCTCCAAATGACCTTCGCGCGATTGGGTGCCCAAGAAAGACGACCTTTAATAAAATTAATTAAAAAGGGTGAGTGTTCTTTTTATGTGTGTGTTTGTTTCGATCTTACATACGATCGAGTTAAACAAAAAAGCTTGTGATCGAGTAGTCCCACAATAACGTGATCGAGTGGGGATCGATCCTCCCAATCGATCGTCCACTTCTATTGGAGCCAGCCTTAATGCATGCTTGGCACGTTAAATGAAAAGTGGGAGTTTCTTTTAACCAACGAAAACATGTTCCTTGAAAGAAAGGTACACCACCAAACCAAATGTCATATGCTTCTTAAAGTAGTATCATCATCAATGTTACCATCAGCATTAAGCCGTAAGTTAAGTACCAAAAAAGCAAATATGAAGAGGCTAAAACAGAAGATAGATCTAAATATCCTTGCAAGTTGCAACATTTGGTTTGTGGCAATTGACAATGATAAGACATATCCATAGCCTTGCTATCTATCGATCATGTCAATATACGGTTGACTTGCTGTGTATAATGTTATACAGTAGCTAGTTTGACTTAAAACATATATTTTAACGAAGAAATGCCAAAGTTAGGGCTAGTCGACCAAATTAGCTCAATTCAAAGCTTACAATTACGTGAATGAGTATTTCCGAAATTTTTCTTCCGTTATTCTTTAGCTTATTCCAAGTTTTACAAATAGTAACAAACTAAACAACAAACAGTTTCCTTCACATGAAACATGAATTACATGCGGCTTCTAGTTGGCTTTATAACAGGCTTGAAACTAGCGATGCCTGTAATCTCCCTACCCGTGACCAAGGTGTTAATGTCATATGTTCCTTCGTATGTGTAGATTGGCTCCAAATCTCCAAAAGCCTGCAACCAAAAAAGAACAAACACTTGGGCCATTTTACAATTTATATTTAACAGAAATAAAGAACCACCAAGAGGAGAATTATTCACCAACTAATCTAAAGATAAAGAATACACGAAGAGAACATAGAGTTGATAGAACCCGGTTTCAGCATTCATATCCAGATTAGTTATGGAATAACTCATATGAGCATGTACACACTAGTAAATAACCCTATGGGTGGGAAATGATGGTCGGGCAATGGTCAAAATGGATAAACCATAACCAGAAATAACTTTATAGAATACTTACTCGTTTTACCCTGTTCCTTTAATCTAACTTTATATATAGAAGAGTAACCATTGACTATTTGGGATAAACCATAACCAGAAAAAAAATTGTGAAAAGACTCATCCCGAATGACCTTCCGAAATTGGTTGACCAAAACTCAATGGAGAAACTAACTTTAGGCAAAAAACTATCTTTAGACAGAGAAATAAAACAATAAAAATATCACCTAGCTTGATTTTCGATGCAAAACCTTGTAGATTTAATCAACTATTAACCATAACTCCATAATACAATCAAATCTCTACACAAGTACACAGGTGATAACAATTGAATGATGAGGGATATATCGACATCTAGAACTCTCCTAAATTACCAAGGTGATCCAATTAAAAAAATTTCGTCCACACATCTTTAGAATAAACCATTATTTTATATACCAAAATTGAATATGAGTCATGATATTAGGGATATGCATACCTTTGCAACTAAAAAGTCAGATATTATTCCATTTCCACCAAGTAACTCACGACCTAATGCAACTGTATCCCTTGACCTCAGCGTGATCCATGGCTGCATAATAACTTGTTAAACAAAATAGAACAAATTAATTTGTTGAAAATAGAACAAGAAGAAATCAAACCTTTCCCAAGCCGGCTTGACCAGGAGTCATTTTACCGCTCTCATACAGCTTGCAAAGACGCCAACCAATTAGAAACATTGCTTGTATATTAGATAACATTTGAACTAACTTCTGCTGATTTATTTGGAAAGCTGCCAAAGGGGCTCCAAACTGCTTTCTCTCTTGTAAGTACCTATCAACCATAAAACACCATTATATTCATAGAGATTCAATAAGCAAGCACCTAATAAGAAATATACTATTTGAAATAAATTAGCGGTAAAAACAATTTAATAATAATACCTATGGCACATGTCGTAGACACCCATTGTGATGCCAATAGGTTGCCATGCTACCATAACACGAGAAACAGCAAGCACCTGATATCACGGGTAAAATGGTTAGTCAATATACTTATTGCAAGTAGGATGATGAAATTCATAACTGTGACAAGTGTATAGCATGATTAATATGAAAAAAATGAAAAATGCTACATCCACATAATATTTACAAAAAACAATTACATATCGTGGCAACGAAATATGGATTGTGAAAATAAGAAAGAGAAACTATAGTACAGCATGATCGGTCCATCACATTAGCCACATCATCGTGAGTTTTTTGTAAAAATTGTGTGAATGTAGCATTTCTTGAAAGAATACAATTTAGTATTCAATAGCTAGTATCAAGAAAGAAATATATTAGTAATATCATACTTTGCTTGTATCTTGGAAAGAGTTGACACCAGGTAACCTGTCCTCATCAGGGACGAAAACTTTCTGCATGAGAATATCTCCATTTTGAACCATTCGAGACTATTTTCTATTTTGGTAGCTTGTAACCCAGGTGCATTCTTCTTTAAAATGAATCTGCCATGAAATCATTTATTATGTAATCACAAAGCTAAAACTTTTTAAAAGCAGGGAGTCTGAATTTCCAAATAATTTCAAAGTTTTCTGGAATAGATGATAAATACGTCATTTTCTTACCCATTTATTTGGTTTGTGTCTGTTTTTAGCAAAATGACCAAAATATCTGCAAAGGTACTGTTTCCAATCCATCTTTTTTGGCCTTCAATGACCCAACCTCCTTCCACCTGATCATTCAAAAACTATATAAGACACAAAAATGATGCTTCCATATCAGCTGAACAATACAGTGGTTACAAGAAATGACCTTTGTGGCTGTTGTTCTAAGGCCACTTGCATCACTTCCATAGTCAGGTTCGGTCAAACCCTAATAACGCCAAAAAAAAAAACCATTCAAGCGCACATAGTCTAAGACCATCTGACATCAGATAATATCCTCACTTACCCAACAAGCTATTGTGTCCAGTTTGGCCAATGATGGCAAATACTTTTGTTTTTGAATTTCTGAACCGCACAAAGCTGTTGACAGATCAACAAGTTAGATAATTTATCAACCCATCACTGATAGAATTTGATGGTAGTAATCTTGACCCATTTACTTATTTGAGTTGCATTTATCTCAAACGAGTCAATAGGTAAAATCAAATTTAACTATCAACCGAACCCAACCTACTTTGTTTTGACTCAGACAATGACCCACAAACCGGCTTTGGCCCATTACCCCCAACCCCGTTTTGCTACCTCTAATGGAAGTCATATTATACATGCTAAAAATTGTACGCTTTACATTACAATCAAGATCTTACATATGGTGAGCATTGCCAAAGAAGAATGCACTAAAATAAACGTAGAGCAACTTGCATCAACTCTGGCTATTTCTGCAGTAACTAACGCATTTGCAGTCACGGATAGACCAGGACACCCGTAACCCTGGAAAAAAAATTCACTTATTGAAGCAACAGCATCCTATATATATTTATCTATACCTTGAGAAAATAAAAATTCAAACAGTTAAAAATATGTATAAAATACCTTAATAGTTCCACCAGCGATGTTCAGAGCACCTAGCTTTGGAACAATCTGAAATGGAAATTCTGCCTTCTCCCAGTACTGCATTAATCACAAAACTAAACATCAGATTTCGGGCCAACCTAACCCGACACAAAACTAAGAATGACCCATTTGGACTCTGTGAAGAATTATGGAAGTACCTTGGTCATTATTGGTGCAATTTCTTTCTCGACACACGCTCTTACTTTCAGTCTTAGAGCTTGTTCCTCAGGGGTCAATAGGTCCGCAAATTGATAGTAGTCCGAGGCTGCATATTTAATGCAATAAAGACATTAGCAGGTAGAAATACAAGTACCGTACTATATTAAATTAGGGTCATTAATCTCACTGCAAGGAGGAAAGACTGAAGCTGGCGTTGCTTGTGGAAATGCCAAGGAGACATCCAGTGCTGGAGAATCAAAATAGGAACTCTTTGAGTCCTTATTCTGTTCATCTGTTTGATGACAAAGTAACAGAAATTGATAAGCATACAAAAATCCACGATGAATAATAATGTAACAAAAGTAAATGACGATATACATATAACCAAATTGAACAATTATGAATCACAAGAGTATGATTAGAGTCCATACTACAAAAAACATTATTTCAAATGATCATGAATGTGATGATAAACCAAAAGAATCTTTACAAAATGAATCTGAACTCAATGGAGCAAATTAAAGTGAATCAAGTAAATCTAAAAATCAAACAACCATATAGTCAAAAACACAATGTAACTTCATTTGGAGCATTTTGTTCTGTTTTATCACAAGACATACCATATATCCAGGTCTGAAACCATACTAATGGGGTGTTTGGGCTAGTTTATTTTTCGGCATATGGGCTTATTTGAATTTGGAAAAGCTCATAAGCTCATTATTTTGGCTTATCAACCTTATTAGCTTGAGCTGACTTATTTACAGCTATAAGCACCACTTGAGAAGCTCACAAGCCGAAAAATAAGCTAATCCAAAACGCGCCATAAACATACTAGATTTCCAAATGACTAATCAAAAGCTATGATATGTGACACACACTATTATGATAGTATTAGAAAGAAACATGAAATGTGGATTTGGGGTCTTGAACTTTTGGAGCTACTGGGAATGAAATTGGTTTATTAAGGCAATAAACATGGCCTAGAATGCTAGAAGTTTAAATAGATTAGTTATAAAAAATAACAAAAAAAGGTAAAATATCCTTATTCGGGTTTATCAGGTGATCCGAACCCGAAGAAGCCAAACATAATATACCTGATACCCAACCCTTCTTAGAATTCGGATTAATCGGCTCAACCTGAGTAACTAATTACTCACCCGATCAACCCGACCCGCAGTCTTATTCGGGGTCGAGTCAGCTTTTTTTACACCCCTATGTATCCACTGAATTAACTATTTGTATAAAATTTCATAATCTCTTACTTAGATTTGTAGCAATTCTACTGGGGTTGACATTTGAAAATTATAACTTTGATCATCATAAAGATCAATCAATTCAATCTTATTAAATAAAATTCATATGGGCTTATACATAATTCAAACTCCAACTAAAGTATTTATCATATATCAATCATTTAGCAGAAAGAAGAATTATGAAATGGGTCTAAAGTCAAAACACATAAAGATGTAAATCAACATTTCAAGACTGGATTAAGTAAATATAATTTAAAAAACAGACACATACACATGATATGATGAGTGAATAGAATTTAAAACAGAAATATACCTTGAGGTTTAGATGATTGAAAGCTAGTCATAGTGATTGATTCCAAAATTATTTATTTATTTTTTATTTTTTTCTTCTTACGTTGTTGTTTTGCTTTTAATGATAGAGAAAGAAAAAAGAAGAAGAAGCAAAGACAAAAATGTTTGGTTTTGCAAATCGAGGGAGAGGGATGGCAAATGGGACCCGTATCAATTATCCTTAGTCAAACTTATTTTTCTTTTTTCTTTTTCTCATCAAAAACAATCTTATCTCAATATTATCTCTACTAGCTATAATGTGCGTAACTATTTTTGCTTAATCTTGATTAATCCTCATCCATATTAGGTAACTTTGACAAACAAACTTTAAAAAAACACAAATTAGACTACAATTTGAAAACACGTTTGAATTAAGTTGAACAAGGTAGGAACCCGCGTTGGCATAGGGCCTTGACATCTGTTTTGGTTACAAGTGTGGAATAGCATGGTATTGTCATACGAAATCCTGCAGTTATATTATTGCCTCTTGTCGGCCTATTAGCGGGAAACATGCAGCACTAATAAAGTAAGGTGCTGCAAGTGGCATACATATTACATTACTTACATCCTAACAAAGTATCGCATACAGACCAACGCGACTGTTTCTACATCATTATAATCCATAAACAAATTATTCAGTAACCACCGAGTGTATTGTCTGTTGCTTCACAGCCCTTGGTGCTTATATTCTTTGATATACTAAACCACCGCCAAAGATTTAGCTCTTTCATGTATGTTGGAATTGCATCTACCCAATCATTGGCGCCTAATATTGAGGTAGATAAGGGTAAAAGTCATCATTTAGCTCATAATGATAATAAGGTCACTACTACTCAAGCTAATATTCCTAGTGTGGAGGCCCAAGTTAAAAAGACATACATTAGTGATAACTTGGTCGATTTGAGGAATTCTTTTGATGCATTATCGAATGAGGATGATAATTTCAGTTCGAGTGAGGGGGTTGTGTTAACTCATTTGAGTGGTAGTAAAGGGGTAATTGATAGTGATAGTGAGGTTGACGAGATTATTGATTTGAAGGGTGACTCGGGACTTTTAAAGACAAGACAACAAAAGGAAGCACTTCCTCGACCACGCTTCCCATGTATAGCATAGCCTCATGGAACATAAGGGGAATGAATCTATCCCCTAAACAAAATGAGGTTCGGCAGGTGATTAGTGAAAATATGCTCTCTGCTTGTTCTTGAATCTCATATTGCTAGGTCGCGGCTTGATGTTTTGTGTGCTAAAATTTTTCGTAATTGGGATTGGACTTCTAATGGGCATTTGTGTTCTAAAGGGTCTAGGATTGTTTTGGGTTGGAATCAAGAGGAGGTAGATTTGAACGTGGTTTTTATGGATGATCAAGTTATTCACACATGTATTCGGTCAAGGCGATAAGAAAGAGTTGTTTGCTTTTATTTATGCTCATAACCGATATATTCATAGGCCCTCTTTGGATAATCTTAAGTTGCATAAGCGGTATGTTCGATCTCGCCCTTGGTGTATTCTTGGTGACTTTAATTTTGCCCTTAATCTATAAGATAAATTGGAGGGATCGTCCATTATTGATATCGCTATGCGGGAATTTAAAGAGTGTGTTGATGAAATTGAGGTTGCTGATGTTAACCGTGGGTCAATTTACTTGGAATCGGCCTAAGGGATTGGATGGGACGCTTAAGAAGATTGACCATATCATGGCCAATCTTGGTTTTTCGGATGTTTTTTGTTGGTGCTCATGCTCTTTTTCAGCCATATCGTATTTCCCACCACTCCCGGCTATTCTTACTATTCCTTCCTCCCTTTCTTTTAAACCTCATCCTTTTAAGTTTTCTAACATTATTGTGCGTAATCCTAGGTTTAAAATGCAGGTTAAGGAGTGTTGGGAGAAAAATGTGTGTGGTTTCCACATGTATCGTGTTGTTCGCAAGCTCAAGTTATGAAGAAGCCGCTTGCATCTTTGTTGTATAATGAGGGTAATATTCATGAGAAAGTTATTAAACTTCGCCATGAATTGGATACTGCCTAGGGCTTTAGATTCGATCACTTTAATGTGGAAATTAGAGAAGAGGAATCTGCGTATCTTAATGCATATAATGAAGCCATTCTTTTGGAGGAGAGTTTTCAAGCAAAAGCTAAAATAGAGTGGCTTCATGTTGGGAATGCTAATTCCGCTTATTTCCATAAGGTGGTTAAAAGTCGTAAAGCTAGGAGCAGGATTGATTTGCTTTTAGTAATGAGGGGTCCGGTTTGATCAAGATCCGTTCATGCGTTTG
The DNA here is from genome assembly GCA_910596185.1 of Chrysanthemum makinoi. Taxonomy (NCBI): domain Eukaryota; kingdom Viridiplantae; phylum Streptophyta; class Magnoliopsida; order Asterales; family Asteraceae; genus Chrysanthemum; species Chrysanthemum makinoi. The sequence continues at coordinate 161,456,016 of OU343223.1, read as the reverse complement.
TTAGTCATTTCACGCCGCTTGGTCAAGAGGGCATTCTATTCCGTTTGACGATAATGATCTCTTTAACACTACCCTTGATCCCGTTATTGCTAATCATATGGTGCGAGGTGTTACCGCTCAAGAGGTTAAGGATTGTATTTTTTCGATGGGTGATGATAAATCTCCCGGTCCGATGGGTTTACGGTTTTTAAAGGTGCATAAGATATTATTTCTGAGGATGTTATTAAGGCGGTTCAGGAGTTTTTATTAATGGTAAGCTTCTTAAAGAAGTTAATCATACTACTATCGCTCTCCTTCCTAAAGTCAATACTCCTTCCCGGATTAATGACTTCAGGCCTATTTCTTGCTGCAATGTTATGTATAATTGTATTAGCAAGATTATTGCTAACCGTATCAAGGAGAGTTTAACATCTTTGGTTAGTTTAAACCAATCGGCGTTCGTTCATGGTAGAAGGATTTTAGATAATATTTTGCTTACCGGAGCCGATGCATAATTATCATCTAGATCGAGGGCCTTCTCATTGTGCTTTTAAGGTGGATATTCAGAAGGCTTATGACACGTTGACCTGGAGATTCTTAAGGAAAGTGCTGATTGGTTTCGCTTTCACGCGTATGGTTGATTGGATTATGGAATGCGTACGTCTACGTCATTTTCTATCAGATAATGGTGCTTTACATGGTTATTTTAAGGGTAAGCGGGGTTTGAGGCAAGGCGATCCCTTGTCTCCTTATCTCTTTACTCTTGTTATGGAGATTCTCACTCATGTTACATCGTTTGTCGTTTATCAGATTCATTTACTTTTCATCACAAATGTTCTAAATTGAAGATTATTAATTTGTGTTTTGCTGATGATTTGTTTTTGTTTGCCCATGGTGATGTCCATTCGGCCCAAGTTATCATGGATGCTTTGGAAGAGTTTAAGCTTGGTTCTGGTCTTACGCTGAGTTTGCCTAAAAGTACAACCTATTTCTGTAATGTGCTTAATCATATCAAGATTGCTATTCTTTAGGTCCTTCCATTTGATGAGGGGTCTCTTCCAGTGAAATATCTTGGTGTGCCTCTTGTTACTACTAGGCTGATTTTTAGAGATTGTAAGGAATTGGTGGAAAGATTGTCTAATCGGATCAAGGATTAGAGGAACAAATCGCTTTCGTTTGCTGGTCGGTTACAATCAATTCAATCGGTGCTTTCTTCTATGCATATTTATTGGGCATCGGTTTTTATTCTTTTTGCTCGTATTGTTCATGATCTTGAACAACTTATGAGAGGATTTTTGTAGTGTAACGGTGAGCCGCGTCAAGGTAAGTCAAAAGTTGCTTGGGAAATTGTGTGTTTACCTAGGCAAGAAGGGGTTCTTGGTATTAGAATGCTGGATTCTTTTAATTCTGCTTTTCTTCTCATATTTGGAGCATTCTTATGGGGAAGAATCTCTTTGGGTTAAATGGATTCATGTCTATAAGCTTAGAGATCGTAATTTTTGGGATATTCCATGTCGTGGTAATATGACATGGAGTTGGCGGAAGATATTGCAGATTCGGCCTCTTATTCGTAGATTCATTTGGTATACTATAGGTAATGGTGCTAAGGCTTCTGCTTGGTTCGATTCTTGGTGTGATGCGCGTCCTTGGCGTCTATTGTTTCTTCTCGGGATATTTTTCGGGCTGGTTTTTCTCTTGGGGATTCGGTTAGTGATATTGTTTCTGACGAAGGGTGGGCTTGGCCCATTCAGTGGTTTAGTCGCTATCCTTCTCTTGCTTCGATCCCGGTTCCTCAGTTGGTTAATGTCACACCCCGCCAGAGGCGGAAACGCGAGGTGCAACATAATCAATATACATCGCAAAAGAGATATAGTACAATACCATATTTAAATTTAAGGAAATAGTAAAATGTTACAATATTGTTCAAGTCGACTTTGACAATAAAATCTTAAAACTTGGTTTCCAAAAGACATCTTCTTATACTTAATGGCCATAGACGACACGTGTAGACTCCTTTATGGAAAGGACTTCATAAATCATGCCTATTGACGATCACCTGAAATGCATGAGAAAAAGGGTGAACTATGAGAATAGTTGGTGAGTACACAGGTTTATGTATTACAAAAAGCAATTTTAATAAAAGTCCTTTTACATATTATAAAATCCAATTTTAAGAAAGTTTTTAAATAGTACAAAAACACTTTTGAGTATGTCTGCCTTGCAAATGTCCTGTCAACTCACCATGTTACAAGTCTAGCCCATACAAGACTTGTAACATATAAGTTCACGACGCTTCCATATGTCAAGTAGTAAGTCTAATAATCAATGCACATATGGTCATAATAAGTCACAATGCAAGCGCCTAAATATATATAATAGATCACGCTCCCAACAAGGGAGACTTTGCTGCTGTCTCCGACAAAGGAGACTTGGTATTGCTCAAACAGAGACTTAGTGTTTGCTCAGAGGGAGACTTAGTGTTGCTCAGAGAGAATTTAGCACGTACGAACAATATAACGACTATATACATTATCAACATAAGACTGCTCCGAACATGGGAGACTTTAAGACATAGCACGTACAACACAATATAGTTCTAAGCATACTAAGGGGTCAAGAACAATTCTTTTTTGGGTAAAGGGGAGTAATCCTGCACCCTGGTAAAGTATATTAACCAAACAAAAATTGAAGTACAACGGATGAGAGTGAGTCCCTCACCTCAGTCCCTTAGGACACTTACAGACTCGAATATAAGAATGACACACCATTCCTATAACTTACAATAAAATAAACCTACCAATAATGACACAAGTACATAAAACATGATAATACTACTCAAGAGAAAACACTTGAGCCTTCTAAATCACTTTGGCAGTTCACCTTAACTTCCATGAAGAATCCACGGATAAACATCCAATCGATCATCAACATATAATCTGATGATACAAAGGGTTTTGAACAAGACCCTTCCAACTTAACTTCCACATAGAGTACCAATCAACCCATTACATAAGAATGCTGCCCGGATTCAATGGATCAAAAAGTACCCATCAAACATAGTACTTTCCTAACTCATGGATCATCATATTTGACTTCGGCCACAAAGAGGAAAAAACCATGCACCAACCCCATGCAATCCACAAAAATAGCTCAACCCTTCATAGAATCCAAAGATCACACGTAACTTGAAGCAGCTTGAGCCAATATAATCACAACTACCTTTACTACCACCATATGATCCGACAATACTCCACCCATAGCGAACAATTCACAGCAAAAGGAGGTAAATCGAACCAAGGTTGCTATAATCATAGGGTTTAACCCTAACTTCCAATACCATTAACAATCCAAGAGGTTAGAGAAAACCCTAACTTCCAATTCAGCATATTACGAACCATACAAAATAAGCCAATCCAATCTTAAAAGTCAATCATAATATGTAAACTTCGATCACAAAACCAAAGAACATAATGAATCGAACACAGGTAAGTGAAAGAAGGATAGGGTTTTGAACAAGAATACCATCAAACTTGACTTACATCTCTCTTAAACCCACTTAAATCCTTAGGACATCAATAGTGGCACAAACACACGACTGTGAGAAATAGGTATCCACACAATACGACTCAGATCACACGCACCATCATGACAAAAACCACAACCCCTTGCCAAGGTTGACATTCAATAAAACAACCAGATCCATAGGGTTCAAACCCTAAAAATTAGGGTTTCGCTCACAATAAGCGCATCAAAACCCATGAACGCACCATGTTAAAAGTAATCGATCTATATAAAACAAATCGACTGGAATTACAAACAAGAACATGCGACATCACAGCAAGAAGATCGTATAAAGATTAACCCATGTAATATAGACGATCGAACCAAAGAAAACCCAAAGCCGACCAAAGATATAACAATGATAGCATATGTCCGTCAGTGTAATCATCAAGGGTTTATAAATAGTGTAGCGATAATATAAACCCTAATAATAAATCGATTCAAAAGAACCAACTATAGGAGATCGATTAGGGTTTATAGATAGGTGGCGATTTTCAGTAGATGTAGAGGATAAATAAGCATGACACACCCCTTCCCATATAATAACATCAAGCAACAACCGATTGCATATTATAAAAATAATAGAGAGGCGGTTTTGATGATGTTTAAATCTGATCGGAGAAGGGAGAGGGGTGGCCGAAAATAAGGGGTCAAGAACAATTCATAAGTTCATAATAAGTCTAAGGGTTCAAAATATATCAATAAGGTTCAAATCAAGTCAAAGAGAGTTCAAAATATATCAAAGAGTTCAAAACATGTCTTAAAGGTTCAATTTATGTCAAAAGGTTCAATCAGTTATAATTTATTTCAAACAATAAAGTTTAAGTTTTAGGTTCATGCATTTCACCCCAAATAAAGTAAAGCTAAAAAAGGGCGTGTGAATACTCACCTCAATAACGCACTGAACGTGGAGTCAAAGTGTGTGGCACCGACACGCGACCTAGATTAGTATGGCAAATTTAGTCTTTATTCATGATTATGACTCGACAAGGTTTAATAAAAGTTTTGTTGTTGCTTGCGTGGCAATGATTAATGTTTAATATAATTTTTGTAGGTTTTGGCTCTTGGAAATGCATAAGTACATAATAAGGAAATATCAATGATGAATGAATCTTTGGTTCAATGACAACCGAAAGACGATATACGAAAATATAATTACTCATAATATTAGACGTTAACTAATTATAATCAAAAGTCATTAAAAGTATATACATTTATATATGATCAATACTAATTGATGATAAAAGTATATTAAAATCATACTCTAAGTGATGGTTTTATTAAAAGAGTTTATATTAAAATACTTTTACTAGTTATAAATGTAAGTTTTTGGAAAATTTGAGCATGACCCGGATGTATAATCTTATTTGTTTGATGACTAATGTCGAAAGTTTTTATAATAATAGTTTTTATCAAGTTTCAATACCCGAGTTAATATTTGAAAATTTGTTTACAAGTTTACATTTTTAATGACAAGCCCTTTATATTGTTCATTAATTCATGTAAGCTTTTTATGAAAATAAGTTCCGTTCGCATTTTTATATGTAAAACTCATTTTATGACTAATCTTCCATTTATTATTAATGAATGATAATATAAAGCCTATATCCTAATTGGTTTGTTTTGTTTTAATGTTAATACTAACGATACGTTGTATGTTGCAATAATTAACGGTCTCTTGTTTTAATATATATGCTCAGTTAACTCATGCTACTTAATAACTGTCGATGTTAATATATATTGAATTCTGGAAGTGGAAATCAACACCCCCTCTTGTGGGCTGCTGTAACCAAACGGCCCTTTTTAGACAGTTGGACATTGAGGCCCCAAGAGAAATAACACCAAGGTATGTTGCGATGCAGTTTTTGACACAAGAATTACGAATCAAAGCTCCAATTAAAATCTGGGACATGTACTTAACACAAAGAAGTTTATAAGTCTTACTCGACTTTCTCTCGGCCTAGTGGTAAGCAACGCAACTAACACCTTTGAGGTGTTCGCTTGTTGACATGAACAAACACAAACGTTCTCGCAAACTTACTAGTACACTGGAAAAGAAGTGACTATAACATTTGAAATTTTACTTGGTTAGTGATTATAAGAGTAGGGTACTACCCGACTCACATTTTGACTCAACGCCTCGTGGGAATGGCAGTTCAAGTCGACACAAGGACTAGTGTAACAAGCACCCTTCGAGCCATGACCCAAGACTAAAACAATATCCACCCAGTTGTATTACAAGCAAGTGTACCCTAAGTGGGTTGTTGCCGATCAAAACCAAACGGACTTATAGTCGGAATTAGGTTGTCAAGCTTAGCCAATACTCAACACAACGAATATCCGATTACCCGATATGACAAAGAACTTTTGAGGACAAAGTCCAAATTATACTTTACCACTGTGGTTCGATACCCAGGGCTCTTGACTCACAAACCCGACACAATAAGAGAAAAAGAACGAACAGGAGGACTCATTCACAGCTTGCGACATCAAAAGGGACAAAGCACAAGAAATAGGATAACTACTTCCAAAAGCCAACCTAATTATGTTTATACCATTCTTAAGCAACAACCACATTTTCCAGAAGTTTAGGTATGTTTGGTGTACAAATATAGGCAGTCTTATGAACTTTTTAACCATTGACAAGGTATTGATCAAATTTTTGTGTACATCGATTGATAAAAGGGTAGATAATTAAATCATGATTTCGACTTTGCAAAAATCTCTCCTATCAATAGACAAAAATAAAAGATGTAACCCTAAAAGTTCTCTCTCTCCTAGGCGACAAAAAAGAAAATCGTTCACTCCTTATCATTGTTAAACCATTCTGATCGATTCTTTTAATCCTATCATTGTTAAATCATTCTTGTCGCCTAGTGTATGGTATCTACCAATCTTATTGGCCAATTTATTAACCTCGTTATCATTGATTCTTGTGGGTCGGTGGTGCTTTTTGGGTTTTTTAATTGTTAGATGATTCTTGCTGTCTTGATTATCCTCGTACTTTTAATGGTCGGTGGTATATATTTAGCAATATTGATCATGTTGGTGGGTCGGTGGTTCTTACTCCTCATGCTGCTCATTGTTTATTCTTTGAGGTGTTTTTTTTTTATTTGCAACGATCTAGTCTCAATGCCTATAAAATCATGTATGGTTTTATTTTTTTATCGTTCCTGGGCTGCTACTCTTAAACGCTTATCATAACCCTATATTTTTAGGGTTATGAATATATCTTTTGATGAACATGTGGCATGTAACCCTATTCGGGTTTTTCTCGATCTTCTAAGTGATGCTATATCTGGTTGTTACTTGTTATGTATCCGATCTATGCATATGTGGGTTCATGAGAGATGGAAGTCAAGTTTTGGGGTATACTTGTTCAAAAACCCTCGGCGTGTTGCTGTGTTTTGCTAAAATTCTGATGTTGATCGATGCTGATATGGTTGGGAAGTTAAGTTTTAGGGCTCCTTATTCAAAAACCCTAGGTTTCGATCTATGACCCGTTTGTGAACGATAATTTTTTTGGTCTGTGATTGATATTTGCTGGAAGTTGGGGTTTGTTAAACCCTATTATCGTCCTAAAACTAGTCCTTTAGCATGGTGTTGCTGTTGGATTGTAGTTTTGGGTTACTACGTTCTTTGGCAGATTCTAACTTGGAACTCATGTTGAGCCACTTCTACGAGTGGTCACTGATGGTTAGGAGCTGCTATTGTGGATGTGCGTTGGTTTTATACGTATTTGTTGGTTTTTCTTATTGGTGCTCAGTTTTGCATCTCAACATACACCTTTGGAGCGAGTTTTGAGCTTGCTCGCCTATCCGTGGTTTTAGAGTCCCTCACCAACCGTTGTGTGAAACTTGTGAACTGTACTTCAATTTGAGGACCATGATATTGTATATTTGGATGACGCTGGAAGTTTGGACTACTATGGTGACTTGAAGATTCAAGTATTTCTACTTGAAGTGCATTTATTTTTATTCTTTTTATCGTTGTAGTCTGATGTTGCATTCCTATAGGAGAGTCTGTAAGTGTCCTAAGGGACTGAGATGATGGATTTACTCTCATCCTTTGTACTTCAATGTTTTGGCGTAATATATTTTACCGGGGTGAATTAACCCTTTTACCCAAAAATCTCTCCTATCACAAATTCATTTTCCGATAATATGAATGAACAAAACAAGAGAAAGTATATATCAAAATTCTTACAATTGATTAAGTCGACCAAAATATAAGCCACTCGAATAAAACTGATTCCAAGCAAATCCACCCACACAATCCGATTATTGTCCCATACTCTTGAAGCCTCAGGTTTTGTAACAATTTTCTTATGAACTAGACTGAGTGTGTGGATCTTGCTGGACATCGAAAAAAATAAAAAGAATAAGATGAGAAGGTCTTCAACATTCCTTTTGGCTTGGGAGACAGGAGACAACCAATTTGAGCTAAGATCACAATCTTTCTTCAATCTTTATAAGCTTTTGTACTGTTGACTCTGGGGTGACGAGGATTGATAACTATCGGTCTCCTTGGGGAAAGATAAAGCTGATACAGCTATAGATTATAGGATGGTGATGGATCGCATAGCCTGATGCGCTGGAGGAGAAACCAAGACAAAGGAACAAGAATCTGAAAAAAAAATGTAAGGCGTGCGTGTTTGGTTTTAAAAGGAAGACAAAGATTTGAGGAAAATAACAAGGAGATGGGCGGCCTAATTTAGGGGTAGGTAGGGATTTATTTTAACTTTATTATTAATAACTGTATTATATGCACCGCATCGTATAAATTGTTCCGTAAAGAATAACGTTTATTTATGTAGAATATTTTTCGGTACCGTATTTTATAAATTTTATATTTCCGGAGACTTTTTGTCGAGTGAATTAATATGGTATTATTATTGTCTTGACATTAGAAAATAAATTTCGTGCCAATAATATCATGGTGTCAAGACGCGTGGTGCCGGACTTCGAAAACACGAGATGACTTCTCGTTTTGAGTCATAACGATTTCAAAAATAAAATTTCGTATTTTCTGACAAAATGACTGATTAAATACTAGTCTAAAAATTACGGGTTGTCACAGTTAATTATACGGAGGATAGATTGTCTTGGCGTGCTATTGATGGTTCCTTTAAGCATTTCTCGGTCTCTACGGTTTAGGATTGTATTAGACCTCGGAGCTCTACTGTTGATTGGTTTCATGTAGTTTGGTTTTCTCAGAGGATTTCTAGACATGCTTTTCATCTATGGTTGGTTATTAAGAGAAGGCTAAAGACGCAGGATATGTTGAGACAGCGGGATGATATCATGTTGCAATGTCCGCTTTGTGACTTGCAACCGGATTCTCATGATCACCTTTTCTTTGAGTGTTTGTTTTCTTCTCAGGTCTGGGATTCGTTGAAGGTGTTTGCTGGTGTTGGTTCTATGCCTTCTTCGCTGGATGCTATTGTTAATTTTCTTATTATTACGGCAAAATCTAGGTCTGCTAGGAGTGTTGTTTCAAAGCTTCTGTTTGCGGCTGCTACTTACATTATTTGGCAAGAAAGAAACAACATGATTTTCAAGGCGCAAAAAAGATCGCAAGCCCAAGTTGTTGATCTTATAAAGTCCACGGTTCGTCTCAAGCTTCTCTCGTGCAGATTTAAGAAGACGGCGAAAGTGTAAGATCTGTTGCGTGTGTGGTATTTGACTTTGTCTCTTATGCATTCATGATGTGGTCTCCTCTGAGTGCTGGTGTCGAATGGATGATGTGATTTCTTTGGAAGTTGCTTTTGGTTGTTTGGATTGTTCGTTGGAGATCCATTTAAGAGCTGTACTCTTTTTTTCCCCTCCTCCAATGTTTTCCCACTTTGTTTTACCGAGAGGTTTTAAGGAGGCAACCTCATTTGGTCCATCAATCTCCTTCGGCGGTGATGGACAGTTGTGGCGATTCATGTTTCATGCGTTGGTTGTTTATTATTGGTGATTTAGTTTTTGTATGTTGATTATTAGTTTCGCTCTGTGGCATGTCACAAGCGTTTAGTATGTAGTGGTTGTTCAAGCTTTTGCTTGAGGTTAATGTGGTATCTCATCCACATTTCAGTGTATTTCATTTGTTTGTGATTAATATATTTTACCAGGATAAAGCCCTTTTACCCAAAAAAGTAACAATTCAAGAAAAGAAATAAGAAACAGACGGGAGCCCTTTTTTTGACCCATTGCATCGGTAATCCACCAATATACTTCGTCCATGACTAAGCCCAGCAAATAAGCCTGTCATGATTGCATAATCAAGTAAAATATTACCCATAATCCATTTCATATAATGAGCATTAAATGATGTTGCTCACTGATTTGCAAAACTAAGATTTTCAAGTTGCCTGTTAAAAATTCGTGCATTCAAAAATAACCAAATGAGTTTGAAAAGAAATGAAATTTACACAGTATCACTATAATAATCTCAAAGTAGCATGCAAAATTACGGGCCTGTGTGTGATCCTTTCAAAATTAAGGTTGTCTTTGGACCAACGAAGTCTAGCATCATTGAACATATTCTTGTGGTTACTTGTAGACATGTTTTTTTTGCAATTAATCAATTATAATACAATACATTTACCATTTACTGCATAAAATAATAAAAAACATGAACCAAATTGTGTTAGAATTTGTACCCCAAATTGGAGGTGATATAAGAACTTTAGCTCCGGCGTCCAGGGAATGGTGGCTCACTTTTTTAAGAATAAAGCCATTCTGTCATCTTGGTTTGGATTATCAAACGACATGTCATAAAATAAAATGAGAGTAGAAGAGTCTGTAATGCAGGGTCTTGTTTCTTGTGACTAACCTGTACGTACGAACGGTATCGTCTGTGAACGTGCAGTACTTGTTAGTCGAGGTCCTGGTTGCCACCCTCTTCTTGGCTGCGTACGTGCCTGTGCCAACAGTAAGCCAAGAGATTTAATAAGTATTCATTTCACATGGGCCATACATTTTTGAAGGTAAGCTACACTTACATTGACAGGCAATTGGTTTTTAAAGTTGCGCCTTAAAAATTGGAGATGTACATTATATTAAAAAGTAACTCATGAGGTGGTTGCGATTACTTGTTTGATTAACAATGTTGGTAAGTAAATGAAGGAATATTAGAACATTATACTGGACTTATAAAATCGGATAGGAAGTCACTTACGCTTGTCGTGTGAGTGGTGGATCACTTGATGTCCCCACATCTTGTCTTACATCTCAGGACTGTGAACAATATCATCCTGTAATGATAAACAAATAAGACGTTCAAGAAACTGGTAACCTATTTTGTCCACAAATCATAAATGCGCAGTCTATGTATATGTAAACCGACCGCACGCTCTGGTCGAATCTACTTTTGCGAGCAGATACGCTTTTATGAATGGCTGTAGTTTGAAAGTCACATTCGTAACTCGTGCACGCATAGTAATGTATTGACATAAAATGAACGCCAACATATCGTACACATGAATCGATCAAAAGTATCGAACACATTTTACCGGGTGGACATGCTTTTGCGTGGATGTATTCTGCACATGGTCGGGCGCAATATCACGCTTCCCCGTATGGTCACCATATTGTATGTCACCCGCAACTCTAACATGACGTATGATTCCAACACCAAAATCCAACACACCGGTCCACAACGCGGTATGTGAATCTGCTGCAAACATGAAGTATTAGTAACCCCGCGATACTTGCAAATAATCACACCAGTTGTCAACTCCTGCGGGATATACCATGAATAAATCAGCCTCTGCATTATATCAAATATTAGAACATAAGGTTTTCATCAAAGCGTTAAGTTTAAAAAGAAAATAGACTTGAAGTGTTTGGAATGTTGTTGGAATATGATAAAGTGTAAATGTGTAATATATTATTTACATATAATAAATTCTCACCAAGGTTCTTGAAGGTACTCCTATTTCTATAGTTACTTCGGGTAACGCTGAAGAAAATCTCCTTTTTAACTTTACTATTAGTCAACTCAGATGTGAGTTCTCAGAACCCAATTTTAGACTCATGGGATGTAATACCTATTTCTTCTCGCTGCGAATCATATAATTAGCCATGACATAATTGTGTCCTTGTCAAAGTATATAGTAAACTATGAAATACTTATCTAGGTACCTATGTACATACCCAAAGATATCAAGAATCAAATCTTATACAGACAGTCATGTTTTGTATGTTGGGTTTGAATAACCAAGTGTCCTCACACTTGCAAATTATTATTGGATAGTCGCTAATAAAAGTAACAAAAATAACAAACTTACCAAGTGGGGTATGTACTCCTTTTTATCTCATGCAGACGGGTACTACCATAAGTTCAATCTTTGACTAGACAAAATGTATATGATTTGACAAATAACGGAGAAGCAGTTAACTTTTCAAAAGATTTTAGGACTCTATCTTTGTTACGAACGTTTCATGAGCTTCTTAATAGGAGTCTCAGATATGTTGTAATGAAACTTATTTATGGGCTAATATCCATAGTTGCAATGACAGTTGCATATGCTACCTTTTCGAGTAGTGACAATTGCAGATGGGCTAATAATCCAACTTATTTGTGCGGTGGATCGATTATATATATCGGAAATAGAATAAAGGTTGCAAAAAGAAAAAAAAAAACCCTTACACAATAACCTTTAAACCCCAAAATTACCTGTCGAGGATGAACAACCCAAAAATTGTTTTTCGCGAAAAGGAAATTCTCTAATGCCTAAAACATACCCAAGTGAAATTAGCTCGTAAGTCAAAAAATAAGCTTAAACAAACAAAGGCTTACATTTAACAATTATCGCAGCTTGGTCACTCGTCGCTACCTTCACCATTTACAACCTAAAATTGAAAACCCACAAAAATAAAGCCCTAAATTTCATGTTACAAATCTAAACATTATCTTTGTGTTTCTAAAGAAACGCCCAAATTTTCAACAAAATCATGAAAAACCTAAAAAAAAACTATAAATAAACTATACATTAAACAATATTCATAAATTTAGAAACAAAATGAAATTCATAGTTGTATTACCAAGAACTCTAAACAAAAACTTAATATTAAATATTTAAAACTAAAGTTAATTGCATATTTTACATGCCCTTTGAAGAAGATCAAACCCTCGTATGTCACTCTTTTTCTCCACTTCTATCTTGTCACACAACCTGAAAAATGCAACAACACATAACACTAACATCAAACACAACCTGACACAATTTTCAGCATCTTTCTTTCTTGTTATAACATGATACTTCTGAAAACAAAGCATAATATTAATTAAACAAAGAAAATTATGTAAAACAAAGAAGTTGAATTGAGGAACCTAAGAAGATTCTGAATAAAAATAAAGATTGGCTCATGATCTTGTGCACCTACGTCGCCATGACTACTGATAAAGGTAGAAGCCGTTTGCAGATTTCCGATAGGATCTGAAGGTCGGCGAGCAAGAGGCGGTGAAGTTTATCCGCAAATTTTGAGAACCCGAAGTTTGGCTAATGTTTATCACTTCATCAATTTGATACTGAATATTAGACACGCTGCATGAACTATCAATTTGGGTATAACATTAATTATTGTATTATCTTATCATAATCATTGTACATTATTATGGAGGTTGGCTAGGGCTGCTGGTGGTTTCGTTTGAAACCCTAATTTTTAGGGTTTCTTTTCGTTCAAGGTTTCTAGCTGCTGGTTTCATTCGATTGTATTCTGTTAATTATGGGTCTTGAGGGAGTTGAGGAGGGCTCGTTGCTTACGAATCTTGCTAGGAAAATCAAATATGTCGATGGAAAGATGTTGGGAAAGGATGGGAAGCCATTGAAACCCTATCGAAGGGTTAATTTTGCTCCTAATACCACTTCGATGGTGGTAACTGCCAAAGGAGGTAATGATGGTAATGTTGCTGGAACTGGAGGTATTTCATGTGACAATGATGTCATTGATGTGAACCGGCCGTGCAATGTGCATGATGGAAACGCTTCTAAATTAGTGGCTGACCAGGTTATGCATAATAATAAACACGCTACTGCTGCGAGTCATGCTTCTAATGATGATATTAGGGATACTAATTCTGGAAGTGATCATTTGAAAACCAAGTTTCATGGTGGCGCAACTCGATGCTTCAATGCTCAATAAGGAGGCGAGCCCTAAAAAGGTAAATTTTTCTAAGTTAACTAATTCGGTGGTTCCTCGTGCGATCTTGTTATCCCCATTGAAACAGTAAGGATGTTAGTGGACGCTTTGATAATACATTATTTGGTTACTTTATTGGCAAACGATTATGCTTCCGTTGGTTGAAAACTATATCAAAAATACTTGGGCGAAATATGGTTTAGAGCGTATTATGCTTAAGAATGACTTCTTTTTCTTTCAATTCGCTTCTAAGATTGGTATGAATAAGGTTTTTGAAAATGGTCCTTGGATAATTAGGAACGTCCCGATCATTCTAAGTTCTTGGACTCCTAATACTAAATTAATAAAGGACGAGATTACGTGTGCCCCTGTTTGGGTAAAGATTCATAATATCCCTGTGGTTGCTTACACGGATGTGGGTTTAAGTTTAATTGCTACTAAGATTGGTCGTCCAATTATGTTGGATTCATATACGAGTACTATGCCTTAAATCTGGGGACAAGCCAACTATGCTAGGGCTCTTATTGAGGTCTCTTCGGAGGAGGTGTTGAAAGATTCTTTGGAGGTGGCTATTCCGTTTCTTGATGGATCAGGTCATTCTATAGAAACAATTTCTATTGAGTATGAATGGTACCCTCCGAGGTGTGAAACGTAAGGTTTCTGGTCATACGGATGAGCAATGTCCTAAGAAGCTGAGGGCTGAGGTTGTTGTTCCAAATAATAAAAATGATGATGGGTTTGTCGAAGTAAAAAGGAAAAATGGTAAGGGCAAGAAACCGGCTATGAACCCATCCCGTCCTATTCAAGGGGTTCGTTTAACCAAGCCAATGCCAAATTATTTTTATAGACCGATTCCTAAACCGTCAGTTGGTAATATGGAAGCCTCGACCTCTAAAACGGTTGATGATGCATTGGCAAAAGGGGGGGAACAGCCCGGTATTATTCTTGCTGATGTTGAGACCGAGGGTGGTAATTTGGATGTATTTGATGTTAATGGGCCGAATAATCAGATCTCAAATGAGCAGGTGCAGCCCAATTTTGTCCCCGATATGTCGTATGTTTTTCCTACTACTAATGTTCCGGTTATGAATTCATTTTCTGCCCTTCTTAATGAGGAGAACTCTATCGAAGAGGTTTCTTTTAAGCATGCTGATCCGGGAAATAAGGATTTACATGATAGTGATAGTGATGAAGTGGTAGATGATTATGGTGAATCGGTTTCTACCAATTGTGATAATGTTGTTCTAAAGGAGGCAAGCACTTCCTATACCACTAGTGATCATGTTTAGTGTCGTTTCATGGAACATACGGGGTTTGAACCAAACCCCAAAACAAAAGGAGGTTCGTCAGGTTATGTTTGATAACAATCTTTCGGTTTGTTCTATCTTAGAGTCACATGTTTCTAGCTCTAGTCTTGAGCGGTTATGTAGTAAGGTGTTTCGTCATTGGAATTGGACGTCGAATGGAGCTCTTTGTTCGAAGGGTTCTAGGATTATTTTGGGATGGAACATGGATGATGTTGATCTTATTGTTATTTCTCAAGAAGCCCAAGTTATGCACACATGTATCCGTATGAGGGCTGATAAAAAGGAGTTTTTTTTCGCTATCTATGCTCATAACCGATATATTAACCGTCGTGATCTATGGCGTAATTTGTGTATTCACCACCGTTATGTTCGTGGTCGTCTTTGGTGTTTACTTGATGATTTCAATGCTTCTTTGTGCCTTAATGATAAGTCGGTTGGTTCATCTCACATTGATATTGCTATGAGGGAATTTCAGGATTGTGTGAATGATATTGGTGTTTTGACATTAATAGCTCTCGGTCTTCGATTTATGTGGAATCAAAAGCCGAGGAGATGATGGTATTCTCAAGAAGATTGATCGATTATGGCTAATTTGGAGTTTAGTGATTATTTTGTTGGGGCGAGTGCTTTATTTCAACCCTATCGTATCTCGGATCACTCTTCGCTGGTTCTCCGATTCCTCAAGTATCAAACAGTGCCTGTCCCTTAAGTTCTCTAATATTTTGATTCATCACACTAGATTTAAGGATGTTGTGTCGGAAGGTCGGTTCCAATGTGAGTGGGTTTTGGATGTATCGGGTTGTTTCTAAGCTTAAGTCTCTCAAGAAGCCTCTTCGCAAATTGTTATATGACCAAGGTAATATTCATGCTAATGTGGTTTCTTTGCATAAGGAGTTGGATGAGGTTCAAATGGCTTTAGATAGGGATCCGTTTAATGTTGTTATTCGTGAGGAGCAAGCTGCTTATTTGCGGGCTTATAATGATGCTTGTTTGGTGGAAGAAAGGTTTCTTAAGCAAAAATCTAATATAGATTGGCTTAAGTTGTGATTCAATACAACCTACTTTCATAAGGTTGTTAAGAGTCGCGGCTTCGGGAATCGGGTATTGATAGTGTTATCATATACACGGCACTCCTGAAGGATGGAGAACATAAGTTCCTATGGCGCTTGTTGATCACTACATGCCTTTTGGGCCAACAGGGAGTCACTCATCCTTTTAATTTATCTAATATTTTTGATAATAAGCTCTCTCTCAGCGATATCAAGCACTATATGGTCCCATCAGAACTATGCAAGAAGCTCGTGATGCTATTTTTATACGGGTGATGATAAATCTCCTACCGATGGCTTTTTCACCGCTTTTAAGGAAGCTTGGGATATTGTGTCTCATGATGTGATCAAAGCGGTGCATGAATTTTTCATTAATGGGACGCTTCTTAAGGAGCTAAACCATACCATTATTGCTTTGATCCCTAAGGTCGTTTCTCCTCTCAGGATTACTGACTATCGGCCTATTTCGTGTTGCAATGTCCTTTTTAAATGTATTAGCAAGATTCTTGCTAATCGGATGAAAGGTTGCTTATCTACTTTGGTTAGTCCTAACCAGTCGTAAGCTTTTGTTCCGGAAGGCGTATTGCGATAACATTCTCTTGACTCAAGAAATTATGCATAATTATCATTTGGACCGTGGGCCTCCTAGATGTGCTTTTAAAGTGGACATTCAGAAGTCTTATGATACGGTTGATTGGGATTTCCTCAAGGAGATTCTAGCTGGGTTTGGTTTTCATCCTCGGATGATTGGATGGATTATGGAGTGTACGACATCTGTTTCATTTTCGTTGAGCGTTAATGGTGTTCTTCATGGGTATTTTAAGGGTAAAAGAGGCTTGCGGCAAGGGGATCCATTATCTCCTTATTTGTTTACTCTTGTGATGGAGATTCTCACATTGCTGCTTCAGAGGAAAGCTCGTGTCTCGGAGGAGTTTTCCTATCATCAGTATTGCTCTAATCTTAATATTATTAATTTATGTTTTGCTGATGATTTGTTTCTTTTTGCCTATGGAAATGTTAGTTCTGCTCGTGTTATTATGGAGGCTTTGGATGAGTTCACTAATGTTTCAGGGTTGGTTCCTAGTCTCCCTAAAAGCACGGCTTACTTCTGCAACGTTTTGAATAATGTGAAACTAGCTATTCTCAATATCCTTCCGTTTGAAGAAGGTAGGATTCCGGTTAAATATTTGGGTGTTCCTTTGATTGCTTCTAGGCTTCTTTATCGTGATTGTAGGGAGCTGGTTGAGAAGGTTAAGAATATAATCTGTGATTGGAAGAATAAGTTTCTTTCATTTGCGGGTAGGGCTCAGTTGATTACTTCTGTTTTGGTATCCATGCATATCTATTGGGCTTCGGTGTTTATTCTTCCTTCTCGTATTATGCTGGATTTGGAACAGTTAATGAGGGGTTTTCTTTGGTGTCAAGGGGACTTGAGGCGTGGGAAGTCCAAAGTGGCATGGGAAGTTGTGTGTCTCCCTAAGGTTGAGGGTGGGTTAGGCATTAGGAGACTGGAATGGTTTAATAAAGCTTTAATCACTTCTCAGATTTGGCGGCTTTTTACTCATGCGAAGTCTCTTTGGGTTCGATGGATTCATTCTTATAAATTACGGGATCGAAGTTTTTGGGATGTTCCGCTGCGTGGGAACATGTCATGGAGCTGGAGGAAAATTCTCCAAATGAGACCGCTTATTCGTCAATTTTTTTGGTATAAAATGGGAGGCGGGTACTAATGTGTCTGTTTGGTTTGATAATTGGTGTAGTTCGAGCCTGCTTGCTGCTACGATTTCTTCTCGACATATATCGGCTGGTTTTACTCCTTCATTTTCGATTGCCGATTCCATCTTAATTGGTAATTGGATTTGGCC
The DNA here is from genome assembly GCA_910596185.1 of Chrysanthemum makinoi. NCBI lineage: Eukaryota > Viridiplantae > Streptophyta > Magnoliopsida > Asterales > Asteraceae > Chrysanthemum > Chrysanthemum makinoi. Next base: position 161,438,125 of record OU343223.1, on the reverse strand, counting down.
GATTGAGTGGTACTCTAAATACCCGTTCCTGGGTTCTATTCCTGTTCCATCCCTTAACCCGATCTTTGGATCGGTTAGTTTGGAAAGTGCAGGATGATGTGTTTCTTTTTTCGGCATGGCTTGAGTCTATGACCGCGGGCAACGTTGTTTTATGGTACAATCTGGTTTGGTTTTCGTGATCGTATCCCTAGGCATGCTATCACTCTTTGGTTGATTATTAAAAGAAGGCTTAAGACTCAAGACAACCTGAGGCAATGGGATGTTAGTAGTGATACCGACTTAACCTCGCTTCGTGTCCGTTCTGCAAGACGCAACCGGATTCTCATGACCATCTTTTCTTTCAGTGTACTTTTTCAATGCAGGTTTGGATTCATCTCAAGAGGTTCGCTGGTGATTCTGCTATTCCTTGTTCGCTGGATTCTATTGTGCAGTATTTGGTTCCTAAGGCGCATAGGAGGTCCATTCGCTGTGTTATTTCAAAATTGGTTTTTGCGGCTGCTTGCTACTTTATTTGGCAAGAACGTAACAACAGGCTTTTCAAAAATCAGAAGCGGTCGGAAGCTCAAGTTATTGATGTGATCATGACGACTGTTCGCTTTAAGCTTCTCTCTTGTTCTTTTAAGAAGACGGCTAATGTGGAAGTGCTTCTGGATTTATGGAAGCTCCCGAAGTCTCTCATTTGATCTACTCATTGATGGTTTCTTCTTCTATGATGATGGATGGTTCGTGTTTGCATTGGTTGGATTCGAATTCCAACAAGCAGTTTGATTATTTGGTTCGTGAAGGCTGTTCATGGAATTATGTGGAGCTAGATGGTCTTATTGGTTGGCGTGTGGGTTCGTTGGAGATCCGGGTGAGAGCTGTACTCTTTTTCCCTCCTCCAAGGTTTTCCCACTGGGTTTTTTCTTGGAAAAGGTTTTTAAGGAGGCAGTCTCATTTGGTTCATCAATCTCCTTCGAACAGGTGGGCGGATTGTTTTGGAGCTTCTTGTTTTTTTAGATGGTTTTTTCCTGTTGGAGTTTTAGTTTCTGTATGTTTAAGTGTTGTAACGCTTAGTGGCCTGTCACTAGCGATTTAGTTGGTTGTTCAAGCGTTTGCTTGAGGTTAATGTGACACGTCAGTCACATTCCAGTGTACTTATTGGTTTTTTTGGTTAATATATTTTACCAGGGTAATCCCTTTACCAAAAAAAAAAGTGTCTAGTTTTTATAATGAACAGTAATTATGACTGATAACTACTGATTTTTCTACTTTACTTTTATAATTAAAACTTACATTAATTACTCATTTTTAATTTCTATAGTGACTATGAGGGTAAAAATAACTTTTTATCATTCAAAACTAGCATAATATTAATTAAACAAAGAAAATTATGTAAAACAAAGAAGTTGAATTAAGGAACCTAAGAAGATTCTAAATAAAAATAAAGATTGGGTCATGATCTTGTTCACCTACGTCGCCATGACTACTGATGAAGGTAGAAGCCGTTTGCAGAGTTCCGATAGGATCTGAACATCGGCGAGCAAGAGGCGGTGAAGTTTATCTGCAAAATTTGAGAACCCGAAGTTTGGCTAACGTTTATCACTTCATCAATTTGATACTGAATATTAGACACGTGTACATGAACTATCAATTTGGGTATAACATTAATTATGGCTTGACAGCAGATGGTAATGGGCTGAAGGCATTAAAGTGCAGCTCAACTAATATTTTTAACAACTTCTGAGAAATCGGTCCATCGAGAAATGATATATATATAGAATTATTCAAAGACATTTTAATTAATTTAGGAAACTTTGTATTATGAAAACTACACACATTTGATTACTACTCCCTCAATCTCATAAAAAGTGTCCACCATACTATTTTATGTTTTTCTCAAAAAAGTGTCTAGTTTTTATACATGAACAATAATTATGACTCTACTGATTTTTCTACTTTACCTTTATAATTAAAACTTACATTAATTACTCATTTCTAATTTCTATAGTGACTATGAGAGTAAAAATAACTTTTTATCATTCAAAACTAGCATTAATTAAACATATCATATTTGTCCATTCTTTTGATACTCTTTCTAAGACGGAGGGAGTAATATGATATTGGCAAACTTTGTAATGTGTTCTCTACTACACACGGTTTGTAACTAAGCACAAAATTTGTAATAATATTTCTAATTAATACTTTCCAAAATATTATCTTATTTTCTACTATATAAACACCATTTTCATTTTCATCTGGTGATAAGTAATACATAAAAGTAGAAGATGAAAATGAATAATCAAAATAATGTTGATGATGATCTCGAGGTTGGTACATTATAATCTCTCATTTATTTATACTACATATAATGGGTGTATGTAGCTTTGCTTAATTTCTTAATACTTAATCTAAACATGACAACACATTTAATCCTTAATCTAAACATGATTACACATTTAACCCTTAATACTTAACTTAAAAATAATTAAGGAACAATTTTATAAGTTTGAATTCAAACCTTTTACCAATGTTTTAAAACTCAGTTTTACAATGGACGCAGTCGAGTCGTGGTTCACCAAGTCACCGGTTCGACCACCCGATCAACCCGATTTTCTAGGAATATAAAGCCTAGTAATATAGATACTTTGAAAAACAACTAATTGGTTATGCAAATGTAATCATTATCAAATCCACATTAGGATCTTAAATATGTCATTTATACAAAACATTTCCTTACGGATTTAACAAGTTAGATTCAAAACGAACATGTGAAAACAAGTTGATTCAATAAGTTAATTAAGTGTTTTCTGTAATGAAAATATCACTATAACTATCTGCCACTATAAAATCCTGTTGCTATGCACGGGTACTCGTCTAGTAATTAAAAATCTGTAAAAAGTTATTATTTATTGGAAAAAAACACACAAACTAAATTTATAACTACTTTGATTTTTTTAAAAGCCGAGACAATTTTACTTTTTGACTATTATTAGTCATTTCATTTATGTAGGATCATACATAATATGTTGTTTGATGATTCGGGTGGTCTAGGATGGTGATAGTATATGAATGCCATGTTAGAGAGATGAAGAGAGTAGAGAGGGTGATTCTAGAGAGATAAACAAAAAGAGAAAATGTTAGATTGAATGAGAAGCACCACCCCTTCCAAGGATGGAAGGGGTATTTATAGTTACAAACTAAACGCCCTCCTGTCGGGCTGTGGATCAGGCATACATTGGGTAAAGACCCGTCCTTCCTCCACGGTGTTACACTAAACTAATCTACGCTAATAACTAACTACTTAACTACTAAATAACGTAAATAACGATATGTCTATGAGCTAACTTATGCTAGATTATATTTGGGGTGACCGACTCTTCACTATGGAATTTCCAATTCCTAACAATCTCCCCCTAAGGGAGGTCACCCCATGATTTACATTTTGAATCCTAGCATTCTATTTTATCTTCAGTCTTGTGCTCGTAGACTTTAATTCTTCAACTTTCGAATCTTTGTGCTTTAGCAGTGACTCTTCATAGTCCGAATGCTTTGTACTTTAAGTGGAGGTCTTTGAACTGATCCACATCTTTGATGATCTTCAAGCTTTCTTTGAGATCATCAGCCACAGTAAATCTCTGAATCACCCTTTGTTGTGTTGCCTTCATGTGATGTTGTGCCTTTTGAACCGACATGCTCACACTTTCTGGATCATGACACCTTTTCATCAGAGTAGCGGAAGCTTTACTGGTTCATGATATTTGCAGCTATCAGAGCCAGGTTATGTAGATATGCACTTGTCATGATTTCTTTAATTAAGTGTGGATGCTGTGAGCATGCGGCTTTGGATTGACTTCTCAATTCTGATCAGATGCAACCATCCAAATGTACCTGCAAACAACAGTTAGCAATAAAACACACGAAAGTGTCTTTGATTACTTTCGTTGAATTGAGGTACACGGCACGGTTCCCCGTTGATCAGTACAAGTACTGCCTGTGATCAGGTATAATTCTGAAGAATCTCCTTGACAGGGTTTCGCAGCTATTCTAACTGTTCTCAAACCGAAACGTCTCAAAGAAGACAACACGGAATGAGTGAACCAGCAAATTGAGATTCACTGATTGATGAAAAATGATTTGAAAAACAATCGCGTATTGCTTAGAAGAAAGAATTTTTCAATACGACGAAGGTTTTATAAGAAAGATCAATTTTCAATCAAAAATACTTTTTGTATTTGAAAAAGAATACACATTCGATGTGCTAGAGAAAAGAAGAGATTTGCACATCGAACGGTTTTTTCAAAAGTATTTTTTCAATCAGAGATACCTTTTGTGTTTGAAATATGAATACACATTCGATGTGCTAGAGAAAAGAAGATTTGCACATCGAACGCTTTTTCCAAAAGTATTCGTCAATTCATTTCCTGGACCAAGGTTGATTCACGAGTGAATCGCCCCATCATTTTTGTCCAGTTGTCACAAGCTTGATCTTTTGGAAAGATCTCACATGTCAGCCACCAAGAGCTTGTTTGATGTTGGCTCTAGAAGGATTTCCATCTTCATCGTGAATACTTTTACATATCACTCGGATGTTCTGGCAATACCACAAGGATAATGCGTAGGACTCTCAATATATACTTACTTTCCACATTGTGTGAAACAGCAAGTCTTCATTAATTTTGTGTCCTAATGAGATATTGTGAATGATCTCTTGGCTCTAGACTCAATAGTGCATATTTGGTTTCCTATGCCGGAGACTAGGGAGAGGGTCTCCTTCTTCAATATCAACAATCTCTAAGAGAAAGTCGATAGATAATGTAGGTTCCCCGTGAGAATGAAACAAGCCCTTTTAAGAGGAACTTGAGTAGCTTGGGAAGTTAGGTGCAGTGCGTCACTGGGTCCATGACGTCTTGTCTTCAATACCAGTGTTACCTTAGTAGACACCAGTAGCATATGTATTGAACCCGGTTTCTGCCCTAAGGTTGAATTAATTGAGCGCTATTTCTTTTCACCCTTTTCACATTCAATTCTTTTTTCATTCTTCAACCCCTTCAGTGCTTACCGAGACTTCATAACTAGAACCTTGTTAGGTTTATTCCAGTACTAGTTCTGTCTCAGTCTGCACTCTTCCCGTATTCTCATTTTTCTCCTGTTTTCATCATACATAAGGACTTCTACACTATCTAGTGGATTGTCCCTGGGTAGATCCCTCCGGCTCTGGAGGGATCATGGGAACGAATACCTAACCTAACCATCCTTATAACACCATGCATAAAGTAAATTGTCGGTCTTTTGGTATTGTTCATTCCTTCTCGAAACCAATTGAAAAAATCATTTGGAAAATCAATCAAGGTACTTGTGATATAATATCAAAGCATTTTGTACCTTAATTTTTTTGATCATTTAGAAATGCTCCCCCTCAACATGTGCATATGATTTGAAATTGTTTAGCACATGGAGGCAAGAGTTCTTTGAAATAATTTCTTGATCACAATTTCCATGGAAAAATCCATTTGATTTTCTTGGTAAATTCTCCCCCTCAAAATGTGCGTTGGTTATTTGAAATCATTTAACACATAGAGGAAAGAGGTTTTTGAAGTACTTCCACGATCATACTGCCATATAGAAAACCATTAGAAAATTAATCAAGGTACTTATGTTAAAACATAGAAATCTTTGTACCTTGAAAGTTTAGTTTCTTTTGAAATGCTCCCCCTTAATATATGCTTCGAGATTCGAAAGCGTTTAGCACATATGGGAGAGCAGCATGCACAATTGAATTAAACGATCACCTTTTACCAGGGTGCAGGATTACTCCCCTTTACCCAAAAAACGATCATCTTTTATCAGATTTCATAATTAAATCACAAATTCTCCCCCGATCAAAAATATCAAACCCTTTGAGATTTTGGATCCCAAGTGATTTAATAAGGTTTAGAAAACATGAGAGAAATGTGGTCTTGTTTAAATTCTCTTCTGGTTTTTGGTTAAATGCTTCTCCACAATCATGTGCATCATGTATTTGAAATCGTTTGGCACATGAAGGAAGGAGTGCTTTTGAAACAATAACCTTTTAAAACCGATATGAGATTTAAATCATGATCTCTCCCCCGATCAAAAATTTAAAACCATTTGAGATTTGTGATCCCAATTGATTTAAATCATTTAGAAAAGTTTGGGGAAAGACGTGGCAAGATTTAATTTTTGAAATTGACTGATGAGGACCAATTATAGACATTAAAGATTGTTAGTGTCAGATATGATAGTTTTTAAGAGATCTTTAAGTAAAATAAAACAATTTCACAATCAAACAAGAACAAAAAAAAATTCATTTTTTAAGATCTTTGAGTTTTAAAGAAAATCATACAATGACATAACATTAAATCTTTATATCACCACTTTATTACTTACAAACCGGACTTTTATGAAGAAATATCGTTTGAAAATATTTTATTTTAAATCACTCTCCCCCTCAATCGATGACCGTAGTCGATGATTGAGTGACTTAAGTTTTGATAAAATGAAGTCCGGTGATTTCCAAAATTAAGTCCAATTTATTTTCAAAACCAATATTTTTCTCATTTTCAAAACAATATTTTCAAAATTGTTTATAAATGATATCATTCACAACTTGTCCTGCACAAAGATACGTTAGGTGGTTGAGCTGCTTTTGTTGTTGTTGTTGTAGGGCAGGAAGAAAACCATCTGCAAATGCAGTGAGACCTCTGACGTTGCATCTATCGTGCCAACTCTCCATAGAGGTCCAATTAAGTTCCGTTTCTTCATTTGTCAACCCAAGAAATAGTTTCTCTTTCCTTTCGGCATCCAATCATCTTCTTTTGTGGGATCCGGATCGGGAACATTCTCTTAAACCATCTTATCTGCATTCGTTAGTAAACACAAACAGATATATGGTGGTCAACAACACCCAAACAGCAATCGACTAATAAAAGTCAATTCAACATATCAATCAGATCATATAAAGGCATGAGAATCATATGTTAATCAAACTCTAATCATCTAATCCTAATAATCACATCCTAGATTCCTAGTCCTTCAACATAGGCAAATATATTTTTCTGATAAGTATGTAGGATGATTAAGAAAGCCCGTTAGATGATGTAAATTTGAAAATCATTCTCCCCCTCAATCAATGACTCTTTCTATGAAAAGTTTTAAATAAGCTGAAGTCATTGATTGGGTTTTGCAAATTTATGAAAACTTGATTCTGATTGATTTTCAAGCAACTCATTTACCACCATTATGTTAAAACAAATATTTTTCTGAAGAATTTTAGAAGGAAAAATATTTGAGTGGGAACAGCAGTCCTTCGACATACTTTCATCATTTGTTTTTTTAAGGATAAGTTCTCGAAATTTTTGAAAATTGGTTTAGCGCAGCACTTTCCTTCCTTGAAGATCGGGTTGCTATCAGAAATAATAGCAAGCCATGGTTTAAGCACGGGTTACAGTCTGAAGTAACTGCAAGCCATATTTAGAGACATGTTTTGGAAAAGAATATTTACACCTCCTGCTCGAACTTCATCTATGGTCCCGTGCCATTATTGAATGACATTTCTAAGACCGTAGATGTTATCGATATCAGAAGACATGTCTTGAGAAAACAATATTTTTGGTATTTTCAAATTTTCTGATTTTTATGGGTTTTTGTTGGTTTTATAATTTTCTATTTTCTTTTTGTTGGTTTTCTATTTTTGTATTTTGGTTTTTGATAAATATTTACAAAGATAAATTAGATGATATAGTTTAAAAAGAATGATGATACGAGTACCGAGATAAGGATATCAAACAGCCCCGTTGCAGAAGATAGAAGTCATCATCTCTTAAACTTTCACCACCAAAACTTTCGAGACTCCTGAATTTACAGAAGTTGAGCCATCTGAAAGTGAGACTTTGGCAGCTTCACCCCAAACCAAAAATCCTTTTTTGAGCAGATTCGAAGCTCTATTTCAAGCTTGCCTTAGCCAGGTGCACAAAGAAGCACACCATTATTATCAATCTTGCTGCTCTTTTTAAGAATAATCATCGTGATTCTTCGTTCGAGGTTATATCATCCAATAGAACAGCAACGTATCATCCCACACATAAAACAATCTTCTCATATTTCTTTTCTACTGACGTCTGAAGCGATCCATACCAAAAGGTATCAAGAGACAAATTCCCCCAAGTAATTGAATTGATGCCGCCAGTCTCTTGGAATGAAGCTTAAGAACCCGAATACATATATACCCAAAGACAAAGAACCTTATAACATCGAAGTAGCAGATTAAGTCCGATTGCCAAAGAATAACCCCGATGTATACTTTTCTCTCCCCCTGAATAAAGTGTATGAAGCTCAAGAACCCGAAGTACCCAAATGCCCAAAGAAAGAATAACCGATAACACTGAAGTAGCATGCTGAATCACTGATTATCTCTGCGGATGTCATCTCCGGAATAAGTGATTATCACTGAATCACCGATTACGCTCTCAAGTGAAACAGCCGAGGATCCCCAATGTACACAATTCCTCTCCCCTGATGATTGCGATAACATCGAAATCATCACACACTTGTGTACCTAAAGTAACTCTTCCATCTCTTCCCCCACATAGTTGGAATAAGGACACTAAACGCCATGAGTCAAACCTTGAGTTTCTCTGCGGTAATGACATTTGTCTTCCCGGGATTTCTTCAATCACTTAGAAATATTAAGTTCATCAAGTTTACTCGCGTTTAGATACGTGTCTCCTTCCCCATTGCTAGTTTTGATTCTTCAAAATCAGCAACACAATATTAGCCCATGTACTAGAAATCTTTTGAGAAGAACATCATTAGCTCAGATGTATCTGTGAGAATCAACTTGCTGAAGAATGTAAGCAAGTCTAATTGGGGATTAAATCTGACATTACACTCTCCCCCAATTAGTGCTCTCCCCTAACTGACAAAGATTTCAAGTGATCTTCTCAGCTCGGATTAAGAAGAAGTCTTTATATCGTTAAATGCAACTCGTCTTTAGTCTTCTAACATGCAGCAGAAAATGTAGAACAGACTTTAGACTCGACCTTCTTCAAGATTGTCCGTTTGGGGAATAGAAAGTTAACATCTTCTTTTCACCAAATGCATTCCCATTAACTTATATATAGCAAATCCCCTTAACTCAAATCCCTCCCAATCAAATAAGAACAGAAAGATGTTCATCAAGGAAATCCGCCTCACAACTGGAAGCACTTTGTCATTAATCTATCAGCTTGTGAAGATGTCAACCACCGGCTCTTAGAAGAAAACTCCATGTGAAGATGACCCGATAAGAAGAAGCTCGGTTCTTACATGAGTTTGGAGCCATTTGACCATTTATTCTCAGATATTAAACAACATGCAGAATTATCACACTTCTTCTCCCCCTCAAGAATTGCATACGGAGATGCGATTCTTGATTAAACAAATGAATATCATCCAAATGTAGTCTATTCACACTTCTCCCCCTCAAAGGTAGCATATGATGTCGCCATCGTCATTATAATTGAGCAAGTGGAATAAGAAAACAATCAACAGTAGTTTTGTTCACTTGATGACTGAAAGCGCATGGAAAAAGCATGAGGCATGTTGATGAGAATGGTCATAATTGAGAAGATTTCTCTTCTTCAGAAGATAAAGCGCACTGAAGCGTACACTTTTCTTTTCTTTAGAGAACGAGGCTTGAACTGATGTGTTCAAACATCATTATCTCTCTCTTTTCATCTACTCTTGGCAAACTTATAATCAACCCCATTATCATTCAGTAGGCTCTTTGTCGTGACAGCTGATGGAGAAAACACAATATGATGAATTTGACCATGAAGTAAAATAACCCGAACTCGTGACTTAAACTTGCACATACGTAACAAAGAGCGGTGCCGAGAGTTCATCCTCCATTGAATCTCTAAGTACTCTATACTCTTCATCCAACCAACCATCAAGTATAAGACGTACATCACCTCTTGAAAATCCACAATTAAATGTGACACTGAGCACTACAACGTAACTCCTTAAAGTGATAGTTATTTTGTGGTGGTAAGAGCCCAATTCCCCCAAGTGGTAAAAGAAAAAGAAAAATCACCCAAAAATAACTAGATTTCCAAGTCTTCATTTTTGAAGAATCTTCATCCAACCATCCCCGATACCTTCAGATACTAAGTACACTCGCCCATGATATTTCACTTCAACCTCAAATAAATAATACTGAATTAACGCCGTTGTCGCATCTTGTGGTTAAAAGCTTAAATCTAGCCCCCTTTTTACGTTTTAAGTAAACTATGATAATGGTCTCATCCCGACCATGGTTAAAAGCACATAACCCCATAAAACTTTGAAATAACCAAACTGTCATGAAGAAAATCCAAGCAATCACCCAATTCATGAAGTACACCCTTTATCCCTTCTTCGAAGTAGAAACCGTAGCACCAGCATCAGATAAGATCCAGAAATACTTTCTCCTTTCTACAGGATGGTTCCATCATTACAGGATTTTACAATTTTATGGTTTAAACCGAGAAATAGATTCTTTAGCGGGATTTTACAAAACCAAGAATAAACCGTAAGAAAGATCCAGAAATGCACTTTGCTTTTACCAGGATGTTTCCATTGCCACGGGATTTTACAAGTCTATGATTTAAACCGAGAAATAGTCACTTTCGCGGGATTTTACAAAATCAAGACTAAACCGTAAACAATGTCAGCTTGAATGTGTTATGACAACTTTGGTTTCGGTGAATAACTGTTTTAGGGGAACATGCAGCGGTTCATCAACGGTTCATTCATCATCTTCAACAATATCATCAACAATTCTTTACCCATATGTAGACAACTTCACAAACCATACTAAGTCAAGTAGTATACACTACTTCCCTCTGAAGGTTGACCGTAACAACAAAGTACACGTGTACGACCCTTCTCCCCCATGATGCTTTCGAACTTTCGGAAGCATCATAACGTGTACGACCATTTGTACGAGAAGTTCTTGTCATAAGCAAACATCTTGAAAAATCATGAATGACATTGAAGATTTTTGAAAGATTTTGCTTAGACTGTGAAGTATCATTTACATTCTGTGGCTTCAAATATCACATGGGAATTGCCGATCACATCACATCCAACAAACCCTTTGGTAAACATATCATTCACAGATTCTGTCAGCAATTCTTTGTGACCATTTCTTTGGAGAAAATCCGATATACCAAACTTGAACATGAAGTAGAATTCCCCAGATTTGTTACTTAAGCTTGTAGTAATCCTTGTGAAAAAGAAACGGTGTACCCAATGTACAAAACCTCTTGACGTATCCTCAACTGCGTGAGACACCGAAGTGATAGTTACGTTGTGGGTTAAGCGAGAAAGAATCACAAAAGTAACTAAATAGTCAAGTCTTTATCACATCCAATAAACGCCCAAACAAGTCATCTTCGCGGAAGGGTAGAAAGAAAGAAGACGAAATAAGTAAACGTGCCCGGAAAACCTCACTTCAAATCCAAATAAGAAATACCGAACAAACACCCCGTAGACAGTCTTGTTCAAATATCAACTCAAGCCGTGAAATAATATCTTCCATGAAAATGTGTAACCAAAGTATCAACCCGCACAACACAACAAATCTCAACATCAACTCAAATCTCTTTTTATCCAAGTCTCATAACATCGTATGATCTCAAATCTCATAAATCTCAATCTTGAAACGCCCATATGTCCAACATCCAACATATAAATCCAATACTCTCACAGCACATTTTACCACATATACACACGATATATATAAAAAATTCGGTCCATAATATGATGAATATTAGCACTAATATCCATTTAATAGAAATATCAAGCCCATCATGTGAATAAGTGGTACACGATGTGGGCACAAGGCATGATCCAATTCAAATGAAACTCGGGCCATGTAATCACGATTCATGAAAAATTACTTTCCACCTCCAAACACTGATTGATTGAAAATGTGACATAAGCGTTTAGTTCAACGATAGTGTGCAAGTAATAAACATAAAATCTTTAGATAATCGACCCATGTCCATACACTCACACGACCCATCATAAAAGGAACGTGCATAGCCCACTACTTGTACGACCCATGACCATAACCATTGAGAGATACAACCCATCACCCAATCCAATGTCCAAATCCCCTTCAACCCTAAAGATAAGGAGTATAAGAACTCTCTTAATCTCAGATATCCCAAAATCTTGCAACCCTAAGACACTTAAAAAACCATCTGCCCCCATCAGTTAATTAACCTCACGCAACGCTAATATTTATCACAACAAAACCATTAGCCTCCCTTCAATCAATATTGTTGACTGCACCTCTCTCCCATTACTGAAATCATAACGCAACCACAATGATGGTTACAACTATCCTAGAAACGGATAGCCTCGCCACAAGAATGGCATGAGGGTTGAACTTGGCTTCAGAATCATATGCCACAGAGATGGTATGATACTCGTCATCAAGGTAGGTTAACTAAGTTACATCTTATCTTTTGAGCATTAGACGAACCAAGAAACTGAGTCAACATTGTTGTTACACTCATCTTTTAATTCGTATATTATCACTTCTTTAGATTTTAATTTTTTTTATATAACGACTCAAGGAAATGATTCAACAATATTGTTGCAATCACTTCTTTATACTCGGAAATTTATCAAAATCTTTTGATCAGTGATGGTTTTTCATTCACGTGATGGCCTTCAAAGGTCTTGATGATCACGAATGCAAAAGAAAGACTGAGACCATTAAGATATACATTGTACCGAAGCAAAGAGGTGATGTGACTTACTAGTTATAATCATTTCTTAGATTTTTGGATAGAATCAAAGTAGGTTCGATGACGATATACGTTCAATTACACATAATCTTTACGATATTGAGAACATTATTGAACGTTTCTGAGATCACTTGATGTTTATATGAGATGAGATTGATTGAAGATGTTAACATAGGATCTGGAAACAATTTGGGTTTTTGTGTTCCTTTATTTGGTTCCTGTTAAGAGATGGGATTTCTGAATTGTTGTTGTCGTTTAAATGATGTTGTCGTTTATTTACAGATTGTATATGATAATGTATGTGATGATGATGAATATAGGATACTAATAGGATATATGAATGATGTGGATGATATGAACTTGTGTTGAATGATGTCTTGATGTTTGTTGTGAACGAGTTGTGTTTGTCATGGCATGTTCTTGTCGACAAGGATAATCGAGTATGTATATTATTGATTAATAGTCTTGATACTTGTTTGTTCTGATCTTGTTACTTGTGGTCTTTGGAAGTCAACAAAACGCACCCCTGCTTGTTAAATCTCATTTGACACAAAACGCAGCTGTCAAACCTCTTTCAAAATTTTGACAAACCGCTTTCTTTTCAAGTTTGACAAATCGCTTTTGACTTTTATCAAATCGCAGTTGACCAAGAGTCAAACCGCACTTGAACCAATGCGTCAAAACGCATTTGACTTTTTGACCATATCTAGACAAACCGCGTCAGACCCAAACTTTATAATTACAAATCGCAGTTGACTAAAAAGTCAAACCGCATACCATATTTATCAAACCGCATCCATTTGAATGTGACAAACCGCATCACAAACATCGAATCTGGACAGTTTGTAAAGACAAACCGCATAGTAACATAACCAGAGAAACCGCATCGAAGAAAAAGTGCAACACAAACCGCATCGAAGAATTTTGACAAACCGCATTCAATATTGCATCAAACCGCAGTAGCATCTGTCTTTAAAACGCATCATTTCAGTGATAAACCGCATCTTAGAACATGACCACAAACTGCACACGTGAATCAATAAATCCAACCAGTATACAAAAACCAGATATTATATAACCAGCAGATTCACCAATAGTTTGAATGTACAAAAACCAGTCATAAAACAAGCTTAACATCAGCAGCAACGCATCAACACTCATAACAAACATAACAAGGATTAACACTTTTAAAACCGGATTCATTCAACAATAAGCTTCAACAAAAACGGAATCAAACTCATTCAAACATCACCAAGACCGTATCAAACCGCATCATAGAAAACCACACAAACCGCATAAGAAAAAACCATATAAAACCATTCGAATCACCAAAAACAACAAAACCTAGGCTCTGGTACTATTTGTAGGATCATACATAATATGTTGTTTGATGATTCGGGTGGTCTAGGATTGTGATAGTATATGAATGCCATGTTAGAGAGATGAAGAGAGTAGAGAGGGTGATTCTAGAGAGATAAACAAAAAGAGAAAAGGTTAGATTGAATGAGAAGCACCACCCCTTCCAAGGATGGAAGGGGTATTTATAGTTACAAACTAAACGCCCTCCTGTCGGGCTGTAGATCAGGCATATATTGGGTAAAGACCCGTCCTTCCTCCACGGTGTTACACTAAACTAATCTACGCTAATAACTAACTACTTAACTACTAAATAACGTAAATAATGATATGTCTACGAGCTAACTTATGCTAGATTTTATTTGGGGTGACCGACTCTTCACTATGGAATTTCTAATTCCTAACAATTTAACTCTATAAATCATAGTTTAGTGGCAGTATGGTAAACTTAAACAATTTCAACTTCTATATTTAGGTATGTGTAATTATTTTAGGACAAACCAAAAAGTAGACGTTGACAATGATAATGGGACGAAGGAGTACTAATTTTGTTTTTCGTATAGTAACATATATTTTCCCTAAAAGCATCTTCAATATTAACGCTAAAACCTTGTGAGAAAACTAGAAGGGGGTTGAATAATTTTACCAATTAAAACTTCAATTTAAAATATTTAGATCGACTTATGTCAATCTATTTTGATGTATGGATATTGATAGATAGTTAGATATAAATAAAATATAATACGAGTTAGAGAAAGAAAGATAAAACCATGACACAAATATTTATAGTTGTTCTGCTACAAGGTCACCTTAGCTTCCTTACCCTACTTCATTCCTCGAGTACCCAACTCGAGAGTTCATAAACACTACACCACAAGCTCCTTATCTTGGCGGAGAAGCCTTCATAAAGTTGCTTAAACTTTATCCGGTACAAAGCTAGATACTGGGTTCTTTCACAAGGTAGAACCAAACCTACGCCGCATACACTTTTTCTGGTACAAGGCTATATACCAAGCTCTTCCAAAAGGTAGAACCAAACCTACGTCGCTTACGCTTTATCCGGTACAAAGCGAAATACCGAGTCCCTCTATAACGGAGGAACCACAACCCAACTACACCAACTTATCACAACACACCTATAACAAACTTAAGAAGAACGAACTACAAGATACACTTCTATGATCTTGTGATGATGACAAAGTCTAGCAACCCATGTCTTCGAGCTTGCAAGTCTTTTATGAAAAACGTCGTGATCTCATCTTTAAGAGGAACCTAGAGAATCACTAAAGTAAAAGCTATATGGATGATCCTAAGATCTGAAGCTAGAGAAGTAATAATACAGAGAGAATATATGTGTGAAAGTGGTAAAGTGAAATGAGGAAATGGCTCACTATTTATAGAAAAATAGTCCTGTGATCAGCCAGATCCCTTCCAAGAGGGATCCGGCCAGTGTAATCCAAGGGATCTGACACCTGGGTAATTCTAGTCCAATTTACTTACATGGGTTATGGGCTATGAGTTATGGATTTTGTGTTATGGATAGTCCAATTTACTTACATGTTTATTTAGTTAGATTTTAACTATGTATTTTTATAAAAGTGTAAGTAACAAATGTTACTTATAAGTGTTTTATAAAAATGGTTTTAGCTTTATGGGGGAATATATTTCACATTGATTGGATACTTCTTACAAGCAGACACATTTGGTACCACATCATCACCACTGGTGATTGGCATTTTTCCTGTCACCTGAGTCTTTAGATTCTCAATTTCTTTAAGCAAAGAAGTTATCTTTTCATTGTTCTTGTCGTGAGTGACCTTAATTGATTCATATAACTCTTTAAAATGCAGTTTAACTTTAGCATTTTCAGCTTGAAAACAATCATTTTCTTGTTGCAATTCATTGATGATGTTTTGAAGTTGGAAATTCTGAGAATCTAAAGGCGGAGGTATATGAGAGCCAACCACTTCACTCGTATTACCCTTCCATTGGGAACTTTGAACTTTCAACTTTCGGATCGTGTTAAAATGAGCTTGAATCCGTTCATCTTGTGTGCTTATTTCAAAATATGCATCAAATTCAGGAGCATCCGAAGATGCCTTGGGATTTGAGGTTTTGATTCCTTCTTCTAGATGTTGATATTTTAATTACAAATCAAGATATTCAACCTCTAATTTAGAAAAATGCCTGATCATGTTATCATGATCATCCTTTTGGATTTTTTATTGCAATTTTGAATTCTCGATTTCAAGCTCATTGACACGATCTTGGGAAACTTAAAATGAAATTGACAAATCATGAAATTAAGAAGCAGTTATGGCATAATTTGTGACAATATAAAACACATCCTACGCAATACATCTGGCAATCAAATTATCATTAAGGATGTGAATATTTTTTTCTCTCAATCTCATAGCTTTTAAGCTCATATGCATTATTTCTTACTTCGTTTTCCATTTCATTAAACATCTTTTTCATTTCTTTAACTTCAGTATCTAAGGCCTTTTGAATACCCTCAAATTGTTCTTTCAATTGTTTAAAGAATGGAATAACCTCAGTAAGATAACACTCTTTTGTTTGCTCAAAACCCCTTTCCCCTTCAGTAATACCCATTGGTGTGATTTTCTTCTTACATGTTTTATCGAAATCAGCAAATAGTTGGTAAATCACGTATATGCTAATTAAGGTTTTGCATTGCGTAGGAAGAGTTCAAGGCACTAAATGCATCGGTGTATTGGGAGGATACACCGTAGCCGCAAGTAATTTCCTAAGGGGAGGATTATTTTCAACAAGTTCTTTGATTTTTCTCTTATCCATATCTAACTTCCAAAACACTTGTTCAGTGGTTAATTGAGTCCGAGGATTGAACGTAGCTAAGAAGTTTTCCTTAGAATAATTGGGAGCTTTAATATTTAATCTTTTCTCCACACATTTAGGTTCCTTCATTTTCTTATCTATTTTCTCTCTAGAGGCATTTTCTAACTCTATGTCCTCTTCAGTGTTCTGTACACAAGTTGGATTTTGTTTGGGCTTAAGAATCTCACTACCATCATAAATCACTTCTTGAGCCTTTTTGGCTTTCTTAAGATACACAGGATTTGGGTCTTCTACAAGGTTTTCACTGTGTTTATCACTTAATACTCTGTGATTTGTAATCATGTGAGCAGTCTGAATGGTGTTGCCTTGTACGTACAACTTGTTTTCAAGTTTGTTCTTTAAGGTTTTAAGGTTGGAAAAATCATTTAGGAGTTTAGATTCCTTTTCTTTAAATTCCTATTTAAGCGTTTTTACATTTTCTTGGATTTCTTGTTTTTGCTTAACAGTTTGATTAAGTTTCTCTTGTAAGGAATTTAAATCTTGTTTTAACTTTTCTTCCCTTAAATTACATTTAGTGATTAGTGTACGCATTTGGAAATCCATTTCCTGCTCACGTGTGGTAAGCTCAAATTTAGCACGCTGTTCATAGATGGCAACTTGATCCTTATATATATTTAGCTTAGTGGTCAGGGAGTCATCAGGCACATATTCAGTGTACTCATTAAACACATATTCATCATTAATGGTAGAAGATGCACCACTTGGTACAACAAGACTTTCATTGTGTTTCACATATTGCTGATATGGGATAAATTGCTACCCATACTTACAATATATGACTCAACGAATTTTGTTGGTTGTACTTTGTTGGGAATCTGTTGCTCATCAACCATATCATATAGCTTTTTTGGGTAAAAGGGTTAATTTACCCTAGTAAAATTTATTACGCCAAAAAACATTGAAGTACAAATGACATGGGTGAATCCCATGCCCTCAGCCCGTTACATAGGCAATACAACTGCAGAAAGAAGAATAACTACACAGCTAAAAGCTATAACAAACAATTACATTTAAAACCTATCTAAATGTAATAACCAAGGTTCAAAGAACCACTACCGAAGTGAGACACTCAATCATCCATAATTTGCCATACATTACCCTTGAGTGCCGCACCAACAACCACGAAGAAGCCACACGAAAAGGAAAAGAAAGCTCCATTAAATAGCTCCAAAATCCGTGCAAGCTCCAACAACTAACCACAACACCATACGTGGTACACATGAACGTATAACAAGCATGATATAGTAATACCAACCGAAAATATCATAGCACCATACACGATGATAACTACGATATTCAAGCCCAATTGCGGTGCTATTAAAATTACGCAAGATGCACAACATTAATAACCCAATAAGAATTTGCTCCACTGCAAATCAAGCTCGAAACATGCATAGGGAATTAGCAGCCCTAACTTCCAACAGACAACAAAACCTTGAACCATTCACCAAAATAAGAATGAAGAACCCGAAGAGAAACACGGACCAAGGTCTCAATGTACTAAATAATAGTAGAAGTCAGATACACCATCGAATCAACCTCCACATATAGGGTTTAAACGGAACCCTAACTTCCTACTCACTCGACAAACGAGCGCACATACCATAACAGTAGTACAATAACCATGTACCACACGTCCACAACCCAAAGTACCATGGTAGCCTAAAGATAAGCATGACAAACGAGTAGTCATGATAGGCATGAAAGAACACCAACCGACTCAGGGTAACGAGAACTAGGATACGCCAAGCAAACCCTAACTCAAACTCTAACTCAACCATGAGCACCTGCCGTCACAAAACAACATATCTACACCAGATTGATAATAAGCCAACACCACAACTATAGTAATCATAAAGCACATGCAGATCTAATGCAAAACCAATAGTAGGGAAATCATAAACCCTAACTTCCAAGATAATCTCCCAGCAGCCTCTAGATATAGCGATCGACATCACCAGGACATAAAAACATGTATTAGGATCAAGAATAATCCGAATAAACATGACATACATCTCTCTAAACCCACGACAAAAGTAAAACCAGCAACAGCGGCACTTACACGATCACCAAAACCCTAAGAAGGGTTACTTGCATAATCGGATCAAACCCTAGAAAGGTTTTATAAGCATGAAGAACAGATCCAAAACCATCATAACAGATCGATTACATGGATGACAGCATAAATGCCATAAGTTAAATAACACGATCCAATCGATCCCCATAAACAGAACCCTCGTAGCACCCAAAAACACCCTAGAAATCGCCTCATAAAGAGATCGGCCAGAGTTAAATTAAAGAATCGTGCCATGATATGGAAAAAAAGCGCAACACGCCCCCTCCACGAATGAAACACCCCAAAACCATGTATTGCATATCTAAAAACAAGAGAGAAAACCCTAACTGAAAGTTAGGGTTTAAACGCTAACGCACCACCAATCTAACAAGCCTCCTTACTCAAGTGATTAATCTGATTAATAAGACATGAAAAACCACCCTTGAATGTTTTGTCGGTTTTAACATTCAAGGGTGGTTTTTCACGTCTTATTAATCAGATTAAGCACTTGAGTATGGAGGCTGGTTAGATTAGTGGTGCGTTAGCGTTTAAACCCTAACTTTCAGTTAGGGTTTTCTTTTATTTATTGGTCGTTATAAGGTTGTTGTTGGGCTGAAGTTGTAGTCATTGTCTGTTATGTGATTGTTTTTGGGGTTTCGAGAGATGGAGAAAGGGTTTTTTAACAAGGATGGTTCGTCGAAGAAGGCTGCAAAAGCAGCCACCAACTTGGCCGATCAAGTTGGCTTGAATAAGGAATCCAATCCGTATGCTTCGATGGATATTAATGCTTTGGATGCTAGGCTAAACGTCTCAAAGGTGAGCACACAATGGATGGTGGTACGACTGTTCCTGAGGTACGTAAAGCTACTAGGATTATTCGAAACCCTAGCACTCACGATGGCACGTTTGAATCTGTTTGGAGCTCTTCTAACCTAGAACAAACATCTTGTCCGGAGCCATGGGTTGATGATATGGCTGGTTCCTTTTTGGGTAGGGTGGATTCGAGCACTAATGCGAATCCTACTAATGCTACTGTTTCGGATACTTGTTTGAATCCGAATTTGGTCTTCCCTGGTGTTACTTCGCTGGATGGTAATTTCATTGCTGCTACGAATGTGTCAAATACTTCTGGTCTTGATGTCAATGGTAGTGATAATGTGTCTAATAACACAAGGTCGTTTGCTAATGTTTTAAAGCTGGAACAAGTCACTAGGAAAGTTAACTTTCGACCATTAGTGGATGAGAATCGTATTGATAATCATGATACGGTTCTTCCAAAGGCTGCTATGGAGGGTGTGTGTAACCGTTATGATAATACTCTTGTTGGATTCTTTGTTGGCAAGAATATTGCCTTTCCTTTGGTCCAAAATTATGTAACTAACACATGGGGTAAGTTTGGGTTACAGAAACTTATGAAGAATGATGATGGTGTGTTCCTTTTTAAGTTTGCTTCTAAAGAGGGTGTTGATAATGTCATTCAGTGGGGCCCTTGGATTATTCACAATTCTCCTCTCATCCTCACTAAGTGGACTCCTGATGTGTTATTGTCTAAAAGTGAGGCTACCAAAGTTCCCTTGTGGATTAAATTGCATAATGTGCCATTACTTGCATATTCGGAAGATGGGTTAAGCCTAATTTCTACTCAGGTGGGTAAGCCGATTATGTTAGATGCGTTTACTAGTTCCATGTGCTTTGATTCATGGGGTCGCATTAGTTTTGCACGTGCTCTTGTAGAATTATCCTCAGAATCTGATCTAAAACATGTGGTGACTATGGCGATCCCTAAAAAGGACGATAGTGGTTTTAGTACGGCTAGTATCAAGGTTTAATATGAATGGAAACCCCCACATTGTACGGAATGTAAAGTCTTTGGGCATGTTACTGCTTGTTGTCCTAAGAGTACTAAGAAGCAAAATGATGTTGCTCCCACCTCGTCTTTGGATGAGCATGATGATGGTTTTAAGGTGGTGCAGAATCGGAAAGCCAAACCCAAAGGTAGGAAGATGTCTAGTGGTATTAATATGGGTAAGGGACCTCGATTTGCTCCTAGGAAGCAAGTATATGTTGCTAAGACGAAGACACCGGAAGCTGCTACTATTAATACTAAAGGTACACCTATTACTACGTCTAACGCTTTTGGGACTCTTGAGGTGCATGATGACACGGGCATCCCAAGTACTGTGAATGATTCTATTACTGACAAGGCAAAGATAGTGAATTCTACTGGTTGTACTAAGGAAGCAGTTATGGATGGATCTCAGGGGATGGAATCTCGTGTTGATAAAGATGCGGCTGTTAAGCCTGCTGAGACTATGACTTTTTCTGCTTCTAAGACAAGCAACCCGTTTTCTAAAGTCGAGAATGTGACTTGTTTTGATAGTGATGAGGATGAGGTTTTGGAGACGGATAACCCTATGGCGTCATTTATGGCTTCTGGGGGTGGTGGGGGATTTGAGCTTGAAGATTTCATATCTGATGATTATGCTGCTCAGGTCTACGATTTACCGGGACACTTGGAGGATTTTTGTGACGTGTATGATGTTAATCTCTTAGGTCGTGGTAGGAAGTAATTTGGTTTTTGGTAGTCCATAAGATTGGCATGTCTTTCTTATGTAATATGTTTGGTTAAGTGCACTTTAAAGTGTGTGTCTGTTGCCCATGTAACGGGCCGAGATGAGAGATCCACTCTCATCCGTTGTACTTAAATCATTTTTAGTAAATATATTTTACCAGGGTGCAGGATTACTCCCCTTTACCAAAAAAAACAATAGAGATCGTTTGAAGATATAGAGGACATGATTTAGGGATGGGAGGTTGTGTCGAAGTAGAAGCATTTAGACGAACCCTAAATACGATTCTCTCTACAGTGGCGATTCAATACCTTCTAACCCATTGGTCGATCGTAATTAATTCTCTTCTCAATTGTCGGTTGGGACTGAATTATTTTATTATTGTACTAGTTGGGTTTACTTTCATGGTTTAATAAGGTTTGCATTCGCTGGCTTGTCGTCTTGTGCATGGTGTTTTAATTCTTTTTGTTACCTGATTTGTTGATCCATACTATCGTGTTACTTTATAAATTGGTATATATTGTTACATGCATTAAGAAGCTTTGTGAGAAGTGTCGCTTTCAATTTGTTATCATTCGTTAATCATTATGGCAGGAGGTTAGATCTGGTTCGTTGTGTTTAAAACCCTAGCGTTTCAGTTAGGGTTTTGGTTTACTTGTACGAATATGCTGTTCATATTCTGCTTGTGTGTGTCGATTTTTTGGATTGTTTGTGGGGTTTAGAGAGATGGAGAAAGGATTTTTTAACAAGGATAGTTCTTCGTTGAAAGCTGCAAAAGCAGCCACCAACTTGGCCGATCAAGTTGGATTGAATAAGGAACCTAATCCGTATGCTACGCTGGATATTAATGCGTTGGATGCTAGATTAAAACGTCTTAAAGGTGAGCACGCAATTGATGGTGGTACTACTGTTCCTGTGGTACGTAAAGCTGCTAGGGTTGTCCGAAACCTAACACTTACGATGGTAATCTGTTTGGGGACACTACGTTTGAATCTGCTTGGAGCACGCATAACATGGAACAACCTGACCCATGGGTGGACTCTAGGTTGGGGCTTGATAGTGATAAGGTTGGTACCTTTATGGGTGGGTTGGATTCGAGCACTAAAGCGACTCCTACTAATGCTTCTGTTCAGGATACTTGTGTGACTTCGAATTTGGTACTTCCTAGTGTTGCTTCGAATGTGGTAAAGGAGTCTACTTCTGGTCATGAAGTAAATGGTAGTGAAAATGTGCCTAAAGAAGCAAGGTCGTTTGCTAATGTGTTAAAACTGGAACAAGTCACTAGGAAAGTTAACTTTCGACCATTGGTGAACGAGAATCGTATTGATAACCATGATACGGTTCTTCCAAAGGCTGCTATGGAGGGAGTGTTTTACCGATATGATAATACTCTTGTTGGCTTCTTTGTTGGCAAGAATATTGCCTTTCCTTTGGTCCAAAATTATGTCACAAACACGTGGAGTAAGTTTGGGTTTAAGAAACTTATGAAGAATGACGATGGTGTGTTCCTTTTTAAGTTTGATTCTAAAGAAGGTGCTGATAATGTCCTTCAACGGGGCCCTTGGATTATTCGCAATTCTCCTGTCATCCTCACTAAATGGACTCCTGATGTATTATTGTCTAAAAGTGAGGTTACTAAAGTTCCCGTGTGGATTAAATTGCATAATGTGCCATTACTTGCATATTTAGAAGATGGGTTGAGCTTAATTGCTACTCAGGTGGGTAACCCGATTATGTTAGATGCTTTTACTAGTTCCATGTGCGTTGATTCCTGGGGTCGCATCAGTTTTGCACGTGCTCTTGTGGAATTATCCTCAGAATCTGATCTAAAACATGTGGTTACTATGGCAATCCCTAAAAAGGACGATAGTGGTGATACTACGGCAAGTATCAAGGTTGAATATGAATGGAAGCCTCCACATTGTGCGGAATGTAAAGTGTTTGGGCATGTTACTGATTGTTGTCCTAAGAGTACTAAGGAGCAGAATGATGAAGCTCCCAGCTCGTCTTTGGAAGAGCCTAATGATGGTTTTAAGGTGGTGCAGAATCGGAAAGCCAAACCAAAAGGTACGAAGATGTCTAGTGGTATTAATATGGGTAAGGGACCTAGATTTGCTCCTAGGAAGCAGGTATACGTTGCCAAGACGAAGACACCGGAAGCTGCTACTGCTAATGCTACAGGTATACCTATTACTACGTCTAACTCTTTTGGGACTCTTGAGGTGCATGATGACACGGGCATCCCAAGTACTGTGATTGATTCTACTACTGACGAGGCAAAGATAGAGAGTTCTAGTGGTTGTACTAAGGAAGCAGTTATGGATGGATCTCAAAGGAAGGAATCTCGTGTTGGTAAGGATGCTGCTGTTAAGCCTGCTGAGCCTATGACTTTTTCTGCATCAAAGACTAGCAATCCGTTTTCTAAAGTCGGGAATGTGACTTGTTTTGATAGTGATGAGGATGAGGTTTTGGAACCGGATAACCCTATGGCGACATTTATGGCTTCTGGGGGAGGTGGGGGATTTGAGCTTGAAGATTTCATATCTGATGATTATGCTGCTCAGGTCTACAATTTACCGGGACACTTGGAGGATTTTTGTGACATGTATGCTGTTAATATCTTAGGTCGTGGTAGGAAGTAATTTGGTTTTTTGGTAGTCTATAAGATTGGCATGTATTTCTTTTTTTTGGGTAAAGGGTTTTACCCCGGTAAATATATAACCAAAAAATAAAGTTAAGTACAAATGGAATGTGGCTGAAGTGCCACATTAACCTCAAGCAAAAGCTTGATAGACTAGTGTTTATGACATGCCATAAACACAAAGGAACTAGCTATATACATCACCTAACTAGTCATAAACAAGTAAAAAACTTGTAACAAGCGAGCATCCCGCATCCAGCCAATCCACAAAGGGAGCAAGTTAACCCAGGAAGTCTGCCTCCTTATGTTATATGTTATATGTTTGGTTAAGTGCACTTTAAAGTGTGTATCTGTTGCCCATGTAACGGGCCGAGATGAGAGATCCACTCTCATCCGTTGTACTTAAAATGTTTTGGTTAATATATTTTACCAGGGTGCAGGATTACTCCCCTTTACCCAAAAAAAGACATGATTTAGGGATGGTTTTTGACCGGAATAGAAGAGGAGGAGGGGGGGCGCCAGATTTCACCCTCAACCATATCATATAGCTTTAGTACCTCTGATATGACTGAAGTATTAAAGGGACCAGCTTGTTGAGGTGATGAAACCATGGGAGAAATATTAGCCATGATAATAGTCTGTATTGTTGGTTCATCATCAATATCAGAGTCGAATGCATCACAGTCAGCAACCTGGAAGATGTTGGGATCATTCTGTGCGAAATCACACACTGGTTGTTCATCTACGTCAGCATCGAATGTGTTGGCATTCCCCTCAGCAAGAAACAACAACTCCTCCTCATCCAACACTGCTCCACTATCTTGTGCCTGCATCAGCAAAATCTTATCCCTGAAGTACTCAACATTTTGTGGATGCTTAGGTTGAGTGTAATTCCTAGCAATATGTCCCATACCACCATAGTTGTAACACTTTATCGGTTTGCCCTGACCTTGACCCACTATCCATCCTCTGTTCTGAGCCCCCACATAACCAGCTGCAACATTCATTTTATCTTCCTTGCACATTCTGTACCGCAACCCTTCCATCTTCCACACTGTAGCTTGATTGTGTGGGTTAGATGAGGTTCTAAGTTGGTTGTTGGTTTGGGGAAGCGAGGTTCTGTATTGTTGAACCAATAGAAAACTTGGTTTGAGAGGTTTTCAATCAACATGTCAGTTGGGGTATATCCCAAGTCTGGTTGAATAACCTGATTATGATTCTGGGAAATTGGTAAGTACTGTGATGTTCGAGTGTTTAGCTTCACATTAGAAATAAATGCAACTGAGTCATTTGTTGTGCTTGTTGTTGTAGTTGGATTAAGTTTTTCCATGATCAAACGGTCATATGTAGCATCCTTCTCATGTTGAAGTAAGTAAGCGTACAACTGCTCATAGTTTGTATTTCTCAATCCTTTGTTAAGCTTCACTGCGGTAACATACCTGTTCCACTCACGGTTCATGTTGTTTACGAACTTGGAATTGAGTTAGATATTTGGCATAGTCATCTTAAGATTCCTCATATCATTCACAAGTTTGTGAAACCTCACATGGTACTCTGTAATACTCTCCCCTGGATTCATCTTGAAGTTCTCAAAGTCATCGTACAGTTGTGACTCTCGATCTTCCTTTGTCAGTTCTGAGCCAGAAAGAAGCATTTTGACATTGTCCCAAACTGCTTTGGATTGGGTATTATAATTTATCTGCTTGTAGATATCCTTAGGGAGACCTTGAAGGATGATGTTGGAAGCTCTGATGTCAACATCATATCTTTTCTTCTCTTTATCATTGATATCATCATAAGTCCTTGGTCTATAATTTCCCAGAGTGACATGTCCATCTTCACCAGTTGCTAGTTCATCTCTGGTGGTGCCCATCTGGTACGGACATTCATCAATTGATTGAATGATGTTAAGACCATTCTCTTTGCTTAAGCAATACAATCATATTCTCTAAGCCCAAGATTCATAATCTGTTCTATCCAGCATAGGAGGGCGGGTATCGAACCCAGCAGCTTGAACATCATCTAAAATAGTAGACATGATTTCTAAATACACAGGATTTTACAACTCTTTGATTTAAACCAAGAAATCAAATCTTTGAGGATTTTACAAAATCAAGAGGAAACCGTTGAACTCAAACCACAAGTATCAAATCTCAAGAGACAAATCGCAACTTTCAAGTCGCAACATAAAAACCGCAATACTAGACAAAAAGTAAAACTAACAGACCACAAGAGACAAATCACAAGAGACGAATCTCAAAGGCTTCAAGTCGCAACATGAGTCAAATCGCTAGTCTTTAAAAAGCAGAAGTCTTAAATCTCAATCCACAAGTCGCAACTAGCCACAAATCGCAACAAGAGACAAGCCGCAAAGTGCCAAATCTCAACAATCTTCAAATCGCAAGACAGACAAACTGATAACATCAAATAGTACTGAATATTAAGGGTCAATTTCCCCCGATAATGCTCGTATTTTATATCATTTATATGGATTTACGCTTGTTTTCCTCTATATTTCACTTTCAGGTAAATTACGAGCATTGGAGCTAAAGAGACGCGGATTTGAAGAGTTCATTGAAGATATATCATAGTATGTTTATTTCGAAGAAGTTACGGCGTAACTCCTCTCTCACATTACGCCGTAACTGAAGCGTGACTCAGAAAACCAACTCAACAGAAGATTACGGCGTAACTCTCCCAAAGATTATGACGTAACCAACTATGTGAAATGAGGTTCCGTGCCGCTGCAAGTTACACCGTAACTATTGTATCAATTACGGCGTAACCAGTATTTTTAGTGCAAAATATGAAGAATTGGATGTTACAGCGTAACTCTTATCATTAGTTACGCCGTAACTAGATCTGGCCTATAAATACCCCACGAATTCCAGCATTTCAAAGCATCCCATTTCATACACAACATCAAGTGAACGTAAGTAGAAGTCGAAGGCAGATCTAGAGGAGAATACGGAGCTATCTCCAAGGGAGAAATCACTCCCATACGATAAGCATTAGCATTTATCTTTTCTTTACTTTCAATTCATGTATTTCGTAATGTTAAACATTGAATCGATTGTTTTAGTTAATATGAGCGGCTAAGCACCTCTGGTGCTGGCCTAGTTATGATTCCTTAATTGTTTTGTTTGCGTTTACATTGCTTCCGTATAATTATTTCTAAGTGAATGCATGCATAGTATGGTGGTAGCTACCCTTGTTTCGGTAGTTTTGAATGGCGGTAGTGGCTAGTTACTTAGGAGATATGACCAACTGACCCTAAGTAGGTAGACTGAGTGGGAAGGGTAAGATATAACCAACTGACGACCCTTTCTGCTTGTGCGATTTGACCAACTGATCACCTACCGTTTGGATGAACTTAAAAAGTCGGGGATGAGTGGTTAAGTTGCTAGCGCGCGGGCACTCATTGTTATGAATCTAGCATGTAGCGGTATTTAATGACTTGGCTTAGGGGACTAAGAACAACTGGACTTATGACGGGTCACCTGATTTCTCAAGTGGGACCCTTTGCTGATAGTTTAGGACGAACTGACCAAATGCTGTCCTAGCAACTTTGACCCCACCTGAAGTAATTAGGAGTAATTAGACGTAAACACTACTAATTAGGATGAGTAACTAGGTTAGCACCCCTCTGCTCTATTGATCACAACCCTCGCCTCTATTTGCTATCTTTTCGTATTTTATTAGTAGTTAATCATTCCAACCTTAAATCATATTAAAATCTGTGACACCTAGACTTAGTTTAAATCCGCACACATAGCTCTTGGGACGACCTCGGTTTTACCGAATACTACACTATACATGACCGGGTACACTGCCCGTTAGTGCATTAGGGTAGACCATAGGTATAACGAGAAATTATAAATATTTAAACCTGGTCAGTAAAACCTGCATCAAGTTTTTGGCGCCGCTGCCAGGGAGTTATATTTGGATTTTTATTAAGTCTTTAATTTCTCTATTTTTCTTTATTTATAATTTTCTCAATTTCTCACGATCTCTTTTCAAGTTTCAGGTACCATGGAAGTTGTTAACATTGATGACCTCACTCTTGGGGAATATTTGGCGTTGACAAGAGAAGAACAAGGGTCGGGGCTCGTAAGACTGGCGATTGGAGCTAATGTCCGTTTCGAGATTAAAGATCAATTTATGAGGGAGCTTCGTGCTAACCCTTTTTCAGGAAACAGGGACGAAGATGCGCATGAGCACGTTGAGAATGTCTTGTACATCGCAAGCCTTTTCAACATTCCGGGTGTGTCTCATGACGCTGTTATGCTAAGGGTGTTCCCCATGACTCTTACTGGGGCTGCAAGAAGATGGATCAAAAGATTTCCAGCCGGGGCAGTTGATACATTGGCTCTACTAAAAAAGCACTTTATCCAGAGATATTGTCCTCCGTCGAAGATATCTAACCAGCTCTTGGAGATCCAATTTCAAACAAGAAGACGATGAAACGTTGTATCAAGCCTAGGATAGATTCAACGATCTCCTCTACAAGTGTCCTACATATGATTTAAACAACCAGCAAAAAGTCAACATATTCTACAAAGGAATCAACGTGACTACCAGACAGATGCTGGACTACCAAGGACCAATTCCGAGCATGACTCCTACTCTCGCGATTGAAGCCATCCAAAAAATTGCTGATCATTCCCAGAAATGGCACGATGGAGGAATCAAAAAGAACCACGGCGGAAGTTTTGATGGAATTGGCGTCATCACTAACAAACTAGAAAATCTCAGTTGGGATATGCTCAAGATCAGAGAAACTGTTCATGCCATCCAAGTAGGTTGCGAAAGCTGTGGGGGAGGACATCTCACCAAGAATTGTCCTCACATTAACGAAGAGAACACAATCGAAGAAGCTAAATATGGAGAAAATCGACCGTTTTACGGGGATAATCATAATGGTAGTGGTTATCGTGGAGGACCTTCTCCATATTATGATCGTAGTGAAAGAAGAGCTAACTTGGAGGAAATAATTAACAAGTACCTCGTAGATTCAACTAAGAGACAGAAAGAGCAAGAAGAATGGCTGAAAAACTTCCAAGATAATACAAACAAGAGCCTTTCTAGCCATGACGTATCACTAAAAACCTTGGAAACTATGATTGGGAAGCTTGGCGACGAAGTACAAAGAAGAAATGAGGCACAAAAGAACAAATCGCAGTATGTAAAGCCGTGTTTTCTGAAAATGACAAATCCACCGATGAGTCTAATAAAGAAAATGATGCTGATGGCAGAAGAGATTTACGCCGTAACCAAACATCGGAGTTACGGCGTAACCTGGATACGAGGAACGACAAGTCTCCCAAAATAGACGACTCCAAAAGGAAGAATCACTGGTGTAAGGCTATTGCAATTGATAGTGGAGAGTGTTATGATCTATGGGCCTTATGCGACTGTCGGAACGAAGCCTGCGATGGAGGGGTCGATAAGGAGAGGATTAATGATGACAGATACATGTAGACTGCCCTTAACGATGAAGAAAGATTAGCTAAATTCTCGATTAACGAAGAGGAAGAACCACCCATCAAGCACTGCTGCAGGCCCTTACTAATCACGGAAGATGAGTTCACACAAGCATGGCCAACTTGCAACCCCTTTCATGAGTATTACAACGGGGGTGGCAATGTGAAGAACGAAGTTTGGATATGCCCTCATGAATCGGGAAGACATGACGTTGATTTTGGAAACCTATCCTTCTGTGATTGGTATTCAGTGAGGTTCAGGGACGCAATCATTAATTCAGTTTTGTTGAGAAATTTGGAGCTCAAATATGAAAAACATATTTTTCGAGGAAAGACCATTAAACCTCCCAATGATATTCCTTCTAGCAACACCGATGACGGAGGAACTCGAAGTCATTGGTGTAAGAAAATAAAAACCCCTGACGGAAATCTTTGGGCATCTTGCAACCCTTTTGATTATGAATGTAATGGGGGAAGTAGTATAGAGAGAGTTGGGGAAGAGGAGTTCCTATGGACCTCAACTAATGACTCGGAAAGAACAGAATTGCCTTGGCTAGACGATTTAGGATTCGACAATTGGGTCAAAATCAAATACAGAAAGATAAATGTGCTAACTAAGGAGAAGATCTGGAACGGATGTATGAGTAAAGACGAACCAAGCGGAGAAGATCAAAATGAAGAGTTGGATAATGATGCCAAGGATTCATAGAGGAAAGAAAAAAAGGAATGCAAACTAGTGCCAGTGGAAAATTTACTCGACAATAAATGGCTTGAAGATACCGAGCCCGACAAAGATAATATAGATTACCTTGAACTACAAGGTGAAGATGGATTCATTGACCCCAACGATGAAGCATATGAGAAAAAAAGGTGCAAACTTCTTGGCATTCCGTATAAGAGGCCACCACCAATTATAGCCAAAAAGTATGAATTCACTAGATACCATTTGGGGCCGGACGAAAAGTTTTGCAAAATTCGGAAGATCGAGACTAAAGAGTACCTCCGCACTGCTACCAATGTTGCTTGGGTCAGACATAACTTGATGAAGGACATGGAGGAAGTTGGCCAAGTCCAAAGGCCACCATAAAGCCACGAGGCTCTGAGTCTAACTTAAAGACTCGTAAATAAAGAAAAGTGCTCTTTCGGGAGACAACCCAAATTATCCCTTTCATTTTGTTTTATTTCCATTTCTGTTGGGTTTTGTGTTTCTAACCATTTTTACAGAATTTCGTGAAAAGTTGCTGCACCATGCTAAACGAGGACCTGATCTGTCCATAGTTACGGCGTAACTCATCCTTATGGTTACGCCGTAACATACCTTTTGTGCAGCAATATTCTTCAGAGCATTACCAATTACGGCTTAACCCCAGGCAATGGTTACGCCGTAGCCACACTCGTGTAGCATCTCAGGTTTTGCTTAATTACGGCGTAACTCCTTATAGGGGTTACGACGTAACTATCCTCTGCAACACTTCTTTCATTTTAAACACAATAACCTTGCATTAGTTTTCAAATGAACTTTGTGGGTGTGTTCCCTGTAAGCCCTCACGAGACTACACTCGTCCACTTGGGACACCAAGTGGTTTAAAAGGCTTGTTGCATACGTTAAATGCAACCGTGATTCCTACGAAAGTGAGTTAGGTTTCCTTTTAATTTTTCTTTTTCTTTTTTTAGAATTATGCTTGTCGGTGGTGTGATTTCAGGGATTGAAGTTTGCTCGTGGATGCTTATGCGAAGGCACGACTCTTTCGTGGGCCTTTTTTCTTTTTGGAACAAATTTCAGAGAAGTTCTCGCTCTACTACTTTTCTCTTCACCTTATTTAACGCTTAGTACAAAAGGGAATTTGTACATTTCAAGTGGGGGGACGAGAGTAGAATTATCTCTTGAACTTTATTTCGCCCTCGTTTTTCTAGTTTATTTTGAAAAATTATGCTATTTTTAAAATTTTGACATGTTTTTCTTAACCTAACTGGATTAGACCATAGCCGAGCACATTATAACCCTTGATATTATATGTTGAGATTAGCCTTATCCGTTTCCAAAATTTTTACCCCAAATCCACCAAATTATGAGTGTGCCGGTAGCTTGTAAACGTTAGAACTTGGCCTTTACATCATTTCGAGACCATAGACGAGGTATGTTGAGTTAGCTCGGTGTATTTGGACTTTTCAGTTTAAGAAGGCAGTATTATAGGATTATCACCCAAATAGCCTACCATTGTATGTCTATCGATTAGTCACCTCGACTTCTCGACCCCCATGTTAAACCCTTTGTTGCACTCGCCTTTAGTGCAAGATACCCCTAGATACACCCTTCTGAGCCATTTCTTTCATTTTGTTCACCCAACATATTGTTTCGTTATACCATTACACCTTAGCCTACCCTGTAGTCTTTATTTGTAATTAGGAAGTCATTATTTGCCTAAGTTCAAGGTTCAAGTGGAAAGGTCCAGGAATCACGCTCTCGTCGACGACATATCCTTAAAGATCATTGAAGACCCCCCAAATTCTCATATTGTTCATCTCAAGTGGGGAGATGTTATGTTATTTAGTTATAAAAAAAATAGTTATTGTTATTCATTGTAAAGTGCGATGGTATAAGCACTATTGTTATGACCTTAATATAGATTTAGTATCGAGGAGTCCACCTCGGTCACATTTGAAGAATGAAGTTGGAAGTGTGCCCATCATGACGTCCTCTAATGGCACATCTACCTGGGTAATATCATGATCCGGTTTCTTGACTTCGAAACTTGAACTTTGGGCGAACGGTAAGTGGTGATGACTTAGTTGTAGATTTAGACTATTTGCTTGATTTTATTTTACACCGATTTTATCCCATGTCTTATCCTACCCTTAGTCATGAAGCGTGTCTAGGTGATGCAGCGAGCAATCTTTGGTGTCTTGGCCATGGATTTAGTCATGTATCATTGATTTTGTCCACTTCGCCGTGACATGTTAGTAATGACAAATCACCCTTAACCTTTGTTGTGTCTACCCATATTGCCTTCGAGAATTGTTTAGTCCTTAACTCTAGTGGTGGAGATTTGTGTAACTGTCAAGCTTATGATAGAATACATGCTATGACTGGTGCAATGAGTAATCACCCTGAAATTGACACTAAGAATAGTTGAGAGATTTAAGTGTTTTGTTCCCATTTCGTGAGGTGTTCGGCTTTGTTTTATTCTAGCATAAGGGATTTGTAAACTTATATTTTCCAGGTAATGGGAGATATCTTTTTAGGAATCTATCTAATAAGGTCTACTTGAGGGCAAGTAGAGTTCAAGTGGGGGGATATTTGATAACATCAAATAGTCCTGAATATTAAGTGTCAATTTCCCCCGATAATGCTCGTATTTTATATCATTTATATGGATTTACGCTTGTTTTCCTCAATATTTCACTTTCAGGTAAATTACGAGCATTGGAGCTAAAGAGACGCGGATTTGGAGAGTTTATTGAAGATATATCATAGTATACTCATTTTGAAGAAGTTACGGCGTAACTCCCTCTCTCACATTACGCCGTAACTGAAGCGTGGATCAAAAAATCAACTCAACAAAAGATTACGGCGTAACTCTCCCAAAGATTACAAAGTAACCGACTAGGTCTAATGAGGTTCTGCGCCGCTGCAAGTTACGCCGTAACTATTGTATCAATTATGGCGTAACCAAGATTTATTGAAGATACGACGTAACTCCTTCCAGAGTTACGCCGTAACCAGCATTTTTAGTGCAAAATACGAATAATTGGATGTTACGGCGTAACTCTTATCATTAGTTACGTCGTAACTAGATCTGGCCTATAAATACCCCACGAATTCCAGCATTTCAAAGCATCCCATTTCACACACAACATCAAGTGAACGTGAGTAGAAGTCGAAGGCAGATCTAGAGGAGCATACGGAGCTATCTCCAAGGGAGAAATCACTCCCCTACGATAAGCATTAGCATTTTATCTTTTCTTTACTTTCAATTCATGTATTTCGTAAAACATTGAATCGATTGTTTTAGTTAATATGAGCGGCTAAGCACCTCTGGTGCTGCCCTAGTTATGATTCCTTAATTGTTTTGTTTGCGTTTATATTGCTTCCGTATAATTATTTCTAAGTGTATGCATGCATAGTTTGGTGGTAGCTACCCTTGTTTTTTTGGGTAAAGGGGAGTAATCCTGCACCCTGGTAAAGTATATTAACCAAACAAAAATTGGAGTACAATGGATGAGAGTGAGTCCCTCACCTCAGTCCCTTAGGACACTTACAGACACGAATATCAGAATGACACACCATTCCTATAACTTACAATAAAATAAACCTACCAATAATGACACAAGTACATAAAACATGACAATACTACTCAAGAGAAAACACTTGAGCCTTCTAAATCACTTTGGCGGTTCACCTTAACTTCCATGAAGAATCCACGGATAAACATCCAATTGATCATCAACATATAATCTGATGATACAAAGGGTTTTGAACACGACCCTTCCAAATTAACTTCCACATAGAGTACCAATCAACCCATTACATAAGAATGCTGCCCGGATTCAATGGATCAAAAAGTACCCATCAAATATAGTACTTTCCTCACTCATGCATCATCATATTTGACTTCAGGTCACAAAGAGTAGAAAAAAAACCATGCACCAACCCCATGCAATCCACAAACAGCTCAACCCTTCATAAAATCCAGCATCACATGTAACTTGAAGTAGCTTGAGCCAATATGATCACAACTACCTTTTCAGCCACCATATGATCCGCACAATACTCCACCCGTTGCAGCAACAATTCACAGCAAAAGGAGCAGAAATCGAACCAAGGTTGCTATAATCATAGGGTTTAACCCTAACTTCCAATACCATTAACAATCCAAGAGGTTAGAGAAAACCCTAACTTCCAATTCAGCATATTACGAACCATACAAAATAAGCCAATCCAATCTTAAAAGTCAATCGTAATATGTAAACTTCAATCTCAAAACCAGCAACATAATGAATCAAACACATGTAAGTGAAAGAAGGATAGTTTTTTGAACAAGAATACCATCAAACTTGACTTACATCTCTCTTAAACCCACTTAAATCCTTAGAACATCAATAGTGGCACAAACACACGACCAGGACAGCGTAGGTATCCACACACAGACTCAGCATCACACGCACCATCATGAAAAAAACCACAACCCCTTGCCAAGGTTGACATTCAGTAAAACAACCAGATCCATAGGGTACGAAACCCTAAGAAATTAGGGTTTCGTTCACAATAAGCGCATCAAAAACCCATCAGAACGCACCATGTTAAATGTAATCGATATATATAAAACAAATCAACTGGAATTATAAACAAGAACATGCGACGATCAGCAGCAAGAAGATCGTATAAAGATTAACCCATGTAATATAGACGATCGAACCAAAACAGCAAAACCCAAAGCCGACCAAAGATATAACAATGATAGCATATGGGGCAGTGTAATCATTAAGGGTTTATAAATAGTGCGATATTATAAACCCTAATAATAAATCGATTCAAAAGAACCGACTACAGGAGATCGATTAGGGTTTATAGATAGGCGGCGATTTTCAGTAGATGTAGAGGATAAATAAGCATGACACACCCCTTCCCATATAATAACATCAAGCAACAACCGATTGCATATTATAAAAATAATAGAGAGGCGGTTTTGATGATGTTTAAATCTGATCAGAGAAGGGAGAGGGGTGGCCGGAAATCGCCCCTAAGGGAGAGAGTTTTTAAAACCATCATAGTAGCTATCCTTGTTTCGGTAGTTTTGAATGGCGGTATTGGCTAGTTACTTAGGAGATATGACCAAATGACCCTAAGTAGGTAGACTGAGTGGGAAGGGTAAGATATGACCAACCGACGACCCTTTCTGCTTGTGCGATTTGACCAACTGATCACCTACCGTTTGGATGAACTTAAAAGTCGGGATGAGTGTTTAAGTTGCTAGCGCGCGGGCACTCATTGTTATGAATCTAGCATGTAGCGGTACTTAATGACTTGGCTTAGGGAACTAAGAACAACTGGACTTATGACGGATCACCTGATTTCTCAAGTGGGACCCTTTGCTGATAGGTTAGGACGAACTGACCAAATCTTTGTCCTAGCAACTTTGACCCTACCTGAAGTAATTGGGAGTAATTAGACGTAAACACTACTAATTAGGATGAGTAACTAGATTAGCACCCCTCTCCTCTATTGATCACAACACTCGCCTCTATTTGCTTTCTTTTCGTATTTTATTAGTTGTTAATCATTCCCACCTTAAATCATATTAAAATCTGTGACGCCTAGACTTAGTTTAAATCCGCACACATAGCTCTTGGGACGACCTCAGTTTTACCGAATACTACACTACACACGACCGGGTACACTGCCCGTTAGTGCATTAGGGTAGACCATTGGTATAACGAGAAATTATAAATATTAAAACCTGGTCAGTAAAACCTACATCATAAACCGCAAGCTAACAAGTCGCAACAAATGTTAAATCACAGAGAGACAAACCGCAAGTCTTCAACTCGCAACCACAGACAAATCGTAGGGACAAACCGCAACACCTGTCAAATCGCAGAGAGACATATCGCAAGACAAAGTAACAAATCGCAAGACATAAATCGCAACACCAACTGACAAACCGCAAGTCGCTTTCAATCAGGTACAAGTGTCACTATCGTCCTTCTTGTCCTTTTAGAAAACTGTCAAAATGGAATTTTTGTCCTTTTCTAACAAATCGCAACAAGATATTATTATAATAATCAAACCGCAACAAGAATAAGTCAACTAGCAATATAGAAGTACCAAACCTCAAGCAAGAATCCTTCAAGTCGCAACTCAGATGACACAAATCGCAACTAAGAACATGAACTTAACACACGATTTCAATCAAAAACCACCACACACAAGATGAAAAAAGCCTTCCAAACCCAAAACTAAGCTAATATGATAAACCTTAACAAGAAAGTACAAACAACTAACAAATTGTCGCATTGTTATTAAATAAAACCCTAAAACTATGTGGCAATTGGCGATTCCATGTTCTTCTCATCTCCATTATATTCTCTTGCTCCTAAACGATTCTAATCCTTTATAACACTTCAACTCTAGTGGATTAATCTGAGTCTTGAGGGGGCGATTTCCGGCCACCCCCCCTACTATTCCGATCACTTTTACAGCAATTCAAATCGCCTCTCTATTATTCTCTGAATGATATGCAATCGATTTGGTCGTGTTTCTCGAAGGGGTGTCGTGGCTTTCAATTCAAGACTTATTGAAATTGTCCTGTGAAACCCTAATTACTTATGCCTATCGATTGTCTTTTAAATCGTTTTTGACGATTTTCGGATTGGTGTTCTTTTAGGGTTTTGGTTTTTATTCATTGATCCGGTCCTCATTACACTTATTGAATTAATCTTTGAGGGGGTTTGTTGTGCTTTTATGGAATACTAAACCCTAATTTTTAGGGTTTCACTAGCGATATTGATGTGGGGTTGATCGATGGATTTATTTGTTCTATCTTACCGAACATCTTTGTTGTTTAGGGATTGACATGCTTCATGGATAATCGATACCCTCTTCCGGTT
Source organism: Chrysanthemum makinoi (assembly GCA_910596185.1). NCBI lineage: Eukaryota > Viridiplantae > Streptophyta > Magnoliopsida > Asterales > Asteraceae > Chrysanthemum > Chrysanthemum makinoi. The sequence goes on along the minus strand of OU343223.1, from coordinate 161,400,752 downwards.
TTGGTTTTATTTGGTAACTGGATGTAACCCTTGTGGTTTACGATCTTGTAAGTCCTGATTCGTGGTTCATGTAAGGGTGTTCTTGATGTTGAGGTTTCTCATTGTTACGTGGGTTTGGGAGAGTGGAAGTTCTTGGATGGCGTGTGGTCGGTCGCTTCGCTTCTTTGCCGCAGATTCGTGTTTGGAGTTAGGGTTTGGGAACCCTTGGTTGTACATGGCGCTGTATGTCTATGGTAGATGTTTTCACATTGGTTCCTCGGCCGATATCCATTACTTTTGTTTCGATGTGTTTCGATCGTACATAGTTTCAAGTGGGCAAACATGTATCGTTGCTTGGTTTTCCTCATGATCATGTGAGCTGCAATGTGTATGCATGGCTGACCAATCATGTTAATTGATTGGTGGTATTCATGTTGTTGATGGAAGTTAAGTTTTGGGGGCTCTTGTTCAAAACCCCATTCACACAATCACGGATTTGTTGCATTCTCATTCATTCTGGTGTCTCGTGATTGTCTATCATGTAAGTTAGGGATTGGGAAACCCTATGTTCATCCGTTAATGGTCATCATCTCATGATTGATGATTCATGAGTGGAAGTTGGAGGATTCTTCATGGAAGCAGGACCGTCAAAGTGATTTAGAAGGCTCAAGTACTTGTCTTGAGTCGTATTGTATTGTTTTTATTTACTTTTGTCAATTTGATAGGTTCATTTTTGTAAGTTATAAGAGTGGTGTGTCATTCTTATATAATAGTCTGTAAGTGTCCTAAGGGACTGAGATGAGAGACTCACTCTCATCCGTTGTACTTCAATCTTTTTGGTTAATATACTTTACCAGGGTGCAGGATTACTCCCCTTTACCAAAAAAAAAATTAATCTGAGTCTTCAATCTTTCTTGTTGGTTTTTATTTGGGTGACGTGCGTTTTTAGTAAGGTTTCGCTGGTTGGTATTTTAGGGTTTCGCTAATCATTATTACCGTTTTATCATCATTATTGCTCTTAATGGTTCTAATTCATTAATCATGTGGTTGAATTTGTTAGTATGGTGTAACTTAACCCCATTAGGGTTTCGTTATTGTGGTTTTGTTCGTGCTACAGTTGCTGTTTTAGATCGCATAGTTTTTTAGGGTTTTTTAGGGTTTCATTATTGTGCTCGTTCCCTGTTTTTGGTTATGGATTCTACAAAGTCAATGGAGAACAAGGTTACTAAGGGGTCTGTTAATGCTCATGATGGTGCAAAGGGTTCTGGTTTGTTAAGAGATGCTCCGATTCTTAAATCGATTTTGAAAAAAGCTCACCGTATCATCCCTCCTACTAACGCCAATCTTGTTGTGCAAGGTAAGTCGTCTTCTGAGTTATTGCCTTCGAAGTTGAATATTGATGCTCCTATTGTCACTACTTCTATTGAGGTTGGTGTTTCGAGTAATTTAATGGGTACTAATTCTAGCCCTAATGTTGATGCTCAAGACGAGGGTTCTGTTGGGAATACATGCAATGTTGATGCATGTGTAACTAATGTTGGTGGGGCTGCTAGTGCTAATATTTCCTCACCTGATGGTACGACCAAAGGTCTAACTTACAGCCAAGCTACTGCTTATACAGGTTATGTCTTTAATGAGACTCTAAAAATGCCCTATGCTGCCATGTTTAAGTCTCGTAGTGCTCCCAAGGCTGTGAACATTGTTGAGATGCGTAATGAGGATTGTGTTGAAGGGGCAAATGTCACAATTCCAATAGAAGCTGTTGATGAGGTTTCATCTAGGTTTATGCATACTCTTTATGGCTACTTTAATGGGAAGAGACTCGCGTTTCCCATTGTCGAGAATTATGTGAAGAATACTTGGGCTAAATTTGGTCTGGAACGGGTTATGTTAAATAATGGTTTCTTCTTATTTCAATTTGCTACTAAAGAGGGTATGGAACAAGTTTTAGAATCTGGTCCGTGGTTAATTCGTCTTGTCCCATCATATTGAACATTTGGACTCCTAATTCCAAGCTTTAAAAAGATGAGATAACTTCGGTTCCAGTTTGGGTGAATCTTCATAATGTGCCAATTGTGGCTTATTCGGAGATTGGGCTGAGTTTGATTACGACACAAATAGGTCGACCTCTTATGTTGGATTCGTATACTAGCACTATGTGTCTCAAGTCATGGGGTAGAAATTCGTATGCTCGTGCTCTAGTGGAAGTTTCTTCGCTCAATGCCATTTTGGATTCTTTGGTCGTGGCAATCCCATATCCTAATGGGAATTGACATTCTTTTGAATGTGTTGATGTTGAGTATGAATGGAAGCCTCCGAGGTGTGAAACATGCAAGATTTTTGATCATAATGATGAAGTGTGTCCTAAAAACATTGCTACAAACGTAAAACCAGTTGCTGATGATGATGGTTTTGTGGAAGTCAACAAGCGTAAGGGTAAAGGTAAGCAAGTTAACAAGGACAAGCATATTGATGGTCTTCGGCTTACTAAACCAAAGGTTGCTATTCATTATCGATGGGAGCCTAAAACGACGGTAAAAGATGGGGGGCCATCTTCTTCGAGTGGCCCTAAGGTGAGTTCACAACCGGATGTTCGTACTGATTCTACTAAGCCCATCTCTTCTCCTAACGAATTGGGTAATGGAAGTTATAAGGATGTTTCTTCGAGTAATCTGGTCAATGAAAGTCAAAAGGGTACGAGTGTCCCTAGTGCTTCTCCTTATGCGGCGACAAGTAAAGGTAATGCTGCTTCTCTTATAGTATCATTGAAAAATTCTTTTGCAGCTCTTAGTGGTGAGGATCCTTTCGAGACTGGTGACATTGCTTATAGTACATTAAAGGATGCAGGTACTCATACTTTGGATAGTGATAGTGAAGTTGATGAGGTCATGGATATGTCTGATAAAGTGAGCACTAAGACGATTAACATTAAGGAAGCAAGCACTTCCTCTGGCGAGGTTTCTCATGTATAGTATTGCCTCATGGAATATAAGGGGAATGAACCAATCCCCTAAACAAAAGGAGGTTCGTCAGGTTCTCGGTGAGAATAATCTTTCTATATGTGCTATATTGGAGTCTCATGTTTCTAACTCTTGTCTTCAGGTTCTATGTGCTAAGGTTTTTCGTAGGTGGGATTGGACCTCTAATGGTCATTTGTGCGATAAAGGGTCTCGTATCATTTTAGGATGGAATATGGATGATGTTGACCTTAATGTGATTAGCATGACGGACCAAGTTATTAACACTTTTATTCGGTTCAAGGGGATAAAAAGGAGATTTTTTGTTCTTTTGTCATAACAAGTACACGCATAAGAGACCCCTTTGGAATAATCTTGGTGCCTACAAGCATGTTGTTCATCTGCGCCCTTGGTGTATTCTTGGAGATTTCAACTCGGCTTTGAATTTGGAAGATAAGGTTGAGGGGTCCTCGGTTATTGATATAGCTATGAGGGAGTTTAAAGAGTGTGTTGATGAGATCAAGGTGTCGGATATTAATCGGACAGGGCTGCAGTTTACATGGAATCAGAAACCTAAAGGTTTGGATGGTACATTGAAGAAGATTGATCGCATTATGGCCAATCTTGGTTTTATGGATTCTTTTGTTGGTGCTCATGCTATATTTCAGCCATATCGTATTTCTGATCACTCTCCTGCTATTCTTAATATTCCTACTTCTTTTAAGTTTAAACCTAGGCCATTTAAGTTTTCTAACATCCTTGTGCAGAATTCTCGGTTTAAATTACAGGTTCAGGAATATTGGAGTAAGCCTTTTAGTGGCTTTCACATGTTTCAAGTGGTGAATAAGCTGAAATCTCTTAAGAAGCCACTTCGGAGATTGCTGTTTAATACGGGTAATATTCATGATAAAGTCGTAAAACTTCACCATGAATTGGATACGGTTCAACGTGCCCTTGATTTGGATCCATTCTATTCTGAAATCCAAGAGGAGGAAGCTTGTTACCTTAATGCTTATAATGAAGCCATTCTTACTGAGGAATGTTTTCTTAAGCAAAAGGCGAAAGTTGACTAGCTTCGTATGGGGGATTCTAATTCTGCCTATTTCCATAAGGTGGTTAAAAGTAGGAAGGCGAGGAGTCGGATTGATTCTATTAGTGATGGTAATGGAGTTATGTATGTTGATGATCAAGTTCCTAATGCTTTTGTTAGTCACTTTACTTCGTTTCTTGGTCAAGAGGGGTTATCTGTTCCGTTTGATGCTAATAACCTTCTCTCTTCCACTCTCGATCCTCATGTGGCACTAGATATGGTTCGCGATGTTACTCCTAAAGAAGTTAGAGATGCTATTTTTTCTATGGGTGAAGATAAATCTCCTGGTCCGGATGGTTTTTCTGCGACGTTCTTTAAGGGAGCATGGGATATTATTGCTGATGATATTACTAGGTGATAAGGATTTAAAACGTACACGTTTAAGGGGTCATTTAAGCCCTTAATCGCCCACTTTTATATCCGTTACTGCTTAATTTCGTTCCTTTTCACTTTTTAGGCCTCTTGGAAGCAAAATAATGGAATGATGCATATTTGGATGAAAAGGAGTGAATGTATGAAGAAAATGGCTAACTCAAGATCGAAGACACTTAAGTTTCTGAATTTGAAGCTGACGGCGTCACAATCAAAGGGCGACGTCGTCCCTCTGTACGTAATTAAATTTGTGACGGCTCAATAGACGTTTTGCTAAAATACACCTGACGGCGTCAGGCTTTGAAGAGGAAGGGCGTCACGAAGACTTTTCACCGCACGGCCTAGATCCGAATTAGACGACGTCACTATCGAAGTTCGACGGCCACATCTCCAACGTGACGCTGTCCCAACTATTACTTGGCCAAGACAAAACCCTAATGACGGCGATCTGACGGCGTCCCAACTATAAGGCGACGCCGTCGCGAATTTAAAACTATATATAGAATTCGAATTTTCAGAATTTTGAGAGGCAGACTTGTGGAGTAAAAACCTAAAACGATTGTAGTCCGGTTTGGACAGTATCTTAGGGTTCTCATACCCTATTTTACATCAAGATAAGTGTTTTACTTCATTGATTTCATTATGTCTTTGACTGAATGTGTGTATGCTTGCATGTTTAACATGTCCGGCTAAATTTCTTATATGTTTGCTTAGATCTATGAAACCTAGTTATTAATTATTGATTGGTTGTCTCTTATCTTAATTGTAATTGGCTTAGGAGTGCACTAGGCTATCGTTGTGTTTAATTGCTTGAGTAATTTTTGTGAACCTTAGTTTATGAGTCACTTAGCGGATTTTTAGGCTAAACATCGAAAGATAACCTTAGAGTTAGTTTATGATTGACCTAGAGATTTTGTAGGAAATAACCCTAAGGTAGTCTCAAAGAGTTAGGGAGAAAAGCACACCCTACGACCTTAGAAATCACAACGCGTTAAGAATAAGGACGTGAAAATAAAACCACCAATAAAAGATAACTAGGGAGTAATAGTATTTAGGTAGACACATTTTTAATCATCATACGAGCACACATCAATAGACATAAGACTACCTATTAGTTTAGATAATTAGATAGTAGAGTAATCGGTAGAAGTACCAAACCCCCAAATCCAAACCCCTTAGCTTTCTAAAAAATATAAAAAAAGATAAAAAATAATCTTCCTCAACCTCAACCTTAGCGTAGTACACTTCTCACTAGCATTCTTATTCCCCTAGAGAACGATATCAATACCCGAGGCTTACCCAATACTACACTACAACGATTATGTTCACTGCCTAGGGTGTTGAAAAACTTGCTCGACGAAAAGGAAGTCCCTTTGACCCTGGCCTCTTGGCGGGTCAATAAGTGGTGGCGGGTTATCACCTTCCATGATGAAAAGTGATGGGAATACTAACAAAGTCAAGAAAAGGAGGGATAGACTACAAGGAAGCTAAAAATGAGAAATAAGCTTACTTGATTGGAATCAAGCAAGGGAACCTAAAGGAGATAGAAATCTTACTAGCTATTCTATTCCCCGGCAGCGGCGCCAAGTCTATCCCCATTCTTCGTGACTTTGTTAGTAATCCCATCACTTTTCATCGTGGAAGGTGATAACCTGCCACCACTCATTGACCGGCCAAGAGGCCGTACTCTTGGTGAATACTCTAGACCAAGCCATCAAGGCTATATGAACACTATTGAGCTCCCCGATCAAGCTCAAACTACGGCCCTGCGGTCCGACACCATCCGGTTGGTGCAAAACGGATGTGCATTCCATGGACTTCGTTCCGAAGATCCTAATCAGCATCTCAAGGACTTCCTTAAAATCGTTGATTCCATCGACCTTGATGCTACCACATGGGAGACAACGCGCTTGCGTCTCTTCCAATTCTCTCTACAGGATCAAGCTAGTAATTGGCTTGAGCGACTTCCCGCCGGATCCATCTCAAGTTAGGATGATCTCACCACTTGTTTCCTTGCCCAATTTTTCCCACCGGGGAGAACTACTAAACTTAGGAATGAAATCTTGATGTTCCAACAACGTCAAGGTGAATCTCTCTACGAGGCATGGACTCAATTCAAGGACTTGCTCCATAAAGTCCCTCATCTTTTTTGGGTAAAAGGGATTTTTCAACCTAGTAAAATGCATTACACCAAAAAACGTTGAAGTACAAAGGATGAGGGTGAATCCCCCATCTCAACCCGATTAGGGCGACATAAATGCACTACACGTGCAACTTACAAACACAAACAAGCTAAACAAAGCTACCTAACAGAAAGAAAACAAAAGAAAAGTTAAAGACTAACTATTTCTTCATGCGTGCTTGCACCTTGAAGTCTCTAGAGGAACCACCGTTGATCTTCGATCTAGTTGAATAAATTTCAATGTCATCATAGTTCTCATAGACTTCATCAACTTCATCCTCACTTTCAGTAACAACATCCTCATAAGGATCATCACCCTTAATAGGACTAGAAACCACTTCTGTTGGAACTATGTATGAACGCGAGGCCCTATCTTCCAAAATCAGAACAGAACCGTACGATTTATGCTTCATACACGACTCCCCCATACTCCCATCCTTACAACCATTATGATTCAAAGGTACCTCTTTAGTGTTATTGAAAACAGCGTTACTACAAGTATCAGCAACACTATAGGAAGTATTAATGTCAAGTACCTTATCATCATCCATAGCCTTATCCATATCACTCCTCAACTGACCAATATCAATGTTATCAGAAAAATAGCCAAATGTATTAGTCAAATTAGAGGAGTTATCAAGAGTACCCAAAGTAGAGCCATTCACGGGCAAAGAAAAATCGGGCTGGTCACCCGCTTCACCAATACCCTCCATAGAGCCCTTAGGTAAGACCGAACTCTCCTTTTTTTTTTTTTTTTTTGGGTAAAGGGCAGATCCGCCCGGTAAAATATATTACACCAAAAAATCGTTTAAGAACAATGGAATGTGGCTGAAGTACCACATTTACCTCAAGCAACGCTTGAACAACCAACTAACTCCGCTTGTGACAGGCCACTAAGCGAAAACAACTACAAAAAACATACAATAACCAAAACTCCTACTGGAAATAACCATCTGATCACACAAGAATGACCACACCAATCAGCCCACCTTTCAAGGAGATTGATGAACCAAATAAGCTCGCCTCCTAAAACCCTTTCCAAGAAAAAACCCAATGGGAAAACCTTGGAGAAGGGAAAAAGAGTACAACACTTACCCGGATCTCCAACGAAAACCGACCACCAAAGAATCAAACTAACGAGGCAAAACACCAACCTCACGAACCCAGACCAAGAACGCATCATCATGACTAGAACCCGCCATCAAGAATGCATAAGAGACATAGGCAACCGCCAAACGCCAAAAAAATCAAGGACATGCGCCTTTCGTTTGAAACTACAAGTAATAAGCTTCAGACGCACCGTTGATTTGATCACTTCAATTAATTGAGTAGCAGACCTCCTTTGATTCTTGAAAATTCTGTTATTTCTTTCTTGCCAAATAAAATAAGAAGTTGTCGCAAACGAAGTTTCGACACAACGCCCGCACGCACCGAGATGAAAACTAGGAGTCAAATGGTTCACAATAGCATCTAAGACATAAGGAATGTCCGTAAGACCAGCAAACACCTTCAAAGATTCCCAAACCTGAAACGAAAACAAACACTCAAAGAAAAGGTGATCATGAGAATCCGGTTGAGTGCTACATAATGGGCACACAAGGGCTACGCCAAGGATCATTGGAATACATCATATCCTGAGTACGAAGTCTCCTACGCATAACCAGCCACAAATGAAATGCATGTTTCGAATACGCGAGAACCAAACAAGATGAAACCAATCAACCACCGGCCCACGCGGTCGAATACACTCCCGCACGCATGAAAAAAAAAGACTTGATATGACTATCACCCGTCTTCCACACTAACCGATCATCCACATTAGAAACTAAATTAGGAACCGGAAATGATGTAAGCATAGGATACCTAGGTCCCCAAATAATCGGCCAAGCCCAAGAATCCTCCACAATAATGTCACGAACCACAGAATTAGAAGAGAAACCACCGGTGGATATCCCTCGAGGACACAATAAGAGATAAAGGACCAGCCGAACACCACGTATCAAACCAAGCAGAAGTCTTCAAACCATTCCCAAGATTATACCAAAAGAATTGCCAAACAAGAGGCCTAACCTGAAGAATCTTTCGCCAACTCCAAGAAAGATTCCCACGACTCGGAACATCCCAAAAATTACGACCACGCAACCTATAAGTATGAATCCATTTCACCCACAACTAATCAGAATTAAACAAACGCCAAATATGAGAAGTAATGAGAGCAGTGTTGAAGCAATCAATCCTACGAATCCCAAGCCCACCCTCCTGTTTAGGCAAGCACACAACCTCCCAAGCAACTTTAGAATGACCTTTACGACCAGCACGAACTCCAAAGGAATGCCTCATAAGTTGCTCTAAATCAGCCATAATATGAGCAGGGGAAAATAAACATCGAGGCCCAAGAATGTGCATAGAGGACAAACTGACTGAATAAGTCAAGACGACCAGAAAAAGAGAGGGATTTATTCCTCCAATCATTGATGCGATTAGACAGCTTCTCCACCAATTCCTTGCAATCTCTAAATATCAATCTAGTAGTAACCAATGGAACCCCAAGGTACTTAACCGGCAAATTCCCTTCAACAAATGGGAGAATCTGCAAGATAGCAAGCTTTACATGATTTAGAACATTACAAAAATAAGCTGTACTCTTGGGTAAACTAGGAGACAATCCCGAGACATCCTTAAACTCCTCAAGGGACGCCATAATAACACCAGCCGAATGAGCATCACCATGAGAAAACAAAACAAATCATCGAAAACAAAGATTAATAATATTAAGTTGGGAGCATTTGTGATGAAATGTGAACATCTCAGATTCCCGCACACGACGTCTCAAAATGAGGGTAAGCACCTCCATAACAAGCGTAAAAAGATAAGGCGATAATGGATCCCCTTGTCTTAAACCACGCTTACCCTTAAAATAACCATGAAGAATACCATTCACACTTATAGAAAACGAAGTAGTAGACACACACTCCATAATCCAGTGAACCATACGTGGGTGAAAACCAAAATGATCCAAAATACACCTTAAAAATTGCCAATCCACCGTGTCATATGCCTTCTGAATGTCAACCTTAAAAGCACACCTAGAAGGGCCCTTATTAAGGTGATAATTATGCATAAGCTCCTGGGTAAGCAAGATATTATCGCAATCCTTCTACCGAACAAATGCATTGATTCGGCTAACCAAAGTATTAAGACTCTCCTTAATCCGGTTTGCAATAATCTTACTAATGCACTTGAACATCACATTGCAACACGAAATAGGCCTAAAATCAGTAATCCGAGTCGGAGAATTGATCTTAGGCAAAAGAGCTATGGTAGTATGATTAACCTCTTTCAACAACCTACCATTGACAAAAACTCCCGAACCGCCTTAATAACATCCTCCGATATAATATCCCAGCACCTTTAAAAACGCAGCCAATAGCCATCCGGACCCGGCGCTTTATCATCCCCCATAAAAAAATAGCTTTAACCTCTTGAGCCGTAACATCACGAACCATGAAAAGAGCCACATTAGGATCAAGGGTCGAAGTAAACAGCCCAGAGTCCTCCAAAGGCAACGTAGGACCTGCTTGACCAAGAAAAGAAGTAAAATGAGAAACAAAAGCATTAGGAACCTGGTCGTCCACCAATTGCATACCATTAGTATCAAGGATCGAATCAATCCGACTCCTAGCTCTCCTACTCTTGACAACCTTATGAAAATAAGCGTAATTGGAATCACCAACACGAAGCCATTCCACTTTAGCTTTTTGTTTGAGAAAGCATTCTTCCTTTAAAACAGCCTCATTAAACGCATTTAGGTAACAAGCTTCCTCCTCACGCAAATCAAGATTAAAGGGGTCCAAATCAAGAGCACGCTGAACCGCATCCAATTCATGACGAAGTTTGGAAACTTTATCATGAATATTACCTTCTCGGAAGAGCATTCTTCGAAAAGGCTTTTAAGCCTTCAATTTACTAACCACTTTATACATATGAAATCCACTCACCACACTTCCCCAACATTCTTCAACTTGCTGCTTAAAACTAGAGTTCTGAACCAAAATATTAAAAAATTTAAAAGGCCTTGGCTTAAACTTACTCATCGTAGGAATATGAAGAATAGCCGGTGAATGATCAGAAATACGATACGGTTGAAATATAGCATGAGCACCAAAAAACGCATCAAGAAATCCAAGATTAGCCATTATACGATCAATTTTCCTCAACGTACCATCTAATCCTTGTGGCTTTTGAGTCCACGTAAATTTCAGGCCCGACCGATTAATATCAACCAGCTCATTAGCATCAACACATTCCTTAAACTCCCGCATCGCAATATCAATAATCGAAGAACCCTCAACCTTATCTTCTAAATTAAGAGCTGAATTGAAATCCCCTAGAACACACCAAGGACGATTACGAACCAAACTGATTATGTAAACCAAGGTTATCCCAAAGAGTTCTCCTACGAGTATACCTATTATGAGCATAAACAAAGGAACAAAAGAGCTCCTTTTTATCCGCCTTGAAACGAATGAAAGTATGGATCACCTGATCATTCATAGCAACCACATTCAAATCAACCACATCCACATTCCATCCCAAGACAATACGAGAACCACTACTACAAAAACTACCATTAGACGTCCAATCCCAACCTTTAAAAACCTTCACGCATAACTCCTGAAGACGAGAATTAGAAACATGCGATTCCAAGATAGCACAAATAGAAAGTTGATTTTCACTAATAACATGCCGAACCTCATTTTGTTTAGGGGATTGGTTCATTCCCCGTATATTCCATGACGCGAAACTATACATGAGGAACATCAAGAGAGGAAGTGCTTGCTTCCATAAGATTACTAGTGTCCGTACTTAGTTTCCCAAACTCAATATACTCATCAACCTCCGTATCACTCTCACTATCCACTTGTGAACCCTTGATCCGGTTGAGAAGCGCCCTCCTCAACCCCTAAAATAACTCCATCACCAAGCACACTAAAAGGATTCTTATTAACTATATCACTCAAATCATCATGAATGTATTTCGAATGGACACGAACATCACTTGTAAGCTGTTTATCCAACGATTTGACCAGAAAGCACTTGTAGGTGTTTATCCAAAGTATTCATACCATTTGTCTCCAAAGAGGATGTACTTTTGTCCCCAAGCTCCTTAGGAACATTTGGTTCATTACTAGTACCATTACCCTTGGAAGTAGAAGCACCATCGACCCCTTTCGGTTTCACAACCGCTGCCAACGATAGTTAAACCGACCTTAGGTTTAGTAAAACGAACGCCATCAATTACCTTTTCATGAGTTTGTGCCTTACCTTTACCCTTACGCTTAGGAGCAGCCACAAAACCCTCCTCATCAACATTAGGTTGCACATTAGATTGTTTAGCATTTTTGGGACATGCCGCATCATGATGATCAAAGATCTTGCACACCGTGCAACAAGGAGGCTTCCATTCATATTCAATATCAATACGAACCAACGAGTGACCTGATCCATTAGAAAATGGAATGGCCACAACCACATGATCCATCGCAGGTGTTAAGAGATGACACTTCAACAAGTGCACGTGCGTAAGAATTCTGACCCCAAGACTTAACACACATAGAACTAGTATATGAGTCCAACATGATAGGTTTACCAATTTGTGTTGTAATCAGACTCAGTCCAACCTCCGTATATGCAAATAATTGGGACATTGTGTAACTTCAACCATACGGGGGCTGAAGTTATCTCTTCCTTAGCAAGTGTAGTATTAGGCGTCCATAAGTTCAAAAATATAGGAATAGAACGAATCAACCATGGCCCCGACTCTAATACTTGTTCCATACCCTCCTTAGTGGAGAATTGAAAAAGGAAGAACCCATTATTTAGCATAACACGTTCCAAACCAAACTTAGCCCAAGTGTTCTTTACATAATTCTCCACAATCGGGAAAGCAAGCCGTTTCCCAATAAAGTACCCATATAATGTGTTAACAAACCTCGCTGAAACATCTTCAATTTCTTTCATAGGTATTGTAACATGAGCACCCTCCACACGCTCCTCATTACGCAATTCACATATATTCACGGATTTGAACGTATTCTTCGTTTTAAACATTGAAACATATGATAATTTAGGAGCTGTTTTGGAACCAACATCAGAAGAAGTCTTACCATTAGCATTAGATTGTTTGGGAAGAGTAGCACTTGCTTGCTGATTTGCATTAGAAATTTGTGTCTCATTAAGTTCATTCTCATGCCGTGCACCACAAGAAGCTTGGCCAAGAAACATTCTTTGTACTCTTCACATTACCCAAAGCCTCGACATTACCAGCAACATTCACCACATTCTGATCCATACACAAGACATCGGCCTGACAAGAAACTTAACACCTCGCATGTGTTTTAAGACTCTACCATCCCTACCCAAAATCGTTCCATCAATATTCTTCAATTTAGCAGCCAAATCACTAGCCTTAAAACCCTCATTGACCTCTCCTTGTCGAACAGCAGTTGACACAATAGGAGGAGTTGTAGAGATACTAGAACCCGACTTCTTCAAAATCGATTTATAGATATGTGCATTATCCAAAACATTCGACAAAGAACCTAAAGAAGCTTGAGAACTACCAGTATTCAATGAATCCTTATTAGTGTGAACCTTCTCCATACTCAACAAAGAACGTAAGAAAAACAGCAAAGAAAGGAAACGAATCCCTAAATAAACAAAAACAACCGACTGGAAAAACCCTAAAAACCAACGAATAAAAAACGACCAGCACCCCTTAATGAAACCTCAACAAACATTAAATACCAATCATTACTAACCGACATTAAATACCAATCATACTAACCGACACTCATAATGATAGAACAATTAATTCAAGAATGATCACAAGAAACCCTAAATAGCGATTCAAAAAAGGTAACAATCGTAACCCTAAAATACCTTGAATCCAGCAACCCAATAATAAGTCGACTAAAGGGATATAATGCTGAGATTAATCCACGATAGTAGAAGTGTTAGAAGGTATAAGATTAAGGAAATCAAAGAGGAACGATTAGATGAGAAGAAAAAGATGAATCGCCATTTTTCTCCAGAGCAAAACTAGGGTTTTTTAAGGAACTTTAATGCCATCCTTTGCTCTCTTGTAACCGAACTCTCCTTTGTAGTACTAGGTTTAGAAACAAGCCGGTATTGACGAGTACCCTTAGGTTTATAAACCAATACAGGCTTAGATTTAGCAGCCTTGTTACCGCCTTTTTTACCTTCCTTCTTCTTGTGAACATCAGCCAATGTAGCCTTCTTAGTCATACGTGGACACACATCAACCTCATGATTGAAGGTGTTGCATTTAGAACATATTGGAGGCCACCATTCGTATTCAACATCAAGAACTTCCGAATAATGACCATTACCCTTAGGTAATGGTATAGCAACTTCAATTGATTCCAACACAGCTCTTGTAGCAGATAACTCAATAAGAACACGTGCATAAGAGAAACGACCCTACGGATTAATGCACATGTCACTAGTACCTGCATCCAATCTCATAAGTCTTCCTAGTTGTGCGGCAATCAAACTTATACCGGCTTCTGAATAAGCAACCGAAGGTACATTATGAATCTTCACCCAAACCGGTACCTTAGAGATCTCATCCTTTTCTAGCTTAGAATTCGCCACCCAAATATTAAGGAAAATAGGCCTCGATCTAATAAACCAAGGACCACCCTCAAGAGCCTTAACCATTCCATCATGCGACGAAAATTTGATGAAGAAGAACCCATTACACAGTATAACTGATTCAAAACCAAACTTAGCCCAAGCATACTTAACATAATCTTCTACAATAGGAAATGCTAACCGTTGCCCAATAAAATAACCATATAATGTATAAGCAAATTTCTTACACATATCGTCAACCACGGAACTCGGAATGACAACTTTAGCATCCGCAACAACACTTTCTGAATTCGGAACAATAGACTCCATAGTAGTGGAATTGTGGTAAGAAGATGATGAATTGTAAGCCAATTTATCTACCAACCCCACACTAGCTGTACGCAACAGAGGAATACCATTGTTCCCATCAACCGTCCTCTTTAAACGCTTCATGCTATCAGTAAAAACATTGTTAATAGCCTGATCATCATTCATAGCCTGATCGTGAAACTTTGCGACACAAGAAACACAAGCAGCAGGCTCATTAGAAGCTGCTGCAACAGGTCCATCATCTATTACAATAGGTACAAAGGGTTCGGCAGCTTGTACATCCTTTGTAACTGGTGACGCATTAGGATTGACAGAATTCATACCGTTTAATCCATAATCCATAGCATTAGAGTCATTAGCCGAAACCCTTGTCGAACCGACACCAACATCAGCTTGTACATCCTTTGTAACACCCACCAAATCTTCACCACCCTCATGGACACATGGCTGAGCAAAACCATGCACCAAAGACGAAGGAATCGAAAGCTTTAACACACTAGGTTCCACAAACGTATTGGCACCAGAAGTCTTAGACGAAGCGTCGTTACCCACGTCAAGAACCGAAATTTTTGCCCCCATAACAGTAGCCGATCGAAAAGGTGAACTAGTGCTCATCGTCGAATGACTCGACTCACCACAGCTAGTTCGAATCCCCATCGAATCAGAGTTAACGTCCATAACCGTAGGAAAACCACTTACATTAGATATACTAGGATTCATACCAGAAACAATAGGAGGGTCACGTATAACCCTAGAACTGTTAGTAACCAGGTTCCCGACATCAATCCCACAATCCATATTCTTCAAACGAGACATACGAGCAACCAACACATCCAAGTCAACCACGGGATACGTACCATAATTACTAGTCGAACCATTCCCCCTTTTCTTGGATGTCGATGTCTCTGAAGCAGCTAAAAACCCTTTCTTCATCCCTATAAACCCACTGATATGCGACTCACAACTTCCAGTTACCAAAAGAGACCCTAGAACGGATCGTAAAATAATGATATTTGTAGTAAACAAAACCACCGACCAACCAATTAATGCTGCTCAATAAATAACCAACGCACCAACCCACAATTAAAGGTACGAGGTTGTAATGAATGTAATACAATAACAGCAAGAATGCAAATAATTAAAGTGGCCAATAAGGTTGAGTAGAGGTTGATTACCATGCACTAGACGACAATTAGGATTTATACAATGATAGAATAAAAGAAAACCGATCAGATTTGAGTGGTGGTTGGTTTTCTTTTTTGTCGCCTAGGAGAGAGAACGTTTAGGGTTTTTTCATAAAGTCCCTCATCACGGCAACGATCTTTGGCTTCAAGTCCAAATCTTTTATGATCATGTCAACTTCTCAACTAAGCAATCCATCGACCAAGCGGCCGGTGGTAAATTTAGTGATCTCACCGCGGAAGAATCGTGAGGGTACAATTGAGGACCTTGCCCTCTATGATAACGAAAGTTGGAATGACCCCTGTGAGTTTCCCAAAACCGTCAAGGCAATCTCCTTGCCTCTTATTGACTCACAAACTTCCAATCGTAGGATGCTCGAGCTTGAAGATCAAGTCAAATTCCTAATGAGCTCTTACGAGAATCCTAAGTCTTCACACCAAGTGAACAAAGTCTCTTCCTTGTGTGAGCTATGTAGTGGTCCCCATGACACTCGTACTTACGCGAGACTCCCCGAACAAGCTTCCGTTGACTACGCATCCTCGCGTACCAATGGAATGGGAGGAAGATTCCCCACAACACCCGGACCTAGGACTTTCAATGATGCCCGAGAAGCTTGGAGGGGCAAACCCGACTACAATTGGAGACAAACCAAAGAATTCACCTCTAATGATTCCCCATGGTCCCACGGCCCTAGCCAACAAAACATAGAAGGGATGTTGCAACACCTAGTTACATCCCAAGAAGCTCAAATAGCCAAACTTTCGGACCGCTTTAACCAACAACAAGCCGAGATGGATAGGAAGATAGATAACCTTTTGAAAGCCATGACCAATAGTGATAGGAAGACCACCGAAAAGGTTAATACCATCTCGACTCATTTTCCCGAAGCTTTCGGTGTAAAAATTAAGGACCCAAGTAAGTTATCCAAGCATGTTCAATTCGTCAACATTGTCACCTTAGTGAGACGAAATAGGAATAGTGACGGTTGAACCATGAGACGGCACTTGAGGTTAGTGAAACTCCTAAGGAAGAATCGACCGACGAAGTAGGTGATGAATACTTCAATAAGTTTCCTACGGAAGAGGAACTTTCACACCATCCACACTTAGTACGCGACCTTTGTCACATGTATGTTAGGAAAAGCCCTCGGATCAAATTTGGAAATCCTTGGAATCTCAACATACCATGTTGCATAGGACATCTTTTCGTGGCAAAGGCCTACATTGATCGAAAATCCCTAATAAACATCATGACTAGCACATACTATAATTGGGTGATGAAGAAACCTATCCCAAATAGGCAAGATCCCGATGATCCTAGAGTTAGTTGTAATTTCCTTGGTAGAGTTAAGGGATTGCCCATTTATGTAGGTAGTTTCACGTAATCTACGGATTTCATAATTGTGGAGGATATTAGTACGGCCATAGATCCTAGCTTGTCCCACATAATTCTAGGAAAGCCTTTCATAGAAAACAACGGGATGACTTATGATTCGTCGTTAGGGATAGTTAGATTCAAGGATGAGACCGATGACGTAGCTTACCAAATGCCATTTAAGATTGAGAAATTTTCATCACTATCCAATGATGAAAAGGAACTTAAGATATCGGTCTACTTTAGGAATGAGGATGATAAGGAGAAAGGAGTTGATAATGTGATGAATAAGATTTTTGGGTTCTATAAAGATTGTTTGAAATTAGGACTGGAATATAGAACCGATTGGGGGAGAAGATGACTTTTTAGAAAGATGCATAATAGGACATTATTATAACATGAAAAACCCCAATAGAGACCGTCATGAGGAAGAAGGTGACGACAATGAAGTCACGTAGGAGTACGACTTCGAGTCTAGCTACAAGACTCATAAATAAAGAAAAGCGCTTCGTGGGAGGCAACCATTGCTTAATTGTTTGCTTGTTTGTGTGTCATATATTTTTTTATTATTGTATGTTCTCACGTTTGAATTTGTGAAAATGCTTTATTTTGTCTTTAACCTAGTCTTAATTACACCCTAATTAATTCTCTCTCCCAAAGTGGCGACAAAAACACATGCATAACTTTGATCTCTTTTAATCTTTCCATCGTGTGTTATAACTGAAGAATATTTATGTTTTTGTCGTCAAGTACATGTGATTTACTTTGTTCATCCATCTGATTGGTCAAAACTTTAACCTCGTACCATTTAAGTTTTTTTCCCGATCGTGGGTCGGTGTTGGTATTTTTGTGATCAGTTTGGCTATTCTTATTTATAGGTCGGTGTCCATGCACTTTTACTTTTTTTTTATTGTTGCAATTCTCTGCCTAGCCGACTTGTAAGATCTATTCACTAAATCCGAATTTTGGGTTGTGTGAATCGCTTTCCTAGGGCTGTTTGAAGTGATCATAGGCTGAACGTTAAACCTGTTTAGGGTTTTTTGGATTTGAAAGTTGTGTGTAACATTGTAAGTGGGTTTAAAGAGATGAAACAAGGGTTTTTATCAGGTTTGAAGGCATCATCATCCAAGAATAATGGGCATGTATCGACTAGTAATTCGTTACCGATTCCAGTGGTTGATTTGGATGCGTTGAATGCTCGCATGTGTCGGTTAATGAATCGAGATAGTGGGAACAATGAGGTTAATCAGTTCATGAACAATGTTAGGGTGTTGCGTGACCCTAATATTAATTCAAATACGAGTCCTACTGTTTTGAATGTGAGTGGTTCTCCTACAAGCGTGGATGCTAATGCTGATTTTATGGGGCCTCGAACTAGTTGTGGTGAGTCGATTTCCTCGACGAGGAACCCTAGTTCGCCCATTGAATCGGCTACTATTGGTAGTGTTGAATCTGCGGGGATGGTTATGAATGATGTCGGGAAGGATGATATTGGTTTGGAATCTGCTGCTGTTTCGACATCGACACCTCCTGCTACTTCGGTTTTTCATGTCAATATGGACATGGAAGGTAGTCGTGTATGCTTTGGTGAGTCAGATTTTGTACCGACTAGGAACCCTTACACGCTTACTACTAATGTTGTTGTTAGTGTGGGCGTTGGTAATGATGCTACGGATGGTGGTTCTTATGGTTTGAATTCAGCATCTATTACTCCCTCCACTATTAAGGATGGTACACAATCTGTTTATATCAATCCTTATTTGAAATCAGATTGTGTGGTGAATACGAGTTTGGCAACTGATTCGGTTAGTGGTTTGCATGCAAATGAATATGTTTCAGCTGTAACTTTCACCTCTGAGTTATTGGATTCTAAAGGTGAGGCTCGTTGTTATGATGCTCATATATCCAAACCTGATGATGAAGGGTTTGCTGTTGGTTATTCTATCGGTGATACTGGTCCTTTTGTAAATGAACCTGGTCATATTAGTCCTGATATGGCCTCTTGTAATGTAGCTGATGTAAGTGTTTCAAAGGGATCGTGTTCGTTGGCTGGTAATGGGTGTTCTTTTTCTGAAGTGGGCGTTTGTGAGGCAAGGGAGTTGGTTGGCGGTTTGTCTTCGAATACTTTGAATCCCATTGCTACAGATTCGGTCCCATCTAAGGTTCATTCAGATCATGTGGTATCCTTTGTTGATCATTCTAATTCTGGTAGCGCATCAAAGGTACTTAATTCGCTTTCTTTTGATGTGGGGAAGGTTATGGGTGCTAAAGTTGTCATTCCTATGGCTGTAGTTGACGATATGTGCTATAAGTATACAAATACCGTTTACGGCTATTTCCTTAGTCAACGAGTAGCATTCCCTATAGTTGAAGATTATGTTAAGCATGCATGGGCTAAGTTTGGTTTTGAAAAAGCTATGATGCACAATGGTTTCTTCTTTTTCAAATTTTCGTCACATGAGGGTATGGTTCGGATGCTTGATTCTGGTCCGTGGTTTATTAAATAACAGCCCATGATCCTTAAGATTTGGGTGGCGAATACTAAGTTAGAAAAGGAGGAAATCAAACAGGTACCGGTGTGGGTGCGGATTCATAATGTACCCGCGGTGGCTTATTCTAAAACTGGTATAAGTTTGATTGCTTCTCAACTTGGGCGACTCATTAGATTGGGGATGCAGGTACTAGTGCCATGTGTGTCAATCCGTGGGGTCGTTATTCTTATGCACGTGTTCTCATTGAACTATCTGCTACACGTGATATGTTGGAGTCAATCGATGTTGCGATACCATTGCCTAAGGGTAATGGTCATTATTTGGAAGTCCTTGATGTTGAATATGAATGGTGGCCTCCTAGATGCTCTAAATGCAATATCTTCAATCATGAAGATGGTTCTTGTCCTCGTAAGACTTTGAAGGCCCCTATTGTTGGTGTTCACAAGAAGATGGAAGTAAAGAAAGGTGGAAAAAAGGCTGCTAAATTTAAGCAAGTTTTGGTCTATAAACCAAAAGGTTCTCTTCAATACCGGCCTATTTCTAAACCTAGTACTTCAAAGGAGAGTTTGGTTTCTAATGTTGCCATGAAGGGTGATCAGCCTGTGAGCACTTCTCCTTTGGATATGGTGGGTAACTCCTCTAATCAGACTAATGAATATGGCTATTTCCCGGATAACATTCACTTAGGTCATTTGAGGAGTTTTATTGATACGAGTATGGAGGAAAATAAGGTACTTGATTCTAATATTGACCCTACTGAAGTACCTTTGAAGGATAATGGTAAGGAGAAGGGATGTGTTGGTGATTCGTGTATGAGGGAATCGCATGGTTCTTTACCTTCTAAGGTAGATTATGCCTCTTGTTCATACACGACTCCAACGGGTGTGGATCCTTGTTCTTTGAAGGGTAAGGATCCTAATGATGATACTGTTTCTGAAAGTGATGATGAAGTCTTAGAGAACTATTTTGAGGACTACGAGGACATCGGGCTTTATTCTTCCGCATCCAAGATTCGTAGTGGTTCTTTTAAAGATTTTAAGGTGCAAGGACGCAAGAAGACTTAGTTTCTTTTTTATGTTTATCTTGTAAACTTGGTCTTTTGTTTTCTTGTTGTTAGGTAGCTTTTTTAGCTTGTATTGATTGTAAGTTGCACATGTGTGTGCATTTATGTCGCCCTGATCGGGCTTGAGATGAGGGATTCACCCTCATCCTTTGTACTTCAACCTTTTTTGGTGTAATGAATTTTGCCATGCGGAAGGCCTTTTACCCAAAAATAATTACATATAAAGGTATTTTACAAAAAGGATAAGTGTAGGGAAGATTACACACGTTTTCAAAAAGAACGTGAACATGAGAACTACAATTTATGAAATTGATATGTGTTTGTTAGAGTCAAATGCTTGTATCGAGTCATAATGGATGTTTTGCAGGAATTTTTTTAGATTTTAAAGGTGTAATATTTCCAGAATTTTTCTAGAAAATCGCAGCAGACCAGTTTCTGTCAGGATAACCTGATGGCGTCAGGATTTGAAACTGACGGCGTCAGGAGGAGCAGAAACAACTTATAAAATTTCTCTCATTTTCTGTGCTCTTTATAAATTTTTGGAAATTCTCAGGTCTTAATTTTCCAGAAAATCTGCAAA
This sequence comes from Chrysanthemum makinoi, assembly GCA_910596185.1. Classification (NCBI taxonomy): domain Eukaryota; kingdom Viridiplantae; phylum Streptophyta; class Magnoliopsida; order Asterales; family Asteraceae; genus Chrysanthemum; species Chrysanthemum makinoi. The sequence continues at coordinate 161,379,495 of OU343223.1, read as the reverse complement.
CATCCATTCCACAAGCATTATATCCTAGTTTAGTTGAGTCATATATGATTTTACCGCCGATTTTACGCGAAGGTTTCGTCTATTTTCTTAAAGTGTGCAGGTTTTATTTAACAAGAAGAAGAAACATAATATTGGATGAAGCTTATCACGCATACATTCTTCTTGGAAAAAAATTTAGCCACTACTTCACACAGATCCTACTGAGCTAATAAGGGGAGTACTAGTTTCTTTCTCTTTTAATTACCTTCCATTATCATAACTTTCATACTTTCGGGGAACATTTGGGACAATGTTCAGTTTAAGTATAGGGAGGGAGAATAAAATGGGAACTTTGAAACTATGCTTATCCTTGATTATTTGTCTTGTCCTATTTCATTTGTGTAATAAGATATGAGAAAATTTGTTAGGGCAATTTTAGGGCCAAATTTAAAAAATTTCATGACATGTACGGGTGGGACTTTAGTCTTAATAAAGCATTTCATTGATAGGAGTTATATGACTAGCACAAAAACCTTTTACCACTCAAATTCCACCCAAAAAATGTGGGGTTCGCCCCTAGATCTATTTTAATTAAAGCATTCACCTTTAATGCTTCGAGAGTGTACCGGTAGTATAATAGATTCTAGAACTTGTTTTGTGATGCATTCCGAGATCGCTAGTGAGACTACAGTTGTGTAGTTAGGAATAACTAAATGATAAGAGGCATTAGGATAACCCATGTTTGATACCCGTATTATAATTACTTCTTCCACATCGGTCGAGTAATTATCCCACACTCTTGCGATGTACTCATCTTAAGTACACGATACCCCTAGTTAACCCCTCAGAGCCTATCCTTTTCGCGGTTCTTGTGATGTTTCGGTTTTCCGGAATATCAATAAGAGCATTGTTTACAATCCACCCCCAAATGTACACCCAAATCGCCTTAGCCTACCTTGTATGCACTCACCTTTAGTGCATTATTGTTATCATACTAAACCCTTAGTTCAATTATCTAGTTACTTGCATGGTTGCTAAGTCGAGTCATATCTTTTGTAAACAGTTTTGGGATGATTGGGACTCATGGGTAAAGTAAAATTTTATGGAGTGAAGGGAAAGAACGTTAAATTCAAATTCCTTTTATTTACGTAATAAAATGCTCCAAGTGTTTTGATCTTTTCAAATCGGGTCAAATTAGTGTTAGAGTAATAAAAACTCAAGTGTAGGGATGCTCCTATAAATCCCTTTATTTTGATGTTATCGTAGAGGATGGTAGAGTAAAAGTGTATGCAAAAAAAATGAAAAAAAAGAGTGTTGAAAAATAAAATAAAATAAAAGAAAATAAAGAAAAAAACATACGGGCTACCATCCTACATCTATCTTTATATTTATGTTTGTTTGTTTCAAAGTATCTAGAGTTTAGTGAGTCGAGTCTTGGCTTGGCAACGCCATTCTTTTCATACTTGTAAACATAAGATTTTTGACTTGCCACCACTAAATCGCCTATCCAACCAAACCGTTTGTTTCCCTACAGTAGCCTAACGTTACAACCCTTTTTAAAGACCTCTTAGATAGTTGTTCCTAGGTGCTTACGCCAAAGCGGTGGAGGTTTAATCTAGTCTCAAGTCTATGGTAATCTATGTACTATGACCGGTTAATGAGTGTTTATCTTCCATTTCCATTTACTATATTTCATATACACCCGAGAGATGAGAGAATACAAACACCACTTGTGAGGTGCTAGTATATAATTTCCGTGCTTGTTATGACCATTGCGGTGCTTTTACTTGTTGTGAATTATGTTAAACCAATGCTTCATGCCCGCTAACTTATAAATTGATTGGCCAAAAGCACATTTGCTTGAGGACAAGCAAATACCAAGTGTAGGGATATTTGATAAGGATTTAAAACGTTCAATTTTAAGGGGTCATTTAAGCCCTTAATCGCCCACTTTTATATCCGTTACCGCTTAATTTCGTTCCTTTTCACTTTTTAGGCCTCTTGGTAGCAAAATAATGGAATGATGCATATTTGGACGAAAAGGAGTGAATGTATGAAGAAAATGGCTAACTCAAGATCGAAGACACTCAAGTTTCTCGAATTTGAAGTCGACGCCACAATCAAAGCGGCTACGCCGTCTCTATAATGCGTAATTAAATTTGTGACGCTCAGTAGACGCTTTTGCTAAAATACACCTAACGGCGCAGCTTTGAAGAGGAAGGGCGTCACGAAGACTTTTCACCGCACGCCTAGATCCAATCGACGACGCCACTATCGGCCCGACGCGCCACATCTCCAACGTGACGCCCCAACTATTACTTGGCCAAGACAAAACCCTAATGACGGCGACCGGCCCCAACTATAAGCGCACGTCGCGAATGTAAAACTATATATAGAATTCAATTTTCGAATTTTGAGAGGCGACTTGTGGAGTAAAACCTAAAACGATTGTAGTCCGTTTGGAAGATCTTAGGGTTCTCATAATCTATTTTACATCAAGATAAGTGTTTTACTTCATTGATTTCATTATGTCTTCGAGTGAATGTGTGTATGCTTGCATGTTAACATGTCCAGCTAAATTTCTTGTGTGTTTGCTTAGATCTATGAAACCTAGTTATTAATTATTTATTGGTTGTCTCTTATCTTAATTGCAATTGGCTTAGGAGTGCACAAGGCTATCGTTGTGTTTAATTGCTTGAGTAATTTTTGTGAACCTTAGTTTATGAGTCACTTAGCGGATTTGTAGGCTAAACATCCAAAGATAACCTTAGAGTTAGTTTATGATTGACCTAGAGATTTTGTAGGCAATAACCTTAAGGTAGTCTCAAAGAGTTAGGGAGAAAAGCACACCCTACGACCTTAGAAATCACAATGCGTTAAGAATAAGGACGTGGCAATTCAACCACCAATAAAAGATAACTAGGGAGTAATAGTATCTAGGTAGACATATTTTTAATCATCATACGAGCACACATCAATAGACATAAGACTACCCATTAGTTTAGATAATTAGATAGTAGAGTAATCGGTAGAAGTACCAAACCCCCAAATCTAAACTCCGAGATTTTACCCTTAGCTTTCTAAAAAATATAAAAAAAAGATAAAAAATAATCTTCCTCAACCTCAACCTTAGCGTAGTACACTTCTCACTAATATTCCTATTCCCCTAGAGAATGATATCAATACCCGAGGCTTACCCAATACTGCACTACAACGATTAGGTTCACTGCCTAGGGTGTTGAAAAACTTGCTCGACGAAAAGGAAGTTCCTTTGACTCCGAATGCGTTGTACGCGCATCACTAGGGCGGTTCAGGAATTCTTCGTTAATGGTAAGCTTTTGAAAGAGGTTAACCATACTATCATTGCCCTCTTGCCTAAAGTTAATTCTCCTACCCAGATTTCTGATTTTAGGCCTATATCTTGTTGCCATGTGCTGTTTAAGTGTATTAGTAAGATTATTGCCAATCGTATCAAGGATAGTCTTACTAGTTTGGTTGGGTCGAACCAATATGCTTTTGTTCCTAGTCGTCGGATTCGGATAATATTTTGCTTACTCAGGAGCTTATGCATAATTATCACCTTGATCGTGGTCCAGCTAGGTGTGCTTTCAATGTAACACCCTTGGCAAATCCCACATCGGCTGTGGCCTGGAGAGATGCTAGGCTCATAAGATAACATTCGCCTTACAATGACACAACGCATTTTGTGGTCTACTGCTGGTGGAGTTCTTAAGAACTAGCAGTTAAGCGTGCTCATGTGAGAGTAGTACTGGCTTGGGTGACCTGCTGGGAAGTCTTCAAATGAAGCCACAAAAACAAAGCCGTGAGCCTGCGGGAAAAGCGGACAATATTGTGGTCTGAGTAGGCGGGATGTTACAAGTGGTATCAGAGCCACTCCTTAGCCGTTCGGGATGGTGGGGCAAACCTCATCGAGGACGATGAGTCTCTAAGGGAGGGGTGATTGTAACACCCTAGGCAAATCCCACATCGGCCGTGGCCTGGAGAGATGCTGGGCTCATAAGATAACATTCGCCTTACAATGACCCAACGCGCTTTGTGGTTCATCATGGGTGGAGTTCTTAGGAACCGGCAGCTTAAGCGTGCTCATGTGAGAGTAGTACTGGTTTGGGTGACTGGAAGTCTTCAAATGAGACCACAAAAACAAAGCCGTGAGCCTGCGGGCAAAGCGGACAATATTGTGGTCCGAGTAGGCGGATGTTACAAGTGGTATCGAGCCACTCCTTAGCCGTTCGGGATGGTGGGGCAAACCTCATCGAGGACGATGAGTCTCTAAGGGAGGGGTGATTGTAACACCCTAGGCAAATCCCACATCGGCTGTGGCCTGGAGAGATGCTGGGCTCATAAGATAACATTCGCCTTACAATGACCCAACGCATTTTGTGGTCTACTGCGGGTGGAGTTTTTAGGAACTGGCAGTTAAGCGTTCACATGTGAGAGTAGTACTTGCTTGGGTGACATGCTGGGAAGTCTTCAAATGATGCCACAAAAACAAACCCGTGAGCCTGCGGGCAAAGCGGACAATATTGTGGTCTGAGTAGGTGGGATGTTATATTCAAAGTGGACATTCAGAAAGCGTATGATATGGTTGATTGGCAGTTTTTGCGTAATACGTTGATCATTTTTGGGTTTCACTCACGTATGGTTCATTGGATTATGGAATGTGTATCTACCACTTCTTTTTCGATTAGTTTGAATGGTATTTTGCACGGTTATTTTAAGGGTAAGTGTGGGCTTAGGCAAGGAGACCCGCTTTCTCCCTATTTTTTACTCTAGTCATGGAGGTGTTAACGCTTATGCTCCAGCGGAGGGTTAGGGATTACGGGTTATTTACATATCATCACAAATGAACTCAATTACGTATTATTAAACTTTGCTTTGCAGATGATTTGTTTTTGTTCGGTCATGGTAATGCAGATTCGGCCGGGGTCATTATGGAGGCTTTGGAAGAATTTAAGCATGCTTCTGGTCTTACTCCTAGTCTGCTGATAAGGATTTAAAAGGTACACTTTCGAGGGGTCATTTAAGCCCTTAATCGGCCACTTTTATATCCGTTACTGCTTAATTTAGTTCCTTTTCGCTTTTTAGGTCTCTTGAAGGCAAATTGCTCGAATGACACTTATTTGGACGAAAAGGCGTGAATATATAAAGAAAATGGCCAAAGTCAAGAGCAAGACACTCAAGCTGCTGGAATTGAAAGTGACGGCGTCAGAGTCAAAGGGACGCGCCGCAACATGCTCCAAAATTGTGACGGCTCAAGAGCAATTTGTTATTTTGTACTGACGGCGCAGCTTTAAAGAGTAGGGCGCCACAACTGCATGCCTAGATTCAGATTCGACGATCGAAGATGAAGCCGACGGCGTCACAACCATAAGGTGACGCCGTCACAAACTTGACGTGGTCAAGACGAAACCATAATGGCGGCGATCCGACGGCGTCACAATTAAAGAGTGACGCCGTCGCAGTTGTAACTCTATATATAAGTAATTTTGTGGAGTAAAACCTAATAACGATTTTTGGCTGTCTTGGGCAGTATCTTAGGGTTCTCATACCCTATTTTACAACAAGATAAGTAATTTACTTCATTGATTCAATTATGTCTTCAATTGTATGTGTGTATGCTTGCATGTTTACCATGTCCAGCTAATTTACTTGTGTGTTTGCTTAGATCTATGAAACCTAGGTATTGAATATTGATTGGTTGTCTCTTATCTTAATTGTAATTGGCCTAGGATTGCAATAGGCCATCGTTGTGTTTTTAATGCTTGAGTAATCTTTGAGAACATTAGTTTATAATCGCCTAGAGTTGTTGTAGGCTAAAAATCCAAAGATAACCTTAGAGTTAGTTTATGAATCCTAGAGATTTTGTAAGCAATAACCTTAAGGTAGTCTGAAAGAGTTAAGGAAGAAAGCATACCCTACGACCTTAGAAGACACAACGTTTTAAGAATAAGGACGTGACAATTCAACCATCAATAGAAAAACTACTAATAAAAGAACCAACCCAAAAAAATTCTCTCTCCCCTTGGGAGAAATCCGGCCGCCACCCTAAACTGTTTTTCCGGCCATATTCAAAACCAAATCGTTCTCTCTGTCCTTTTCTAGGATATGCAATACGATTTTTGGGATTAGATATTCTTTTTTTAGGGTGGTTGGTTCATTATTCTCTTTATCTTTTCGGATTTCTCTTTGGTTTGGTGGCAGGAAACCCTAATTCTTAATCGGATTCGTTTTAATGCTATCTGTTTATTAGGGTTTCGATTTGTATAATCGTCCCTTGATTCATTTATCTAATCTCTGATTCATATATAAGGGGTCGATTGGGTTTATGTGTGCTGAACGCCTATATAATGATTGGTATATATGTTGTGCTTATTGATTTTCGAAACCCTATCTTTAGGGTTTCGTTTTTTTATTTTTACTTGGGTGTGATCTACGGATCTGATTGTTAAGGTTTTGTTCCTGGTACGTTCCTGATGGATTTGGTTGCTGTGGTCGTGGGTTTTGGGAGAGATCGTTTTTGTTAGGGTTCTTGTAACCCTATGCTTTGTTTGGTCATGATTCGGCTGTATGGATGGTGGGGATCGTGGCTGATTTGGTGAAGGTCGGTTAGGGTTTTTGCTTAAATCCTATTGATCGTGTGGCAGTTTGGTCGAGTAGATGTCATGAAACCCTAACTTTTTAGAGTTTGTTTATCTTTGTCTGCTACTCGATGCAAGTTACAACCGATTGGTGCTGATTGATTTTTCCCTATACATCTGCCATCTTTAGGGAGGTGAAAATGTTGGTAATCGGTTAGGTAACTGTGTTATGTTGAGGATTCATCTTCTTTAATGCAGGTTGTGCGTATATTGCTGCATATACAGTACGTTGTTGTTTTGTTTGACTATGTGATGCATACCAAGGGATGTTAGAATGTTATCAACTCTATGTGATCGAGGATGTTAGAATGTTATCAACTCTATGTGATCGAGGCGTTGCAGCTGCGTTTGGATTGCATTCTTCTCCACTTTTACGAGTGGTAACTGATGCTAGTGAAAGACTAAGATCTGGATTACCAAAAAACCCTAAAAACGATTTTATCCTCTGGCGACATACGATTAACTTTTTCCCTGAAATTTCGATCACATGCTGCCTCAAATCGATTCTGTATTGTGTTAATCTGTTTTAATTCAGCGATTCTTTCGTGGGTTACCTGATTAATTCATCTTATTGCAATCGTGTTGAAGTTTGGGTTTATTGTTTTCGACTTTTAGGGTTTCAAGTCTGCTTTCTAGTTGATTATCTTTCGTGATTTAGCATGGCTGATTTGGTTAGTTTTATTGTGCTATAACGCATGTCTTAACCTTGTTAGGACTATCGAATTGAAGATTGACGTGGTTTCTTCATGTTTTCTTAGTGGTTTTTTCCGGTTCTCGTTTTAGGGTTTTCTTGTTCTTCGTTAGGGTTTATTCTCATTATTACTTTGTTGGTGCTCATTATGGCGAATTCTGGTGATGGTACTGTGGATGTGGATGAGTTAAAGGCTCGTATGCAAAGGTTTAAGGATATTGAAGCTGGAAAAGTGGAACATCCGATTCAACCAAGGGTAGCGACTAGGGTTTTGCGTAACCCTAGTCCAGTTTCGAGTGGTAGTAGCGATCCAGCTTATTGGTACGGGCGGTTTCTGGTGGAGATCGATTACATGTTAAACCTAATGATAATATTGTTTCATCTATGTTCGAATCCGTACAACAAGTAATGAAGCTAAAATCTGATGGCACTTCGTTTTGGGATATGGGTCCTGCTGGTGGCATGACGCCATTGAATTCACATGATTATCCTTTGCTTGAGGTTCATCTTGCATCTAAACTAACTAACGTGGGTATGGACATTAGTTACAATGCTAGTTTACCCGCTGGAAATAACGTGGGTGTTGGTAGTCATGAAGAACGTATGCATGGGTTTCAAACAGGTGGTCCTTTGCCTAATGTGGATGTAGCTAGGCCTGTCCAATCAGCGGAGGTTAATATTCCAACTAAGTCCTATGTTGGTGCTACTAGTGGTGCGTCCTCGTCTAACATTAAAGGTAAATCTAACTTTCGTACAATACAAGTCGATAATGTTTTTAATGGTGTTGACGTGTCCATTCCTCTTAAGGTAGTACAAAATATTAGCACTAAATTCGATAACACCTTGTATGGATACTTCATTGGTAAGCGTATTGCATTTCTCGTGGTTGAATATTTTGCACGTAATAACTGGGGTAAGTATGGATTAAAACGGATCATGATGAATGCAAAAGGCTTCTTTTTCTTTAAGTTTGATTCCAGTGTTGGCGTGGAGGCTATTTTAGAAGGTGGTCCGTGGATGATTAAGAATAGTCCTGTTATTCTTAAAAAATGGGACATGAGTACTAGTTTGACGAAAGAGGATCTAACCCGTATTCCTGTTTGGGTTAAACTTCATGATGTCCCATTACGTGTATTTTCGATGATGGTATTAGTATTATTGCAACAAATATTGGTACTCCTATCCCGCTTGACTCTTATACTAGCTCTATGTGTTCTGACTCGTGGGGTAGGAGTAGTTTTGCCCGTTGTTTAATTGAAATTGACTCTAAGGCCCCCCTTAAGGAATATATTACTATTGGGGTACCATACTTAGATCGACCTGGGTTCTCATCTGAAACTATTAGGGTGGAATATGAATGGAAACCTCCTAGATGTGATGTTTGTTTAATTTTTGGCCACTCTGTTGATTCTTGTCCCAAGACAATTGTGAATACACCGGTTGTGGAGGATAAAAATGATGGGTTTCAACTAGTTGGGAAAAAGGGTAAAGCTAAGAGGAATGCTAAGGATAATAAAGGTGGTACGGTTTTAACGGGTTTCAAATCGGTAAAAATATGCAAAGATAGACCCAAGGTCGTTCCTCCACTAGTAAACCCCCTCAAGGAGTTGCTAGTTCTAGCACGGGTCCTTCACCAAATCCGATAGGTAATTTTGTTTCACCTAATAACTCTACATCTAATGACCCTACTGATGTGTCTATTAAGGGTAGTCAACTCGCCCTAGCTACACATACGGTGAGTAATCCAATTCTGGCTCCTAATATATCTACTTCTAACCCTTTTGGTTCTTTGGCTACTTATGATGATGTTGATGGGAATAATGGTTTGGCGGATGATGATGAGGTTGAAAATGTTTATGATGAATCACGGTAATTTGTTTGACAAATCGGGAGCAAGCACTCCTGTTCTGAATGTCCCTGATGTTTAGTATTGCCTCTTGGAATATAAGGGGTTTGAACCATTCCCCTAAACAAAAAGAGGTTAAACAGGTGGTTAATGATAATAATCTTAGTGTATGTGCTATCTTGGAATCGCATGTTGATGCTTCGGTGGTTTATGATACATGTCGTAATGTTTGTCGTCGGTGGAAGTGGACGTCAAATGGTAGTCTGTGTGATAAGGGGTCCCGTGATATATTCTTGGTTGGAATGACGATATTGTTGATGTTATGATTATGTCTCAAACTAACCAGGTTATGCATGTTCAAGTTAATACTCGGGCGGACAAAGAAACATTTTTTGTTCTTTTGTTTATGCAGATAATTACTATGTTCATCGGCGTGCCCTTTGGTCAAATCTTGTTTGCCATGCCTGGATTTATGCGCATTACTAGGCCTTGGGTTTTGTTGGGAGATTTTAATGCGGCACTTAAATTGGAGGATCATTCATGTGGTAGTTATGCTCCTGACATTGCTATGCGTGAATTCAAAGAGTGTGTTCAGAAAATGGAGGTTGAGGATATTAATAGTACCGGTCTCAGATTTTACTTGGAATCAGAAACCAAGAGGCTCTTTTGGTACTTTGAAGAAAATTGATCGGATAATGGGCAATCTGAAATTTGTCGACTCGCTTCCGTGTTCGTTTGCTATATTTCAACCGTATCGTATTTCGGATCATTCTCCGTGTGTTCTGCGTATTCCCCAGGTAACTAAGCCTAAACCTAAACCGTTCAAATTCTCTAACTTCTTGGTTCATAAAGATGGGTTTAGTGATACGGCTTACGGGGATGGACTCTTAATGTTCATGGTTGTGCTATGTATCGTGTGGTTCAACGCTTAAAGGGGCTGAAATCTCCTTTCTGTAAGCTTTTGCACAGTCAAGGTAATCTGCATGAGAGGGTGGTTAGTATTCGGAAGGAGTTAGATGAGGTCCAAAAGGCTATTGATACAGATCCGTCCAATTCAGAGTTACGTGATGAACATGCTCATTATCTTCTTGCATATAAGGAGGCTACGTTAGATGAAGAACGGTTTTTAAAGCAGAAATCTAAAGTTCAATGGCTTCATGCGGGTGATTCTAATACGGCCTATTTTCACAATATTGTTAAAACTAAATGTGCCCGTAATAGAATTGAAGTGGTTAGAGATGCAAACAATGTATTGTATGAGGGTAATCAGGTTGCGGTGTGCTTTTGTTGCTCACTACGAACAGCTTTTGGTATGGAAGGAAATTGTGATCTTTTTGATGATTATGGTATATTCTCTAATGTTCTTTCTCATCAATTGGCTGGCTCGATGGTCCGTCATGTTACGGATGCAGAGATAAAGGATGCCATATTCTCTATGGGGATGATAAAGCTCCGGTCCCGATGAGTTACACGCTTTCTTTAAGAAAGCATGGGATATTGTGGGTGCCGAGGTAAGGGGTGCTTGTTCGTGATTTTTAGTAATGGTAAGCTTGTCAAGGAGATTAATCATACCATTATTTCTTTGATTCCTAAAGTGTCTACCCCGTCTAAGATTAATGATTATAGGCCTATCTCTTGCTGTAATGTCATATATAAATGCATTAGCAAAATCCTTGCTAATCGTATTAAAGAGGGCCTTGGTCAATTGGTTAGTATTAATCAATTCGCATTCGCTCCTCGGTCGTCGTATATCGATAATATATTACTTACCCAAGAACTTATGCGGAATTATCATAGAGGGAGAGGTCCTCCTAGATGTGCGTTTAAGGTTGATATTCAGAAGGCATATGATACGGTTGATTGGACTTTTCTTAGGGCTATTCTGATTGGGTTTGGGTTTCACTCCAAAATGGTTGATTGGATCATGGTATGTATCTCATCTACGTCTTACTCCATATGTGTTAATGGTGATCTTCATGGCTGGTTTAAAGGTAAGCGGGGCCTTACACAAGGTGACCCGTTATCTCCATACTTGTTTACGCTGGTTATGGAAGTGCTAACTCTTATATTGCGTAAAAAGGTTTCGAATGTCTGTAGATTTTCGTTTCATCATTTATGTGAGCAACAGAGAATTATTAACCTTTGTTTTGCAGATGATCTCTTCTTGTTCGCCAGAGGCCATCAGGAGTCTGTTAATGTCATTATGCGGCTTTGAGGATTTCAAGAACTTTTCAGGTCTTGTCCCAAGTATCCCTAAAAGTACAGCTTTCTTTTGTAATGTTCCTAATAATATTAAAGCCGCTATTCTCCGTCTATGCCGCTTGCGAGGGTTCTCTCCCTGTCAGGTACCTTGGGGTCCCCCTTATTTCATCAAGACTTCTTTATAGGGATTGTAAGGTGCTTGTTGAAAAATTGGAAGGTCGTGTGAATGATTGGCGTAATAAATTCTTATCTCTTGCGGGTAGGCTTCAGCAGGCCAGTGAGGTCTGTTTTATCTTCGATGCATTTATATTGGGCATCGGTCTTTATCCTTCCTACTCGTATTATCCATGAGTTAGAGCAGCTTATGAGGGGTTTCCTTTGGTGTCAAGGAGAAATGAAAAGGGAAAGGCTAAGGTTGCTTGGGAATCTGTTTGTAAGCCAAAGAAAGAAGGTGGTCTTGGTATTCGACGTTTGGAGGATTTTAACATTGCCCTCATGACTACACATATTTGGAGTATTTTGACACATAAAGAGTCGTTATGGGTTCAATGGATTCATTCTTATAAACTTCGTGGGAGAAGCTTTTGGGATGTCCCATGTTCGGGGATGTTAGTGGGATGGCGCAAGCTTCTTGCGATTCGACCAAACATTCGTTCATTTATATGGCATAAGATCAATAATGGAAAGGACACATCGGTTTGGTTTGATAGGTGGTGTGCGTTAAGCCCAATCGTGATTTGCTTACTGCTAGAGATATTGCCCCGCGTGTTTTAATTTATCCGATTCGGTTTGTGATCTGATTGCTAATGGTGTTTGGCGATGGCCGGTGGACTGGTTATCTCGTTTTCCATTATTAGCTGCAATTTCGGTCCCTAATCTTAATGATACTGTCGATGGATTATTATGGCTAAGTTGGATGGTAGTTTTAGTGGTTTTTCAGTTCGGGTGCATGGGATTCTATGCGTCTTAGGGCTAATGTGGTTGACTGGTGTAATGTTCCTTGGTTCTCTCATTGTATCCCGAGGCATGCAATACACTTGTGGCTCGCTATCAAGCTAAGTCAAGACTCAAGATAGGATTCGACAATGGGATGTTCGTCCTAATGTTGACTTGGACTCGCTTAGATGCCCGCTTTGTGACTTGGTTCCGGATTCTCATTCTCACTTATTTTTTGAGTGCCGTTTTCTATGCAGTGTTTGGTTTCAGGTCCGGGTTTTATCCGCCATGGATGCGTCCCGCTTCGTTGGAGAGTATTGTTACTGTTCTTATTCCTATATCTAAGGGGCGGTCGGTTGGTAGCATCATTTCTCGGTTATTGCTTGCGGCTACTACATACTTTATCTGGATGGAGCGCAATGCTAGGATTTTCGCGTAAGAAGTCTCACTGTTAGGAAGTGGTTAGCATCATTGTCTATACAATTCGGTTGAAGCTGGTTACCTTCAAGTTCAAGAAGCTAACCTCGCGATCTCGTTTGATCCTTGATAAATGGAAGATTCCAAGTATTTGTATTTCACACGAAGGGAGTGCCGGGTAAGGGTTGTACTCTTTTTCCCTACTCCAAGGTTTTTCCTCCTGGTTTTTCTTGGAAAAGGGTTTTTAAGGAGGCAGACTTCCTGGGTTAACTTGCTCCCTTTGTGGATTGGCTGGATGCGGGATGCTCGCTTGCTACAAGTTCTTTTACTTGTTTATGCCTAGTTAGTTGATGTAATATAGCTAGGTCCTTTGTGTTTATGGTATGTCATAAACACTAGTCTTTCAAGCTTTCGCTTGAGGTTAATGTGGTGTTTCAACCACATTCCATTTGTACTTAACATTATTTTTTGGTTATATATTTACCGGGGTAAAACCCTTTACCCAAAAAAAAAACTGATGCTAGTGATCATGTGGTTGCTTCGGGCTGCTGTTGTCATATGGGTTAGTGTTTTGCATGCAAATTGATGAATTATTGAAGCTGTTGCTGCGTAGGTTTTCTATGTGGTTTGATAACCCATATGATGTGTGATGCTTGCCATTGGAAGTTAGGGATTGATAACCCTATGTTGGTATCTAATGGGTCTGCTACTCATGCGGATTGGTTTTAACAACTTATTTTGCTAATAGACCTGTTTGGAAGTTATGTGCATGGTTTCTTTTCCTACTCTTTGTGAACTGAATTCACATTTGATGATATATGAGCGAGGAAGATTCATGCGTGGAACATAGGATGAATTCCTATGTTCATCCGTTAATGGTCATCATGCCTGGTGCTTCTTAATCTCAAGATTGATGATCCATGAGTGGGCTAGTTGGAGGTTTCTTCATGGAAGTAGGTGGACCGCCATAGTGATTTAGAAGGCTCAAGTACATTTCTTGAGTAGTATTGTAATGTTTTATTTACTTTTGTCATTAGTGGTAGGTTCATTTTTGTAAATTATAAGAATGGTATGTCATTCTTATATTTAAGTCTGTAAGTGTCCTAAGGGACTGAGATGAGGGAAACCACCCTCATCCTTTGTACCTCAACGTTTTTTGGAGTAATGAATTTTACCGGGGTGAATTAACCCTTTTACCCAAAAAAAAAATTCAACCATCAATAGGAGATAACTAGGGAGTAATAGCATCTAGGTAAACACATCTTTAATCATCATACGAGCACACACCAATTAGACATAGACTACCCCTTAGCTTAGTTAATTTGATAATTAGAATAGTAGAGTAATCTGTAGAAATACCACCCCCCACCAAATCCAATACCTCGAGATTCGTACATTTCAATTTCCTAAAAAATATAAAAAAGATAAAAAAAATAATCTTCCTCAACCCCAACCTTAGCGTAGTAATTTCTCACTTGCATTCCTATTCCCCTAGAGAACGATATCAATCCCAAGGCTTACCCTAATACTACACTACAACGATTAGGTTCACTGCCTAGGTGGTTGAAAAACTTGCTCGAAGAAAGGAAGTTTCCTTTGACCCCGAACGCGCATTGTACGCGGTTCAAGTTTTTGGCGCCGCTGCCGGAGAATAGAATATCTAGTTAGGAGTCTATCTCGTTTAGGTTCCCTTGCTTGATTCCTATCAAGTAAGCTTTTTTCTCATTTTTAGCTTCCTCGTAGTCTATCCCCCTTCTTCGTGACCTTTGTTAGTAATCCTATCACTTTTCATCATGGAAGGTGATAATCAACCCCCACTCATCAACCCACCACCAAATGACCCACCAAGAGGCCGTACTCTTGGTGAATACTCAAGACCAAGTCACCTAGGCTATAGGAACACTATAGGAACACCATTGAGCTTCCCGACCAAGCCCAAACTATGGCCCTTCGATCCGACACCATCCGGTTAGTTCAAAACGGATGTGCATTCCATGGACTTCGTTCTGAAAATCCTAATCAGCATCTTAAGGATTTCTTTAAAATCGTCTATTCCATCGACCTCGATGCTACTACTCGCGAGACCACGCGCTTGCGTCTCTTCCAATTCTCTCTACGGGACCAAGCTAGTAATTGGCTTGAGCGACTTCCCGCCGGCTCCATCTCAAGTTGGGATGATCTCACATCTCGTTTCGTTGCCCAATTTTTCCCACCGGGAAGAACTACTAAGCTTAGACGAGACATCTTGACGTTCCAACAACTTCAAGACGAGTCTCTCTACGAGGCATGGACCCGATTCAAAGACCTGCTCCATAGAGTCCCTCATCATGGCATTGATCTTTGGCTTCAAATCCAAATCTTCTATGACCATACCAATTTCATCACAAGGCGATCCATTGATCGAGCCGCCAGTGGAAGGCTTAGCAACTCCAACGGAGAAAAATCATGGGATATTATAGAAGAGTTTGGCGATCAAAGCTACGGAAGTTGGAATGAATCCCATGAAACCCCCGTTAAAGTGGTTAATGCCATATCGATCCCTCATGAGTCTTCCAATGTCACTGAAGAGCAAATGAGTGCTCTTGAGAGAAGGATTGATTATCTAATTGAGAGGCGAAGGAGAGCTCCTAAACCAACCCATCGAACAATGGTTAATTCCGCTAACTCCGCCAACCACCCAACACCTTTCTCTGAATCACCAAGCCGTGAGCAAAATCTCAATTCCGAACGGCGCTTCCGTTCTACTTCTCCAATACCACTCTCACCGAGCTTTAAGGAACAAATGAGAGAGTACATGGCAGCCCATACGGAAAGATTAGCAAAATTTGAAGAGGAGGTTTATAGGAAAAGGGAGGAAATGCAGGCAAAAATGACGGAGATGATGAACTTGGTAAAAGAGTATACTAAGACGAAGGTTCCCGAAAAGGTGCTAGTGAGAAGCGATGATCACCCTCCCCCCACTTCGTTTGTTAACGCCATTTCCATTGTACCCGAGGACGATGTAGTAGTTGAGAAGAAGGAGACTAAGATAAGCAGGGATAGTGAGAAGAAGGAGGAGGCTAAAACCAATGATGAACCCGAGACCATTGAATACTACCTTAAGCACGAGAATAATAAAAAAACAATTGTTAACCAAGTGAACAACTTTAGGTACAACGAGGTTCTTAGGAAAGCCCTAGAAGGAGAAATAACAAAAAAAGAGTATGACACCATGCCTATGGGACCTATGTATGAGCTGGTTCTAAAAAAACCAGTAACTAAAAAATGAGAAACCATGGGGAACTTCGTAATACCATATAGCATAGGTGACATTGATAATATAAATGCCTTAGCCGATCAAGGATCTGATGTAAACATAATGCCGCTATCAGTCTATAATAAGTTGGCTAAGGAAGAGCCAACCAAGACCAATCTTAGACTTTCCTTAGCAAATCACACATATGTCTACCCCATAGGAATAGCGGAGGATGTCTTAATCGTGATCATAGACATTGAGGAAGATAGAAATATGCCACTCATTCTTGGAAAACCTTTTCTAGCCACTGCCAAAGCAACCATCAAATGCGGTGAGGGTATCATGATACTCAAAAGTGGCAAGGGATATGCTAGGATACCTATTGTTCCAAGATATCCTTTGAAGATAATGGATAAGATTACTGATGAGAATCCACAGGTCCCTAACAATACGGTTAGGAAGAAAATTAACGAATGGGAAAGAGGGCTTAGAGACTTCATGGTTCAAGGGCTACATGCGACATTGTGGAAACGCAATAAAAAGTTAGGAAATAATCCTACCTCAATACCACAAACTCAAAAGAACCCTAAGGAATTCTTGAATGGAAAAAAGGTGCTTTTTGTATAAATCGAGAATAAAAGCATTAAGAGGAAGAAATAAGCCAAGATGGTTTGGGCCTTATACGGTGAAAGAAACTAATCTAAAGAATAAAACCGTTATCATAATAGACGACGTTGGGAAGGAGTCCACGGTAAGCATACAACGTCTACAACCTTTTGATGAAGGCTTTGTAAATGAGAAAGGTGACGATAATGAAGTCACGTAGGGGCACGACTTCGAGTCTAGCTACAAGACTTATAAATAAAGAAAAGCGCTTCGTGGGAGGCAACCCATGCTTAATTTTTTGCTTGTTTGTGTGTCGTATATCTTTTTATTGATTGTTTATTCTCATGTTTGAATTTGTGAAAATGCTTTATTTTGTCTTTAACCTCGTCTTAATTACATATAAAGGTATTTTTCAAAAGAATGTGAACATGAGAACTACGATTAGTGAAAATGATATATGTGTGTGTTTGTTAGAGTTAAATGCTTGTATCGAGTCATAATGGATGTTTTGCAAGAATTTTTCAAGATTTTAAAGGTGTAATTTTTCCAGAATTTTTCCAGAAAAACACAGCAGACCAGTTTCTGTCAGGATAACCTGACGGTGTCAGGATTAGAACCTGACGACGTCAGGAGGAGCAGAAATAACTTATAAATTTCTCTCGTTTTCTGTGCTAATTATAATTTTTTGGAAATTCTCAAGTCTTAATTTTCCAGAAAATCTGCTACAATCCATTCCACAAGTATTATATCCTAGTTTAGTAGAGTCATATATAGTTTTACACCCGATTTTACGCGAAGGTTTCGTCTATTTTCTTAAAGTGTGCAGGTTTTATTTATCAAGAAGAAGATACATAAGATTGGATGGAGCTTTTCACGCATACATTCTTCTTGGAGAAGAATTTAGCCACTACTTCACACGGATCCTACCGAGCTAATCAGGGGAGTATTAGTTTCTTTCGTTTTTAATTACCTTCCATTATTATTTGTTCTCATGTTTGAATTTGTGAAAATGCTTTATTTTGTCTTTAACCTCGTCTTAATTACATATAAAGGTATTGTACAAAAGGGATAAGTGTAGGGAAGATTACACACGTTTTCAAAAAGAACGTGAACATGAGAATTACGATTATTAAAAAGATCTACATGTGTGTTTGTTAGAGTCAAATGTGTAACACCCCCAATTTCGTGATACGCATCGGAATTCAAACTGGGTGTTACTCGACGGCATAACAGTCATAATAATAGAAAACGATATATAAAGGAGTCGTTTTAAAAAAAGATTTATCATTCAATTTATTTAAATATCAGAGTTTACAAAATAGGTCCCAGTTGGTTCCATTGTTTACAAAGTACATCAATATAAAGTCTTTGATGTTTTGTGAATGATAAAATATTTATAGCCTTCTTGATCTAGTCCTTGCTCCTCCGTGCCAGCCTCGTACAATATGGACCTGAAATACATGCTTAAAACTGTCAACACAAAGGTTGAGTGAAATTCATAGAGTTTAGAAAATCAGTTGAACACATAAGGTTTGTGTGGGTTACGTTGTTATACACCCATAATGTTGAAAACAAAACAGATTTTATTGCACTAAGCTCATGATGAAACCAAATTATGCTGGGTGCCACTACCCAAAGTTATGTTGGGTGCCTATTCCCAAAGATATGTTGGGTGCCTATACCCAAAGATATGTTGGGTGCCTCTTCCCAAAGATATGCTGGGTGCCTATACCTAAAGATATGCTGGGTGCCTCTTCCCAAAGATATGCATCTATTTCTACGTAAGTAAATTAACTACCAATTTCTAACTTAGGCAATAATAATATCAGGAGAACAGTAAACAGTTTCAAAGCAATGTGTTCGGTTTAAAATAAAGCATGTATCCCCCCCCCCCAAGGATTTGTAAAACAATTAAGTAATAGAAAGTGGGGCTATGAACTCACCGAGAGTTAAAAATGCTAAGTACTTTAACGGATGTGATGGATAAGTCAGAAAACTTAACTTTTGGCTTTCAATAAGAAAGTAGTAACTTAGTAAGGATTGGACTTTGATTGATAGCTTAAGACTTCGGATTGAGCTAGCTTTCCACACCTTGGCACCCTTGCAAACTTGAAGAGTTGGTGATGAAGTACTAAGTGACTTGAGTGGATTTAAACTCAAGAAGATCACTTAAACTTGCTAGAGATTTGATGAAGTAGCTTGATCTTTGGAACTTCTTTGCTTAAACTTGGAGTTTAAAGATCAAATGATGGAAGATATGGTGGATTTAAGCTATGAACGACCCAAAACAGCTTGTGAAGGTTTTTAGGATGAATTTCACTTGCTATTTATAGGAGGGTAAGTTTGGTTAACCATAAATTGGGTTAAATATTAACCATGGTTAAGTTAGGACACTTGTAATGATCTAAATGAACTATGGTTAAGATCAAGCCACATGAATGGTGACTCCCCCCTAGAGGCGGTCACAATTGCATGAAAAGGCTTAGATGATAAGTCTTGGTCTTATCTTGAGTTTAGAGTAAGTTTTGGTTCCGTTAAATGCCAACCGTAAGTCGTTAAGCCATAAAACGTAAAACCGGGTATCGTAAAAATACGAAACTTACAGGAATGATGAGACTCATCATTATACTCCATCTAAAATTATAAAATGAGTGATAAGTCTCATTGGATTCAAAAACGCTGCTTAAAGCTGGAAATACGGGTCAAAAACGCGTAATTCGCAGTTTATCGGGAAAGAACGAAATTTCAGGGAAACAACCGTGAATTTATTTAGAGTAGACTAAAATTAGTCTAAAAGTGATATGAGACGTCAAAATGTGGTTTTCGTCATAAGCGGGATAACTTAACAGTTATTTGTGAAGTTTAAAAGTTACGCGATTTAAGCAAAAATGTAGACCGTACACGGTTAATTCCTTTATGGTCAAAGGAGGAGGGAAATATGTTTGACTTTTCCGAAAAATGTAAAAGTGTCAAAAACATATTAGAAACACAATGCAGGAATCATTAAGTCTGGATGTAAGTAGAATTGTTTAAAACGTAAGTTTAGTTTCGCATACCGCAGGTTTATTTGGTAACTTAAAAATAAATCTTAAAAATTCTCAAATTAATCATGAGTGATCTAAAAATTTATCTGATGTGAGGAAAATTGTCAGAGTTGATTTTCGTTATGCGCGTGATGACTAAATGGTGCTCCGACCAAAACGAAACTTTAAGACGATGTTTTCTTAATAACTTTTGCGAAAATGATCTAACGATTGTCGAACTCTCAGGTCATTACTAAAATAATTTATCTTACGAGAATGTGAAATAAAAATTTTACGGGATGAATAGTAAAGTGAATAGTAACTTTTCAAAAATATGAAAAGTAACCCGAAAAATGCGCGTTGTTACAGTCTCACCACCTTAATGGGAATTCCGTCCCGGAATTCAATGTGTGTTACTAATGTTGAAGTGTCTAGGAAAATATGTTTATATGCGCTGAATTCTAATCTTTGTGTTCTCAAGTTTCTGGTCATAGAATGGGTTATGTACCATGTCGCTTAAGTTGATAACATAAAGGGTTTTGTTAAAATCTTATTGAGTCCAATATACCTCAAGTTTGGCTTTTCCCAATTCTCAAAACGAATCATATTTCAACAAAACCTTAATTTCTAACATGGAGTTTTTGTTAAATTTTAACACCTTACATCTATGTAACTTTTGTTTCTGGTAATAGTGTGCGGCATGGAGCCTAATTTGTATTTGTATGGTTTCCTTAATTGTTTCGTGGGTGATCCCTAAACACCTTAGTTCAGCAAATGGTTAACTAACACTTTCATCGAAGGGTAACTGTTGTTAATCAAAGGTGTAAGATATTGTTGATGTGAAATGGTTTGTAATGATGTTGTAGGAAAGTCTTGCTAGAGGAAAGTGGTTATCCAAACCATTTCCAAAGATGATCATGTCTTAGGTGGTTTCGGGATGAAGGCTATATCGTATAGTGTTTATGTCTACTAGTGTTTGAAAGAAACATGTTACTGTGAAGTTTTACATACTGACTTATAATGGGGTTCAGATAATGATGTGATATGTTGATGATTAGGAGAGTTTAGTGTATGTTTACCATTATTCTTAGATAGAGATGTCAAGTTTGTTTTAAAATCAAAAGTGAATTTTAAAGGAATATGGCGGAATGATATCCTTGAAACCTAATCAGGCTAGTGCTTCTAAGAAATGACGAGAAGATTTGATGACTATCCCAAGATAGTAGTTCGGATTATCTCATGTATGAAAATTTCAAGAATGAAATTAGGTAAAATAAGATGTTAAGATTTTGCTGAGTGGTAAGACACTATCGTGTTTCTAGATCTTTTTAATGAATTAAAGTGGTTTATCGAGTTTAAGTAGGAAATTAACCTAAATATAACCCTTGTATAACTATTCTCAGTGTTTGAAAAATTTAAGTCGAACATAGTTAATCAGACTATGTTCCACTATCCCTAGGTTAAATATAGGTGATTAGGCTATATTTAGCCGAGGTTCGATAAATTTTCCAAATACCTAAATTAGGTATACTTGTGATATGTCCATAGCTTTTGAGAAATTGTCCACTAAGCAAAGGTGATATCAAACCATCAAGTTGCAAGTACTGGCCATAAAAGACTTGTAACCTATGTTTTCACATTCCATTGCATAGAAGATACTATGGGTAGATACGTGTGGAAAGGAAATCTTAAGTAATTCTAAAATAGTCCATACTTGGCTAGCATCACGGACCTTTAACAATGAAGGTTTCATAAGAGAATTTTGATGAATGTAGAGAAAGTTGCTGAACTTCAGCTTTTGTAGATGATGAGTCAGTTTATCTTTTTGAAATCCCATTTCTTGTATTTCCATTAGGGAAATTGATAGACTGTGACGGGTTTCATGTAAAAGAATATCATATAAGGTTTATAAGATAATTCCTAGAGACTTTGTATAACTTACAATGTCTGTGAAGTAAATTAGACCATTGTGTAACTCACAATGTCTTGAGAAATGATGGAGAGATCATTGTGTAACCCACAATTTCTTGAGAAATGATAGAGAGATCATTGTGTACTCACAATGTCTTGAGAAATAAATTAGACCATTGTGTACCTCACAATGTCTTTAGAAATGATGGAGAGATCATTGTGTAACCCACAATGTCTTGAGAGATGATAGAGAGATCATTGTGTACTCACAATGTCTTGAGAAATAAATTAGACCATTGTGTACCTCACAATGTCTAGGGAATAATAGAGACCATTGTGCAACTCACAATGTCTAGGAAATAATAGAGACCATTGTGCAACTCACAATGTCTGAGAAATAGTTGAGACCACTGTTTCACTCACAGTGTCTGAGGATATAAGAGAGACCAATGTAGGATTTACAGTGTCTGAGAATGTAATAGAGACTACTGTATCTCACAGTTTCTTGAAATATGAATGAGACCATTGTATCTCACAATGTCTAAGAAGTAGGAAAGACCATTGTAATCAGTTACAGTGTCTTGGATAAAGTTTCGTAATCCTAAAATGCACGAGTAGATGCATGATTGGGAAATTGGAAAAAAAATATGATTGTGCCGTAATGCCTTAGAATAGGCATACGCAAGTATGTTTAGTACATTGTTTATGATTGAAATTATGTCGAGTGTATATATCAATATACTAGTATGTTTGTAAAGCTTAAAAAGCCTAAAAGTCACATAATCGTCTGGAGGATGGAAGGCACGGAGAACGGAAGGCTATAAAATGTTTTTGTTTGAAAAAGTAGTTATAGTTTAAGTCTCGATTAGACCCGTTTCTCTATAACTGTGGCTCTGATACCAATCTGTAACACCCCCAATTTCGTGATACGCAGCGGAATTCAAACTGGGTGTTACTCGACGGCACAACAGTCTTAATAATAGAAAACGGTCTCTAAAGGAGTCGTTTTAAAAAAGATTTATCATTCAATTTATTTAAATATCAGAGTTTACAAAATAAGTCCCAGTTGGTTCCATTGTTTATAAAGTACATCAATATAAATTCTTTGATGTTTTGTGAATGATAAAATATTTATAGCCTTCTTGATCTAGTCCTTGCTCCTCCTTGCCAGCCTCGTACAATATGGACCTGAAATACATGCTTAAAACTGTCAACACAAAGGTTGAGTGAAATTCATAGAGTTTAGAAAATCAGTTGAACATATAAGGTTTGTGTGGGTTACGTTGTTATACACCCATAATGTTGAAAACAAAACAGATATTATTGCACTAAGCTCATGATGAAACCAAATTATGCCGGGTGCCACTACCCAAAGTTATGTTGGGTACCTATTCCCAAAGATATGCTGGGTTCCTATACCCAAAGATATGTTGGGTGCCTCTTCCCAAAGATATGCTGGGTGCCTATACCCAAAGATATGCTGGGTGCCTCTTCCCAAAGATATGCAGCTATTTCTACGTAAGTAAATTAACTACCAGTTTCTAACTTAGGCAATAATAATATCAGAAGAACAACAAACAGTTTCAAAGCAATGTGTTCGGTTTAAAATAAAGCATGTATCCCCCCCAAGGATTGTAAAACAATTAAGTAATAAAAAGTGGGGCTATGAACTCACCGAGAGTTAACAATGCTAAGTACTTTAATGGATGTGATGGATAAGTCGGAAAACTTAACTTTTGGCTTTCAATAAGAAAGGAGTAACTTAGTAAGGATTGGACTTTGATTGATCGCTTAAGACTTCGGATTGAGTTAGCTTTCCACACCTTGGCACCCTTGCAAACTTGAAGAGTTGGTGATGAAGTACTAAGTGACTTGAGTGGATTTAAACTCAAGAAGATCACTTAAACTTGCTAGAGATTTGATGAAGTAGCTTGATCTTTGGAACTTCTTTGCTTAAACTTGGAGTTTAAAGATCAAATGATGGAAGATATGGTGGATTTAAGCTATGAACGACCTAAAACAGCTTGTGAAGGTCTTTAGGATGAAATTCACTTGCTATTTATAGGAGGGTAAGTTTGGTTAACCTTATATTGGGTTAAATATTAACCATGGTTAAGTGAGGACACTTGTAATGATCTAAATGAACTATGGTTAAGATCAAGCCACATGAATGGTGACTCCCCCCTAGAGGCGGTCACAATTGCTTGACAAGGCTTAGATGATAAGTCTTGGTCTTATCTTGAGTTTAGAGTAAGTTTTGGTTCCGTTAAATGCCAACCGTAAGTCGTTAAGCCATAAAACGTAAAATCGGGTATCGTAAAAATACGAAACTTACAGGAATGATGAGACTCATCATTATACTCCATCTAAAAATTTAAAATGAGTGATAAGTCTCATTGGATGCAAAAACGCTGCTTAAAGCTGGAAATACGGGTAAAAAACTTATATATCGCAGTTTATCGGAAAAGAACGAAATTTCAGGGAAACGACCGTGAATTTATTTAGAGTAGACTAAAATTAGTCTAAAAGTGACATGAGATGTCAAAATGTGGTTTTCGTCATACGCGGGATAACTTAACAGTTATTTGTGAAGTTTAAAAGTTACGCGATTTAAGCAAAAATGTAGAACGTACAAGGTTAATTCCTTTATGGTCAAAGGAGGAGGGAAATATGTTTGACTTTTTCAAAAATGTAAAAGTGTCAAAACATATTAGAAACACAGTGCAGGAATCGTTAAGTCTGGATGTAAGTAGAATTGTTTAAAACGTAAGTTTAGTTTCGTACAACGCAGGGTTTATTTGGTAACATAAAAATAAATCTTAAAAATTCTCAAATTAATCATGAGTGATCTAAAAATTTATCTGATGTGAGGAAAATTGTCAGAGTTGATTTTCGTTATGCGCGTGATGACTAAATGGTGCTCCGACCAAAACGAAACTTTAAGACGATGTTTTCTTAATAACTTTTGCGAAAATGATCTAACGTATTGTCGAACTCTCAGGTGATTACTAAAATAATTTATCTTACGAGAATGTGAAATACAAATTTTACGAGATGAATAGTGAAAGTGAATAGTAACTTTTCGAAAATATGAAAAGTAACCCGAAAAATGTGCGTTGTTACAAAATGCTTGTATCGAGTCATAATGGATGTTTTGCAGAAATTTTTTCCAGATTCTAAAGATATAAATTTTCCAGAAATTTTTCCAGAAAATCGCATACCAGTTTCTTTCAGGATAACCTGACGGCGTTAGGAGGAGCAGAAACAGCTTATCTTTTTCTCTCGTTTTATGTGCTACTTATAAATTTTTGGAATTTCTCAGGTCTTAATTTTCTAGAAAACCTGTAAACATCCATTCCACAAGCATTATATCCTAGTATAGTAGACTCATATATAGTGTTGATGGCGATTTTACGCGAAGGTTTTGTTTGTTTTCTTAAAGTGTGCAGGTTTTATTTATCAAGAAGAAGATATAAAAGATTGGATGGAGCTTTTCACGCATACATTCTTCTTGAAGAAGAATTTAACCACTACTTCACACGGATCCTACCGAGCTAATGATGGGAGTATTAGTTTCTTTCGTTTTTAATTACCTTCCAATACCATAACTTTGATACTTTCGGGGAACATTGGGGACAATGTTCAGTTTAAGTGTAGGAAGGGAAAATAAAACGGGAACTTTGAAACTATGCTTATCATTGACTATTTGCCTTTTCCAATTTTATTTGTGTAATAAACCATGAGAAATATCGGTTAGGGTAACTTTGAAACTATGCTTATCCTTGACTATTTGCCTTGTCCAATTTCATTTGTGTAATAAACCATGAGAAATATCGGTTAGGGTAATTTTGGCACCAAATTAAAAAATTTTCATGACATGTAGGAGTGGGCCATTAGTCTTAATAAAGCGTCTCATGGATAGGAAGTTATATGACAAGCACAAAATTCTTTACCTCTCATTTTCCACCCAAAAATGTGAGGATCGCCCTTAGATTTGTAGGAATTAAAGCATTCATCTTTAATGCTTCGAGAGTGTACCGGTAGTAAAAACCTAAAAACTCTCTCCCTTGTGGAGATTTTCGGCCGCCACCCTCCTACCTTTTTCCGGCCAATTTCACTATCTAATTCGTCCTCTCTATCCTTCTTTGAAGGGTATGCAATATGATTAGGTTTATTGATTCTATTGAGGGTGGTTGGTATCGCTTTTCACTCTTATCTGATTGGATTTCTCCCTACCTTGGCGTTTCTTTAACCCTAATTCAATCGATTTTCGTTAGATCTTTTTTTGGTGAATCATTTTTTAGGGTTTTTTAACCACTAGTTGTTTGTAATCGCACCCTTTAACCTTTGATTCATATGTCGGTTCTTCTAATCGATTATACATTTAAAAGGGTCGATCTCATGGCTTTTAATCTAAACCTTAATCGTTTTGTTCTATAGTCAGTTTTTAATCGAATCATTAATTAAGGTTTAGTTTTATTGATTCTTATTTATTAACCCTAAACGATTACTATATTTTGTAATCGGTTTTTAGGGTTTCATCTTGTTTGGTGATCGTAGCATGTTCCAACATTTGAATCCAGTCGGTTTGTTTTCATAGATCGACTATATTTAACATGGTGCGATCTGGTTGGGTTTTGATGCACTTAGTGACTTATGAAACCCTAATTCTTTAGGGTTTCGTATATTCTTTATCTGATGTGATTGTCGTGATGATGGATCTGGTTGTTTTATTGATTATCAACCTGCGTAAGGGTTTGGTTGGTGTTCGCTGGTTATTACCATGATGTTTCTGCCATGATCATGGGTTTTGGAGAGATGGAAGTTTAAACGCGTTGGTTAACAATGATTTACACCATTGTGTTTGGAATTTAGGGTGCGGTCTCACCCTATTGATTGATCTTGGTTCGTATTACACGCAGGCCTGATCGTAGTGAGATATATTCGAGTTTCTTTGGTCTGGTATACGATGGGGATTGGAAGTTAGGGTTAATTCAGCCTTATGATCGTTACACCATATGTTGTATGGTGCCTTGTTCAAAACCCTTGGTTTCGATCCAAGACCTGCTGCTCATTCACTTACTCTAGTCGGTCTTGGTATGGTTGCTGCTGGGTGTCATGCTTAGGGATCCTTGTTCATCGTTCAAAGTCATGTTGCTATCTTGTTTAATCTAATCTTTTGATCGATGCTACTGGTTTCTATGGAAGTTAGGGTTTGCTGCACCCTTGTGTTAGTCTATGGCAGATTATGCTACCATCGGTTTGCATTCTTATCTTGGTTGCATAGTGGTACTCAAAATCTTGTCATAGTGTTTGGTGTGATCATATGCGTATGGTGGGCAATTGATGTTAATTATTTCAGTTTTATGTGATCATGTGAGGTGTGTCATTGTGACTTGATCCTGGGTGTCTTCATGTGTTTCACTCGGATTGATTTGAAGATTGGTTCAAGTTATCATATGCTGGAAGTTAGGGTTGATTATACCCTGTTTATGTTTCAAATTTGATTTGCTATGGATTGCACTATTATTAGGTTATTAGATTATGCTTCATGCATAATACTAATAGAAGCTGCAAATGGATTTGTTTTGGAATAAGCACTTGGAAGGCGGGGAAACTTGGTTATGGTTTCTTCATGTTCAAGATCTGGATAGCTATGATGACTAAGAAGACTTAAGTTTTATGATGTATTGTATTTTTATCGTTAGTCATTGTTAGTTGTATTTGGATTTGTAAGTTATAAGAATGGCCTGTCTCTTATATTGTGTTTAGGTAAGTGTCCTAAGGGACTGAGGTGAGGGACTCACTCTCATCCGTTGTACTCCAATGTTTTTTGGTTAATATACTTTACCAGGGTGCATGATTACTCCCCTTTACCCAAAGAGTGTACCGGTAGTATAACAGATTCTAGAACTTGTTTTGTGAAGCATTCCGAGATCGCTAGTGAGACTACACTTGTGTAGTTAGGAGTAACTAAATGATAAGAGGCATTATGATAACCCTTGTTTGATACCCGTATTATAATTACTTCTTCCACATCGGTTTAGTAATTCCCCCACACCCTTGCGTTGTACTCATCTTTAGTACACGATACCCCTAGTTAACCCCTCAGAGCCTATCCTTTTCGCGGTTCTCGTGATGTTTCGGTTTTCCGGAATATCAATGAAGAGGATTGTTTACAATCCACCCCCAAATGTACACCCAAATCGCCTTAGCCTACCATGTATGCACTCACTTTTAGTGCATTATTGTTATCTTACTAAACCCTTATTTCAATTATCTAGTTACTTGCATAAGTTGCTAAGTCGAGTCATATCCTTTGTATACAGTTTTGGGACGATTGGGACTCATGGGAAAAGTTAAATTTTATGAAGTGACGGGAAGGAACGTTAAATTCAAATTCCCTTTATTTACGTAATAATGTACTCCAAGTGTTTTGATCTTTTCAATTCGGGTCAAATTAGTGTTAGAGTAATAAAAACTCAAGTGTAGGGATGTGCCTATAAATCCCTATTATTTTGATGTTATCGTAGAGGATGGTAGAGTAAAAGTGTATGAAAAAAAAATCAAAAAAAAAAGAAAAAAAAAGAGAAAAGAAAAAAATAGAGTGTTGAAAAAAAAATGAAAAAAACATATGGGCTACCATCCTACATCTATCTTTAAATTTACGTTTGTTTGTTTCAAGTTATCTAGAGTTTAAAGTGTCGAGTCTTGGCTCAACGACATTCTTCTCATGCTTGTAACATAAATATTTTTGACTTGCCACCACTAAATCGCCTATCCCACCAAACCCTTTGTTTCCCTACCGTAAGCCCAACATTACAACCCTTTAAAAGACCTCTTAGATAGTTTTTCCTAGGTGCTTACGCCAAAGCAATGGAGGTTTGATCTAGTCTCAAGCCTATGGTAATCTATCTACTAGGACCGGTTAATGGGTGTTTATCTTCCATTTCCAATTTGATATATTTCATATACACCCGAGAGATGAGAGTATCCAAACACCACTTGTGAGGTGCTAGTATGTAATTTCCGTGCTTGGTATGACTTTTGCGGGGCTTATACTTGTTGTGAATTGTTCTAAACTAATGCTTCATGACCCCTAACATATAAATTAATTGGCCAAAAACACATTTGCTTGAAGACAAGCAAATAGCAAGTGTAGGGATATTTGATAAGGATTTAAAAGGTACAGTTTTGAGGGGTCATTTAGGCCCTTAATCGACCGCTTTTATATCCGTTACTGCTTAATTTCGTTCCTTTTCACTTTTTAGGTCTCTTGAAGGAAAATTGCTGGAATGACACTTATTTGGACGAAAAGGCGTGAATATATGAAGAAAATGGCCAAAGTCAAGATCAAGACACTCAAGCTGCTGGAATTGAAGGTGACGGTGTCAGAGTCAAAGGGGGACGCCGTCGCAACATGCTCCAAAATTGTGACGGCTCAGTAGCGAATTTGCTATTTTGTACCTGACGGCGTCAGTCTTTAAAGAGTAGGGCGTCACAACTCAGACGGCCTAGATTCAGATTCTGACGGCATCACAACCACAAGGTGACGCCATCACAAAGTTGACGTGGTCAAGACGAAACCCTAATGGCGGCGATCCGACGGCGTCACAATTAAAGAGTGACGCCGTTGCAGTTGTAACTCTATATATAGAATTCGAATTTTCAGACTTTTAAAGAGGTAGTTTTGTGGAGTAAAACCTAATAACGATTTTTGGCTGTCTTGGGCAGTATCTTAGGGTTCTCAAACCCTATTTTACAACAAGATAAGTAATTTACTTCATTGATTCAATTATTTCTTCAATTGTATGTATGTATGCTTGCATGTTACCATGTCCGGCTAATTTACTTGTGTGTTTTCTTATATCTATGAAACCTAGGTATTGAATATTGATTGGTTGTCTCTTATCTTAATTGTAATTGGCCTAGGATTGCAATAGGCCATCGTTGTGTTTTTAATGCTTGAGTAATCTTTGTGAACATTAGTTTATAATCGCCTAGAGTTGTTGTAGGTTAAAAATCCAAAGATAACCTTAGAGTTAGTTTATGAATCCTAGAGATTTTGTAGGCAATAACCTTAAGGTAGTCTCAAAGAGTTAGGGAAGAAAGCATACCCTACGACCTTAATCATCATATGAGCACAATTCAACCATCAATAGGAGATACCTAGGGAGTAATAGCATCTAGGTAAACACATCTTTAATCATCATACGAGCACACATCAATTAGACATAGACTACCCTTTAGCTTGGTTAATTAGATAATTAGAATAGTAGAGTAATCGGTAGAAATACCACCCCCCAAATCCAATACCCCGAGATTCGTACCTTTCAATTTCCTAAAAAATATAAAAAAGATAAAAAAAATAATCTCCCTCAACCCCAACCTTAGCGTAGTAATTTCTCACTAGCATTCCTATTCTCCTAGAGAATGATATCAATCCCGAGGCTTACCCTAAATACTACACTACAACGATTAGGTTCACTGCCTAGGTGGTTGAAAAACTTGCTTGAAGAAAAGGAAGTTTCCTTTGACCCCGAACGCGGGTTGTACGCGTATCATCTGCCCAAAAGCACGGCTTATTTCTGTAATGTTCTTAATTATGTGAAAATTGCTATTCTTCATATTCTTCCTTTTGTAGAAGGGGTATTGCCTGTTAAGTATCTTGGGGTTCCTTTGATTACTACGCGGCTGATTTTTAGGGATTGCAAGGAATTAGTTGAGCGGTTATCTAATCGTATCAAGGATTGGCGCAACAAATCGTTGTCCTTCGATGGTCGTTTACAGCTTATACAGTCGGTTTTGTCGTCTATGCATATTTATTGGGCATCTATATTTATTCTCCCGTCTAGTATTGTTCATGATCTCGAGCAGCTTATGAGAGGGTTTTTATGGAGTTATGGAGATGGTGCGAGAGGTAAGTCTAAGGTTGTGTGGGAAGTTGTTTTTTGGATAAAGGGGAGTAATCCTGCACCCTGGTAAAGTATATTAACCAAAAAACAATGAAGTACAACGGATGAGAGTGAGTCTCTCACCTCAATCCCTTAGGACACTTACAGACTCGAATATAAGAATGACACACCATTCTTATAACTTACAATAAAATGAACCAACCAATAATGACAAAAGTACATAAACATTAACAATAATACTCAAGAACGACACTTGAGCCTTCTAAATCACTATGGTAGTCCACCTTAACTTCCATGAAGCATCCATGCAGAAAAATCCAGGCGACCTTAAACATACAATCTGTTTGTAGTGACAAACACCACAAACAAAACCACCACCATACCCATCATACACTAAATCCATAAACTACTACTCGAAGATGTGGTACATGTGAACAGTAGCAGCATGATATAGCGTAACAAAATAAATAGGGTTAAAGAAAACCCTAACAACCATGTAGCGAACCTTGATAATCATGAGAGATCAGGTCGCACCAAAAGGATCAATAGAGTTTTTGAATAAGAACTCTTAAAACTTAACTTCCATAACATTCAGCACATCAATCAGTAGAACCATAAAAATAACAATACACAAATGTCCCTGAATGATGAACCGTGTTAAAAACCAATATCCCCACATACTTCCAGCATTAGCGATCAACAGCAGCTAAGTAAAAAGTAATTTGATCATGTATATAGCAGCTACCATAGACGAGATTCAGTAACCATAAGCTGCCAATGCAAACCGAGGATAACACAACCTGCCATAGCCAAACACTAGGGTTGTACAAACCCTAACACCACGTCGATCAATTCAGCAGCATAAGATCAATAGCCGAATGAACATCATGCTGAACCGACCAGCCATAAACATAAAATAGGGTCATCGAGCCCTAGCATCCACCACTTCCATAACAGCATGTGAACGATCATAGGGCATAACAACCCTACCCTCCAATCCTGTCATATATCAGATCAAGAATACGCGAAGACATCCCAACACCATCAGGTCTATATGATATACGAGCCAAGAACCAATAAATAGGGTATAACCAACCCTATCTCCTAATAACGTACCCTCTCTCATAACCCACTTTTAATAACATACCGTAAAACATGAATCATACCAGAAAAAACATGCAGGCAGACACCACTTGCAATAATCCAAGGAGAAAGATAACAAAACCCTAAAAATTTCGGGTTTCGTTAGGCATTACGTGCATCCAAACAAACCCATCAAAACAGATAGTAGTAGGCATTAAAACAGCGTGTTAAAAACCGCCTGTGATTTATGAACATGTACCGTTTATGATCAAAAGAGACCAGATCTATCGAACCCTTAAGAAAGAATCAATACATATTAGTGATAGATAGGGAAACGACAATCAATAGAGGGAGATTTCCATAAGATTTGAAACGAAAACAAGCAATCAGCCGCCCCCCTTAAAAAGAATACCACACAAACTACACGTATTGCATACCCTAATCAGGTAGAGAGGACGAGTAGTCGTGATAATATGGCCGGAAAAAAGGGAGGGGAGGCGGCCGGAAATCTCCCCTAGGGAGAGAGAGAATTAGGGTTTTTTAGGTACGATTCCGTGGGAAGTTGTTTGTTTGCCCAAGCATGAGGGCGGTCTTGGTATTCGTCGCATTGTTTCATTTAATAACGCTCTCATTGCTTCTCATATTTGGTGCTTGTTTACTTGTAAGGATTCCCTATGGGTTAAGTAGATCCATATGTATAGGTTGAGGGGGCGTAACTTTTGGGATACCCCGTGTCGGGGTAATATGACATGGAGTTGGCGGAAGATTCTTCAGCTTAGACCGCTTGTTCGTAGGTTCTTTTGGTATAAGCTGGGTAATGGGAGGTTGGCGTCTGCTTGGTTTGATCAGTGGTGCCCGGAGGGGCCTTTGTCGCTTGTTGTTTCTTCTAGAGACATGCATTGTGCGGGCTTTTCTCCTACTTCTACTGTTCATGATGTGCTTAATGCTGATTCGTGGTCGTGGCTGAGTAATTGGGCTGATCGATATCCGGGTATTATTTCTATTACGGTCCCTAATTTGATTGATGATTTGGAGGATAAGTTGTTTTGGCGTTATGGCGTTTTGGCGATTCCATAAAGCCATTTTCGGTTTCTCTTGCGTGGGACTGTGTATGCCCTAAGGTGGATTGGTATCATCTTGTTTGGTTTTCTCATCGTATCCCGAGGTATGCGTTCCATCTCTGGCTGGTCTTAAAAAGAAGATTACGGACTCAAGACATGTTGAGATATCATGATGGCCATAATGATCCTAATAGTAATATGTTGGTGTGTCCTCTTTGCAGGACTCAACCTGATTCTCACGATCATTTTTTCTTTGATTGTGTGTTCTCTTTTCAGGTTTGGTTTTCTTTGAAGATGTTTGCAGGTTTTCAGGATATTCCAAATTCGTTGGATGATGTAACTTGCTTTCTCATTCCTTTACCGAAGTCACGATCGGTTAAAAGTGTTGTCTCAAAGATTCTTTCTACGGCTTCTTCCTATTTCATATGGCAAGAAAGAAACAATAGGATTTTTAAGCATCAAAGAAGATCGAAAGTTCAAGTTATTGATATTATCAAGTCTACGGTTCGACTTAAGCTTCTCACATGCAAATTCAAGAAGACTTCCAATACTAGAGACCTGTTGCGGGTTTCGCAGTTGCCTCTTTCTCTTTTACATTCCTAATGGTGGGTTCCAGTTATGCTGAAGATTCTTGGCGCTGGTGGTTGGCAGATAGAGGTGTGTCATTCGCTTATGCTATTGGAGGTTGTGGTTTTTCGTTGGAGATCCAGGTGAGTGTTGTACTCTTTTTCCCTACTCAAAAGTTTTCCCATTGGGTTTTTACTTGGAAAGGATTTTTAAGGAGGCAGGCTCATCCGTTTCATCATTCTCCATCGAAGAGGTGGGCGAATAGGTGGTGTCATTCATGTGTTCTTAGATGGATGTTCCCTGTTGGTGTTTTAGCTTTTGTATTCTATTGCTTTTGTAACGCATAGTGGCATGTCACTTGCGTATTTCATTGGTTGTTCAAGCTTAGCTTGAGGTTAATGTGGCACGTCAGCCACATTCCATTGTACTTATTCGGTTGATTATTAATATATTTTTCCATGGTGAATCCCTTTTACCCAAAAACAACTAACAAATTTAACCACTAAACAAGATCAAACTAGTGAAAAAAGTCTCTAAACTATTCGAACCATAAACCAACAATAACCAATCAAAAATCTGAGCACACATGAAGTAGATGATCAAACCATGGCTCTTGATACCAATTATAAGATATTGGTTATCATAAACACACAAACTCACATGTATATGGATCGAATGAGATGAAAGTTTAGAGAGAGAAGGTAGAGAGAATGGGAACTTCTAGAGAGAGAAAGTGAAAGTATATTATGAAGCTCCAACCCTCTACCTTGGGAGGTAGAGGGCATTTATAGTTTTTACAAGATACGCCTCCTACGGGCTGTGGAGCAGGTATAAAGTGGGTAAAGACCCATCAGTCCTCCACACTGTTACTTAACTAACTAGTTACTAATGAAAAAACGTCTAAGACTACGAACTTTCTAATGCTAAGAAATACCCGAGGTGACCGAGGTGACCGAGTCTTTAACTTACGGATTTACTAAATCCTAACATTGCTAATCATGTCTGACAAAGTTCGTCAAGAAAGGAAGCAAGAGGAGAATCTCAAGGCATTAGAGGCAATGAAAGCCCGACTTGAATTCCAGGAAGCTTCGCAACATTCGGAGTTAGGGGCACCGAACGGAAGGAAAGATTTGCGGAAAAAACTCGTTCTAAGAGACATCGAGGCGCCTATGAAGGTTCCGACCGAAGAAGCGATCAATCTAGATCACCAAGAAGGTATGAAGGTTCCGACCGAGGAAGCAATCAATCTATATCACGAAGAAGGAAGAACAAGAAAAGAGAAACAGTGTTTAAAAGATTAGAAAAAGGCGTATTCCATAGGTTGGGAGATAAGGAGATGAGTGTTTCAGTGCACTCTGGAGAGTCAAAATGACCAACCCGCCGTAGTGCCCAAAGAAGGGAGGAAAGCTGCTATCAGAGCTCTTACTCACAAAGGACAGAGCCCACTACCAGAAGGCACGGGGATAACAGGGCATCCTCGTGGAAGACAGGCAAGCAGAGTGAAGACAGCGGAGGCGGACATTGGAATTCTGGATTCAAGAAACAAAAAGTCAAGTATCGAGGACGATGACCTAGCAAGGCCATGGATATGTAAGGAGACTGATCTGTTTACTCCTCGCATTCGTTATTTTGACCTACCAAAAAAGACCCGTATGCCAAATAATGTCAAGACATATGACGGAAGTGAAGATCCTGAAGATCACCTCAAGATTTCCCAAACAACAGCAAAGGTGGAGCTTTGGGCTATGCCAACCTGGTGCCACATGTTCATATCCACACTCACTGGATCCGCTAGGGTTTGGTTCGGCGACCTCCCCCCAGAGTCCGTTGACAAATATCATAACCTAAAAGAAGCATTTCTAGCAAATTTCATCCAACAAAAGAAGTGCATCAAGGATCCTGTGGAGCTTCACCAATCAAGCAAAGGGAAGGGGAATCTACAGAGGACTTCATGAGAAGATTTAAGATAGAAAGCAGGGATGTAGAAGGGGCTCTGGAGGTCAGGAAAATTTCAGGTTTTATGCATGGAATCACTAACCCTGAATTGATCAAGCGCCTATACGACAAAATCCCTAAATCAGTAGACGAAATGATGAGGGTCACTGCAACTTTCCTCCAAGGAGAGGTGGCTGCCGGAAATCAAGAAAGGAAGAAACTGCTCCCACAAGTGCTATGGAAACAACATGAACTTGGACAAAAACAAAGTTTCAAGAAGGGAGGATTTAAAAGCCAATTCAAGACGGAGAGAAAACAAGACAGATTCACTCTTCTCTCCAAAACGCCAAAAGAAACCTTGACACTAGAAAAGGCAAAGTTTAAGACCCCACCTCCGATGACTACACCGGTTGAAAAAAGGAACGTCAAAATGTTTTGCGAGTTTCACGGGGAAGTGGGTCATAACAAAGACGAGCGCATGCGCCTGAAATGACAAATAGAAGAGCTACTTAAAAATGGAAAGTTGTCAAATGTAATCAAGGAGTTGAAACAGAACATCGGGAAGGATCAGCCTAAGGCGCCCAAAAAGGGGGAGTCGGGAAAAGATAAACCTCTCGCAATCCTGACAATACAATCACAGCAACGGGTAACCCGACAAAAAATCACACAAAGTTTCTCCCATGATCCTAATATCTCATTCCCACCCTTGGAATCGGAGGAGGGAACCGAAGGCCCAATGATAATCAAAGCAGAAATTGGAGGACACTTCATACACCGCATGTATATTGACGGAGGATCCGCTTTAGAAATTATGTATGAACACTGTTTCGAAAGGCTCCGGCCTGAAATCAAAAGACAAATGGTGCCAACCACGATACCCCTTATCGGGTTTAGTGGAGAGGTCATTTGGCTGATCGGACAAATATCATTTTTGGTCAAGATCGGTGATGAAGAACACTCATCATCCGCGTGGATTAATTTCATAGTGGTGAGGTCCCAATCGCCATACAATGGAGTCATAGGAAGGCCAGGAGTTCAGAAATTACAAGCGGTACCATCAACAGTTCACGGGATGTTAAAATTCCCGGTAGAAGGGGGAGTGCTTATGCTACAAAGCAACATAATATTCTCGCTCGAATGCACGTTGGTTTTTGGGCCAACACTGTAAACCCAGGCTAAAAGCCAACCAGCAGAAGAACGAATTAAAGTGGCAATCCATCAGGAGCATTCATAATAAACAATAGCTATTGGATCTACTTTAACAATCGAAGGCCGGAACAAATTGTGTGACCTACTCAGGAAAAAATCGGATATATTCACTCAGTGCCCAGCAGACATGAAGGGTGTCCCAAGACATATCGCCGAACATAATTTAAATGTACGCGATGGATGCACTCCTGTTAGAAAAAAGAAGTGAGGCCAGGCATCGGAAAGAAATAAGGCAATCCAAGAGGAAGTAGAAAAGCTCGTGAATGCATGCATTATGAAAGAGGCGCAATACCACAGTTGGTTAGCCAACCCGGTAATGGTAATGAAGCACGACGGAAGATGGAGAATCTGAGTGGATTTCAAAGACCTAAACAAGGCATGCCCCAAAGACGGCTACTCGTTGCCGGAAATAGATTGGAAAGTAGAATCACTTTGTGGGTACCCTTTCAAGTGTTTCCTAGACGCATATAAAGGCTATCACCAGATTTTAAATGGCGAAGGAGGACAAAGAAAAGACAATATTCATCATGAGCCAAGGGATATTCTGTTACACAAAAATGCCGTTTGGATTAAAGAATGCAGAAACAACATACCAACAGCTGGTAGACAAAGCATTTCATAAACAAATCGGCAAAAATCTAGAAGTATATGTTGATGATATCGTAATAAAAAGTCGCACAGAAGACGAGATACCAAGGGATGTGGAGGAAACCTACCAAACCTTAAGGAAGATCAATATGAAGTTAAATCCCAAAAAAGGCACTTTCAGAATGGAAGAAGGGATGTTCCTCGGATACACCGTGAACACCAAAGGGAATAAAGTGTGCCCAGATAAAGCAGAAGCCGTTTTAAACCTCCCCCCCCCCCGAAGTGCCTCAAAGACGTTCAAAAGTTGAACAAAAAGTTGGCAAGCTTAAATAGGTTCCTAGCTAAATCCGCTGAAAAGTCGTTGCATTTCTTTAAAACACTCAAAGAGTGTACAAAGAAGAGCGATTTTCAGTGGACAATAGAAGCAGAGGAAGCATTTAAACAAATGAAGAAATTAATAGTGGATCTTCCAACACTAGCGATACCAAAGGAAAAAGAACTTATTATCTACCTTGCGGCAACAAAGGAGGCAGTGAGTACGATCCTCATGAAAGAAAGGGAAGGTAAACAAACACCAATCTACTTCGTAAGTCGTGCTTTGAGGGGTCCAGAAGTCAATTACAAACCCATGGAAAAATTAGTATTGTCCTTGATACATTCTACCAAGCGATTGAAGAGATGCTTTCAAACATACATAGTCGTAGTTGTTACGGACCAACCAATTAAGCAAATACTGTCAAAACCAGAAGTAGCAGGAAGGTTGCAAAAATGGTGCGACCAAGAGTATCTGTCAAAGGACAAATTTTAGCAGATTTCATAGTAGAGCGTCCAGAAGACGATCCGGTGGACGACTCAATGGAGGTCGAAGAAGAGCTTCCACAACCATGGATCCTGTTCGCGGACGGTTCATCTTGAATAGATGGTTGCGGAGCAGGGCTAATACTCACAGATCCAGAAGGGACATAGTTCATCTACGCTCTAAGGTTTCGGCTCGAAGCAACAAACAACAAAGCGGAATAGGAAGCTCTAATAGCTGGACTAAGGATATCAAAACAAATGGGTATAAAAAACCTCCAAGCAAATGTGGATTCAAGGCTTGTGGCTAATCAAGTTAATGAATCATACATAGCAAAGGAATCTGGGATGGTTCAATATCTGGAAAAAGTGAAGGCACTCATAAGTAGCTTCTGAATGTTCTCTATTAAACAAGTACCTCAGAGTGAAAACAAGAAAGCTGATGCTTTAAGCAAGGTGACATCTACCAGCTTCACACACTTGAGCAAGCAAGTGCCAGTTGAGGAACTGAAGCAAAAGTCAATAGAAGAAGTAGCAGTACTGGCAATAATGGAAGATGAGGGGCACACCTGGATGACCCCGATATACGAGTACCTAGCAGAGGAGATACTCCCGGTTGAACCAAGGAAAGCAAGGGTAATTAAGCAAAAGTCACAGCGATTCGTCAAAATCAATGGAATCCTTTACAAGAATTCTTTACTTGGACCATGGTTACGTTGTGTTAGCCCACCTAGGCAAGTTAATTACTAAGGGAAATGCATGAAGGATCTTGTAGCATGCACGCTGGGACAAGGTCCATAGTAGCTAGGGCCCTGCAAGCTGGATACTGCTGGCCTACCATGCGTAAGGATGCACGGAAGTTGATCATAGCATGCAAGGACTGCCAAGTACATAAACCTGTCCCAACAAACCCACAAGATAACCTAACTCCAATTACCTCCCTGTGGCCATTTTACAAATGGGAAATTGACATCGCCGGGCCTTTCCTGGAAGGCCCCGAAAAATTAAAATTCCTCGTATTAGCAATAGACTACTTTACTAAATGGATTGAAGCGAAGCCAGTCGCAACTATTACGAGCAATCAAATCAAGGATAAGGTTTACTACACCGCTTAATATAATCGTGATGAAGGAAGAGTCAAGTCATTCGAATGGGCATTTAAGATATGTGGAACGTAGGGTATGACTTCGAGTCTAGCTACAAGACTCATAAATAAAGAAAAGCGCTTCTTGGGAGGCAACCCATGTTTAATGGTTTGCTTGTTTGTTTTTCATTCTTTGTTGTATGTCTTATATATCTTTTTCATTACTGCTTAATTCTCATGTTTGTTTTGTGAAAATGCTTTATTTTATTTTTAACTTCGTCTTAATTGCATATAAAGGTATTTTACAAAAAGATAAGTGTAGGGAAGATCGCACGTGTTTTTAGAACTATTATGAACATGAGATTAACAATAACTAGAATTGTATATATTTGTGTGTTTGTTAGAGTCAAATGCTTGTATCGAGTTATAATGAATGTTTTG
The DNA here is from genome assembly GCA_910596185.1 of Chrysanthemum makinoi. Lineage (NCBI taxonomy): Eukaryota > Viridiplantae > Streptophyta > Magnoliopsida > Asterales > Asteraceae > Chrysanthemum > Chrysanthemum makinoi. The sequence goes on along the minus strand of OU343223.1, from coordinate 161,340,312 downwards.
CAGGAACTTTTCCAGGTTTTTAAAGAAGTAATTTTTCCTGAATTTTTCCGGAAAACACATCGGACTCTTTCTGTTAGGACAACCTGACGGCGTCGGGACTAAAGCCCGACGACGTCAGGAAATGTATAAACAGATTCCGTATTTTTTGTTTTCTGTATAATTTGTAATTTTTGGAAATTTCCAATTCTTAATTTTCCAGAAAATCTGTAAACATCCATTCCACAAGCATTATATCTTACTTGCTTTCTAGTGGGGTTATATCTTATATAGTTTATACCGCTGATTTACGCGAGGTTTCGATTTGTTTTCTTATAAAGTGTGCAGGTTATATTAGACAAGAAGATGAAGTACATGATGGAAGCAAAACTTATTACTTGCTCATTCTTCTTGGAGGAGAATTTAACCGCAACTCTACGCATATCCTACCGAGCTAATCAGGAGAGTATTATTTTCTCTCTTTTATTTACCTTCCTTAATCACAACTTTGATACTTTTGCGGAACATTGGAGACAATGTTAGTAATTTTTGTAATAAACTATGAGAAATATTTGTTAGGGTAATTTTTGCACCAAATTTAGAATTTTTTATGGCATTTACGAGTAAAACTTTAGTCTTAATAAAGCGTCTCATGGATAGGAATTATATGACTAGCACAAAAACCGTATACCACTCAAATTCCACCCAAAAAATGTGAGGTTCGCCCCTAGATCTTTAGGAATAAAAGCATTCATCTTTAATGCTTAGTGAGTGTACCGGTAGTTAATGATGATGATTGGAAGTTCTACAATGACTATGCTTTTGGTGCTACCTTAGTGAAGCATGCTTTTAATTTCATGATGTTTATCCACTTGTATAGTCGGTGTAGGTTGATAGTTTTATTTGTGTAAGTTATAAGAATGGCATGTCATTCTTATATTGAGTTGCTTGTAAGTGTCCTATGGGGACTGAGATGAGGGATTCACCGTCATCCTTTGTACTTCATTGTTTTTTTGGTTAATATATTTTACCAGGGTGCAGGATTACTCCCCTTTACCTAAAAAAAAGAGTGTACCGGTAGTATAATAGATTCTAGAACTTGTTTTGTGATGCATTCCAAGGTCGCTAATGAGACTACATTCTTGTAGTTAGGATTAACTAAATGATAAGAGGCATTAGGATAACCCTTGTTTTAAACCTGTAATTTAATTATGTCAACCACATCGGTCGAGTAATTTTCCCCACACCCTTACGATGTACTCATCTTTAGTACACGATACCCCCTCAGAGCCTATCTTTTTGAGGTTCTTGTGATGTTCCTATTTCCAAAATATCAACGAAGAGCATTGTTTATAATCCACCCCCAAATGTTTCACCCAAATCGCCTTAGCCCACCTTGTATGCACTCATCTTTAGTGCATTATTGTAATCATTGTTAAACCCTTAGTTCAATTATCTAGTTACTTGCATGGTTGCTAAGTCGAGTCATACCCTTTGTTCATAGTTTTGGGACGATTGGTACTCATGGGTTAAAGTAGTATTTTATGGAGTAACGGGAAGGAACGTTAAATTCAAATTCCCTTTGTCTTCGTAATTAAGTACTCCAAGTGTTTTGATCTTTTCAAATCGGGTTGGTGAAATAAAAACTCAAGTGTAAGGATGCTTTTATAAATCCCTTTTATGTTGATGTTATTATATAACAATTAAAAACTCATAAACCCTAGTTTTCTCTCTTATGTGTGGGCGATTTTGAAGAAAAAACAGTGATCATCCAATCTTTCGTTTTCTTCAATTATCATCATCGTGGAATTTATTCTTCATTATTTTATCCAAACCGAGTTACTCATTGGTCGATTTATATTGATCAATTGAGGGGCCGTGTAGGATATTTATATTTAATTCCTCATTGTATCAAAAGTGGCTATACATTGATTCTCATTTATCGTTGATTACTACTTTTTGATTCTTATTTATCGTATATTGCATTGTAATTGTATCATTACATGCATTATTCGTGTCCTTTTAATATTATGTGACGGATCAAATTAAGCGCATTTAAACCCTAACTTTCAGTTAGGGTTATCCTTTCTTCGAAGCTGGTCTGCTGCTACATGCTTTTACTAATTCGTGGTCTACTACTGGGTTTAGTGTTTGGTTCATGGGTTAAAGAGAGATGGATAAAGGTTTTCTGAATATCGGTGCTCGTGTGCAAACTGGTAATGAAGCTAAAGTTGGGCAGCAAGGGTCAATTCTTCACGATTTAGCTAAGAAGGTTCGAAATATTGATGGTAAAATGGTGGGTAAAGATGGAAAACCTCTTAAGGCGCATAGACGTGTGCACTTTGATGATATTAAAACCACAGATTTTGTTAATGTGGACATAAATGATGCTCATGTTGCTGCTATGCATGAGGAGGGTTTGAGCAATGTGGTTGCTCCTTTGTACTCCACGAATTAGGTACAGGCTGATGGAAGTAATGAGTTTGGTACAGCTGTGAATTCATTGCAACATGCTGATAGGTTAAATTCATTGCTTAATAACAATGTAGGTTTCAGTAATGAGGGGGGATATGTTAACATGGCTGCTTCTACAACAACTTGTAATGATGTCGTTAGTGGGGCTGTACCAATGGTTGTAACCGCGAGTGATGTTGTTGGACAAGTTGCTAATATGCCCAATGATGCACCTGCGGCTGACCTAATTGAGAAGCATGGTTCGAATACGCAATCGGATGAAAATAAGATGGGTAACCCTTGTTCGTCTTTTGCTAATATTGTTTCTTCTTCTCGAAAGGTTCAGAAAGTGAATTTTAGAGTATTGGTCAATGAGGTTTGAGTGGATAATCATGACATAATGCTACCTATGGATGCTATGAAGAAGGTTTTGAGTCGATATGATAACACACTCGTTGGTTACTTTCTTGGTAAGACTATCGCATTCCCTAATGTTCAAAGCTATGTTACTAACACGTGGGGGTAAGTTTGGCTTAAAAAAGCTAATGAAAAATGGTGATGGTGTTTATCTTTATAAATTTGCTACCAAAGAAGGTTTGGAGCGTGTTTTGGAATGAGGTCCTTGGTTAATCCGTAATTCACCTATTATCCTTAATAAGTGGTCTCCTACTTTATCACTTAATAGGGATGAAGTAACTAAAGTACCGGTTTGGATTAAGTTGCACAAAGTTCCTTTGGTTGCTTACTCAAAGGATGGTTTGAGCTTGATTGCCAAGTGGGGAAACCTATTATGTTGGATGCATTTACAAGTTCCATGTGTGTTGATTCATGGGGCCGTATTAGTTTTGCTAGGGCGTTAGTTGAATTGAGCTCGGATTCGGAGTTGAAGAGCCAAGTTTCTATGGCAATTCCGAAAGAGGATGGTAGTGGTTATACAACAGAAATTATTAATGCCGAGTACGAATGGAAGCCTCCTCATTGTGTTGATTATAAATCGTTTGGGCATACTCTTCTTGATTGTCCAAAATGTGTTAAGGAGACTTTTCGTAATGATATTAATGTGGAAGCTTGGAAAGAGAATGACACTGGTTTTATCGAGGTTAAGAATCGTAGAGATAAAGGTAAGAAGGTGGCTGGTCAATCTCGGCCTATTGGAGGTGTTAGGCTTAATAAGCCTAAACCTAACTTTTGGAGAGCTAAACCGACAGAGCCTAAGGTTCAAAATTCGACTACTTCTTCTAATGCTGATTCTGGTAAGAACAAGAAGTCTTTGAATCCATTTGATGTTTTGGCCTCATTGGGGGAGGAAGGTGGGGATGGGTTTCAACAGGAAGGTAAGGAATCGCAAGATCAGCGTGCGAGTGTTTTGAAAGAGAAGGTGCTGGATGAGGCGTCAAAGCCTAGTACTTCTTCCTCTCCATATACTTCCTTTCCAAAGGTGGGAAACCCATTTTCTAAGGTGGGTAATGTGGAAGTTTCCGACAGCGATGATGATGAAGTTTTTGAAGATCACATTGGGACGTTGTATTCTGGGAGTGGTGGTAAAGGGCAGAGTATTTATAAGCAATGGACAGCGAATACAGGTGATGGCAACGAGTATGATGAAGATGATTTTGGCCTATCTCCTGCGCAATTGAAGACTGCTGGACTTAAAGATTTTTGCTTAAAATAGGTTTTTGCATAAATCTTTGATGTTTTTTATGCTGGTTTTGTTTTGGTTGTCTAGTTGGTAGTAGCTAGTTGTCATTTATGGCCTGTCATAAATTATTTAGTGGTTGTGTCAAGTGATTGCTTGCGGTTAATGTGGTACCTCAGCCACATTCCATTGTACTTAAACGTTTTTTTGGAGTAATATATTTTACTTGGTGTAATGATGCCCTTTACCCAAAAAAACAAACAAAAGAGGATTATAAAAAGGTCACACTAAGCTTAGTCAGAAATATTTAATTCCAGAACGGGCCCCGCCCCAGGACGCTTAAAAGCAGCCATAGTTACTTCACCACCGGCATTTCCTTGCTCGATCGCATTCGGCACCTCATAGTCATACACGGAAAGAGGTGCATATGGAGTCGCTGATAAAGCAACAGTAGTCGCGTCAGAGGCTTGTGCGGTGTCTAAAGTAGCAACCATATCTGTTAAAGTCCTCACGGATAAAGGATTAATCAATGAATCCCATATATCCGCAAGAACCGACCGGTAAACAGTAACATTATCCCTTATCTTCCTAGCCCTTTCAAGACAAGCACTTAGGGAAGCAAATAAGGGAGATTCACCTACAAGCGCATGACTTTACAAATGATGAATAGAGGCGGTTAGCTGCTCCGGACTAGGCTGAGAATCCAGGATGTCAAGAGTACTAGAAACAGACTGCTCAAGGCAAAGAAGATTCATAACATCTTCAATACCGACATCTTTGAGAGCTTCCAAGGAGGACAACTAGGGAAATTGCATCCCACGAAGCTTCTAAAAAGCATCTTTGTAATCAGCTTCTGCAGAAGGATTATAGGCCTTTATATATGAAAGATTTGTGCCTTCCTTCCCATGATGAATACCAACAACAAGTCCATCCTGCATCCCTCTCTCGATGACACGGCTAAAAGCTACACCCAAAGTCTTAAAGTAATCGGGCGAATTCCAATACTTGGCAATAGCAAGCCCAAAACCTTTAACCATAATTTATCTTTGACCCGATATCGTATCACACCCAAGCAAGCATGATGACCACATGCATCATGCGAAGATGCATTATAACACAAACAACCACCAGAGGCCACAAACTCCTTATCACCAAAAGCTTCCATAACCTCATCCATCACAGTCAGTCCAATTACAACAGTAACCTCCCTAATAAGCATACCAAACAAGGTCCAAATACGAACAATCCGCATGATACACAATTTGAACAATATTTATATCAGCCCATGGAGAATATACAATAGATGCATCATTATGACAACCCATGTCAGGCAAAAAATAGCCTAACCAGCCATCATATAGAACATAACTTATTAAATAGTGATGCCTCCATAATAAGGTTGACAAGTTAATAAAAACGAAACCCTAAAGATAGGGTTTCACCTAAAAAGTTAAGGTTTCACCCAGTCATCAAAACACTCATGTAGCCACTCAGATCGATACATAATTTGATCTCAAACCACAAAAATCAGCATATCCAAGATCACATAAAGGGATACGTCACATGAGATCTAGGGTTACAACAATACCATATTAAATAGAATGATGCGATATGAATAATTTCAAACCCTAATGGAATAGGATTGAAAACAGACCCATCTACGTCCCAAGAATAATCAACCACCATGAATGAGTAGTGATGATACGAACAACCACCCCCTCAAACCAGATGTGTTCGATCCTAATAAAAACTAATAAAAAATAGAAACCTAATTAAAGAGATTCTGGTAATCGATCAGTTTAGAGTTAGATGGAACACACAAAGATAATAAAGGGTGTCAACAGACAAAACATTCTAACCATAATCCCCACAAGAACACAAGGAAACTCAAAACTAATTGCTTAAAACCCTAAAAACGAACATAAAATGATCGATATAGGTTTAAAAACAAAAAGAATCGAGCAAATTGGAATGAACGGATAGGTTTTTGTGGTGACCGGAAATCTCCTTTTTCTCTTTGGGGAGAGAAAAAATTAGCTGTATCAGTTAGTAGTAGTTGTTTGTATTATAAATGTGTTTCGTAAGGTAATTATAATATAATTATGATACATTGTATGGAGTACAAGTAGCATTAGAACTTTAATGCTTGTTTTAGTATCGTTAAAATAAAATAGCGTTATAATTTGAATGTCTATTTTCACTAGTATTTTTCCCTCCAAAATGCTAAACAATAAACGCTAATTGCTCAATAATGTACCTAAATTCTTTGCACCCAACACACCCTAAAACCCACTTATTAATAAGGTGCAACCTGTTAACGATTTTAGGGGATATTTATCAATTGATTTCGTGCATTTTGTCTCACTTTGTGTTTATTTTAGCTTCATCGCTTGCGTATTTCATTGGTTGTTCAAGCTTAGCTTGAGGTTAATGTGTCACGTCAGCCACATTCCATTGTACTTATTCGGTTGATTATTAATATATTTTTCCATGGTGAATCCCTTTTACCCAAAAACAACTAACAAATTTAACCACTAAACAAGATCAAACTAGTGAAAAAAGTCTCTAAACTATTCGAACCATAAACCAACAATAACCAATCAAAAATCTGAGCACACATGAAGTAGATGATCAAACCATGGCTCTTGATACCAATTGTAAGATATTAGTTATCATAAACACATAAACTCACATGTATATGGATCGTATGAGATGAGAGTTTAGAGAGAGAAAGTAGAGAGAATGGGAACTTCTAGAGAGAGAAAGTGAAAGTAGTATTATCAAGCTCCAACCCTCTACCTTGGGAGGTAGAGGGCATTTATAGTTTTTACAAGATACGCCTCCTACGGGTTGTGGATCAGGTATAAAGTGGGTAAAGACCCATCCGTCCCCCACACTGTTACTTAACTAACTAGTTACTAATGAAAAAACGTCTAAGACTATGAACTTTCTAATGCTAAGAAATACCGGAGGTGACCGAGTCTTTAACTTACGGATTTACTAAATCCTAACATTGCCAATCATGTCTGACAAAGTTCGTCAAGAAAGGAAGCAAGAGGAGAATCTCAAGGCATTAGAGGCAATGAAAGCCCGACTTGAATTCCAGGAAGCTTCGCAACATTCGGAGTTAGGGGCACCGAACGGAAGGAAAGATTTGCGGAAAAAACTCGTTCTAAGAGACATCGAGGCGCCTATGAAGGTTTCGACCGAAGAAGCGATCAATCTAGATCACCAAGAAGGTATGAAGGTTCCGACCGAGGAAGCAATCAATCTAGATCACCAAGAAGGAAGAACAAGAAAAGAGAAACGGTGTTTAAAAGATTAGAAAAAGGCGTATTCCATAGGTTGGGAGATAAGGAGATGAGTGTTTCAGTGCACTCTGGAGAGTCAAAATGGCCAACCCGCCGTAGTGCCCAAAGAAGGGGGAAAGCTGCTATCAAAGCTCTTACTCACAAAGGACAGAGCCCACTACCAGAAGGCACGGGGATAACAGGGCATCCTCGTGGAAGACAGGCACGCAGAGTGAAGACAGCAGAGGCGGACATTGGAATTCCGGATTCAAGAAACAAAAGTCAAGTATCGAGGACGATGACCTAGCAAGGCCATGGATATGTAAGGAGACTGATCCGTTTACTCCTCGCATTCGTTATTTAGACCTACCAAAAAAGACCCGTATGCCAAATAATGTCAAGACATATGACGGAAGTGAAGATCCTGAAGATCACCTCAAGATTTCCCAAACAGCAGCAAAGGTGGAGCGTTGGGCTATGCCAACCTGGTGCCACATGTTCAATTCCACACTTACTGGATCCGCTAGGGTTTGGTTCGGCGACCTCCCCCCAGAGTCCGTTGACAAATATCATAACCTAAAAGAAGCATTTCTAGCAAATTTCATCCAACAAAAGAAGTGCATCAAGGATCCTGTGGAGCTTCACCAATCAAGCAAAGAGAAGGGGAATCTACAGAGGACTTCATGAGAAGATTTAAGATAGAAAGCAGGGATGTAGAACGGGCTCTGGAGGTCATGAAAATTTCAGGTTTTATGCATGGAATCACTAACCCTGAATTGATCAAGCGCCTATATGACAAAATCCCTAAATCAGTAGACGAAATGATGAGGGTCACTGCATCTTTCCTCCGAGGAGAGGTGGCTGCCGGAAATCAAGAAAGGAAGAAACTGCTCCCACGAGTGCTATGGAAACAACATGAACTTGGACAAAAACAAAGTTTCAAGAAGGGAGGATTTAAAAGCCAACTCAAGACGGAGAGAAAACAAGACAGATTCACTCTTCTCTCCAAAACGTCAAAAGAAACCTTGGCACTAGAAAAGGCAAAGTTTAAGACCCCACCTCCGATGACTACACCGGTTGAAAAAAGGAACGTCAAAATGTTTTGCGAGTTTCACGGGCAAGTGGGTCATAACAAAGACGGGCACATGCACCTGAAAGGACAACTAGAAGAGCTACTTAAAAATGGAAAGTTGTCAAATGTAATCAAGGAGTTGAAACAGAACAGCGGGAAGGATCAGCCTAAGGCGCCCAAAAAGGGGGAGTCGGGAAAAGATAAACCTCTCGCAATCCTGACAATACAATCACAGCAACGGGTAAGCCGACAAAAAATCACACAAAGTTTCTCCCACGATCCTAATATCTCATTCCCACCCTTGGAATTGGAGGAGGGAATCGAAGGCCCAATGATAATCAAAGCAGAAATTGGAGGACACTTCATACACCGCATGTATATTGACGGAGGATCCGCTTTAGAAATTCTGTATGAACACTGTTTCGAAAGGCTCCGGCCTGAAATCAAAAGACAAATGGTGCCAACCACGATACCCCTTATCGGGTTTAGTGGAGAGGTCATTTGGCTGATCGGACAAATATCATTTTTGGTCAAGATCGGTGATGAAGAACACTCATCATCCGCATGGATGAATTTCATAGTGTTGAGGTCCCAATCGCCATACAATGGAGTCATAGGAAGGCCAGGAGTTCAGAAATTACAAGCGGTACCATCAACAGTTGACGGGATGTTAAAATTCCCGGTAGAAGGGGGAGTGCTTATGCTACAAAGCAACATAATATTCTCGCTCGAATGCACGTTGGTTTTTGGGCCAACACTGTAAACCCAGGCTAAAAGCCAACCAGCAGAAGAACAAATTAAAGTGGCAATCCATCCGGAGCATTCAAAATAAACAATAGCTATTGGATCTACTTTAACAATCGAAGGCCAGAGCAAATTGTGTGACCTACTCAGGAAAAATTCGGATATATTCGCTCAGTGCCCAGCAGACATGACTGGTGTCCCAAGACATATCGCCAAACATAATTTGAATGTACGCGAGGGATGCACTCCTGTTAGAAAAAAGAAGTGAGGCCAGGCATCGGAAAGAAATAAGGCCATCCAAAAGGAAGTAGAAAAGCTCGTGAATGCATGCATTATGAAAGAGGCGCAATACCACAGTTGGTTATAGCCAACCCGGTAATGGTAATGAATCACGACGGAAGCTGGAGAATGTGCGTGGAATTCAAAGACCTAAACAAGGCATGCCCCAAAGACGGCTACTCATTGCCGAAAATAGATTGGAAAGTAGAATCACTTTGTGGGTACCCTTTCAAGTGTTTCCTAGACGCATATAAAGGCTATCACCAGATTTTAAATGGCGAAGGAGGACAAGGAAAAGACAAAATTCATCATGAGCCAAGGGATATTCTGTTACACAAAAATGCCGTTTGGATTAAAGAATGCAGAAACAACATACCAACAGCTGGTAAACAAAGCATTTCATAAACAAATTGGCAAAAATCTAGAAGTATATGTTGATGATCTCGTAATAAAAAGTCGCACAGAATACGAGATACTAAGGGATGTGGAGGAAACCTTCCAAACCTTAAGAAAGATCAATATGAAGTTAAATCCCAAAAAAGGCACTTTCAGAATGGAAGAAGGGATGTTCCTCGGATACACCGTGAACACCAAAGGGATCAAAGTGTGCCTAGATAAAGCAGAAGCAGTTTTAAACCTCCCCCCGAAGTGCCTCAAACACGTTCAAAAGTTGAACAGAAAGTTGGCAAGCTTAAATAGGTTCCTAGCTAAATCCGATTAAAAGTCGTTGCTTTTCTTTAAAACACCCAGAGAGTGTACAAAGAAGAGCGATTTTCAGTGGACAATAGAAGCAGAGGAAGCATTTAAACAAATGAAGAAATTAATAGTGGATCTTCCAACACTAGCGATACCAAAGGAAAAAGAACTTATTATCTACCTTGCGGCAACAAAGGAGGCAGTGAGTACGATCCTCATGAAAGAAAGGGAAGGTAAACAAAAACCAATCTACTTCGTAAGTCGTGCTTTGAGGGGTCTAGAAGTCAATTACAAACCCATGGAAAAATTAGTGTTGTCCTTGACACATTCTACCAAGCGATTGAAGAGATACTTTCAAACACACACAGTCGTAGTTGTTACGGACCAACCAATTAAGCAAATACTGTCAAAACCAGAAGTAGAAGGAAGGTTGCAAAAATGGAGCGACCAAGAGTATCTGTCAAAGGAAAAATTTTAGCAGATTTCATAGTAGAGAGTCCAGAAGACGATCCGGTGGACGACTCAATGGAGGTCGAAGAAGAGCTTCCACAACCATGGACCCTGTTCGCGGACGGTTCATCTTGAATAGATGGTTGCGGAGCAGGGCTAATACTCACAGATCCAGAAGGGACATAGTTCATCTATGCTCTAAGGTTTTGGCTCGAAGCAACAAACAACGAAGCGGAATACGAAGCTCTAATAGATGGACTAAGGATATCATAACAAATGGGTATAAAAAACATCCAAGCAAATGTGGATTCAAGGCTTGTGGCTAATCAAGTTAATGAATCATACATAGCAAAGGAATCTGGGATGGTTCAATATCTGGAAAAAGTGAAGGCACTCATAAGTAGCTTTCGAATGTTCTCTATTAAACAAATACCTCAGAGTGAAAAAAAGAAAGCTGATGCTTTAAGCAAGATGACATCTACCAGCTTCACACACTTGAGCAAGCAAGTGCCAGTTGAGGAACTTAAGCAAAAGTCAATAGAAGAAGTAGCAATACTGGTAATAGTGGAAGAAGAGGGGCACACCTGGATGACCCCGATATACGAGTACCTAGCAGAGGAGATACTCCCGGTTGAACCAAGGAAAGCAAGGGTAATTAAGCAAAAGTCACAGTGATTCTTCGTAATCAATGGACTCCTTTACAAGAATTCTTTACTTGGACCATGGTTACGTTGTGTTAGCCCACCTAGGCAAATTAATTACTAAGGGAAATGCATGAAGGATCTTGTAGCATGCACGTTGGGACAAGGTCCATAGTAGCTTGGGCCCTGCAAACTGGATACTGCTGGCCTACCATGCGTAAGGATGCACGGAAGTTGATCATAGCATGCAAGGACTGCCAAGTACATAAACCTGTCCCAACAAACCCACAAGAGAACCTAACACCAATTACCTCCCCGTGGCCATTTTACAAATGGGGAATTGACATCGTCGGGCCTTTCCTTGAAGGCCCTGGAAAATTAAAATTCCTCATATTAGCAATAAACTACTTTACTAAATGGATAGAAGCGAAGCCAGTCGCAACTATTACGGGCAAATACAAAAAAAAGATATATAAAAGGAACCCTAATTCTCTCTCCCCATGAGGGCGATTTCCGGCCACCCCTCCCCCTACTATTCCGATCACTTTTACAGCAATTCAAATCGCCTCTCTATTATTCTCTAAATGATATGCAATCTATTTGGCCGTTGTTTTCTTCTGGGAAGCGGTGTGTCGTGGTTTTCAATTCAGTATATATTGAAATCGTTCCTTGTCGAAACCCTAATTACTTATGCCTATTGATTGTCTTTTTAAATCGTTTATTGACGATTTTCAGGATGAGCGTGGTGTTCTTTTAGGGTTTAGGTTTTTATCCAGTCGATCTGGTCCTCATTACACTTATTGTATTAATTTTTGAGGCGGTTTTGTTGTGCGTTAATGAGATATGAAACCCTAATTTTTTAGGGTTTCGTTTTACTAGCGATTTTGTTATTGATGTGGGTTTGATCGTATGGATTTATTTGTCCTATCTTGCTGAACGATCTTTGTTGTTTGGGATTGACATGCTTCATGGATAATCGATACCCTCTTCTGGGTATTGGATTTATTTGGTAACTGGATGTAACCCTTGTGGTTTACGATCTTGTAAGTCTTGGTTCGTGGCTCATGAAAGGGTGTTCTTGATGTTGAGGTTCCTCAGTGTTACGTGGGTTTGGGAGAGTGGAAGTTTTTGGATGTCGTGTGGCTGGTCGTTTCTGCTTGGTATCTTCTCGATCACTCTTTGCCGCAGATCTGATCGTGCTTTGGAAGTTAGGGTTTGTGGAACCCTTGATTTGTACATGGCGTGTATGTCGATGGTAGATGTTTTCACATTGGTTCCTACTGATTTCTATTACTTTTGATAGCTGATGTGCTTCTGATCGTACCATAGTTTCAAGTGGGCAAACATGTATCGTTTCCTCATGATCATGTGAGCTGCGGTGTGTATGCATGGCTGACCAATCATGATTAATTGATTGGTGTAATTCATGTTGTTGATGGAAGTTAAGTTTTGGGGGCTCTTGTTCAAAACCCCATTCACACAATCACAGATTTGTTGCATTCTCATTCATTCTGATGTCTCGTGATTTTCTATCATGTAAGTTAGGGATTGGGAAACCCTATGTTCATCCGTTTATGGTCATCATCTCATGATTGATGATCCATGAGTGGACAAGTTGGAGGATTCTCCATGGAAGTAGGTGGACCGTCAAAGTGATTTAGAAGGCTCAAGTACATGTCTTGAGTAGTATTGTAATGTTTTATTTACTTTTGTCAATTTGATAGGTTTATTTTTGTAAGTTATAAGAATGGTGTGTCATTCTTATATAATAGTCTGTAAGTGTCCTAAGGGACAGAGATGAGAGACTCACTCTCATCCGTTGTACTTCAATCTTTTTTGGTTAATATTGTAATGTTTTATTTACTTTACCAGTGTGCAGGATTACTCCCCTTTACCCAAAAAAAAACTATTACGGGCAATCAAATCAAGAAAACTGTATGGGAAAACATAGTTTGCAGATTCGGACTCCCGAGAGAAATAATATCTGATAACAAAAAACAATTCCGAGACAACCCATTCAAATATTGGTGCGAAAAACTGTGCATCTAACAGCATTTTGCCTCCGTCAAACACCCACAAGCCAACGGGCTGGTTGAAAGAGCCAACCAAAGCTTAGGGGAAAGAATTAAAGCGCGATTGGAAGAAAGGAGCAATTGGGTGGAAGAATTATCGCATGTCCTATGGGCGCATCGCACAATGATCAAATCTAGCAATGGAGACACTCCATTCTCTTTAACATACAGAACGGAAGCTGTCATCTCCGCTGAAATAGGAATGCCTACATGGAGAACAACAGAAATACATTTAGAGCAGAATGATGAAGCTCTAGAAATGAATTTAGACCTATTAGAGGAAGGAAGAGAGCAGGAAGCAATCTGCAAAGCAAAAATGGAAAAGTACTACAACTCTAAAGTTCGCAATACAAGCTTCAGGCCAGGAGACTTGGTATACCTTAACAATGACGCAAGACATGCGGAAGAAGGAGGAAATCTAGGACCTAAATGGGAAGGACCCTAAGCACTGGGGAAGGGCGCGTACAAGCTAAAAGACCGCGAAGGAAACTCGATTCCACGCACGTGGAATGTTTGCTATCTTAAGAGATGTTGTATCCATAAAATGTAAGCAACTCGCCCTTGTGGACTCCGTAGATGGGGGTTGGTATTTCAAATTATTTTCATATATTGTAATGTTTCTTTAAGTATCAATGAAAAAGGTGAAGATTAGCTACCTTCACCAACCTTATCTTAAAAATATTAATTGTTCGTTTTTTGCTTTAAAAAAGTTACTGTACATGTAAATAATACGCGCATACATTTGGGCATGTCCCATAAAGCGTTATTCCAAATAACGATAGGTTGAGTAACCTCAAAATTCACTCAGGATACGTAAGAGATATTGCAAGTCCGGTATCAGGAGAATAACCCGCAAATATCCAGCTAAGACTATTGCAATGAAAATTAAAACAATAGTAGTAACTGAAAAGTTATGAAAATCAAAAGTACATACATCAGACACAAAGTCTAAGCACAAAACGCCGCACCAACACGGCCATAAAACGCTTGAATAGATAGTGTTATACAAAGAACAAACAAAAGAGGACCATAAAAAGGTCACACTAAGCTTAGTTAGAAAGATTTGATTCCAGAACGGGCCCCGCCCCAGGACGCTTAAAAGCAGCGATAGTTACTTCACCACCGGCATTTCCTTGCTCAATCGCATTCGGCACCTCATAGTCATACACGGAAAGAGGTGCATATGGAGTCACTGATAAAGCAACAGTAGTCGCGGCAGAGGCTTGTGCGGTGTCTGAAGTAGCAACCATATCTGTTAAAGTCCTCACGGATAAAGGATTAATCAATGAATCCCAGATATCCGCAAGAACCGACCGGTAAACAGTAACATTATCCCTTATCTTCCTAGCCCTTTCAAGACAAGCACTTAGGGAAGCAAATACGGGAGATTCACCTACAAGCGCATGACTTTCCAAATGATGAATAGAGACGGTTAGCTGCTCCGGACTAGGCTGAGAATCCAGGATGTCAAGAGTACTAGAAACAGACTGCTCAAGGCAAAGAAGATTCATAACATCTTCAATACCGACATCTTTGAGAGCTTCCAAGGAGGACAACTAGGGAAATTGCATCCCACGAAGCTTCTAAAAAGCATCTTTGTAATCAGCTTCTGCAGAAGGATTATAGGCCTTTATATCTGAAAGATTTGTGCCTTCCTTCCCATGATGAATACCAACAACAAGTCCATCCTGCATCCCTCTCTCGATGACACGGCTAAAAGCTACACCCAAAGTCTTATGGTAATCGGGCGAATTCCAATACTTGGCAATAGCAAGCCCAAAACCTTTAGCCATAATTTATCTTTGACCCGATATCGTATCACACCCAAGCAAGCATGATGACCACATGCATCATGCGAAGATGCATTATAACACAAACAACCACCAGAGGCCACAAACTCCTTATCACCAAAAGCTTCCATAGCCTCATCCATCACAGTCAGTCCAATTACAACAGTAACCTCCCTAATAAGCATACCAAACAAGGTCCAAATACGAACAATCCGCATGATACACAATTTGAACAATATTTATATCAGCCCATGGAGATTATACAATAGATGCATCATTATGACAACCCATGTCAGGCAAAAAATAGCCTAACCAGCCATCATATAGAACATAACTCATTAAATAGTGATGCCTCCATAATAAGGTTGACAAGTTAATAAAAACCAAACCCTAAAGATAGGGTTTCACCTAAAAAGTTAAGGTTTCACCCAGCCATCAAAACACTCATGTAGCCACTCAGATCGATACATAATTTGATCTCAAACCACAAAAATCAGCATATCCAATATCACATAAAGGGATACGTCACATGAGATCTAGGGTTACAACAATACCATATTAAATAGAATGATGCGATATGAATAATTTCAAACCCTAATGGAATAGGATTGAAAACAGACCCATCTACGTCCTAAGAATAATCAACCACCATGAATGAGTAGTGATGATACGAACAACCACCCCCTCAAACCAGATGTGTTCGATCCTAATAAAAACTAATACAAAACAGAAACCTAATTAAAGAGATTCTGGTAATCGATCAGTTTAGAGTTAGATGGAACACACAAAGATAATAAAGGGTGTCAACAGACAAAACATTCTAACCATAATCCCCACAAGAACACAAGGAAACTCAAAACTAATTGCTTAAAACCCTAAAAACGAACATAAAATGATCGATATATGTTTAAAAACAAAAAGAATCGAGCAAATTGGAATGAACGGATAGGTTTTTATGGTGACCGGAAATCTCCTTTTTCTCTCCCCAAGGGGAGAGAAAAAATTAGCAGTGTCAGTTAGTAGTAGTTTGTATTATAAATGTGTTTGGTAAGGTAATTATAATATAATTATGATACATAGTATGGAGTACAAGTAGCATTAGAACTTTAATGCTTGTTTCAGTATCGTTAGAATAAAATAGCGTTATAATTTGAATGTCTATTTTCACAAGTATTTTTCCCTCCAAAATGCTAAACAATAAACGCTAATTGCTCAATAATGTACCTAAATTCTTTGCGCCCAACACACCCTAAAACCCACTTATTAATAAGGTGACACCTGTTAACGATTTTTGGGGATATTTGTCCAATGATTTCGTGCATTTTGTCTCACTTTGTGTTTATTTTAGCATCAAATCCTTCATATTTGGTTTTTAGGTCAAAGTCTATATATTGGCTATCTTCATGGTCAATCGTGCGGTGTTAAGAAGTTAACTAGGATCTTAGACTTTAATATATTAATTTGTGTTTTGAATATTTTGGGTGATTAATTTGTTAAAGTAAATAGCGATGACTCTCTTTGTTTTGTTATCTTGTTTTATTTCTCTTTCTTTTTAATCTTCTTATATATGTTATTTTTTCTATATCTTTAAACTTGAGAAGTTTAATATCCTACCTAATGCTTCTATCTAATAAATAATTGGAAAAGGGAGATTGTCTTCTCATCCTAGATATTGTTTCTTCATGCATCCAAGGAAACTTGGAAACAATTTTATATTTGATATAATTGCTGAAGGAAAAACTTTGAAAGAAAGCAAGTGATGAATTTGATAAGATAAAAAAAACTCTCCATGATGGTGGAATCTATATGGGTCACAATTGAGTTTTTTTGGAGCATATTAGATTTTCTAAAGTGAGTCAATTGTAGGACCACAACATTACAATCCCTTGAAACTCTGCATTACAAACCTGTTGACAAATACAATTTTTCACTTCATGGCTAACAAAATTGTGGTTATAGCAAGTACTGATTTTTCATCAAAATTTCAAACAAACTCTTTTTTTTTTGGGTAAAAAGGTTAATTCACCCCAGTAAAATTCATTACACCAAAAATCATTGAAGTACAGATGGCATGGGTGAATCCCATGCCTTCAGCCCGATCAGGGTGACAAACAAATGCACACCACGTGCAACATACATGAACCTCTAGATAAGAATGACATGCCATTCTTATCACTTACAAATACAATGACTATACAAAGAGATATATAAAAAATATGAATTAAACGCTAACATCTAAGCCATAGTCATTATATTACTTCCATTGAGCTTCAAAGCGGTCCAGAAATCTCAAAAAATGACATGAAGCACGTCTGGCATCCACACTGAATATAGAACCAAAAGAACAAACCCAAACCAACCGAGCATCTTCACTTAGTCGCAAAACCATTGGTAGGAGAAACATGGTAGAGTACCACGCCACTAAGTACTAAACTTCCAAGAAAGAATAGCCAAGCAAACCCCACAAATCCAATGCAAACTAGAGTATTATGCAATAAACATAATAGTCACCATATAAGAATGAAATACGAAGTAGCAAGGATCTCCAAACAGGTCGCAAAGGCACAACATGTACACGGAACTAGTTGATCATAAGATCAAAAGTAGCATAAATCTGTACATGACTACCCCTCGTCTTATGCCAACACAAAAGACGACCACCATTGTAGCAAAAGCCACGAACCAACAGCTGATATTATTGAAGAATGAAGACCACACCTCAACACTACACGAACCTCTAGGCTGCTAACCCAAAACAGTCGTGTATAGCAGATCATATAAAACATCAAACATAGGGTGACGAAAATCCTAACTTCCACATATCAGCACCAATTAATTCAACCAAGATCTGATGTATAAATATTGGTAAACCAGATCTGATATAGAACGATAATAGGGATAATAATCCTAACTTACAATATCGACCTTATATGACCAGCAGATACAAATGACAGCCACAAGTCGATCCCACACCATCTCTCTCAAAACCCACATACACATCATCACCCATAAACTTACCGTAGTGCCTAACCCTAATAAGGATTAACATAAAAGTCGAGAACATGAAACATTTAGGAGCAGAACATTAACAGATCGCACAATAAACTAGGAAATCGATTCAAGAAACCGATTTTGTGTGAGTACCAGGTACGATCACTAAAGTAAAACACACCATCAAAACCCCAATAATTAAATGAGACAAGTAACGAATCGTTAGGGTTTCAGGTACCTCATAGAGATTAATTAATGGAATATAAAAGAAGAAAACAATCACAGCCGCCACTACGAAGGGTAAAAACACAACCCTAAAACGTATTGCATACCCAAAAGGAGGATAGAGATGACATTTAGAGAAGATTTTATGATCGGAAAAAGGGGAGGCAGTGGCGGCCGAATTTCTCCATGAGGGAGAGAGAAAAACTAGGGTTTTTTCTATTTACTAACATTATGTTTCAAACAAACTCAACTACACTTAAAACTTAAAACTTATTTAAAAAAAAAAACCCTAAACGACTTGGATGCTCTGGAGATTTGCGATTCCCTTAATTCCAAAAACTAAACCGACAATATCATGGCTCTAATCTATTCTCTATTGATCTAATCTGTTTCAATTAAGTTTTTACATTCGTGTATTGCGTAATTGTTCTAGGTTAGTTAATCGTTTTGGTTTTAGGGTTCTTTTTTTGTCATTTTTTTAGGGTATCGCAAATCTGATTCCACTCTTAATTACTTGCGTGCTTATGGTTGGATTTGGTTAGTTGTTTCGTGCTTTAACTCATGCCTTAGCCCTACTAAGGCCCTCGTTTTGGAGATTGGACGTGGTGTTTCCTGGTTTTCTTTGTTAGTCGTTTTTTAGGGTTTTTAGGGTTTCGACCTTTTTGTTTTCTGGTTCTGTGTATTCGCTGCTGTTTGATTGAGTATTATGGAGAAAAGTGGTGATGTTCCTGTTGATTTAGAAGCTTTGGATGCTCGTATGCAAAGGTTGAAAGGGAATGATTCTGGATTGGAGGATACGCCTAAGCCAAAATTGGCCATGAGGGTTTTGCGAAACCCTAAAGCTGCTACAGGTTCAACCAATGATCATTCAAACCTGGCTTTTGGTGGTTCTTTTCCTGCTGATTCTCGTGATTCTGGTATTCTTGAGGGAGATATTGGGTCGTTTGGTAATCCTAGTGTGCAACATGATGAGCATGCGCCTTTATTCTGGGGAGCTGATGGTAATGCTACTAATCAATATCTCAATTCTGATTTCCCAACTATAGAGGAGGTTCGTGGTTTATCAAATAGTGGTGCTCAGTTGGGTAATCAAAGTAAGAATGTCAATTCTGCTTTTGGGGCCTCTTTGGATGTTAACTTGCCTAAAGGTGATGGAATTAGTGTGGCTAGTCAAGCGGGCAAGTTCAAAGGTATTGTGACGCATGATTCTTCTACTAAGGAGAGCCCTATTGTTCAATCGTCTGAAATTAAGCAGTCACCAACATACGTGGGAGTTGCTAGTGGATCACAACATGTTCCTACTACAAGTACCCAGTCTATTCGTGCCAAAGGTAAGTCTAATTTTCGTGCTATTACAGTTGATAATATTTTTAATGGTGTTGACGTATCCGTTCCTCGTAAGGTGGCTGAAACAATTAGTACTAAATTTGATAACACCTTGTATGGGTATTTCATTGGTAAGCGTATTGCATTCCTAGTGGTTGAGTATTTTGTCCGTAACAATTGGGCTAAGTATGGTCTAAAGCGTATTATGATGAATGTAAAAGGCTTCTTTTTCTTTAAGTTTGACTCTCAGGTTGGCTTGGAGGCTGTCTTAGAAGGAGGTCAGTGGATGATAAAGAACATCCCTATTATTCTTAAAAAGTGGACCATGAGTACTAGTTTGACGAAAGAGGAATTAACCCGTATCCCGGTATGGGTTAAGCTTCATGATGTTCCATTACATGTATTCTCTAAGGATGGTATTAGTATTATTGCTACACATATTTGTAAGCCTATTATGCTTGATTCCTATACTAGCTCTACGTGTATTGACTCTTGGGGTAGGAGTAGCTTTGCTCGTTGTTTAATTGAAATTGACTCTCATGCTCCCCTTAAGGAATCTATTACTGTTGGGGTCCCTATATGGATAGCCTTGGATTTTCTACTGAAACTATTAGGGTGGAATATGAATGGAAACCTCCTAGGTGTGACATTTGTTTGATATTTGGCCATTCTGTGGATACTTGTCCCAAGAAAGTTGTGACTGCACCAGTTGTAGAGGAAAATAATGATGGATTTCATATGGTTGGGAAAAAGGGTAAAGCTAAAAAGAATGCTAAGGATAATAGAAGTGGTAATTTATTTAACGGGGTTCTTGTTGGTAAAAATATGCACTATAGGCCTAAACCTGTCTCCACCCCTTCTATTAGCAAACCTGCTCAAGGAAATGCTAGTACTAGTGCGGGTCAGCTCCCTAACCCAAATGTGACAACATCTAACCCGGTAGGTCCTTCTACTTCATATAATACTTCTAGACATACTGTCCTAAATGCTGAGGTGAATAAGGATAGCCAACCTGCTCGTAATGTTACTCATAGTTCTAACTATCCTACACCTAAAGTAACTAACCCAACTTTGGCTGCTAATGTGACTACATCTAACCTGTTTGGTTCTTTGGCTATTGATGATGATGTTGATGATAATAAAGATTTGGATGAGGATGATGTGGTTGAAAATGTGTTTGATGAATCGGGCAATTTATATGATAAACCGGGGGCAAGCACTCCTGTTCTGAATGTTCTTGATGTTTAGTATCGCCTCGTGGAATATAAGGGGCTTGAACCACTCCCCTAAACAAAAAGAGGTTAGACAGGTTGTAAATGAAAATAATCTTAGTGTGTGTGCTGCTTTGGAATCTCACGTGGATGCTTCTGTGGTGTATGATACATGTCGTAATGTGTGTCGTCGATGGAAGTGGACGTCTAATGGTAGTCTTTGTGATAAGGGGTCTCGTATTATTCTTGGTTGGAATGATGACATTGTTGATGTTATGATTATGTCTCAAACTAACCAAGTTATGCATGTGCAGGTTAATATCCGTGCGGACAACAAAACCCTATTTTGTTCTTTTGTGTATGCAGATAACTATTACATTAATTGTCGTGCACTTTGGAGCGACCTTGTTTATCATGCTGGTTTTATGCGTAGTAGGCCTTGGGTCTTGTTGGGTGACTTTAATGCTGCTCTTAATTTGGAAGATCACCCAAGTGGTGGTTATGCTCCTGACATTGCTATGCGTGAATTTAAAGATTGTGTTAAGAGTATGGAGGTTGCGGATGTTAATAGAACTGGGCTTCATTTTACATGGAACCAAAAACCGAAAGGCTCTAAGGGAACTCTGAAGAAAATTGATAGGATTATGGGTAGTTTACAGTTTTGTGATACTTTCCCGGGTTCCTTTGCTATCTTCCAACCTTATCGTATCTCGGATCATTCTCCTTGTGTGCTTCGTATTCCTCATGTGGCTAAGCTCAAACCCAAACCTTTTAAGTTCTCTAACTTTCTGGTGAATAAAGAGGGCTTTCTTGATACGGTTACGTAGGGGTGGAATATTAATGTCAATGGTTGTGCTATGTATCGTGTTGTCAAACGTTTGAAGGGGCTGAAAACCCCTTTTCGTAAAATGTTACACAATCAAGGTAATCTTCATGCGCGGGTTGATAATCTTCGTAAGGAATTAGACGAGGTACAAATGGCGATTGATACGGATCCTTTCAATTCAGCCCTTCGTGATGAGCATGCTCATTACCTTCTAGCCTTTAAGGAGGCTACGCTTGATGAAGAGAGATTTCTTAAGCAAAAATCTAAAGTTCAATGGCTCCATGCAGGTGATTCTAATACGACTTATTTTCATAATATTGTTACAATTAAATGTGCTCGTAATCGAATTGAATTGGTTCGAGATGCGGCTAATGTTTTGTATGAAGGTAATGCGGCTGCAGGAGCGTTCGTTTCTCATTATGAGTAGTTTCTTGGTATTGAAGGGGATTGTAGTCCTCTAGAGGATCATGATTTATTCTCTAATGTCCTTGACCAGCATATGGCTGATTATATGGTTCGTGATGTTACGGATGCTGAAATTAGGGAAGCTTTGTTCTCGATGGGGGATGATAAAGCCCCAGGTCCCGATGGTTACACTGCTGCCTTCTTTAAGAAAGCTTGGGATGTTGTAGGAATTGATGTTACGGGTGCTATTCGGGATTTTTTTACTAATGGTAAGATTCTGAAGGAAATCAATCACACCATTATATCCTTGATTCCTAAAGTGTCTACCCCTTCTAAGATTAATGACTATTGGCCTATTTCGTGTTGCAATGTTTTATATAAAAGCATTAGTAAAATTATTGCTAATCGCATTAAAGAGGGTCTTGGTTCTTTGGTTAGTATTAATCAGCCAGCATTTGTTCCTGGGCGGCGTATTTCTGATAACATATTGCTTACAAAAGAGCTTATGCGTAATTATCATAGAGGGAGAGGTTCGCCAAGATGTGCTTTTAAAGTGGATATTCAAAAAGCATATGATACGGTCGACTGGGCTTTTCTTAAGTCAATTATGGTCGGTTTTGGTTTCCATCACAAAATGGTCGAATGGATCATGGTTTGTGTAGCATCTACATCGTACTCTATATGTGTTAATGGTGATCTCCATGGCTGGTTCAATGGTAAGCGTGGTCTTACACAAGGAGACCCGTTATCTCCTTATTTGTTTACGTTGGTTATGGAGGTTTTAACCCTTATCTTGCAGAAAAAGGTTTCTAATTCAGCGGATTTTCAGTTCCATCATTTATGTGAGCAGCAGAGGATTATTAATCTTTGTTTTGCAGATGATCTTTTCTTATTTTCTAGAGGCCATCCAGGTTCAGTTAATGTTATTATGCAAGCTCTGGAGGAGTTCAAGAATGTTTCGGGTCTTGTCACGAGTATCCCTAAAAGTACAGCTTTCTTTTGTAATGTTTCTAATGCTTTGAAAGCTACAATTCTCTAGTCTATGCCATTTGCAGAAGGTTCTCTTCATGTTAGGTACCTTGGTGTCCCTCTTATATCGTCCAGACTTCTGTATAGGGATTGTAAGGTTCTTGTGGAAAAGCTGGAAAGTCGTGTGAATGATTGGCGTAATAAATTTCTATCACTTGCGGGAAGGCTTCAATTGGTCAGATCGGTTTTGTCCTCAATGCATATATATTGGACTTCGGTCTTTATCCTTCCTACTCGTATAATTCATGATTTGGAACAGCTTTTGAGGGGTTTCTTATGGTGTCAAGGTGAAATGAAAAGGGGTAAGGCCAAAGTTGCTTGGGAATCCGTTTGTAAGCCTCAACAAGAAGGTGGCCTTGGTATTCGTCGTTTGGCTGATTTTAATATTGCTCTTATGACAACGCACATTTGGAGTATTTTAACCCATAAGAAGTCCTTGTGGGTTAAATGGATTCATTCATATAAACTCCGTGGTAGAAGCTTTTGGGATGTTCCTTGCTTGGGTGATGTTAGTTGGGGTTGGCGTAAGCTTCTTGCAATTAGACCCAAGGTACGTCCTTACATATGGCATAAGATCAATAATGGTAAAACCACTTCTGTATGGTTTGATATGTGGTGTGATTTAAGCCCTATCCATGATATGCTCACTGCTAGAGACATTGTGCGGACTGGTTTTAGCTTATCGGATTGGTTACCAAGATTTCCGAATTTATTTAGCCTCCCGGTTCCTAATATTCTTGATGATACTGATGATGGGTTAATTTGGCGTGATTTGGAGGGCAATTTTAGACAATTTTCAGTTGCTTGTGCTTGGGATTCTCTTCGTACTAGGGCTGATCGGGTTGGGTGGTTTAATATTCCATGGTTTCCTCATTGTATCTCCCGACATGCTATACATTTGTGGCTGGTTATTAGGCAGAAGTTGAAGACACAAGATAGGCTGCGAGAATCGGATGTTGGCCCTGATGTTGATCTGAATCTTCTTCAATGCCCTCTGTGTGATGCGGTTCCGGATTCTCACCCTCACTTGTTTTTTGAGTGTCAATTTTCTTTGCAGGTTTGGTTAATGGTCCGGAGTTTATCCGGAATGGATGGCGTCCCTCCTAGTTTGGATGAGGTTCTTACGTTACTCATTCATATATCTAAGGGTCGTTCAGTTCCTAGCATACTCTCTTGGTTATTACTTGCTGCTACTGCTTATTACTTATGGATGGAACGCAATTCAAGACTTTTCAAGAGGAAGAAGTCTACCGTTGCTGAAGTGGTTCAAGTAATTGTCAATACCGTCCGGTTGAAGCTGGTTACCTTCAAATTTAAGAAGATAACCCCTCGGTCTCGCCTACAGTTGGATAAAAGGAAGATTACAAGCTCTTGTCTTATTCACGAAGGGAGTGCCAGGTAAGTGTTGTACTCTTTTTCCCTTATCCAAGGTTTTTTCCTATGGGTTTTTCTTGGAAATGGTTTTTAAGGAGGCAAACTTCCTGGGTCGCCTTGCTCCCTTCGTGCCTATGGGTGGATGCGGGACGTTCGCTTGATTCAAGATTTTTCTTATTTGTATACCTAGTTAGGTGATTTGTAATGCAGCTATGTTTGTTGTGTTTATGGCCTGTCATAAGCACTAGTTTATCAAGCTTTTTGCTTGAGGTTAATGTGGTACTTCAGCCACATTCCATTTGTACTTAACTTTTTTTGGTTATATATTTACCGGGGTAAACCCCTTTACCAAAAAAAAAAAAAAAAAAAAAAAACTTAAAACTTTTTCAGACCTTTTACACTCTTACTCATCAACCTCCAACAACATTCAAAAATTGAAGAGACCAAGTTTCTAGATTTTTCATAAAAAAATCACACATGCAAAATCAAAACGCTACAAATCTAAAGTTTCAATCTTTTATATAAAAGCTCAAAAGGGTATTAATTTAAGATAAAATTTTGGGAGTACCCAAGTTGACCAACGAGTTACCCTTTTCTAGACATGGACATTTTTTTTCTTCCAAAAAATAGACATGGGCTACTTTGGATCTAGGCTACCATAGTTTAAATCATGACACGTGTCCACTTATAAAAATACACAAAGTATAAGTGTGTAAGCTATGTGTAAGACTTGTCCCCTATGTGTAATTCGGGCTACTACTATTCTGTCGGGGCTACCAGGACCCTGGGCTACCCTTTTTTGTCGTTTTGTGAAATTTCAAACTAAAAAATTAATAAAATATTGACCCAGTACAATTGGTTGACCCGTGTCTTGGGCTACTTACATTTAATATGCTAGGCGACTGGTTGGTAGAAAAGTGTACTTTTCTGATCCACCTTTATAAAATACCATGAAATCTACCTCAAAAATTGTGTATTGTTATTTTTATACACAAATACACATATACAAATACACAAATACATCATTTTCTTATTTATATAAAAATCAAACACACACACATGCAAAATTTTAAAGTTAGCCTATTTAACACACCACCGGATATTCAAATCACTTAGCGTATTCAACACATCACAACAACTACAGATCTAAACACACACGAGATCTAACTCAAACACACACACACACAAAACGAGAAGGTCTAACCCAATCAAACACAAAGGGAAGATCTGAAATGCAACAGATCACAATCTCAATTCATCTTCTTCCTCTAGACACGCAATAACTATTCATCTTCTTTGACGTTTAACTCTGACCGATCTATCTTAAAAAATGTTTTATAAGGTATGTTTTTGTGTATTTTACGAAACCTATGTGACTTACTTTTTTATATCACAATTTTAGGATAATATATTACAAAAACCTAAATGTCATTTTATGTTCTTTTTAGGTGTTTGTTTCTATTGCGTCTATTTTATGGTTGTGTTGTTTCTATGGCTGTTATCATATGCTTATTTTGTATCTTTGGTTGTTAGTATGGTCTGGTGATATCGTAGAAGTTTATTCCTTTAGGGTTTTGTTTGTATTGTGTCTATTTTAGGGTTTCAGTATGATTTGGTTACATCATAGAAGCGTATTATTTTAGGGTTTTGTTTGTATTGCGACTATTTTAGTGCTTATCGTATCATAAATTTTATTGTTATGGTTGTGTTGTTTATGTGGCTGTTATCATCTGCTTATTTTGTATCTTTTATGTTTTCAAAATAACGTGTTAAAATTTAAAACCTCATTTATATGTTATTGCAAAATTAAACTTCACACATTTGAACAAAACAATTTTCAAAATTAAATGTTGAAAACCTTTGGTCATGTCTTTGTGGTCAATCTAAGTGTTGCGACTATAGTAGTCAGTGGTTATTCTATGGGAATCTTTGGGGGACAAAGGGTTACTTCGGGCTTGGGAGCAGTTGTAAGTCCGTACATCCTTGAACCATAGATGATCTGTTTACTTAACTCGGTAGTTGGGCCCAGATATCGAGCCTTAAATTATTCTTTGCTTATACACGGCAAAGGTATTCTGTACTCTCGATTAGGTTCAATCTACTCGGGAAACTGTGCTCAAAATATTAGTGATTGAAACTCAAAGGACGTAATTCAAATTTCCACTTAATTTTGAAATTTTTTTGAAAATTATGTGAACTTTAATTTTCCACCAACCAAATACAATAAATATACCAACTATTTGAAACTAGATAAATGTAATACGGATTTTTCTATTTTTTCCCATCTTAAGGCTCATAAAGTCGTCCTGCACCTTTAATCTCTTTTTCATAGCCAAAAGATGTAACCCTAAAAGTTTCTCTCGTTTTGGCGACTTTTGGAGAAAAAAACGATTCCTTCATAAATCGATTAACCTGATTCGAAGATTCTTAAACTTTAATTTAATTGATTATTGTTTTAACCATCGTGGGTCAGTGTTACTTTTTAGATTCATTTTTAATTGCCAAGAGTTGCTAATGTTGGTCGGCAAAACGTTGGTTTATCTTTCTAATTCTTTAATAGTGTTTTGTCCCAACAAACCTATTGGTCGATCTTGCTTTCTTTCCTTTTATCCACCGAGTAACAATGTTTTCTTAATTATTTAAGGGACATCGTGGGTCGGTGTATATTAGTTTTTTTATCACATCACCAGTTTGGTTTCTATTTATTCGCTTATGAGTTTATTGGTTGCTGATTGGTCCTATTTGCTTTTATCTTTCATCCAATGATCGTGGGTCGGTGGTATATGGTATTGCATTTATTTAGAATCATTGTTACTTCGACCATAATTGAACCGTGTATTATTCTTGGGTTGCTGTGCTATTCATGCGAAACCCTATCATTAGGGTTTCTTATTTTTCATGCTGATTGGTGATCTTGGATCGGTTTGTGAATGTACATGTTAACTATGTTATGGCTGTTTATATCTGATTTTTAGTTGTGTAAGTGGGTTATAGAGAGATTGTAAGTTAAGTTTATGGGTAGCTTATTCAAAAACCCTAATTCGTGTTTCATTCACAAGAGTTGGTGCTGATTCTTCCTTGATTCTTGGTTAAGGCAATTTTGGGTCTGTTCGTTGAAGATAATGAATCCCTAATTATTAGGGTTTCGTTTGATTGCTGGTCTTGTGATCGATTGTGTAAGTTAGGGTTGGAAAACCCTAGGTGTGTTTATGGCAGGTTGTTCATATCGACTGCCCTATTTTGTGTAAGAGGGCTCGTGCAACTGTTATGCAACATTCTTATCCATGGGTTGCTTGGTTCGTCTTGGTTGATGATTGTTATTGCTGGAAGTTGGGGTTTGTTAAACCCTATTATAGTCCTTAAACTAGTCTTCTTGCATGGTGTTGTGGTTGGATTGTAGTTTTGGGTTTCTACGTTCTTTGGCAGATTCTAACTTGGAACTCATGTTGAGCCACTTCTACAAGTGGTCACGGATGGTTAGGAGATGTTATTGTGGATGTGCGTTGGTTTTATACGTATTTGTTTGTTATTCTTATTGGTGTTCAGTTTTACATCTCAACCTACACCTTTGGAGCGAGTTTTGAGCTTGCTGCTCTATCCGTGGTTTTAGAGTCCCTCACCAACCGTTGTGTGAAACTTGTGAATTGTACTTCAATTTGAGGACCATGATATTGTATATTTACGACGCTGGAAGTTTGGACTACTATGGTGATTTGAAGATTCAAGTATTTCTACTTGGTAAAAGTTAATTCACCCGGTAAATTCATTCAACATTGAAGTACAATTGACATGGTGAATTTTTTAATAACTACCTAGCTATCATTGTTCAAATGTCTGAACCACATCCATGTGAGCGCACCACCATCTTCCAAGTCCACAACCATTGGCAGTTATAAGTGTACCAAGGACTCGATCACGCTTTATATTGTAAGTTATAGGAATGATGTTGCATTCCTATAGGAGAGTCTGTAAGTGTCCTAAGGGACTGAGATGAGGGATTCACCCTCATCCTTTGTACTTCAATGTTTTTGGTGTAATAGTATTTTGCCAGGGTGAATTAACCCTTTTACCCAAAAAAAAAAAGCTCATGAAGTCATATATTATGATGTTTGTGGTCCACTTGGTACCTCGCTCGAAAACCTATTGGGAGTCTTTTGATTCTCCAATTAGGGAAGACTCCTTCCTTATTTTTTTTAAAGGCAACATTATATATAGAACCCCAAAAGAGAAAAATACAAAACAAGGCATCTCTCCTCAATCAAACAAGATAATTAAAAGAGGAAGAGATCCAAGAAAAAATACAACCAAATAAATGTTGACAACTTTTTCACAAAACTAATGAAACTAACTAGCTTATACTTTGATCAATACAACAGCAACAATTTGCAAGAACAGTGCAAGATAAATGGCTAGGCCCACAAAGAGAATAAAATCTCCAATGAACATGGACCATGAGACCATCTAAGATACACAACCAAACACACGAGAACATATCCAATGAGATTTGCAGCAGATACCAATTATGCAGACACAACATATCAGAAGAAACTATGCAGCAGACCCCATTTATACAGATACAATCAGGCCACTCAGTACCTTATAATGAGGATTGAGAACTCGAAATTGTATGTGTTATTGATTTAAGGTATATAATATTATATGTGTTATTGTAGTTTATATGAGTTGATAATTTTGGCCAGTTGCGCAATAGGTGTATTTAAGAGGCTGTAATGATAATTATCTAATTCAAAATCATTCAAATGATGCGATTTTCCATATCTTGGGGCGGGGGGGGGGGGGGGGCAAATTTTATTGAAAATTTTTGCAACCATGGTGGTTACATCCTGATGTTTATTGTACTTAATGATTTATACAGATCTGAGCCTCGTTATTACATACGAATATCAATCATGGGTTAGATATTGTATGTGTACGCTTACTGGTTTTGAATTCTGTATATGTTATGTGTTTGTTTGAAATATGTATTTGTGATATATAAGAGTTGTGATGACAAATATTTTATTTGATCATTCAAATGATGCGATATTCCGTATCTTGGGGGCAATTTTATTGAAGTAATTTTGCAGCCATGGCGGTTATATCCTGATATTTTTGTACTTATTGATTTTTACAGACTTGAGCCTTGCTAATGGATATCATAATTAATTTTTGTGTTTGTAAAGTATGCTATAAATGATAGATCTTTAGAATCTCAAAGGAGTTGATAATGTTTGGCAAAATAAAAGAACACAAAATATATTACAGATCATTATGTTACTTACCTTTTTGGACAAGAGACAAAATATATTTTGATGTTATGAATGTGAACAAATTTAGGGTTAGATGAAAAGTAAGATGAAAGTGATATCTTTAGACAATAAAGAATAATTGTACTTTGTGTTTCCTGACCACATGACGACATGTATGTTTGAGTTATCTTATGCAACATTCAGTGTGGGTTTTTTGGTGAGAAAATTATGAAAATGCCCCGGTCGCCCAACAAGTTATTGTTTTCTAGACACAGATATTTTTTTTTCGAAAAAATATTTTCTTTGGGTAAAGGGTTTATCCCCGGTAAATATATAACCAAAAATAATGTTAAGTACAAATGGAATGTGGCAGACGTACCATATTAACCTCAAGCTAAAAGCTTGATAAACTAGTGTTTATGACGTGCCATAAACACAATAAACCTAGCTAAATTACATCACCTAACTAGGCATAAAACAAGAAAAAAACTTATAGCAAGCGAGCATCCTGCATCCATCCAAAGCACAAAGGGAGCAAGTCAACCCAGGAAGTCTGCCTCCTTAAAAACCCTTTCCAAGAAAAACCCAAAGGGAAAAACCTTGGAGTAGGAAAAAAGAGTACAACCCTTACCCGGCACTCCCTTCGTGTATAATACAAACACTTAGAATCTTCCATTTATCAAGAATCATACGAGCCCGCGGGGTTATCTTCTTGAACTTGAAGGTAACCAGCTTCAACTGAATGGTAGAGACAATAAATTGGACCACTGCAGCTACGGTAGACTTCTTTTTCTTGAAAATCCTTGAATTGCGTTCCATCCAAATGTAATACGTAGTAGCAGCGAGAAGTAACTGAGATATGATACTAATAACCGAACGCCCCTTTGATATAGGAATAAGGAATGTGAGAGCATTATCCAACGAAGGTGGGACAGCATCCATTCCAGATAAACCTTGAACCTGCAACCAAACCTGCATAGAAAACTGGCACTCCAAAAACAAGTGAGAGTGAGAGTCCAGAACCAATTCACATAGCGGGCATCTAAGCAAGTCCAAATCAACATTAGGCCCAACATCCCATTACCGCATCCTCTCTTGTGTCTTTAATTTCTGCTTAATAACAAGCCACAAATGTATAGCATGCCTAGGAATACAATGAGAAAACCAAGGAATATGATACCACTCCACCAAATCAGCTCTTAGGCGAAGAGAATCCCAAGCACCCGAAACCGAGAAACGACATAATTTACCATCCAAAGCGCACCATAATAAATCATCATTCGTATCGTTAAGAAGATTTGGTACCGGGAGAGCAGCAAAAAGTGGAAACCTAGATAACCAGTCAGAAGTCCATCTCTAAACACCATTATCAATCAAATCAGAAATCGAGGCCCATAAATTTAACTCAGCCCGAGCAATATCTCTAGCAGTAAGCGAATCACGAATAGGGCTTAACTTAAACGACATATCAAACCAAACATATGTAGCCTTTCCATTATTAATCTTATGCCAAATGAAAGGACGTACCTTGGCTCGAATTGCAAGAAGCTTTCGCCATCCCCAGCTAACATCACCCAAGCAAGGGACATCCCAAAAGCTTCTACCATAAAGTTTATAAGAATGAATCCACTGAACCCATAAGGACTCTTTATGAGTCAAAATACTCCAAATATGCGTAGTCATAATAGCAATGTTAAAATCATCCAATCTACGAATACCTAGGCCTCCCTCATGCTTAGGCTTACAGACAGACTCCCAAGCAACTTTGGCCTTACCCTGAAATTCTCCTTGACATCATAGGAAACCCCTCATAAGCTGCTCCAATTCATGAATGATACGAGTAGGAAGGATAAAAACAGAAGCCCAATATAAATGCATTGAGTTAAAATCATGACATAGGCTACTTTGGATCTGGGCTACCTAGTTAAAATCATGACACGTGTCCACATTTAAAAGTACATCAAGTACAAGTGTGTAAGCTATGTGTAAGACTTGTCCCCCTATGGATGTTGTGAGCTACTATTGTCCCCCTATCTAAGACTTGTATGTAAGAGGCTGTGATGATAAATGTCTTATTCAATTATGCAAATGATGCGATTTTTCGTATTTTTAGGGGGTAATTTTATTGTATTATTTTTGCAGCAATGGTGGTTATATCCTAATGTTTTTGTACTTAATGATTTTCACAGATCTGAGCCTCGTTATTACATACCAAAATAAAGCATGTGTTAGATTTTGTATGTGTTGGATACGCTAACTGATTAACAAGTTTAATACCGTATGCACCATAAGTATTTGGTTATCTGGTGTTATGTTAGATACACTAACTGATTTTGAATTATGTATATGTTATGTATTGTGTGTTTGTTTGATATTTATGTATTTGTGTATTTATGATATGTAAGAGGCTGTGATGACAATTATCTTAATTTATCAAGCAAATGATGCGATTTTCCGTATCTTGGCTGGGCAATTTTTATTGAACGTATATCTAGGTTGTTATTGCCTGGTGCTTTCATAATAATAATAGAAATCGGCGTGGATTTGATTCGTTGGGTGGTTTTGTGCTATGGGATGTCGACAAGCTCTCGGTTATGGTATGGGTTGCTTGGCAGTTTCATATTCATGTTCGTGGGTTTTGTGAGTGGGATGTCAAGTTATTAGGGTTCTTGGTCAAAATCCCTTGTTATATCTTCTCTCAGATATGTTCTTAGTGGCGATTTTCTTATGTGGTGGTCGTGAGATTTGATTATGTTGGGACCTTTAGGGTTGGTTTAAATCCTATAACTCATTTTAGGAGTGATCCGATCTGCATTGTTCTACTGGTCTTCCATGAGTATATTTTATTCATTATTTGATGTATCTTGTCTTAGACATGTTGGATTGGGATCTGATCGTGGTTGATGTAAATCGCTATAAGTGTTTGGCTTTGTGATACTTTGGCGATTTGGGTCATGGATGTTTGGTACTAGATGTACTAATGGGGTGTTCTGCTGCATTTTATTCAGATTCTGCCTTTCTGGGTGGTCGTTTAATATGTAGCATGAACATAAATGGAAGTTGTATATCAGATTTGTGGTTTAATGATCTGGTTATTATCCGTATACATTGGTTTTTTCGTCCTGGTGTTGTGCATGTTTCGGACTCTGTGGGACCAGGTCGAATTGATGATTGATGGTGTTGATCATCATGTTGTTCGAGTGAGCATTTTTTGGTCATCTTTGATGAATACTTGTTCTCCTATTTTTATGTTGAACGTGTTCTTAAGGATTTATTATTTGCGTGTGGTGATCTATATGCTCGTATACGTGTGGTATTGCGGTCATGGTTTGGCATGGTGCGTGATACCATTGGCAAGTTTCTATGATGGCTATGAAGATTCAGGCGATTTTACCTGAGTAGGACGTATTTTCTTTATTTTATCATAGTTGTTGTAGGTTGTAAGTTTTATTTTTAAGTTATAAGAATGGTATGTCATTCTTATGTAGCGGTTTCATGTAAGTTTCCTTTGTGGACTAAGTTGAGGGAGTCACCCTCATCTATTGTACTTCAACGTTTTTTGGTGTAATAGTATTTTTACCAGGGTGAAAAATCCCTTTTACCCAAATTTTTTTTTAATTGAAATAATTTTGCATCCATGGCGGTTATACCTTGATGTTTTTGTACTTTATTATTTTTATAAATCTGAGCCTTACTAATGCATATCACAATATACACTAAGGTAGCATACTTTGGTAGTTGTTATGGAAGTTTATTTGAGTGCAATATACTGGTAATAGACTGTTGTTAGCCTATCTGAATGTGAAACCATACAAATTTGTAAAAGAAGAATGTACTCCAAAAGTGTCGTTTATAGTCTTGATGCTACAATCAGCATCTCCAAATACACCTTTAAATTATGTTTAAACTTACGTATTTGATCTCTTGAACACCGACCAAATAGCTTAAACCACCATTTGGTAGTGTGACAACTAGTAATTTAGGGATCCCTTTTAAGTACCACATTGCGTTAATTAAAACGAATAACAAACTTTTAGAAATTATTTTTGGAGTTATGTTAAACTATATTGGTATCGTTGATTTGACTTCGTGGATCATTATGACGATTGAATGATTTATGATATGTTGATGTTATGTTTATATTAGACACTACGCGAGTCGGCACAATATAAACCTAATAACGCAAGAAATATTAACGTTTTACTCATTAAACGAAAATAGATGTGTTTATGATCATTTTTCACGGAAAAATAGATTTAAAAATAATGGCGCAACTTAGAAAACTATTCGGTCACATCTAGAATGTTTTACGAGCCTTTAATCGTGTTTTGGGAAAGATTAAAAACATTACGACAATGGTCCTTGTGTTATTAAACCGACGCCCCCTTGTGTTTCAAACATATTAAAACTAATGTCCCTAGGTGGATAAAACCCTAACACGCCTTTCTTTCTTCCTCATTCTACCAAACCCTAAAAACAAAACACCCTCTTTTTTCTCTCTTTGTAGCCGCCGCTGGCCAAGCTTCCACCACGATCACCGCCGGTCACCACCTTACACCGCCACCACCATCATCATCCTTGTGACTCCCTTGCCACCTCCCACCACCACACGCGCCAAAAACCACCACTACCGCCACCTTTTCCACCCACGCGCCACCCTTTTTATTTATCCTTGTTGTGTACGAGTAGATCGAGAAGAAAAGGTAGGAAAAAAACGAGTTACGCTCGTGTGTGACTCGGTGTGAGTAGATTCGTGACTCATCGAGTCACATTTTTATCATTTTTGGTTAGGGTTTAAGGACTAAACGAATAGAAACATCATTTGATTAACAATAACGTAAAAGAAATATAGTTTGGTATCATGTGCCGTGTATATCGAGTTGGAGTCGAGGTTGTAATCGTTATTGTTGTTATTGTTATGTGTTCATTTGGATATAGTTTGGTTCTTATTATTGTTGTTGTCGTTGGAGAGAAGCCGAGACCAAAGGGTCCGTTTGGTTCTGTTTGTGTGTAGCTGAGGGTAAGCCGAGACTAAAAAAAGTCCGTTTGGGTTGTTGGGTTGTAGCCAAGAGGTAGACCGAGACCATTAGGGTATCGATGTCGGGTTTTTGATTGATATTGAAGTTGGATGATGTTATTGTTGATGTTGAGTTTGGACTTGAAATGGAGTTGGATTGTTGCGGATTGATGAGTTGTTGAGCCGTACGTTTAGGGCCGGTAACCGTTATGATTGGCGATATTTGGACTTGTTTGTGCAACGTCAGTGTCACCGTGACTTTCTAGTCTCAGTTGACCCCGACAAAGCTGTAACATGGACTTTAGTTATATTGGACACTATGACTTATTAAAGCCCGAGAGTAATGACTCGGACTTGTGAACTCGAAACGAATAATAACTCGAAATGGATTAGTTGGAAACTTATATATATATATATATAAACTAGCCGAGTACCTGCGCCTAGCGGCAGCGGTTTCTAGTTTTTGACAAATCCTAGTTGCATCCTTATTTGTGTGCGTGTATTGGTAGTTTCACGAAAAGTTCAACGGTGGTAGTCCAAGTTGAATCAGAAGTACGAATCTCATTCTTTTTATTTTATTTATGAATGTGCAATTTCGTTGTGTCCTAGCGCTAATTTGTGCAACGCAGACCACCTACACCACCAAAACCACTAAAGATTGCGTTCAGATCTCACTTTTTGAATCAAATATATTTTAGTGATTACTCTATGTTTGATCTCATATAAAACCAGTTTCATTTGTATACAAATCTTAAACTTTAAACAAAAAACTATTAGCCACTTGTGTAACCTTTTGAAGGTGATTTGCACACTTCACAAAATGATTGGAACACTCTAATTTATTGTGTGTGGACATTGTTACCCTGACAGTTATCCACATTTTCACTCATGTAAAGGTATAAATGTCCAAAAATAATAATTTAAAGTGTATCAATTATTTTGTAAAATATGCAAATCATCTCTCATCATTTTTACCATCAACTTTAATTATATTTCGTATATTTTTTAATTACCTTCAACTTTAATTATACTCCGTATCTTTTTGCTTTTCGAAGTGTGAACTATATACATGTATTTTATTAGTTGATAGTTATATTTTGTTTGTTGAAAAACGAATTCTTAAATCAAAAGAGATGTGATTTGCACATTCTTAAAAATGATTGAGACACTTAAATTTTAACTATTCGGATATTTATAACCTTACAAAATATACATAACTAAAAATAATGTGAGGATATAAATGTCCAAACACTCAAAATTTAATTGTCTCAATTATTTATGAAAGTGTGCAAATCACCTTCCAAACAAAAAATTAGCTTTTTATTTTTCAAAGTTCAATACCTTATCTCAAGCTACATTTACTTGTCAATAATAGGCTAATAGTTAACTTTTTGATGACCATCTCTTGAGAAATAAATTGTAAAGTTGATACAGTTGTATATTTAAAAGTAAAAATTGTAAGTTGATATAATCCACATGACATGTCTTGTTTTCTTGCTAGACAAAATTGCTTTGTACATATACCGGTGAATGATACCGGTAAAAATTGTCTGTTTTCCTTGTTGACTTACTTGAGTATTATCGCATTAATATTTCTCAACTATCGGTTCTCGGCGCGTGTAGAGTTACTCACTTTGAGATCTTATGTCGTGTTCATAGCATTACTCCCACTGTTACTCTGTTTCGTTGTTTTTATGTTAACTCGAAGTTGAAAGGGTGGTTTTCCTTTAGTAAATGCGATGGTGTCCCTGCCCTTTGCACTAAAACTCTTGATTCTGTCAAAAATTGGAATGGTCGGTTTTTCTGGGTCGATGCCTTTACTTGTCCTGTCTTGTTCCCATGGCATTCTAGGAAGAATGTCTCTAAGGATCCTGTTCCTCACCCTGACGAGTATAATGCTGACCATTTTGCTACTCTTGCTGCTAATCCTTATCCCTTCCGGGCATTCCCTGAGCCCTTTCTTTGCTGGGTTGGTTTGAGTCGTTATTATACTTTGGGTGAGGATGTGTACCCTGAGTATCTCCGTGAAGATCAAACTGGTGAGTTTTATTTGCATTGCTTCTTTTTTTTAAACGAATATACTTTACTTTGAGTTGGCCCGAGTATGTTCAGTCCCCGGAGCCTCTAAAGGCCCCGATGACCACCCGTCCGCGTCGTGAAGGGGGACCGTCTATTATTGAAGTTGTTGTTCGTCGCACCGTGCCACTTATCCCTATTGCTCCTGCTCGCACGGATGGTGAGTTGGAAGCTGATGTTAATCTTCTTTTTGAGCCGGAAGGTGCCAGTGTTTTTTTTTTGGGTAAAAGGGATTTTTCACCCTGGTAAAATGCATTACACCAAAAAACATTGAAGTACAAAGGATAAGGGTGAATCCCTCATCTCAGTCCCGCAGGACACAAACAAAAAAAACCACTATATAAGAGTGACACACCACTCTTATAACTAACCAATGAACATAAAAAATACAACGACTATAAAATTACAAATTAAAACTCAAGTAAAACACTTGATTCTTCACAAGTCGTCATAGAGGTCTATAACCTTCAACGATGCAGCCTTAGCCATGGTAGTACTAGAGAACAACACCAAACCACACCAAACAACTACAACGAACACCCATTGATCCGGAAAGGACCAAACCAGCAATGTGCATAACAAGCACATCAATACTACGACGTGATCCAATACCTCATCTGCTACACGTTCCAATGGAATGGAGCACTAGCTAAGAATGTAAACCAGTGTATCTTGATCAATCATAGACGAAAAAATAGGGTTGACGCACCCTAACTTACAAAAACATACACCATTCACCTGTTCCCATTGATCCACAAGATAATAATGTCGCCCAAGGATTCCAAAACCATCAACGTCAATTAGAACAAACAAAATATAGGGTATAAAGAACCACCCTAACTTCCAATACCATCGTATATCCATCCAAGATAACTCGAGCACATCCCAACACCCTTAGGTCTATGAAATATATGATACAATAACCAACAACAAGGGTGTAAACGAACCCAACACCCAATAACATCGAACACATATCTGTTGCTAACCCACAAACGTTATAGCAGCCATGGAAGGACAAACTGCCATAGACGAGCAATAGAATCATCATCAACATAGTAAGCAACAAAACACGACTTCCAGTAGCCTGTTATAGGGTTTACCCAACCCCTAATTTCCAAAACGTCCATCAATACTAGCGAAACGAATGATCATAGAAGCCTATAAAACATATACGAATAAAGCAGCTTCATGACCAAACTAGTAACATCCATTCAATACCAATACATGTGAAAAGACAACCGAACTGCCTCAGCTTAGAATATAACGACCAAACCCTATAACCTAAAGTAATAACTATTCGTGACAATCAAACCTGATAGATAAGGAACAGCGATTATTCATGACCCCTATCACAACCACGCTTGTTGACCAACTAAGGCAGATCAGTAGCACGACAAACCCGATCAATCGGCCAGTAAAATAACCGGTATGCAAACATGATCATCTGAAACTGGAATAGCTGATTACAACTTACACGGAGAAGCCTCACTCAACAAAAGTGTGGTAGGAATAAGCCCAATATGACCATAATCACTCGGATCAGATGTAAATTCACCAACCCACAAATTAGCCTCCAACCCCACACCATAAGACTTCAATCAACATACACTAAATCATAGCCATCAAGACACTTCAAATCAACTTCATGCCATCCAGAGATCACCACCCAGTTAGAAAACCAGTGTATAACATCAACATCAATAGACACGTCTGAATCCGACATAAAAGATTGAACTTACACGATTAAGCCTTAAAAGACCAGGCTCCAAACAACTAGCCAAGTGTACCAATAACCAAAATCGTACACAACGACCAAAAGACCCATGTCTTACTGTAATCAGATCGAAGATGCTGATCATGACTAACAATAACCGGAATCAAAGTTGCATCCTATGTACATACTAGCAATAAAATTGATCCTGACATCCAATTCATACGAGAATAATAGCAGCATCAACATGACCAAGCTTGTAACTTCCAACAACAAACAACGATTGGTAGAAGAAGTAAGGGATAAATCGCCATAGGAGAGAGTCGTTTGACTAGAACCCCACTCTTAAATCGCTGTAAAACTGCACTAAAAGATAACAAACCATAGGGACATCAAATCAGCCCAAACGAACCAGAAAACCACTTTCTCAAACGCACCAAAACAGCATGAACCCATGTAGAGATCTGAGAATAAGTAATCAATGGTTTTGAACAGTCCTATCGAACCAGACATGATTTGAATCGCATCTAGGGTTAAATCTAACCCTAACATCCATGGGAATAGCCGCCCAAATGACCAAACTGTCACGACAAGTCCCCACAAAACCAAACTCTAGATCCACCAAATCAGAATTAGAGCCAAACAAGAGGAACCGAGCAAGGTCGCGTACTGGTTTTTGAACAAGAACCAAAACAAAACTTGAATTCCAAAACTCTCCACTCTTCACTCCCCCCTAAACACCAGACTTCCATCTCATAAAAAACCCACATATAATAGCACCTCAATTAAAAACATACAGCCAACCCATGCCAACCAAACAGGCCTAAAAAATAGTACCAATAAGCGTAAAGACCATAGATCCTACCCATCAGTAACGCCAGTAAACCCTAAGATAGGATACGATACCCTAAACATATAGGAGAAACCGAATACAGAGATGAAAGATAATAAGGGTTTCGGCTGGAAACAAAAGATATCAAAGCACACCAACAATCCATACAATACATCCCTTTATAACGATTGCATACCAAATCAGATCCAAGATCTAAAAAGGTAGAGAGGCGATAATAAAGGGAATAAGATCAGAGAGATAAAGGATATGAATGGCGACCAGAAAAAAAGGGACGATTTCTAACCTCTAAGATGAAAAAACGAAACACCAAATCTCATCAAAATCAGTATTTACAAGAATAAAATAACAAGGAACGCATGATTTATGGATGAGAGATGGGAATCGATTTTCCAGATAAAGGGTGGGTAGGGGAAGAGAAATCACCCCTAGTAGGGGGTTTTTACAATCATGTTCTGCAAGGTGCTAGTGTTGATACTAGTGGTGGATCATCTTTTGAGGCTACAGGTTCTGATGCTAACCCTTCTTCCTCTGGTCCTTTAAAAAGAAAAGAGGGGCCTTTGAATAGTGTTCCGGGACCATCTAGTCCTGCCAAGAGGCCTCATTTTGAATCTCAATCAGGTCCCTCCAGCAGTAACATTCCTGTTGGTGGCTTTCAGGAATTATTAAATAGTAGCGTTTTGGAGGCTGAGCTAGGCTATACGGCTCCCCACACTGGTCCTTTCATTACTTCTTCTATTTCCACCACCCCTGAGCGTGAGGTTGGGTTTTCTGTTGGTTCTTCTTTCAGGCATCAACTTGATATCGGTTCTCCTAAAAGGTTGGTTATTTCTTCTGATTCTAGTACTGCTGCTGCTGGAGCTGAGGTTACTTCTTGTACCAGGTCCGAGAATCTTTTGGGTGTTGTTACTACTGCTGCCACAACTGTTCCGGCTGCTATTCCTATATTGAAGAATGTTTCCCCTTTCCTCAATTCGTCTTCCAGTGGAGGGGCTAACCGTAGTGCCGAAGATCTTGTTGGACCTTCTGTTGGCCAACCTTTGGCTAGTAATGCCCAGGCTACTGTTGAGTTTGACCCCCTGTGCTCACAGGAGCGCCATCATCCGGAGTGGAAAGTATTGAACGGGTCTCTGATTGACAATCCCTTGGAATGCCGCGAGATTGTTGACGGTGTTGCTCCTCCGAAGTTTTCCTCTTTACTTCGTGAAATGAGCCATGACGATTTATTTTCAGATTTTGACCTTATGTCAGCTCGCCATTTGTGCTTTGGTTCTGAGTTGTGGACTTGTGCAGAACATTATCTACAAGAGAAGGAGAAATTATCCCCATGTGTGATGTTCAAGCTAACTTGATTCATGGGCTAGAGTCCCAATTGGCTTAGGCTGAATCAAATGCGTTTGAGATGTTGTCTCTTCGCGGTGAGGTAACATCTTTAGGGGCGGTTGTCAAATAAAACGAAGTGTTAAGTGCCAAGATCAAGGAGCTGGAAGCTTCTTCTGTCAGCCAAGACGTCGAGCGTGAACGTTTACGATGTGCTACCTCTATACTTGAATCCCGTAACGCTGAACTTACTATACAGGTTCTCTTGTTTTTTGTTTTTCTTTCCGTTCTTTCTTCTCCTCTCTTTTTTATTGACCTCCGGGATTTTCTTTACTAGGTACAAGTTTTGGACAGCGAATGTTTGGAGCTCCATCCTCGTGCTGCAGAGTTGGCTTGCTTGAAAGAGCTCTTTCTTAAGGTTGCCTTGTATTTAGAGGAAAAACTTTATCCGAGGTTGCTTACTGCTATGTCCGTTCGTCGTTGGTTATTGTCCGAAGGCTTCAAGGTTGCCGTATCTGGATGCTGGCGTTGGCAAGGTTATCTGGACGCACTGGTTGATGCTATCAGCTGTGCTGTTGATAAAGGGATACAAGATGGGCTTGTTGCCGGACATGTTCATGGTACGGCCAATACGCCTCTTTCCCGTGTTGCTGCTCTTAACCCTTCTGCCGAGGCTAACTATGAAAATGCTCTTCAAGTGCTCCGCGGTCTCCAGTTTCCGTTACTCTCTTCCTTAGAGGCTCTCAAGGATTCCTCTGTTGAAAACATCATTCGCTTGCTTCGTCCCGAGGTATCCTCTGATGATTTATCCCCTGTTGAGAAGCAGTTTTATTTGGAGCAGCTGGTCGTTCCTGCTTGTCTTTCTGGGGGTTCTTCGAGTGAGTCTTCCCTCTCTGCTTCAATCCAAGGTTGTTTTGATAGAGCTAAAAAAGCGAGGGAAGGTTCCCTTCATGA
Source organism: Chrysanthemum makinoi (assembly GCA_910596185.1). NCBI lineage: Eukaryota > Viridiplantae > Streptophyta > Magnoliopsida > Asterales > Asteraceae > Chrysanthemum > Chrysanthemum makinoi. The sequence goes on along the minus strand of OU343223.1, from coordinate 161,298,648 downwards.
CTGGTTGGCACTCCCGGATATTTGGTTTTCTTTTGCTGATCCTTCGTGTATAGAGCCTATAGTGGAATCAGTTCGTTTGTCCGTTCCTGAGCATGGTGGTATCGTTAGCGGCCTTGGTGCGGATACTTGTTCGCAAGCTGGGACAGATCCGTTTGTGAACCTTCCATTTAATAGTAGTTTTTTTATTGCGATTATGCTTTCTTGTTGTTTGGCCTACCGAAGCGCGGCGCTTTTGTTTCTTTTTATGTAGACAGTCTATTATATGCATATTTCTTTTGTTTCGAAACTTTTTGCTATTTAATCTTCACACTGATGTGTCTATTATAATAGTCTTTTCTGATAACTTGTGGGTTATTCGCCCGATACTGGATTTGCAATATCTCTTACATATCTTGAGGTAATTTGGAGGTTACTCAGCGTTTTGTTATTCAGAATAACATTGTATGGGTCATGCCCGTGTGTATGCGCGTCTTATGTACATATTTATTTTTTTTCAAATTAAATGATTAAAAAGAATAATTTTCTAAAGTAAAACTGGTGAAGGTAGCTAAGCTTCACCTTTTTTTCATTCAATAAAAAAGAACGAGACATTACAATATAAAAAGATAGGTTTAACATGAACCCTCCTTCACGGAATCCGCGAGGAATGGGTTGCTTACACTTGATGTATGTAACATCTCTTAAGATTGCAAACATTCCATGTCCGTGGGATCAGATTCCCCGCACGGTCCTTTAGCTTGTATGCGCCTTTTTCCTAATGCTTCCGTGACTACGTAGGGTCCTTCCCATTTAGGTCCTAGATTTCCTCCTTCTTCGGCATGACTTGCATCATTGTTTCGATATACTAGGTCTCCTGGTTTGAAACTTGTATTTCGGACTCTTGAGTTGTAATATTTCTCCAATTTTGCCTTGCTTTTTGCTTCACGTATTGCCGCTTGTTCTCTTCTTTCTTAAAGGAGGTCCAAGTTCATTTCCAGTGCCTCGTCATTTTCTTCTGTGTTTGCTTCTGCCGTCCTCTATGTGGGCATCCCTATCTCAGCTGGTATGACAGCTTCCGTTCCGTATGTTAACGAGAATGGAGTGTCTCCGTTGCTAGATTTGATCACTGTGCGATGTGCCCATAGGACGTGCGATAATTCATCTAACCAGTTTTTGCTTTTTTCTTCCAACCTAGCCTTTATGCCTTCCCCTACGCTTCTGTTTGCTCTTTCAACTGTCCATTTGCTTGTGGGTGTTTTACTGAAGCAAAGTGTTGTTTTATATCCATTTTTTCACACCATTCTTTAAATGGGTTGTCTCGGAATTGTTTTCCGTTGTCAGATATTATTTCTCTCGGGAGTCCGAACCTGCATACAATGTTTTCCCACACGAATTTCTAGATCTGATTTCCTGTTATGGTGGCTATCGAATTTGCTTCTATCCATTTTGTGAAGTAGTCTATTGCTACTTTGAGGAATCTGACTCTCCCAGGCCCTTCCGGTAGAGGTCTTAGAATGTCGATTCCCCACTTGTGGAACGACCATGGGGAAGTAATGGGCGTTAGCTTTTCTTGTGGATGTTTAGGAATTGGTCTATGCACCTGACAACTTTTGCATGCTTGGATTAGTTTCCGAGCATCACCGTGCATGGTAGGCCAGTAGTATCCGGTACGCAGGGCTCTGGCCACTACGGACCTTGTCCCTGCGTGCATGCCGCAAGATCCTTCATGAATTTCTCGTAACACGTAGTTAGCTTGAAGGGGCCCAACGCACCGTAACCATGGTCCAAGAAAAGATTTCTTGTAAAGTATCCCATTGACTACTGCAAATCTTTGTGATTTTCTTTTAACTTCTCGTGCTCTCTCTTTTTCCGCTGGGAGTGCTTTTTTTGTCAGGTATTCATATATTGGTGTCATCCACGTATACCCCTCTTTTTCCGTGGTTGCTACGAGCGGTGTTTCTTCTATTGACTTTTGACCAAGTTCTTCCACTAGTACTTGCTTTTTTAGATGTGCAAAGCTAGTAGAAGCCATTATGCTTAGGGCGTCCGCCTTTTTGTTTTCGCTTCTGGGCACTTGTTTGATTGAGAACATTCGGAAGTTCTTTAGGAGTTCTTTTACTTTTTCCAGATATTGAATCATTCCTGATTCTTTTGCAATGTATGTTCCATTGACTTGGTTTGCCACCAGTTTTGAGTCTACATTTGCTTGCACGTTTTTTACTCCCATTTTTTTTGCTATCCGTAATCCTGCTATCAAGGCTTCATATTCAGTTTTGTTGTTTGTTGTGTTGAAACCGAACCTTAGAGCATAAGTAAACTCTGTCCCCTGAGGGTCCATCAGTATGAGGCCTGCTCAGCAACCGTCTATGCAAGATGAGCCGTCCGTGAACAGGACCCACGGTTGCGGAAGTTCCTCCACTTCCATTGGTTCATCTTCTTCTTCATCTTTTGGACGCTCTACTATGAAGTCTGCTAGAATCTGTCCTTTAATGGACGTTCTTGGTCTGTATTGTATGTCATACTCCCGCAATTCAATGCTACACTTTTGTAATTGATTGTACAATAAATTGCATTACCAGGCTTCGATGGTGATCAAAGGTATGAGGGGTGTATATTCCAGCCAAGATTGTCTTTCACCTGAGGATAAGAAATACGAAGACACTGCGTTAAGTGATTACGCAGGGGTTGGACCCTGCGAACCACCTCCGGCGTGAGAGTAAGTATGAGTTATGGTTTTATAAGTGTGTGTAAGTAAAGAGATGAGTGTTGAATGAGCTTACCATAATCCTCTGCCCGTCCAACCTATTTATAGTGGAAGAAATAGGGTTGAGGGCACCTCTGCGCAAATGTCGGAGAACATGGGGGCGTCCCATGTTTGTGGGTAACTGCTAGGGCTTAGTGACCCACGTTCTCAAACTTGGCGGGAAAGCCAGGAAAGAGAGGGAGATCGTGGGTTTGACCAAGTCAGGAAGTTCTCCTATCCGTTGCTCCTTCGTCAACCATACCCCGAAGGGCTTAAGGCTTCGAATGGCGAATTCCCCGTAGGTAACCTTCGTGTGTACGAATGGTTTGACGCCTACGAATATTCAGGAGACCTAACTTGGGCCTTCGTGCAGAAGGGCTTCGACACATCTCGAAGGGGTGTCCGTCGAGCTGTTCGGAGGGTACATCATCAAGCACCCCAGTTGAAAGTGATGCATATGAACGAAGAGGCATTGCTTTTGACTTCATCCTGCGAATAAAATCAACCCTTCATTGCAAAACGTATCGTGAACAAGATAATCATGCGCTTAACTCGCGCATTTAATGCTACCTAAACCCTTTAGCTGCCCGCTACAGTGATTCCATATCCCAATTTACCCGGTTGGCCGAAAAGACTTATTTGAAATTTAAAACTCGTTTGAAATCCGGATAAGAGTTAATCCACAGGACACGTGTGCGGTTAAAAAAGGGTAGAAAAGGAGTATTTAAGGGGAAGTAGATGAAACCCTAGAATACTTTACCCTCTTCGTCTTCCTTTTTCACGGATTCAAAGTTCGTCTTTGACCGCTAAAATTACGATCATCTTGTTGAGAGTAAGGTTATGTTACCCAAATCAAACCAAGGTATTTGGCTTCAAACCTTAGCTAAAGATTTAACCCCTTTGGTTTAGCCAAACTTACCACATTCATAGTTATGTGTAAGGCTTATGGCTATGAACCAACGATTAAGGTTTTAAGGGATTTTGAACTTTGGAAAAAGACCTCTATCCTCGAGAAGTACCGAAGATCAAGCCTGCGAACCCAGAAGACGGTCTCCACCAAGCTTGCCTCAGCTCTTCCATCCCCAACTCCATCTCCTCAGAAGCCAGGATGAAGGCTGCCCTGTTGGCAGTAATTTTGTTCCAAGGGTATCATGTACCCTTTTAAGAAAATTTAATGTTCTTTATAATGTTTGTCTGTTACTTAAAACAATTTACTGTTTGTGATGCATGGCATCGGCCAAAGAAAATTTGAATGAGGCTCCGGCCTCATATGTAGGTATAAGGGCATTAGCCCTTCTTTTGAATGCCATGGTGTGGGAAGTTATCCCCACACACTCAATTATTTTTTGTCTTGTGAACTTCTCTTACGTCATTTTTCCAACGCTTAAACTTTACAACCTAAGGTTAAACAACACCAAGAATATAATGACCAGTTTTGATCATTGACAGAGGGCCGCGACCCACTCTATCTCAAATCCTTTAAGTAATATGGCTATGTTTTTACTTTCATAAGTGCCATAAACTATTAGGAGAGTTAATGTGAATGTATTGGTAGGCTTAAGTAATGAGGTGTTTGTTACATCGTATGCCTTTCGACATTGAAACTCATAAACGACTTGGCTGAACAAACCTTTGTGTTTAAGAAACGAAGTAAGAGATTTGTGGGAAATGTATTTTTCATCATTGAATTGGTAGAGAGGATTACATTATTCTTGAAATGAATACTAAGACAACTACCAATAATGTTTGCTTTCCCATGAGAAGCTTATAATTACAAGAATGAAAAGTAAAAATACTTCTTAAACATAGAACTTTCGGAGGTTCGTACCATTCCATGTTCTGTCGATGGGTTCTCCGAGAAGAGTAGCCAACTTGTAGGCTCTATTGCCGTAGGCCTCATTAATGACGTAGGGTCCTTCCCAAGTACGTCCGAGCTTCCCCTGGTATTCTGCTTTGCTTGCACTGTTGAGGCGTAGCACGTATTCCCCAGGCTTGAAGGTGGAAGGCCTGACCCATTTGTTGTAGTAGCCTTCGATTTTATGCTTGTGCATGGCTTCTCGGATGGAGGCTATCTCTCTCCTTTCTTCTAACAGATCAAGGTTCTCCCTGATCTTTTCATTATTTTGGGAAGCGTCATAGGTGGCCACACGCTCCGTGTGCACACTTAGCTCCGAAGGGATGACCGCTTCTGTTCCGTATGTTAGGCTGAAGGGGGTTTCACCATTGCTTGACTTGGGGTGCGTCCTATGAGCCCACAACACTTGAGGGAGCTCGTCCACCCACCCGTGATGAGTTCGTCCCAGCCTTTTTTCAATCCCTTTGACAATGTCTCTATTAGTAACCTCAACTTGTCCATTACCTTGTGGATGGTAGACGAACGTCCAAGACTGCTTTATGTTAAGCCCTAGACAGAAGTCATAGAAGAATCCTTCGGCAAACTGCTTGCCATTGTCAGATATGATGATGTGGGGTACTCCAAATCTGCACACAATGTGCTCCCACACAAACTTCTCGATCTGTCTCCCCGTAACGAAGGCTAAAGGTTTCCAATAAGAATTTGACCCCACCAGGAGCCACAGGCATAGGTCCTACGATATCAATTCCCCATTGGGAGAAGGCCATGCAGACACACTTTTCATGTCCTGCTTTGGCAGCTTGGGAACGTTTGAATGTATCTGACTGTCACACCCCCAAATTACCTGTTTTTTTTTGCAGCGGAATGGAATTCCTGGGGGATGACTGTCATAGCATCAAAGTTACAGTTATATCGAACGACCTAAAGTGTCGTTTTGAAAATATCGTTTGATTAAGTAAAATAATCAGAGTTTACAAAACAAAGGTCCCAAAATATTTCCAATATACCAAAATGAGTTTGTTACAATCAAACGATAGTTAAGTGCATAAAATATATGCGAGACGCGTCGACACCGCGACTCTATGATAAGTCCACATGCATGCCATGAAGTGAATGCCTTAGATACCTGAGATAAAACATGCTAAAAGTGTCAACACAATGGTTGAGTGAGTTCATAGAGTTTGTTTTAACATGTAAGCCTTTAAAGAATGTTCACACAGCAAAGGCATTGTAAATCCACTCAGTTGCAAGCTCCGCCCATACAAAACCTGCAACCTGTGTGTTTACAACCCACTGCTAAAAATAGTACGTCAATCATGTATGCATGTATCATAGTAGTTAAAAGTATAAATGTTTTAAGTATGTAACTAGTATATTGATCACGTAAACGTGCATCAAAACCTATGCACTTAGCCATGAGTCTCCACTCCATCTCCAGAAACCTCAGGTGGGTATGATGCTCACAAGGAAGGTAATAGCATTGGTTCTACTTCATCTCCGAAACCCAATGCATGTGTTATCCAAGGAGACTTTGTGTTGCTCACAAGGAAAGTAATAGCATTAGTTTTACTTCATCTCCGAAACCCAATGCATGTGTTATCCAAAGAGACTTATCATGCGAACGAGGGGACTGCTCCATGTATGTTGGGAGACTTTCAAGTTTAGTATAACGCAATCAAGTATATAACGCAATCAAGTATAACGCAATCAAGTATAATGCAATCAAGTATATAATGCAATCAAGTATATAACGCAATCAAGTATAATGCAATCAAGTGTAATGCAATCAAGTATAAATGCTATCAAGTATTATGCAATCAAGTATAAAAAGTATAGCGTAGCATAAAAGTGTAAATGTTTTGAGTATTTGTATTTGTAAAAGCAAGTAGTTGAGCATGTATCTCCCCCAAAGAGTTTAAAACAAGTATTAAAAGAGTAGGGGCTATGAAACTCACCTGGTGCAATGTTTATGATGACAATAGTAGATACACTGAAATGAGATGCGATCTCTATCCGCAACCTAATATGAATGATGTGTTCTAATATAAGTCATGAATCAATGTCGTGCACGCAAACTCATATAATATCCATACCACTTGTACACTTTTGAAAATAAAGTTTATTGTCGAAAAATAATCTTATAACGTCTTGTCAATTTATAAATTACTTTACAAGTATTTACGTTGAAATGATGTCCTACGATAGTCGTTTAGTGATTTATTATTAAACTATAACTTTTCGTCGTAAAATAATGTCATTTGACAATTTCATGAAAGTGACAAAACGGCCTTGAAAAGCTAGTCATAAAATGGTGCACGTCGAGTGTTAGGAAACGAACTCAACGGTTTTGGGAAGCTTGTATCATTATCTCAAAGTTTTAGCATTTAAGTTTTCATTCTAAGGGTCTCGATCACGGAAAAATATAGGTTAAGTATGGTACTTTTGTCCAAAATGTTGTTTAAGGGTGGTTTTCGGCAAAGTTCAAGTGACCGTATTTTATTCATTACAACTCCGCTTGACGAACGGTTGGACATTTTAGAAAATATGCTAGGCGAGCTTACTTTTACTAGAAGACATCTTGTTATAATAAGTACTATGTCAATGTTAAAAACGACCCTCAACATGGTCCTTTGTGGCCGTAAGACTTGTCTAATAGAAATATATTAGTTTTTCTTATATAATATAGTTACGGCAACTTTATGTAAACACGTGTAATTTAATCGTTACAAGTCTGTTTTCTACGTTTTATATGTCCTTAGCTTCGTATCAAAGTATACTAATATATTTTTGATAATTCGACACAATTTATAACGCTTAAGACTCATTTTTGACTCGTAAAAAGTTGAGAATACATGCTGAATTTTCTGAAACAAATAGTTTTCGTCGTCAAACTTGAAAAATTCATATCTTGTTCGTTATAAGTCCGTTTTAACCCATTCAAGCGGCCACGTTTTTGTTTTAAAGTGTATTTTCTAATTATCTAGCCCAAAAATTTTTATCAACTGAAGAAAATTCCAGATTTAACAAAAACCAACAGACCCTTAATTATAGTTGTCGAAATGAGTTTTTCTTGCGCAAAACCTATTCTAACCAATTCAAAACAACTCCGAAGCTATTCAAATCCTACCATACACCTTCTTAGGGTGTCATGGATTCCTAGACATCACCAAAATGTTTCAAGTAGTAATTATAGGATGACATATATATATATAACTCTTAAAAACCATAAAAAGTGGTATAGACATCAATATGACTTGCATGTTTTTCTCAAATATGATGAAATGAACACAAAATAAATATGAAAGATGGTCATGAATATGAGATGCTTACTAGTTACTTGATGAGGTTAAATGAACAAAGGTTTAATCCTAACACCCTAGGTTTTTATTTCAAAACCTTAACTAAGAGTGTGTCTAGATTGATATAAACTTGACTAGCAAAATTTTTATGGTTTCCTCTTGGAGCTTCAATGGTGGCCGGTTATGGGAGAAGAGAGGAAAGGAAGAGAGCTTTTGATCTTACACTTAATGATATTAGTTGTATGTGTATGATTTTTGAGTATAATAAGATATAAGTGAAGATATTTAGCAATGTTAAGTGACTCATCTTAGCTTGGTCGACATATGTAAAAAAATTAAGACTAGATGCATTTAATCATAATCAAGTGTTTTAATGTTGAGTAATGTGTAGTTAATTAGGAATTATTAGTAACTTGTGTATTTATTTGAGCTTTTAGGGTAGCGTTAGCTAAAAATAAATTTTAACGGATCAAAATAAAATATATTGAAGTCATAAAAATTATAAAAATACATTTCTTGCAAAATTTGAGTGAAATAATAATTATCGTGTAATATTTACGAAAACCGTCGTAATTATATAAATATAACAATTTATATACAAAATAAATTTAAAACACCGGGTAAACTAATAATATTATTTTTATAATCTTAATATGAGTATAAAAATATATCGGGATAATATTTGGAAGTATCGGATCAAATGTTCAAAATAATTAATTACGCGAAATTATACGTTTAAGGTAAAATGCAAAACCATGCATGAACTAATATGATGATAATGATGTTAATGATATGTAGACTAAACTTAGTCTATATGAAATGCCCTTGATGATTGTTCATAAATTCGCAACTAAACCCCTAAGGTTACGTGAATTTGATGCTTGTAAACCTAGTTTACGATAAACGATGAAATAGTAAATTTGAGAAATGACCGGAAATTGAGAATTGTGACACTGACAAGCTTCACATTTAAGAATGATTTCCGCCGCATCCCTATACATCGAAGGCCAGTAGTAGCCTAACTTCATTATCTTCGAGACAACTGAACGAGGCCCTGCATGGAGGCTGCAGGATCCTTCGTGAACTTCCGTGATAATGCTCGAAGCCTGCTTTGGTCCGACACATCTAAGCCAAGGTGATAGAAACGACCTTCTGTATAGGGTTTCTCCCATTAGCCGATATTGTGGAGACTTAACCCGTATCTTCCTTGCTAGTTTGGGATCCTCTAGGGGAAGACCACTTATCAAGTACTCCCTGATGGGAGTCATCCATGTCTCTCCTTCGTCATGAACCACGTCCGTAACCTCCTTACAAATAATGGACCTTTCAGGTAGAACTTCAACCAGTACTTATTTAGTGAGATGAGCGAAGGCCATAGAGGCTAGCTTGCTCAATGCGTCTTCCTTCTTGTTCTGATTCCTGCGAACGTGTTGGATGGTGTAGGAATCGAAACTATCCAACATTTCCTTTGTTTTTTCCAAGTACTGCTTGATGACGGGCTGCCTTGCTTCATAGGAGCCTGTCACCAGGTTTGCTACCAATTGAGAATCTACGAAAATGGCAAGAGCTTTGACCTCCACATCTTTAGCTAATCGAAGGCCTGCTAATCGGGCTTCGTACTCCGCTTCATTGTTGGTGGCTTCTGTAACACTCCCAAATTCGATATACGCAACGGAATTAAGGTTGGGGTATTACTTCATGAATCACAGTCATAATAATAGATAAACGGCTCAAAAGAGATGTTTTAGATAAAATAGTTATCATTCATTTATTTAAATCAGAGTTTTACAAAAGAAAGGTCCCAACAGAAAAAACCCTAGTTCTCTCTCAACTATGGGCGATCAACAGCCGCCACCCCTTCCTTCACATCCGGCCAATTCTAGCCTCTAAATTCGCCTCTCTACCACTAGAACGTTCCTCGTTTTCTGGTATGCAATCGAGTTTTAGGTTGTGTATTTCTTTAAGGGGTGGCGTGCTTGAAAAAACCCTAACTATACTTAATTTTTTAATCGATTTCATGTTAATCCTCTCGTCTGAGGTTATCATTGTAATCGTTTTTTTAGGGTTTGGTTAATCTGCCTTGGTGTGTTGCCGACACTATTTCCTTCATGTCGGTTTGGTTATCCTCCTGGGATTATTAAATCGATCTTCTATTTAAGGTGTTGGTTTTTTATTCATACTGATGTGCTCTATAGCGGAAACCTTTTTTAGGGTTTCGTTTTTCTTCAGTATGGATTCTGGTTTGGTGATGCGGCTGAGCGTTAATGCATAATGGAATCCTATCTTTAGGGTTTCGTTTTTTTATCATTCGCTATTAGGTTGGATCTGTTCTGAACGCACAAGAAACCTTTGCGGTTTTATTTTTGATCGGTTATGGTGCCTCACTGCTGAATGGAATCCTATTTTTTAGGGTTTCGTTTATCTTATTTACTGGACGTAAACCTTGTTAGGGTTTGATTAATTGCTGGTACTCGTTGAGGGTTCTTATGTTCTTATTGATGGAGGTTATTGGGAAGTGGGTTTTATGAGAGAGTGTAAGTGACTATTAAGTCTGGTATTGATCGATTTGATGTTGGGTTTGTATGATCATCCTTACAAATCGATTTGGCTGTTTTATGTGTAAGTTAGGGTTTTTTGTGCGTGCAACTGAATGGTATTACTTGTTTCTATCGTTGCTGCTGCAATGATGTTTATGGTTTCAGTTTGACTACGTTAACCCTATGTGTGGCCTCTATACATGTTGATCGACATTGGTTTTGGTGCTGGTTGTTTGTGCGTGACTATGGGTTGCGCGGAATGTTGATTGCATGTGGGTGGAGAGCTGTTTTGTTTGCTGTTATTGGTTAATTGGGTCTTTTGCAGCTGGCTTTTAATTCATCATCTTAGGCTGTTGATATTGGATCTATTCTGTAGATGGAAGTTAAGTTTGTGGGGACGCTTGTTCAAAACCCCATACACACGATGCCATGTATTTTGGGTACATCTGAGTCTATCTTAATGTTGTTATGGCGATTGTGTTGGAGTTGTTTGTGGTGCTTAATTGATACTACAAACAGTTTTATATTTTGAAGATCGCTTGGATGTTTATTCGTGGATCTTCATGGAAGTTAAGGTGGAATGCCAAAGTGATTAGAAGGCTCAAGTATTTTCTTGAGTAATATTGTCATATTTTATGTACTTGTGTCATTTTTGGTAGTTTCATTTTAGTGTAAGTTATAGGAATGGTGTGTCATTCTTATATTCGAGTCTGTAAGTGTCCTAAGGGACTGAGGCGAGGGAAATCACTCTCGTCCTTTGTACTTCAATGTTTTTTGGATAATATATTTTACCGGGGTGAATTAACCCTTTTACCCAAAAAAAAGGTCCCAACAGAAATACAGAAATACATAGTTTTATTCTTGTGAATGATAACAAAATGGACACACTTTTTATAAGAAAGTCCATAGCCACTCCGTGCCAAGTCGTGCTCTAGTTACATGAGATAAAACATGCTAAAAAGTAAATAGAAAGGTTGAGTGAATCCATAGTTTTTGTATAATAATCAGTTGAACACAAGATAAACAGTAGTAAAATCAGTAATATTGCAGTACAGTATATTGGCCTAAGTCTCATGACACGCAAACCTTAACACGAACGCGTCATAATAATGACGTAAGTTACAAACATCATAGTAATGATGTGAGCAACAATGCCCTCTGGTAGGAGTTTGCCATTCTCCTAGTATTCTCAAATAAAGTGCATTTGGTTACCTATCCGGCTAACACAAATGGGGCGTCAACTGCCAATAGATCTATTCACTATATTCGCGTTCACTCGCAAGTGATTAATGGTTCATGATATGAGGTACTTTTAGTGGCAACAGTAGGTACTTAGGCAATATCAGTCAGGATAACATACAAAAAAATACTTGTGTTCGAGTTTGTAGCATGTATCTCCCCACGAGTTTGAAAAACAATATGTAAGAGTGGGACTATGAACTCACCTCGGTGTTACCGTAGTCTGGATGGAAATAAATTAAGTAATGTGAATAAACTGCTCCGACTCGTGACCTGAGTTAGTACGTCATGTTTTTAGTATTCGAATTCAAGTATATGCGATGATAATGCTTTATCGATGGTTGGGTGAACATGAAGTCTCTTCAAAAATTAGTAATACTTATCATACTTATTTTTATGCCTCGGTTGATTGTTTATAAGTTTTATCAAAATCCAAATTGTTAAATATGATATGTTTCCAAAAATGTTATATTTTACAATTTTGAATATTTACGGTTTTTACCCTTGCACTTTCAAAAATGACACTTTATACCCTCAACTATGGGTTATTAACAAAATCAGCCCTTGAATTATTAACTTTGAAGAAATTACATTTTCATCCCAAGAAAACTTTATCTTTCAAAAATTAAAATTTCTACCCTTGTAGTTTTCTAAGAAAAATTTACTTGTTTTAGGCCTAAGTCGACATAAGTAAGGGTAAATATAAGCGAGGCCTTGAGAGGTTTTTACTATGTTCTTGATCCCTTCAAGAGTTTGCCGGGTGGTCTTTCTAATGGTTTAAACTAGAAGTCTTAAGCTCTTACGGTTTGGTCGCAGTAATTTCCCAAAGTAGGGGGTTAGGTCCCTTATTTAAAAAGTGTTGGTTTTGGTGACAACAAGCCCAAATGAGGACAAATTTTACACGAGGCAAGCCGATATTTTAACAACGCAATTAATCCTTTAAACACTTTGCTGTAAGCTCTTCAAGATGGTATAGGTCTCATATTTTAGTTATCTTTGGTTAGGGAGAAACAAGCCCGTGAACATGGTCACTTGGCCACGTCTCGGTTCAAGAAAAATTCATTTTTGACCCATTAACTTTTACGGTGTAACCTAGGGACATCGTGATATGTTAATTAACTCATTTTAAGTCATTCTCTAACATCCTATAGCTCATAAGACTCAAATTTTGAAAAGTGCACGCAAGAGTTCTTTATGAAAATCTTTGCAAGTCACCTTCTTTTTGATTGATTATAAAAGAGACCACAAGGGTTTTTAAAGATGTTCTTGGGGTTTTAAAATCCTTGCAGCGAGCTCTTTAAAACGGTGTAACTCTCATATTTTACAATACTTTAATTAGCGAGATATTAATTATTGAAAAGGACTACTTAGTCTAGTTTCGACAAATTGAAAATCTCGTTTTCAAACCTTAAAACTTTATAACTTTTGCATGCAACCTCGTGACATGTTATTTAACTCATTTTCAATTTTTCTAGAGTAGTTCAAGATCAAATTCATTAAAAATCACAAATTTTTCCCCAAGACCTGTTGTATATAGCGTTTGGTTTTTAGGACATATGACCCTAAAGTAGGGCAGTTTTTAGGCATGACACAAAGGCTTTTCAACCATGTTAGGGGGTGTTTTAGAGTGTCCTGGGTGGTGATTACAAAGTTCCTTTAGTTGGCCCTAATACCTTTAACCCGTTGTAGAAAAATAGAGCGCAAATAGGGGTGTTGGGCCTGCTTTGGCGACAAGACCAGAAAGCAGAAAAATGTTTTAAACTTTGTGAGGACTCAAGACTTAGGTTTATGTTTTCTATACTGATTATGTCACCTACTTAATAGCTTTTGCCTTAGCCAACACCTCAAAACAAAAAGGATAGCATGTATGGTGCGCATTTTACAGAAAGAAAACAAAAACCATATTTTAGCTTTAGTTTTACAAGTTATCAGTTTATTACCATAAATGAGTGATATTAGATGTGTAGACAAAACCCTAGTTTTTCTCTCTCCCTCATGGAGAAATCCGGCCTCCACTGCATCCCCTTTTTCCGATCATAAAATCTTCTCTAAACGTCATCTCTATCCTCCTTTTGGGTATGCAATACGTTTTAGGGTTGTGTTTTTACCATTTGTAGTGGCGGCTGTGATTGTTTTCTTCTTATAAATTCCATTAATTAATCTCTTTGAGGTACCTGAAACCCTAACAATTTGTTACTTGTCTCATTTAATTATTAGGCTTTTGATGGTGTGTTTTACTTTAGCGATCGTACCTGGTACTCACACAAAATCGGTTTCTTGAATTGATTTCCTAGTTTATTGTGTGATCTGTTAATGTTCTGCTCCTAAACGTAGAATCTTCTCGACTTTTATGTTAATCCTTATTAGGGTTAGGCGCTACGGTAAGTTTTTGGGTGATGATGTGTATGTGGGTTTTGAGAGAGATGGTGTGGGATCGACTTGTGGCTGTCATTTGTAGCTGCTGGTCCTATAAGGTTGATATTGTAAGTTAGGGTTATTATCCCTATTATCGTTCTATATCAGATCTGGTTTACCGATATTTATACATCATATCTTCGCTGAATTAATTAGTGCGTGGAAGTTAGGGTTTTCGTCACCCTATGTTTGATGTTTTATCCAATCTTCTATACACGACTGTTTTGGGTTAGCAGCCTAGAGGTTTGTGTAGTGTTGAGGTATGGTCTTCATTCTTCAATAATAGCAGATGTTGGTTCGTGGCTTGTGCTATAATGGTGGTCGTCTTTTGTGTTGGCATAAGACGAGGGGTAGTCATGTACGGATTTATGCTACTTTTGATCTTATGATCAACTAGTTCTGTGTACATGTTGTGCCTTTCCGACCTGTTTGGATATCCTTGCTACTTCGTATTTCATTCTTATATGGTGGCTATTATGTTTATTGCATAATACTAGATTTGCATTGGATTTGTGGGGTTTGCTTGGCTATTCATTCTTGGAAGTTTTTTGGGTAAAGGGGAGTAATCCTGCACCCTAGTAAAGTATATTAACCAAAAAACATTGAAGTACAATGGATGAGGGTGAATCCCTCGTCTTAGTCCCTAAGGACACTACCATAACCACTATATAAGAATGACACACCACTCTTATAATTTACAAAAATGAACCTACCAATAATGACAAAAGTAAATAAACATTACTATACTCCTCAAGAAATGTACTTGAGCCTTCTAAATTACTATGGCGGTCCAACTACTTCCATGAAGAATCCTCCAACTTGCACACTCATGGATCATCAATCTTGAGATTCAGTTCACAAATTTCACACAACAGTTGGTGAGAGACTCTAAAACCACGGATAGAGCAGCAAGCACAAACTTGCTCCAACGGTGTATGTTTAGATGCAAAACCGAGAACAAATCATAAGGACCAAGATAATTAGCACCAAGCATGATGACCATTAACGGATAAACATAGGATTTCCCAAGCCCTAACTTAAATCATAGACAATCACGAGGCTTCCAAATGAATGAGAATGCAACAGATCCGTGATTGTGTGATTGGGGTTTTGAACAAGAGCCCCCAAAACTTAACTTCCATCAACAACATGAATTAAACCAATCATATAATAATCCATAAGATATGAATTCGACACCAGATCATGATTGGTCAGCCATGCAAACGACATAATTAACACATGAATAAACATAGGGTTACAAAACCCTAACTAGCACAATGAATCACCAAGTCAATCTGCAACACCATACAGAATCACGCAAACAAAACCCTAAGAAATAGGGTTTCATGAAGAGCAGATCGACCAGGAATGAACATAACCCTCATCGAACCAATTAACAAAATTATAGCAGGCAAAACAATGTAATCAACTCGAACAAACAGCCAACGCATGTACCATATCCATCTGGATCCACAAAACATATAACGTAGCAGCAAGATCAGATTGAACAATCAGTAGGTATACCAAAACCCTACACATCCAATAACATTACTTCCATCTCTCTCTAATAAAAAACGATACCCAAAAGAGAGGTGATCGATTGAATATATAGAAAATTTCGGGTTTCATTTACGAGGGGATTTCTCTTATATATGTTAAGAAAAACGAACAACCAGCCACCCATAGAAGAAACATCAAACTGATACACGTATTGCATACCCAAATAGGTAGAGAGGACGGATCAGGATTGGTTTTTGGCCGGAAAAATAGATGGGTGGCGGCCGAAAATCCCCTCTAGGGAGAGAGAGAGCGCTTAGGGTTTTAACTTTCTCGAGTGTAAGTCATTTCATTCTTGGAAGTTTGGTACTTAGTGGCATGGTACTCTACCATGTTTCTCGTACCAATGGTTTTGCGACTAAGTGAAGATGCTCGGTTGGTTTGGGTTTCTTCTTTTGGTTCTATATTCAGTGTGGATGCCAGACGTGCTTCATGTCATTTTTTGAGATTTCTGGATCGCTTTGAGCTCAATGGAAGTAATACGTAACTATGGCTTAGATGTTAGCGTTTAATTCATATTTTTATATATCTCTGTGTATAGTCATTGTATTTGTAAGTGATAAGAATGGCATGTCATTCTTATCTAGAGGTTCATGTATGTTGCACGTGGTGTGCATTTGTTTGTCGCCCTGATCGGGCTGAAGGCATGGGATTCACCCATGCCATTTGTACTTCAATGATTTTTGGTGTAATGAATTTTACCGGGGTGAATTAACCCTTTTACCCAAAAAAAATGGTTAAAGAAAAAGAGTTTTTTTTTTGTGGAATACTTTGTTCGTAACAATTGCGCTAAGTATGGTCTAAAACGAGTGATGATGAATGCAAATGGTTTCTTCTTTTTTAAGTTCGAGTCACAGGATAGTTTGGAGGCTGTTTTAGATGGGGGTCCATGGATGATCAAGAACAGCCCTATTATTCTTAAGAAGTGGACCATGAGTACGAGCTTAACGAAAGAGGAATTAACTTGTATTCCTGTATGGGTTAAACTTCATGATGTTCCATTGCAGGTTTTTTCAGAGGATGGTATTAGCATCATTGCAACGCATATTGGTAAGCCTATAATGCTTGATTCTTAAACTAGTGCGATGTGTATTGATTCTTGGGGTAGGAGCAGCTTTGCTAGGTGTTTAATTGAGATTGATTCTCAAGCTGCTTTTAAGGAGTCAATTACTGTTGGGGTCCCTTTTATGGATAGGCTTGGGTTCTCTTCTGAGACAATTCGTGTTGAATATGAATGAAAACCACCAAGGTGTGATATGTGTTTGATATTTGGTCATTCGGCTGAAAGTTGTCCTAAGAAAGTGGTGCCTACCCCAGTTGTGGAGAAATCTTCTGATAATGATGGTTTTCAACAAGTTGGGACGAAGAAGAATAAGAAAAAGGGGAATGCTAGGGATGCTAATAAAGGTAATGTGATTAATGGTTTTCCTGTTGGCAAGAGCATGTATTACAGGCCGAAAGCTGCTGCAACTCCATCTCATCCTCCACAAGGTGAAGCTAGTACAAGTTCTGGTCCCCCTCCTGCTAAGGTGGTTGAATCTTTCTCAGGTAGTAATGAAAGAACTAGCAATCAAGCTCCAAAGGTAAGTGTATCTAATTCAACTGCTAATGTTCCTACCTCTAACCCATTTGATTCTTTGGCATTTGTTGATGGTACTCAAGATGATACGAATCTGGTTGGTGATGAGGAGGTCGTTAACATATTTGATGAATCAGGTAATTTGTTTCATATACCGGGGGCAAGCATTCTCGCTTTGAATGTTCCTGATGTTTAGTATTGCCTCGTGGAATATAAGGGGTTTGAACCACTCCCCTTAGCAAAAAGAGGTTAGACAGGTCGTTAATGAAAATAATCTTAGTGTTTGTGCTATTTTGGAATCTCATGTGGATGCTTCTGTGGTATATGATACATGTCGTAAGGTGTGTAGTAGATGGAAATGGACATCTAATGGTAACATTTGTGATAAGGGATCCCGGATTATCCTTGGCTGGAATGATGACATTGTCGATGCTATGATCATGTTTCAAACTAACCAAGTTATGCATGTTCAGGCTAATATCCGTGCGGACAACAAAACCCTATTTTGTTCTTTTGTGTATGCATATAACTATTACACTAATCGTCGTGCACTTTGGAGCAATCTTGTATGTCATGCTGGTTTCATGTGAAGTAGGCCTTGGGTCTTGTTGGGTGACTTTATTGCTGCTCTTAATTTGGAAGATCACTCAAGTGGTGGTTATACTCCTGACATTGCTATGCGTGAATTTAAAGATTGTGTTCAGGTGGTTATACTCAAGTGGTGGTTATTGGGATTGATTAAAGCTGCTGGTTTGCATGGTTGCGGTGCCAAGGGTTTGCATTCTGAATTGAATCACATCATGAACTGGTTTCTTGCTTCAAATTCTGTGCTTTTTTTATAGATGGAAGTTAAGTTTTTGGGGGCTCTTGTTCAAAACCCCATTCACACGATCACGGATCAGTTGCAATCTCATTCGTCTTGGGGTCTCGTGATTGTCTTTGCTGGAAGTTAGGATTTGGGAAATCCTATTTTCATACGTTATTGGTCATCATGCTTGGTGTTCATTATCTTGTTCCTTATGATTTGTGTTCGGTTTTGCATCTAAAAATACACCGTTGGAGCAAGTGTGTACTTGCTGCTCTATCCGTGGTTTTAGAGTCTCTCACCAACCTTTGTGTGAAATTTGTGAACTGAATCTCAAGATTGATGTTCCATGTGTGGGCAAGTTGGAGGATTATTCATGGAAGTAGGTGGACCGCTATAGTGATTTCGAAGGCTCAAGTACATTTCTTGAGTAGTATTGTAATGTTTTATTTACTTTGTCATTATTGGTAGGTTCATTTTTGTAAGTTATAAGAATGGTGTGTCATTCTTATATTAAAGTCTGTAAGTGTCCTAAGGGGACTGAGATGAGGGAAATCACCCTCATCCTTTGTACCTCAATGTTTTTGGAAGTAATGAATTTTACCGGGGTGAATTAACCCTTTTACCCAAAAACGATTGTGTTCATAGTATGGAGGTTGCGGATGTTAATAGAACTAGGCTTCATTTTACATGGAACCAAAAACCGAAAGGCTCTAAGGGAACTCTGAAGAAAATTGATAGGATTATGGGTAATTTACAGTTTTGTGATACTTTCCCGGGTTCTTTTGCTATATTCCAACCTTATCGTATCTCGGATCATTCTCTTTGTGTGCTTCGTATTCCTCATGTGGCCAAGCTCAAACCCAAACCTTTTAAGTTCTCTAACTTTCTGGTGCATAAAGAGGGCTTTCTTGATACGGTTACGTAGGGGTGGAATATTAATGTCAATGGTTGTGCTATGTATCGTGTTGTTAAATGTTTGAAGGGGCTGAAATCTCCTTTTCGTAAGCTGTTACACAATCAAGGTAATCTTCATGAGCGGGTTGATAATCTTCGTAAGGAATTAGATGAGGTCCAAATGGCGATTGATAAGGATCCTTTCAACTCAGCCCTTTCGTGATGAGCATGCTCATTACCTTCTTGCCTTTAAGGAGGCTACGCTTGATGAAGAGAGATTTCTTAAGCAAAAATCTAAAGTTCAATGGCTCCATGCAGGTGATTCTAATACGGCTTATTTTCATAATATTGTTAAAAGTAAATGTGCTCATAATCGAATTGAATTGGTTCGAGAGGCTGCTTATGTTTTGTATAAAGGTAATGCGGTTGCAGGGGCGTTTGTTTCTCATTATGAGCAGTTTCTTGGTATTGAAGGGGATTGTAGCCCTCTAGAGGATCATGATTTATTCTCTAATGTCCTTGACCAGCATAGAGCTGATTATATGGTTCGCGATGTTACGGATGCTGAAATTAGGGAAGCTTTGTTCTCGATGGGGGATGATAAAGCCCCAGGTCCTGATGGCTACACTGCTGCCTTCTTTAAGAAAGCTTGGGATGTTGTGGGTATTGATGTTACGGGTGCTATTCGGGACTTTTTTACTAACTGTAAGATTCTGAAGGAAATCAATCACACCATTATATCCTTGATTCCTAAAGTGTCTACCCCTTCTAAGATTAATGACTATAGGCCTATTTCGAGGGGCGATTTCCGGCAGCCCTACCCCCCTCCTATTTCCGACTCAAACTACTACTATTTCACCGCCTCTCTATCATTCCTCTTGAATGATATGCAATCGGGTATGGTAGTGGTTATTTTTTGGGGTAGAGGCATGCTATAATTAGATGTCCTTATTGTTTATGGAGATCGCACCTCACTTTTTTAACCCTAATAACGATCGGATCTTAAAAAACGACATGCATGTGTTGGTTTTGCTTTTATCGTTTGTTAGGGTTTTTATTTTGGTTATGTTGTGATCGACTGCCATTCATGCCTCATTCCAAATCGGTTGTCCTAACCGATGGCTTTATATTGGTTTCGATCACTGGGTGTTCATGTAGTGCGATGCCATATTATTCTCTTGGTTATGGATCGACCTCGATCGTTAAGGTTTTATCTTTTATTGGTTGATCCGTTGGTTTATCTTCATGGGGTTATACTTACACGATGAATGATACCTTAACCGTTGGTTTTGCTTTTCTCTACGCCTGGTACCCTTTATTGGGTTTGATTTATTTTTGAACGTGATTTGTTTGGCGGATGGTTCTACATCGATTTTGGTGTACGCAAGTGGGTTCATGAGAGATGCAAGTCAAGATTATGGGGATTCAGATCTTGGTTGTTCTACGGCTAGGTTAGTGTTTGTTTTCCCTATCTTTGGTTATGACATCGCTATTCGAATCATCATGGACATGTTTGCTGATTTTACTTTGGTCTTGGGTTCATATATGGAAGTTAGGGGTTGTTACCCTATGACTATGTTCTATGCTCGGTATCACATTGGGG
Source organism: Chrysanthemum makinoi (assembly GCA_910596185.1). NCBI lineage: Eukaryota > Viridiplantae > Streptophyta > Magnoliopsida > Asterales > Asteraceae > Chrysanthemum > Chrysanthemum makinoi. The sequence continues at coordinate 161,278,140 of OU343223.1, read as the reverse complement.
TAGTTGGTTTAGCATCTCAATGCGAAATTTGTGAACTGATTCTTATTTGGTGATTACATGATCATGGAGTTGATGTGCGTTGGTTTTATACGAATTTGTTGGTTTTCTTATTGGTGTTCAATTTTGCATCTAAACATACACCTTTGGAGCGAGTTTTGAGCTTGCTGCTCTATCCGTGGGTTTTAGAGTCCTCACCAACCGTTGTGTGAAACTTGTGAACTGTACTTCAATTTGAGAACCATGATATTGTATATTTGGACGACGCTGGAAGTTTGGACTACTATGGTGACTTGAAGATTCAAGTATTTCTACTTGAGTGCATTTATTTTATATTTTTATCGTTGTAATGTTTAGTTATAAGTGTGGTCACGCTTATATTGTGTTATAGGAATGATGTTGCATTCCTATAAGAGAGTCTGTAAGTGTCCTAAGGGACTGAGATGAGGGATTCACCCTCATCCTTTGTACTTCAATGTTTTTGGCGTAATATATTTTACCGGGGTGAATTAACCCTTTTACCCAAAAAAGACTATAGGCCTATTTCGTGTTGCAATGTTTTATATAAATGCATTAGTAAAATTATTGATAATCGCATTAAAGAGGGTCTTGGTTCTTTGGTTAGTATTAATCAATCAGCGTTTGTTCCTGGGCGGCGTATTTTTGATAATATATTGCTTACCCAAGATCTTATGCGAAATTATCATAGAGGGAGAGGTTCGCCTAGAAGTGCTTTTAAAGTGGATATTCAAAAAGCATATGATACGGTCGACTGGGCTTTTCTTAAGTAAATTTTGGTCGGTTTTGGTTTCCATCACAAAATGGTCGAATGGATCATGGTTTGTGTATCATCTACATCGTATTCTATATGTGTTAATGGTGATCTTCATGGCTGGTTCAATGGTAAGCATGGTCTTAGACAAGGAGACCCGTTATCTCCCTATTTGCACAAAAGGTTTCTAATTCGGCGGATTTTCAGTTCCATCATTTATGTGAGCAACAGAGGATTATTAATCTTTGTTTTACATATGATCTTTTCTTATTTTCTAGAGGCCATCCTGATTCGGTTAATGTTATTATGCAAGCTCTGGAGGACTTCAAGAATGTTTCGGGTCTTGTCCCGAGTATCCCGAAAAGTACAACTTTCTTTTGTAATGTTCCTAATGCTTTGAAAGCTACTATTCTTCAGTCTATGCCATTTGCAGAAGGTTCTCTTCATGTTAGGTACCTTGGTGTCCCTCTTATATCGTCCAGATTTCTTTATAGGGATTGTAAGGTTCTTGTGGAAAAGTTAGAAAGTCGTGTGAATGATTAGCGTAATAAATTTCTATCTCTTGCGGGTAGGCTTCAATTGGTCAGATCGATTTTGTCCTCGATGCATATATATTGGGCTTCGATCTTTATCCTTCCTACTCGTATCATTCATGATTTGGAACAGCTTTTGAGGGGTTTCTTATGGTGTCAAGGTGAAATGAAAAGGGGTAAGGCCAAAGTTGCTTGGGAATCTGTTTGTAAGCCTCAACAAGAAGGTGGCCTTGGTATTCGTTGATTGGCTGATTTTAATATTGCTCTTATGACGACGCACATTTGGAGTATTTTAACCCATAAGGAGTCCTTGTGGGTTAAATGGATTCATTCATATAAACTCCGTGGTAGAAGCTTTTGGGATGTTCCTTGCTTGGGTGATGTTAGTTGGGGTTGGCGTAAGCTTCTTGCAATTAGACCCAAGGTACGTCCTTACATATGGCATAAGATCAATAATGGTAAAACCACTTCTGTATGGTTTGATATGTGGTGTGATTTAATCCCTATCTGTGATATGCTCACTGCTAGAGACATTGTGTGGGCTGGTTTTAGCTTATCGGACTCGGTTTGTGATGTTATTGATAATGGTAATTGGAAGTGGCCTGTGGATTGGTTACCTAGATTTCTGAATTCATTTAGCCTCCCGGTTCCTAATATTCTTGATGATACTGATGACGGGTTAATATGGCGTGATTTGGAGGGTAATTTTAGACATTTTTCAGTTGCTTGTGCTTGGGATTCTCTTCGTACAAGGGCTGATAGGGTTGGGTGGTTTAATATTCCATGGTTTCCTCATTGTATCCCCCGACATGCTATCCATATGTGGCTTGTTATTAAGCAGAAGTTGAAGATACAAGATAGGCTACGAGAATTGGATGTTGGTCCTGATGTTGATCTGAATCTTCTTCGATGCCCACTGTGTGATGCGGTTCCGGATTCTCACCCTCACTTGTTTTTTGAGTGTCAATTTTTTTTTGCAGGTTTGGTTACAGGTCTGGATTTTATCCGGAACGGATGGCGTCCCTCCTATTTTGGATGATGTTCTTACGTTCCTCATTCCTATATCTATGGGTCGTTCAGTTCCTAGCATACTCTCTCGGTTATTACTTGCTGCTAATGCTTATTACATATGGATGGAACGCAATTCAAGACTTTTCAAGAGGAAGAAGTCTACCATTCCTGAAGTGGTTCAAGTAATTGTCAATACCGTCCGGTTGAAGCTGGTTACCTTCAAATTTAAGAAGTTAACCCCTCGGTCTCGTCTACTGTTGGATAAATGGAAGATTCCAAGCTCTTGTCTTATTCACGAGGGGAGTGCCAGGTAAGGGTTGTACTCTTTTTCCCTTATCCAAGGTTTTTCCCTATGTGTTTTTCTTGGAAAGGGTTTTTAAGGAGGCAAACTTCCTGGGTCGCCTTGCTCCCTTCGTGTCTATGGGTGGATGCGGGACGTTCGCTTGATTCAAGATTTTTCTTGTTTTTATACCTAGTTAGGTGATTTGTAATACAGCTAGGTTTGTTGTGTTTATGGTCTGTCATAAGCTCTAGTTTATCAAGCTTTTTGCTTGAGGTTAATGTGGTACATCAGCCACATTCCATTTGTACTTAACTTTTTTTGGTTATATAAAGAAAAAGAGTTGGAGCACTTACAAGTTGGTGAGTTGCTTAAATCAGGAAAAGCACCTAAAGGCTGCTAATGATCTCCAAGATAGTTTTACACCTTCTAAGCTCTAGATTAGCCTTCCTTTACACTACTTAGGGTCTAAATTCATAATGTATGTGAGTATGGGAATGGTTATATGGTGCGTGTGATGGACGAGGTATGAGGAGGGGGACGGGGTCGTTATTTATAGGAGTGGGAAGGCAAGGATTCTTAAGGTGCTAGGTCACCTTGTCTTGTAAAAGGGGGGATAAGTTGAGGTGTATCAAGACATTTGGAGGTTTCTTGTGACTTTAGGGGACATGGGGTGGTGTGGTAAAACCCTAGCCAAGAATTTTACCCACAACCTTTGACTTGGGTAAAACTTCATGATAACAAAGTGATGTGGAATTACATGGAGCAAGTAAACATTTATGGTTAGGGGATTTACAAGTAATAGGTTAGAACTAATTGGTTAGGACCTAGTTCATTTCAAACTAAGGGTAACTAGGGGGCGCTATGCTTAAAGGGTTGTACCTAGGCCTTAGTGTGTTTTACTTAGAGTGTAGAGATGTAGGATACTTAGTTAGGGTTTCTAGTTAGGTTAGATAAGTACTAGTTGGTGTAATTTAAGTTTAAATAAACAAAAGTATAGGTTTTAGGTTTGTGCATTAACACTTGTACATTGGCATTAGATTGTTGTACTTATAAAAAAAGACATTTTTAGGGCTTGTTCTTGAAAGGTTTGTGTAATATGTTTTAAAATGATTACACCAAGGTTTATAACGAGTTTTATGTTAGTAGTATGCTCCTATGCATCAATGACTTGTACATTGGCTTGATAGACTTGTACTTTGGTAATTTGTAAAAGTTTCATGTGTATTTTTAATTATAGTTTGTGATTTTATTCACATAAAATCATAGAGTTTGCAAATTAGGGTTTGAACCGGGAAATACTCTAAAGTTAGGGTTTTATGCTTTTTAAGTTTGTACATTAAGGTTAAGGGTTTGTACTTTAGGGTTTATGACATAATATCGAAATTATTATAATTTAAAGCTTTAGGAAAAACCCTAATATATATAGTAAGCATTTTGCTGGAAGTGACGCTAGTGGTATAGGGATTATATATGCCAGACATCACGTGTCTCGTGGCCTGATTATAATAGCAATCTATAGTTAAGCATGCTCGTGTAAGGACACAATTGGCATGGGTGAGTAAGTCATAAAAGCGATGTTATGACACTTCCATTGTCACATAAGAGTGTATATATCAAAAGGCATCGACTATGCAAATGAGCAGTTTGTGAGTGCAGCATATTATCTAGTTGTTGTAATCAAATAAAAAAAATTATACGTAGAAAATGAATTATTATTAGTTAATATAAAGGTGGATTTTTACCGGTGGTTACAGCTTCAAACTCAAAACGAAGGGCATATGTATGCTCCTTCCCTTCAGGACTGACCAGCATTAGACCTGCTCCAGAACCGTCGGAGCTTGATACTCCGTCTGTATAAAGCTTCCAATCGTCCTGCACTTCAGTGAGTTTAGCTTTAGGCTCTTCCTTTTCTATGTCCGGTTCGGAAGGTGTTTCTGCCAAGAAGTCTGCGAGAATTTGCCCTTTAATAGAGTTTCGACCTTTGAACTCTATTTCATGCTCCCCAAGCTCAATAGCCCATTTGACCACCCTTCCAGACTTTTCAGGCTTCGACAAGATCTGTTTGAGTGGTTTGTCGGTTAAGAACGTGATTGGGTGGGCCTGGAAGTATCGGCGAAGCCTTCTTGCGGCGTAGATTAGAGCTATTAGCTTCTCCAATGTTGGATAGTTAACTTCTGCTCCCTGCAAGACCCTGCTGACAAAGTAAATGGGGATTTGCCTCTTGTCTCGTTCTGCCATGAGGACTGCGCTAATGCTCTCCATTGAGGATGCCAAGCACATGAACAACACTTCGCCTTTGATTGGGGCTGTAAGTGTTGGAAGGATTTCGATGAATTCCTTCATCTTTTGGAAAGCAGCTTCTGCATCCTGGCTCCATTGAAAGGTCTTCTTGTCGATGCAGCTTTTAAGTGTTTTGAAGAATGGCAGGGACCTGTCAGCCCCCTTCGACAAGAATCAACTTAGCACGGCTAGCTTCCCATTCAAGCTTTGTACATCTTTTAAACACTTTGGAGCTTGGAGATCTGTAATTGCCTTGACCTTAGAAGGGTTAGCTTTTATCCCTTGCTTTGTAATTAAATGCCCAAGGAATTGCCCTTCTTCGACACCAAAAGAACATTTCTTAGGATTTAGCTTCATGTTGATCGCCCGAAGCTGGTCGAAGGTCTCTTGAACGTCAAGGAGGAGGTCCTCCTCCGTCTTGCTCTTAATAACCATGTCATCAACGTATGCCTCGATATTTCTGCCTATCTGCTCGTTGAAGGCTTTATCTACGAGCCGTTGGTATATTGCCCATGCGTTCTTCAATCCGAAGGGCATCTTTCTGTAACAGTAGACACCTTTGCTTGTGTAGAAGGCTGTCTTTTCCTCTTCCTCCTTTGACATCTGGATCTGATGATACCCTTTATAGGCATCTAGGAAACACTTCAGTCGGAAGCCTGACTCTACTTTCCAGTCGATTTCTGGTAAGGGGTAGCAGTCCTTCGGGCATGCTTTGTTGATGTCGGTAAAATCAACACACATGCGCCACCCTCCGTCACTCTTTTTTACCATGACTGGGTTGGCCACCCAAGTTTGGTATTTGACTTCCCTTAGAATGCCTGCTTGTGTCAGTTCATTGACCTCCTTGCAGGCGGCAGCGTTTCTTTCGGGGGATAGGGTTCTTCTTTTCTGCTTGATGGGCTCAATATGCTTGTATTCATTAAGCCTGTGTTCTGTGCCGAAGGGCTTTCCGTCTATCAGCAATGTTCTTGGGACTCTTATCATGTCAAAATATTTCCATGAAAAAATATCAAGGTTAGTCCGTAACAGCTCTGTGAGCTTCGCCTTGAAACTTGCTGGGAGTTGCTTTCCTATCACCACTGTCTACTCGGGGTAGCTAGGGTTTACTACGACCCGCTCTTCTGCATCCGTACAGCTTAGAATCGCTATCGGAGGCTCCTCCGATTCTTCCTTGACCCTCTTAACACCATATACTCCCTTATCTGCCCCATAATTAGAATGAAAAGTTCCCACTCCGAAGGGAGTTTGGAACATAATAACAGCATGTATGGTGGAAACTACAATGCCCATCTTTTGCATAGCTGTTCTCCCTATTAGCAAATTGTAAGGAGAATCTGACCTGACTATGACGAAGGTGAGCGTTTCCGTGCGGGATAAGGGCCCTTCGCCTATAGTGATTTCCAACGGTACCTCTCCAAGGGGCCATGAATGTTCGCCGGAGAATCCTACCAGAGGTGTTTTTTAGTCTTCCCTTTGAGGGCGTATAGATGGTTTGAGCTTTAGGAAGCAATGCTCATAGATGATCTCGCAAGAGCTTCCACAATCCGTGTATGCTTGGTTTACCTCCCTGTTGGAGACCCGTACCTTGATGACCACGGGGTCAGTCGGAGGTGTTGCCCTAGAATGGACGGGAATGTTATCTCTCCTACACTCCCCAGCCCCCCATCTGCTTCTTTCCGCTTTAAGGTTGGATCATGCTTGTACACCATCAGTATCGGAGCTTCTGCAGGGGTAGCCTCCTATTTGTTCCCTTTCCACTCACCCAGCTGAGTGTCGGAGAACTTGTCCTTCCCCTTCTTGATGCCTTTAACCAGATGTGCCAATTGCCCGGTTCATACTGCCTCTTCAGTTCTCTGCAGCTGTTGGTGTCGTGCCCATGGTCTTCGTGAAAGTGGCAGTATTTCGACATGTCTCTGGCTTTGCTTCGTGCTGACATCTGAGGTGGTGGGTGGAAGGACTTTGCGGCTTTCTCAGTAGCAAGGATCTCCCTAGGATATTTGACCAGGTTTGCTAAGAGTCCATGATTCGAGCCTTTGTTATAGGGAGTAAAGCGGTCTCTGTTCTTCTTCCTATTCTTGGATCCTTCCCAGGAGGACCCTCTGGAGAATTTGTCGGAGGCCTCTCTTTTCTCGATCGGAGCTCCATTTGCTGCTACTTCCTTGGATTCAATCCAAGTGTAAGTCTTTTCCATCAGTGCCTTGTAAGTAGTGGGAAGGTCGGTGGACAGGAATTCCACCAAGCTTCGAGTTCGTAAGCCCTTTTGCCCTGAGGGGGCATCTGGTTCATCCCAGAGTATGGAGGAGGTCCTCCGACACTAGAGACGTAGGATGGAGGTATCGGTGCCCCCATCCCTTCTCCTCCTAAGTGGGCAGCCAGGAGAGGTGGTAAGTTTACCCCTCCGCTTCCTACCGGGTTGCTTCCTCCGTTGGAGTTCTCACTCCTTCTTTCTCCCTGCACTCTTTCTCTTCTTCCTGGATCTCCTCCGATACCTTCTTCAAAACCAACAGTTCTTCCGTTGGGGAAGGAGAACCATTTCGTAGGGCCGAACGCCCCCTGTTAATTGGTCGAGGCCTTTCATCTACCTTTATCTCTTCGTCATATTCCTCACTGGAATGCTCCAATTCCCTTCGCATCTCAGTGTTGCCAACTTGCCTCTTGTGAGCCCTCAGCAGGGACTCTAACGCTTCGAAGTTTGCCTCAACGAAGGCAGGGCTAATTTCTGGAATAGGGTTAGCAGAAGTTGAGGCGTGATGTATGGGAGTGGTTTCCAAACGAGATCGTGTAGTGAAGGTGGAGGCAGTTTTGGGGGCGTGATTATCGGTGTTAGTTGTGTTGAGAGGCACTATGGTAGAGAAACCTGGTGGAGGTGTATCTTCTCTTCCTGGTTCCATGCCAGAAAAGTAGTGTAATCGGTTAGGGTTTCAAGACTTGGTGATTACGGGACTAATAGTAGCGTGTACCACGGATGGCGCCACTGATTGTACAATAAATTGCACTACCAGGCTTCGATAGGTTCCAGCCAAGATTGTCTTTCACCTGAGGATAAGAAATACGAAGACACTACGTTAAGTGATTACGCAGGGGTTGGACCCTGCGAACCACCTCCGGCATGAGAGTAAGTATGAGTTATGATTGTATAAGTGTGTGTAAGTAAAGAGATGAGTGTTGAATGAGCTTATCATAATCCTCTGCCCGTCCAACCTATTTATAGTGGAAGAAATAGGGTTGAGGGCACCTCTGCGCAAATGTCAGAGAACATGGGGGCGTCCCATGTTTGTGGGTAACCGCTAGGGCTTAGTGACCCACGTTCTCAAACTTGACGGGAAAACCAGGAAAGAGAGGGATATTGTGGGTTTGACCAAGTCAGGAAGTTCTCCTATCCGTTGCTCCTTCGTCAACCATACCCTGAAGGGCTTAAGGCTTCGAATGGCGAATTCCCCGTAGGTAACCTTCGTGTGTACGAATGGTTTGACGCCTACGAATATTCAGGAGACCTAACTTGGGCCTTCATGCAAAAGGGCTTTGACACATCTCGAAGGGGTGTCCGTCGAGCTGTTTGGAGGGTACATCATCAGTAATCTAGCTGCAACTTCTGGCATTGATAGTATTTGCTTGATTGGTTGGTCTGTGATCACTACTACCGTATGCTCTTGGAAATACCTCTTCAGTCGCTTTGTAGCGTGTACCAAGGATAAAACTAGTTTCTCCATTGGTGTGTAATTTATTTCCTGTCCTCTCAGGGCTCGGCTCACAAAGTATATTGGCGTCTGTTTGCCTTCCCTTTTTGTCATCAGCACCGCACTGACCGCTTCTCTGGCTGCTGCTATGTATATTATTAACTCTTCTTTTTCCTGAGGTGCGGTTAGGGTGGGGAGGTTTGCTATCATCTGCTTCATCTGCTTAAAAGCTTCCTCCGCTTCTTGTGTCCATTGAAAGTCGCTCTTTTTTGTACACTTTTTGAGTGTTTTAAAGAATGGTAGTGACTTTTCGGCGGATTTAGCCAAGAATCTGTTCAAACTTGCTAGCTTTCCATTCAGTCTTTGAACATCTTTGAGGCATTTCGGAGATGGGAGGTTTAGTACGGCCTCTGCTTTAATTCCTTTAGTGTTTACTGTGTATCCTAAAAACATCCCTTCTTCCATTCCGAAAGTGCACTTTTTGGGATTTAGCTTCATGTTTATTTCCCTTAATTTTTTGAAAGTTTCCGCTATGTCTCTTATTATTTCTTCCTTCGAGCGGATTTTGATCACCAGATCATCGACATACACTTCTAAGTTTCTGCCAATTTGTTTGTGGAAAGCTTTATCTACTAGCCGCTGGTATGTTGCTCCTGCGTTTTTTAGTCCGAATGGCATCTTAGTGTAGCAAAATATTCCCTGATTTGTGATGAAGGCAGTTTTTTCCTCGTCTTCTTCTGTCATCTAGATTTGGTGATAGCCTTCGTATGCATCTAAGAAACATTTGAAGGGATATCCGCAGAGTGATTCTACTTTCCAATCTATCTCTGGTAAGGGGTAACCATCTTTCGGACAGACTTTATTAAAGTCCTTGAAGTCGACACACATTCTCCAGCTCCGTCATGCTTTGCTACCATTACCGGGTTGGCCAACCAGCTGTGATAATGTACCTCCTTCATGATTCATGCGTCCACGAGTTTCCCTACTTCCTCTTGTATCAACTTGCTCCTTTTCGGTGGTTGGCCTCTTTTCTTTTGCCTTATTGGAGTATATCCTTCCCGTATGTTTAGGCTATGTAGACTATGTGTCTTGGAACGCCCGTAATGTCGGCTAGAAACCAGGCGAATATATCCAAGTTCTGCTTTAACAGGTCCCATAACTTTTTTCGCCCTTCAGCTGATAGGGTTGAACCAATGGCTATTGTTTGTTCCGGATGTTCTGGATGTATTGCTACGTGTATTCTTTTTTCACTTTGCTTTTCTGTCACGGGCTGCGGTGTTGGTTCGAAAACCATAGTACATTCTAACGAGACCATTCTACTACTGCGGATCGTGAACACTCCACCTTTCACCGGGATTTTCATCATTCCGTGCGCTGTTGAAGGCACGACCTGTAATTTTCGCACTCCCGGCCATCCTATGATCCCGTTATATGGCGATTGGGACCTAAACACTACGAAGTTCATCAATGCTGACGCCGAATGCTCGTCGTCTCCGATTTTGGTTAATAGTGATATCTGCCCAATCGGCCATATTATTTCTCCGCTGAATCCCATGAGAGGGGTTGTAGCAAGTACCATTTGCTCTCTTATTTCTGGCCGGAGCCTTTGGAAACAATGTTCATATAGGACTTCTGATTCAGAGCCTCCATCGACATACATTCGGTTTATAAAGTGTCCACCTATCTCTGCTTCGATGACCATTGGCCCGTCATTCCCTTATTCTCATGTGAGTGGTACGAATGAAATGTTCTGGTTTGGAGAAAAGCTTTGTGTAACTTTTTGTCTGATCACTCGTTCTTTGAGATTGCACCATCAAGATTGCCAGAGGCTTGTGTTTTCCTGAAGTTTCTCCTTTCTTAGGTGCTTTGGATTGATCCTTGCCACTATTTTGCTTAAGTTCCTTGATTACGTTTGACAGCTTTCTAGTTCTCAGCAATTCTTCTATCTGCCTTTTTAGGTGCATGCATTTGTCTGTGTTGTGTCCTACTTCTCCATGGAACTCGCAATACTTGTTGCCGTTTCTTTTCTCAATCGGCGTAAGCATTGGAGGAGGGGTCTTGAATTTCGCCTTTTCCAACGCCAATATTTCTTTGGGTGTTTTGGAGAGGAGGGTAAACCTATCCAGCTCCCGATCCATCCGGAGCGGATTTCTATATCCTCTCTTGAAGCCTTGCTTTTGTCCGGACTCATGCGGCTTCCATTGTACTTGGGGTAGCGTCCTCCTCTTTTCGTGGTTGCCAGCGGCTACTTCCCCACGGAGCAAAGATGCGGTTACCCTCATCATCTCGTCCACCGATTTGGGTATATTATCATGCAATCTCTTAATTAACTCAGCATTAGTGATTCCATGCATGAAGCTGGAAACCTTCATGACTTCCGGAGCTCCTTTGACATCCCTACTTTCCACCTTGAATCTTTTCACGAATTCTTCTATGGTTTCTCCTTCCTTTTGTTTGATATGGTGAAGCTCCACTGGATCCTTTATGCACTTCTTTTGCTGAAGGAAGTTTGACAAGAAAACTTCCTTTAGTTCGTCATAGCTGTCTACCGATTCCGGTAGGAGATCGTCGAACCACACCCTAGCAGATCCGGTGAGGGTAGAGTTGAACAGGTGGCACCATGTTGGCATAGCCCAACGTTCTACCTTTTCCGCTGCTTGAAAAACTTTTAAGGTGATCTTCTGGGTCTTTACTTCCATTATATGTCTTTACATTAGTAGGCATTCGCGTCTTCTTAGGCATGTCGAAATAGCGAATGCGTGGAGTGAACAGATTGGTCTCCTTGCATACCCATGGCCTAGCTAAGTCATCATTCTCGACATCCGACCTTTGTCTCTTTGACCCAGAACTCCAGTATTCATCTCCGTTGTCTTCGCTTCCGGAGTGTCGATCGGACCTTCGTGAGTATGTTCGACTACATTCGTATCCTTCAGAATAGGGTTCCGTTCTTTGCGAAGAAGAATGGTGAGTACCCTTGTCTTCTTCGGATCTGTAACGTTTAGTTCTCTCTGTGCTTCCGGAACACATGGAGATACTCTTCTCTCTGTTTCCAAGCCTTTTGAATGCGCTTTTCCGCGACCCCCTGAACACTTCTTCTTTTTCCCCAGTTTTCTTCCGCGGTGATCTGGTTCGGCTGCGTCTTGGCTCAGAGTTCTAACTCGTTTTCCGGTGTAACACCCCCAATTTCGTGATACGCAGCAGAATTCAAACTGGGTGTTACTTCATGGCACAACAGTCATGACAATAGAAAACGAACTCTAATGGAGTCGTTTTAAAAGATTTATCATTCGATTTATATAAGTATCAGAGTTTACAAAAATGAGGTCCCAAATGGTTCCAAGTTTACAAAATACATTAAATTGGTTTTCGAATGATAATAAAATTTATAGCCTTCTTGATCTAGTCCTCGCTCCTCCGTGCCAGCCTCATACAATATGGACCTGAAATACATGCTTAAAACTGTCAACACAAAGGTTGAGTAAATTCATAGAGTTTAGGAAATCAGTTGAACATATAATGTTTGTAGTGTGAGTTATAAATTCACACCAAGGGTTTGAAAGCAAAACAATTATTATTACACGGTACGGCTGCCTCAAGTACATGATACTTGAGCCCGCTTTTGTTTGATACGGCTGCCTCAAGTATGTGATACTTGAGCCCGCTTTTGTTTGATACGGCTGCCTCAATACGTTGTGATACTTGAGCCCGCTTTTGTTTGAAAGCAATGTGTTCGGTTTAAAATAAAGCATGTATCTCCCCCAAGGGTTTGTAAAACAATTTAGTAATAGAAAGTAGGGCTATGAACTCACCTCAAAGTAAATGATAGCAAATGTATAATGAGAATGATGGATATGCCGTGAGAACTTCAACGAGCAACCTAGAATAGGATGTTGCGACTTAGGTTTAGAATAATGTTTAGGAAAACATAAACCATCCTATATACGTCTCTATGTTGATCATGATGTAGTACATGGTTTTTGTGTATGTCGTTTATAGAAATGGTCTAGTTGTGAAAACATGTTTAGTTTATAGATATCGTACTACCGTTCGGGCCATCATAATTCAGAGGTCATGCAGTAAACGTTCTAGGAGCTAGGACACTTTAAATTGTAAATCCAGCAACTCGTCGATACGTTTTACTCAAACGAACCCCTCACATGAAGCTCCCTACTATTGTAGCACTTAGTAGATATAACATATTTTTTGAGTGAAGATTGTTATATAAATAAGTTTATCATGTTTTTAAAAGTTCTCGTCATTTTCATAAATATGATCACCTTAGTTAATGGTCTTGGGTAAACAAGCCTTGAGGCTTTAGCCATGGCCTCGCCGTGACTTTGGTCTTGACTACCATGGTCTTGAGACTCAACCTTGACCTTAGCTGTAGCCGTGGTCTTGGCTTATGGCCATTAGGCCTCTTGGTTTGCTTTTAGTTGTGACAAAAGTATAGTTGTGAGACTATATTTACGTCGTTCTTGACAACTTTCGTGTTTTAACTTTTTGATGATTCGGACCATAAGTGCCACTTTTAAAAAGACAGAACCCTTAACAGCTTATACATGGCAGTTTTGGCGTTTAGGTTTTGCTAACTTCTTTTTGCTTATAACTTTTGACTCGTTTGTCCGTTTCGGGTGATTCAAATTGCTATGTTTACCTTTTTATCTTGTATACCATATTATGTAAGTTATAAAGTCCATATGTTACTGATTTTAATGGTCTCACACGTGTAGAATATGACTAGTTTACTAGTTTGTTACTTTTATGACAATTTGTGAATTAAAACAAGTGATTGAGTATATGTACATCATGGATCAACATAGTAACTATATATATAGCATGAAATAGTTAAGATTATGAATAATAAAGATGAGATGATGGTGGTGATAAGTTGCTTACAACTTTTGGCTTTCAATAAGAAAGGAGTAACTTAGTAAGGATAGGACTTTGATTGATCGCGAAAGACTTCGGATTGAGCTAGCTTTCCACACCTTGGCACTCTTGCAAACTTGAAGAGTTGGTGATGAAGTAATAAGTGACTTGAGTGGATCTAAACTCAAGAGGATCACTTAAACTTGCTAGAGATTTGATGTAGAAACTTGATCTTTGGAACTTCCTTGCATAAACTTGGAGTTTATAGATCAAATGATGGACGATACGTATGATTTGTGATATGAACGACCCAAAACAGATTGTGAGGGTTCTTAGGATGCATATCACTTGCTATTTATAGGAGGGTAAGTTTGGTTAACCATATATTGGGTTAAATATTAACCATGGTTAAGTTAGGACACTTGTAAAGATCTAAATGAACCATGGTTAGGATGATGCCACCAAAATGATGACTCCCCCCCCTTAGGTCGGCCAAGACATGATAAGATGACTTAGGTGGTTAGTTTTGGTATTATCTTGGTTACGGAGTGAGTTTTGGTTCCGTTAAATGCCAACCGAAGCCATAAAACGTAAAACCGGGTATCGTAAAAATACGAAACTTGGAGGAATGATGAAAATTATCATTATACTCCATCTAAAAATATAAAATGGGCGATAAGTCTCATTGGGTGCAAAAACGCTGCTTAAAGCTGGAAATACGGGTAAAAAACGCGTAATTCACAGTTTATCAGAAAAGAACGAAATTTCAGGGAAACGACCGTAAATTTATTTAGAGTGGACTAAAATTAGTCTAAAAGTGATATGAGATGTTAAAATGTGGTTTTCGTCATATGCGGGATAACTTTACAGTTATTCGTGAAGTTTAAAAGTTACGCGATTTAAGCAAAAATGTAGAACGTACAAGGTTAATTCCTTTATGGTCAAAGGAGGAGGGAAATATGTTTGACTTTTCCAAAAAATGTAAAAGTGTCAAAAACATATTAGAAACACAGTGCAGGAATCGTTAAGTCTGGATGTAAGTAGAATTGTTTAAAACGTAAGTTTAGTTTTGTTCTGCGCTGGGCTTATTTGGCAATATTAAAAATAATAAATCTTAAAAATTCTCAAATTAATCATGAGTGATCTAAAAATTTATCTGATGCGAGGAAAATTGTCAGAGTTGATTTTCGTTATGCGTGTGAGGTTTAAACGGTGGACCGTCTAAAACGAAACTTTAAAACGATGTTTACTTAATAACTTTTGCGAAAATGATCTAACGATGGTCGAACTCTCAGGTTATTACTAAAATAATTTATCTTACGAGAATGTGGATTAAAAATTTTACGGGATGAATAGTGAAAGTGAATAGTAAAAGTGAATAGTAACTTTTCTAAATATGAAAAGTAACTCGAAAAAATTCGGGTTGTTATAGTCTCACCACCTTAATGGGAATTCCGTCCCGGAATTCAATGTATGTTATCCGATGTTGAAGTGTCTAGGAAAAGGAGGGTGTATACGCCAAATTCTAATCTTTGTGTTCTCAAGTTTCTAGTCATAGAATGTATTATGTACCATGTGGCTTAAGTTGATAACCTAAAGGGTTTTGTTAAAATCTTATAGAGTCCAATATACCTAAAGTTTGGCTTTTCCCGATTCTCAAAACGAATCATATCTTATTGTATCGAGGCTATAAATAAAACCTTAATTTCTAACATGGAGTTTTTGGTGATAGTGTGCGGCATGGAGCCTAATTTATATTCGTATGGTTTCCTTAGTTGTTTCGTGGGTGATCTCTGAACATCTTAGCCCATGAATTGGTTAACTAATACTTTCGTCTATATAGTGCCTCAAAAAATGGAATAGTTTTGTTGTTGTTAGGGTAACTGTTGTTAATCAAAGGTGTAAGATATTGTTGATGTGAAATGGTTTGTACCGATGTTGTAGGAAAGTCTTGCTAGTGGCAAGTGGTTATCCAAACCATTTCCAAAGTTGATCATGTCTTAGGTGGTTTCGGGAAGAAGGTTTTATCGTATAGTGTTGATGTCTACTAGTGTTTCAAAGAAACGTGATACTGTGAAGTTTTACATACTGAATTTCAATGGGGTTCAGATAATTATGTGATATGTTGACGATTAGAAGAGTGTAGTGTACGCTTACCATTATTCTTAGGTAGAGATGTCAAGTTTGTTTTAAAATCAAAAATTATTTTAAAGGAATATGGCGGAATGATATCCTTGAAATCTAATCAGGCTAGTACTTCTAAGGAATGACGAGAAGATTTGATGACTATCCCAAGATAGTAGTTCGGATTATCTCATGTATGAAAATTTCAAGAATGAAATTAGGTAGTTTAAATAAGATGTTAAGATTTTGCTGGGTGGTAAGACACTATCGTGTCTCTAGATCTTTTTAATGAGTTCTGGTGGTTTATCGAGTTTAAGTAGGAAATTAACCTGAATATAACCCTTGTATACCTATTCTCAGTGTTTGAAAAATTTAAGTCGAACATAGTTAGTCAGACTATGTTCCACTATCCCTAGGTTAAATATAGGTGACTAGACTATATTTAGCCGAGGTTCGATAAATTTTTCAAATACCTAAATTAGGTATACTTGTGATATGTCCATAGCTTTTGAAAAATTGTCCACTAAGCAAAGGTGATATCAAACCATCCAGTTGCAAGTCCTGGCCATAAAAGACTTGTAACCTATGTTTGCACATTCCATTGCATAGCAGATAGTATGGGTAGATACGTGTGGAAAGGAAATCTTAAGTAATTCTAAAATAGTCCATACTTGGCTAGAATCACGAACCTTTAACAATGAAGGTTTCAGAAGAGAATTTTGATGAATGTAGAGAAAGTTGCTGAACTTCAGCTTTTTGTAGATGATGAGTCAGTTTATCTTTTAGAAATCCCATTTCTTGTATTCCATTAGGAAAATGGATAGATTGTGACGGGTTTCATGTAAAACAATATCATATAAGGTTTTATAAGATAATTTTTATAGTCTATTGTATAACTTACAATATCTGAGGAGTAGTTGAGACCATTGTGCAACTCACAATGTCTGAGAAATAGTTGAGACCATTGTGTAACTCACAATGTCTAGGAAATAATAGAGACCATTGTGCAACTCACAATGTCTAAGAGATGATGGAGAGATCATTGTGTAACCCACAATGTCTTGAGAAATGATAGAGAGATCATTGTGTAACTCACAATGTCTTGAGAAATGATGAAGAGACCATTGTGTAACTCACAATGTCTTGAGAAATGATGGAGAGATCATTGTGTAACTCACAATGTCTTGAGAAAAGATGGAGAGACCATTGTGTAACTCACAATGTCTTGAGAAATGATAGAGAGACCATTGTGTAACCCACAATGTCTTGAGAAATAAATGAGACCACTGTAGGATTTACAGTGTCTGAGAATGTAATAAAGACCACTGTAGGATTTACAGTGTCTGAGATTGAAATAGAGACCACTGTATCTCACAGTGTCTTGAAAAATGAATGAGACCATTGTATCTCACAATGTTTGGGAAGTAGGAAAGACCATTGTAGTCAGTTACAATGTCTTGGAGGAAGTTTCGTAATCCTAAAATGCATGAGTAGATGCATGATTGGGAGATTGGGAAAATATGATTGTGTTGTAATGCCTTAGAATAGGCATACGCAGATATGTTGAGTACTTTGTTTATGATTGAAATTATGTCAAGTGTATGTATCAATATACTAGTATGTTTGTATAGCTTAAAATGACTAAAAGTCACATAATCGTTTGGAGGATGGAAGGCACGGAGAACGGAAGGCTATAAAATGTTTTTGTTTGTAAAAGTAGTTATAGTTTAAGTCTCAATTAGACCCGTTTCTCTATAACTGTGGCTCTGATACCAATCTGTATCACCCCCAATTTCGTGATACGCAGCGGAATTCAAACTGGGTGTTACTTCATGGCACAATAGTCATAACAATAGAAAACGAACTCTAATGGAGTCGTTTTAAAAGATTTATCATTCGATTTATATAAGTATTAGAGTTTACAAAAATGAGGTCCCAAATGGTTCCAAGTTTACAAAATACATTAAATTGGTTTTTGAATGATAATAAAATTTATAGCCTTCTTGATCTAGTCCTCGCTCCTCCGTGCCAGCCTCATACAATATGGACCTGAAATACATGCTTAAAACTGTCAACACAAAGGTTGAGTGAAATTTATAGAGTTTAGGAAATCAGTTGAACATATAATGTTTGTAGTGTGAGTTATAAATTCACACCAAGGGTTTGAAAGCAAAACAGTTATTATTACACGGTACAGCTGCCTCAAGTACATGATACTTGAGCCCGCTTTTGTTTGATACGGCTGCCTCAAGTATGTGATACTTGAGCCCGCTTTTGTTTGATACGGCTGCCTCAATACGTTGTGATACTTGAGCCCGCTTTTGTTTGAAAGCAATGTGTTCGGTTTAAAATAAAGCATGTATCTCCCCCAAGGGTTTGTAAAACAATTTAGTAATAGAAAGTGGGGCTATGAACTCACCTCAAAGTAAATGATAGCAAATGTATAATGAGAATGATGGATATGCCGTGAGAACTTCAACGAGCAACCTAGAATAGGATGTTGCGACTTAGGTTTGGAATAATGTTTAGGAAAACATAAACCATCCTATATACGTCTCTATGTTGATCATGATGTAGTACATGGTTTTTGTGTATGTCGTTTATAGAAATGGTCTAGTTGTGAAAACATGTTTAGTTTATAGATATCGTACTACCGTTCGGGCCATCATAATTCAGAGGTCATGCAGTAAACGTTCGAGGAGCTAGGACACTTTAAATCATAAATCCAGCAACTCGTCGATACGTTTTACTCAAATGAACCCCTCACATGAAGCTCCCTACTATTGTAGCACTTAGTAGATATAACATATGTTTTGAGCGAAGATTGTTATATAAATAAGTTTATCATGTTTTTAAAAGTTCTCGTCATTTTCATAAATATGATCACCTTAGTTAATGGTATTGGGTAAACAAGCCTTGAGGCTTTAGAGATGGCCTCGCTGTGACTTTGGTCTTGACTACCATAGTCTTGAGACTCAACCTTGACCTTAGCCGTAGCCGTGGTCTTGGCTTATGGCCATTAGGCCTCTCTTGGTTTGCTTTTAGTTGTGACAAAAGTATAGTTGTGAGACTATATTTACGGCAGTTTCTGTTTTTGAAAGATTTTGGCCTATTTATGTGTTTTCAAGGTCCGAGCTTCTTTGTTATTGAAGGAAAACGTCGTTCCTGACAACTTTCGTGTTTTAACTTTTTGATGATTCGGACGATAAGTGCCACTTTTAAAAAGACAGAACCCTTAACAGCTTATACATGGCAGTTTTGGCGTTTAGGTTTTGCTAACTTCTTTTGCTTATAACTTTTGACTCGTTTGTCCATTTCGGGTGATTCAAATTGCTATGTTTACCTTTTTATCTTGTATACCATATTATGTAAGTTATAAAGTCCATATGTTACTGATTTTAATGGTCTCACACGTGTAGAATATGACTAGTTTACTAGTTTGTTACTTTTATGACAATTTGTGAATTAAAACAAGTGATTGAGTATATGTACATCATGGATCAACATAGTAACTATATATATAGCATGAGATAGTTAAGATTATGAATAATAAAGATGAGATGATGGTGGTGATAAGTTGCTTACAACTTTTGACTTTCAATAAGAAAGGAGTAACTTAGTAAGGATAGGACTTTGATTGATCGCGAAAGACTTCGGATTGAGCTAGCTTTCCACACCTTGGCACTCTTGCAAACTTGAAGAGTTGGTGATGAAGTAATAAGTGACTTGAGTGGATCTAAACTCAAGAGGATCACTTAAACTTGCTAGAGATTTGATGTAGAAACTTGATCTTTGGAACTTCCTTGCATAAACTTGGAGTTTATAGATCAAATGATGGAAGATATGTATGATTTGTGATATGAACGACCCAAAACAGATTGTGAGGGTTCTTAGGATGCATATCACTTGCTATTTATAGGAGGGTAAGTTTGGTTAACCATATATTGGGTTAAATATTAACCATGGTTAAGTTAGGACACTTGTAAAGATCTAAATGAACCATGGTTAGGATGATGCCACCAAAATGATGAATCCCCCCCCTTAGGTCGGCCAAGACATGATAAGATGACTTAGGTGGTTAGTTTTGGTATTATCTTGGTTACGGAGTGAGTTTTGGTTCCGTTAAATGCGAACCGAAGCCATAAAACGTAAAACCGGATATCGTAAAAATACGAAACTTGGAGGAATGATGAAACTTATCATTATACTCCATCTAAAAATATAAAATGGGTGATAAGTCTCATTGGGTGCAAAAACGCTGCTTAAAGCTGGAAATACGGGTAAAAAACGCGTAATTCGCAGTTTATCAGAAAAGAACGAAATTTCAGGGAAACGACCGTGAATTTATTTAGAGTGGACTAAAATTAGTCTAAAAGTGATATGAGATGTTAAAATGTGGTTTTCGTCATATGCGGGATAACTTTACAGTTATTCGTGAAGTTTAAAAGTTACGCGATTTAAGCAAAAATGTAGAACGTACAAGGTTAATTCCTTTATGGTCAAAGGAGGAGGGAAATATGTTTGACTTTTCCAAAAAATGTAAAAGTGTCAAAAACATATTAGAAACACAGTGCAGGAATCGTTAAGTCTGGATGTAAGTAGAATTGTTTAAAACGTAAGTTTAGTTTTGTTCTGTGCTGGGCTTATTTGGTAATATTAAAAATAATAAATCTTAAAAATTCTCAAATTAATCATGAGTGATCTAAAAATTTATCTGATGCGAGGAAAATTGTCAGAGTTGATTTTCGTTATGCGTGTGAGGTTTAAACGGTGGACCGTCTAAAACGAAACTTTAAAACGATGTTTACTTAATAACTTTTGCGAAAATGATCTAACGATGGTCGAACTCTCAGGTTATTACTGTCACACCCCCAAAATATCGCAGCGGAACGATAGTGTCATTGGGGTATAACGTCATAGCACAAAGTATGGATACAGAAAACGACCTCTATAATGAGACGTTTTGAAAAGTTTACCATTCGATTTCAAATGTCAAAGATTACACAACAAGAAATCATAAAGTTTGATAATACACAAAGAGTTTACAAAACATGTCGAATGGTAACTGTTAAAAGCACAAGACTCCAATGTATGCCATGCGACCCAAAAGCTCCATGAAATGCTATCACCTTAAAACCTGAGATAAACATGCTAAAAGTGTCAACACAAAGGTTGGTGAGTTCATAAGTTTGTAACAAAATGATTTGAAATACTTTGAGGAATGTTCACACAGCAAAGGCATTGTAAATCCACTCAGTTCCAAGTTCCGCCCATACAAAACTTGAAACCTGTGTGTTCACAACTCATTGCCAAAATATAGTATGAAAATCATGATTATGTGCATTAAGATAGTTAAAAGTATAATCGTCACCACAAGGGTCTTCCAACAACTCATGTTGGGATGTTTGTAATTAATAGCCTTCCAACAACTTAATTTGGCGCCATTAATTCTTGTATGTTTGTAAATTAGTAGCCCTCCAACAACTTAATTTGGTGCCACTAATTCTTGTATGTTTGTAAGTTAGTATCCCTCCAACAACTTAATTTGGTGCCACTAATGCTTGTATGTTTGTAAATTAGTAGCCCTCCAACAACTTAATTTGGTGCCACTAATTCTTGTATGTTTGTAAATTAGTAGCCCTCCAACAACTTAATTTGGTGCCACTAATTCTTGTATGTTTGTAAATTAGTAGCCCTCCAACAACTTAATTTGGTGCCACTAATTCTTGTATGTTTGATCCAAGTATGCATATGAAATCAAGTATAACCCAATCAAGTATAAAACGCAATCAAGTCTAAAGTATAAATAATGTTGTTTGGCAAAAGAGTTTAAATGTTTGATAAATAAGCATGTATCTAAGCCCCAAATAGTTTATAGGAATTTAAATGAGTAAGAGCGGGGTATGAACTCACAGTAGTATGTCAAAGTTTAGAATATTTGTGAAAGTAAATGAAAATAGTTTGAGCATGTACCTCCCCAAAAAGTAATTGAAAATGTATAAAAGTAGGGGTTATGAAACTCACAATAGTATGTAAAGGTTTAGAGTACTTGTAATAGTGAATGAAAATAGTTTGAGCATGTATATCCCCCAAAAGTTTGTATACAATTAATAGAAAGTGGGGCTATGAAAACTCACAGTAGTATGTCAAAGTTTAAAGTACTTGCGAAAGTAAATGAAAATAGTTTGAGCATGTATCTCCCCCAAAACATGTTATGAAAGCAAGTAAAAGTAGGGGCTACGAACTCACCTGGTGTGATTGATATGCTAACAAAATGAAATGCACGAAAGTGAGGCCCGAAACTATCCGCGACCTAAAATGAATGTTATGACTTGAGTTATGATATGTTGTCGTGAATGCATGATTTTGAAAACGTATCACCCAATATGCTACTTGAAAACTAGTTATATAAAAATATTGTTACTTGAATGTGTGACGGTTTCTTGTCAAAAATAATCACTTTTGAGTTAATGGTGAAAATGTAGTTAAAACTATGTAACGGTTTTAGTAATTGAAAAATCAGTTTACGTCGGACTTAACGTAATGTATACATAGGAAAACTAACTCGTTTTTAACGTCCGTTTCCCCCGAAACGTCCGTTTAGGCCCTCAAAACCTTGATTAAAAATCCTGACAGCATACTAATGCTGTGAATAGTGTTTTCAGCACGTTTTCGACTCAAAGTTCGGTTAACCATAACTCACTCGTTTTAAGTCCGTTTTTCAAGTTCTTTATATCCACTCGAAGGTAATGAAGAGTACTAATATATTTTTAAACTTCGGAGACTTCACAGAAATTTTAAGGCCACTGTTTGGGTCAGTTAAAATTCGGACTGCATGTACAATTTTTCCGGAAAATGGTAGTTTTTAAATCGTAACTTGGAAACCACGTATATTTTTCGTTATAACTCCGTTTTAGTCCGTTCAAAAGGCCACGTTCATAACTAAAAATCTAGTTTCTAAAACTTTAATAAAACTTATAAAAATGACTAACTTTTCGGAAAAATTATAAATTTCGACAGCGCTTCCGCGCTTATTTTAAACTTTACCATTTTAATCTACTTGTTTAACCACAACTTCACCACAAAAATCCCTTAATCTACTCATCACCAATCCTACTAGTAAAACAACTTCATTTGATCATAACCAAAATAAATATTCATTGTGAGGCTAAAAATATATATACAAACTTAAATAAACATATATAAAATTTATGTAACCATTTCCTCCAAAACCACAACTAGACTTTGATGATCCATTTTTCAAACTTCTCATTTTTATAAACTTTTAACTAGCACAAGATTGTTATAAATATTTATATAGCACATATGGGTGATAATCTTTGATAAACATGAATAAAAACTACAACTTGAGCAAAAATGATCATATGGACTTCATGAAATGTATGAAAAATATATATGAAAAAGTAAGAGATGAAGTTTTATGCTTACAAATGCTTGATGAGGTTTATGAGAACAAAGGTTTTATCCTAAACACCCTAGGTTTTTATTTCAAAACCTAAACAAAGAGTGTATCTAGAGTGTTAAAAGCTTGACTTGAAAATTTTTGTGATCTTCTTCTTGCTCCTTGTGAATGGCCGGATTTTTGTGAAGAGGAAGAGAAGAGAAAAACCAAATTTTTCACCTTGTGAATTTTACTTGTATGTGTTGTTGAATTATTGTTTGAAAGTAATAAGAATTGTTTGCAAGACAAGATCCACAATTCAAGTGGAGTTGATGGATCTTGTCTAGTTCATACATTTATTAATATGTATATAAATGTGTAAGTAAAGTAATGAAAGTTACTTGAATGGAAGTAGTAACTTGTAGCATTGTTAAGTAATATTAGTAAGTTGTATACACATTTGAATATTTAAGGTAACGTTAGATAAAATAAATTTCACGGGTCAAGATAAAATATATTTTGGTCATAAAAAATTATAAAAATACATTTCTTGCAAAACTTGAGTGAAATAATAATATTAGTGTAGTTTTTAAGAAAACCGTCGTAATAATATAAATTTAACAATTTACATACAAAAATGAATTTTAAAACACGAGGTAACTCAAAATATAGTTTTTATAACTAAATGTAAGTATAAAAATGTATCGGGATCATTTTGGAAGTATCGGATCAAATGTTCAAAAATAATGTTTACGCGATAATGTTTATTTAATAAGAAAATAACGTTTAATGAAAAATGCAAAACCATGTACGAATCGTTATGAAATGATGAATATGGAATATGAGAAATGACCGGAATTTGAGAATTGTGACATTCTTCCCATGTCAAAGGAATCACGTCCCCGTGATTCGATTAATGATACTATGGCCCAAAACGCGACAAGGGTTCTAAAAGTTTATGCTCATGTATGATTTAAATGATTATGCCAATGCTCATGCATATGTCGTGACTATATCCCATTCTAAAGACATGCTCCCTTATGATTAGGCTCGATGAGGCAGGCTTTCCCATTCTCGAGCAAAATTTCCAAAAGACTTTTAGGTAACCGATTTTTGCTTAATCCCACAACTCATCAAACAAGAACTGTCATACGATTAGGCTAAATCGGTTTAGGTAACAACTTGTTTCTAGCTCGATCTTTGCAACTCATCAAACAAGAACTGTCACGGGGATCAAACTGGAAACAAGTGGTTTGAAGAAAATCTTTTGAAAATTTGGCTCGATTACGGAATTGCTTACTCATATGAGACTACTACTCCCTTCATTGCATGATTCTTCCTGAATTAGACATAGGTGATCAGGCTATGTATAATTTAGGAGTAACTATGCAATGCTTGGACTAATCGACTCATATGATGTTTGGTGTTGAGTCATAAGTTCGCATGTATAAAGAATATGCACTTATAATGATATGATGAGATGCTATGATGATGTGGTTATAGTCTAGGGTCAATGATGCAACCTAGTTCTCTATAACCAACGCTCACGATGATACCAATCATGTCACACCCCCAAACTATCGCAGCGGAACGATAGTGTCATTGGGGTATAACGTCATAGCACAAAGTATGGATACTGAAAACGACCTCTATAATGAGACGTTTTGAAAAGTTTACCATTCGATTTCAAATGTCAAAGATTACACAACAAGAAATCATAAAGTTTGATAATACACAAAGAGTTTACAAAACATGTCGAATGGTAGCGTTAAAAGCACAAGATTCCAATGTATGCCATGCGACCCAAAAGCTCCATGAAATGCTATCACCTTAAAACCTGAGATAAACATGATAAAAAGTGTCAACACAAAGGTTGGTGAGTTCATAAGTTTGTAACAAAATGATTTGAAATACTTTGAGGAATGTTCACACAGCAAAGGCATTGTAAATCCACTCAGTTCCAAGTTCCGCCCATACAAAACTTGCAACCTGTGTGTTCACAACCCATTGCCAAAATATAGTATGAAAATCATGATTATGTGCATTAAGATAGTTAAAAGTATAATCGTCACCACAAGGGTCTTCCAACAACTCATGTTGGGATGTTTGTAATTAATAGCCTTCCAACAACTTAATTTGGCGCCATTAATTCTTGTATGTTTGTAAATTAGTAGCCCTCCAACAACTTAATTTGGTGCCACTAATTCTTGTATGTTTGTAAGTTAGTAGCCCTCCAACAACTTAATTTGGTGCCACTAATGCTTGTATGTTTGTAAATTAGTAGCCCTCCAACAACTTAATTTGGTGCCACTAATTCTTGTATGTTTGTAAATTAGTAGCCCTCCAACAACTTAATTTGGTGCCACTAATTCTTGTATGTTTGTAAATTAGTAGCCCTCCAACAACTTAATTTGGTGCCACTAATTCTTGTATGTTTGATCCAAGTATGCATATGAAATCAAGTATAACCCAATCAAGTATAAAACGCAATCAAGTCTAAAGTATAAGTAATGTTGTTTGGCAAAAGAGTTTAAATGTTTGATAAATAAGCATGTATCTCGCCCAAAATAGTTTATAGGAATTTAAATGAGTAAGAGCGGGGTATGAACTCACAGTAGTATGTCAAAGTTTAGAATATTTGTGAAAGTAAATGAAAATAGTTTGAGCATGTACCTCCCCCAAAAGTAATTGAAAATGTATAAAAGTAGGGGTTATGAAACTCACAATAGTATGTAAAAGTTTAGAGTACTTGTAATAGTGAATGAAAATAGTTTGAGCATGTATATCCCCCAAAATTTTGTATACAATTAATAGAAAGTGGGGCTATGAAAACTCACAGTAGTATGTCAAAGTTTAAAGTACTTGCGAAAGTAAATGAAAATAGTTTGAGCATGTATCTCCCCCAAAACATGTTATGAAAGCAAGTAAAAGTAGGGGCTACGAACTCACCGGGTGTGATTGATATGCTAACAAAATGAAATGCACGAAAGTGAGGCCCGAAACTATCCGCGACCTAAAATGAATGTTATGACTTGAGTTATGATATGTTGTCGTGAATGCATGATTTTGAAAACGTATCACCCAATATGCTACGTGAAAACTAGTTATATAAAAATATTGTTACTTGAATGTGTGACGGTTTCTTGTCAAAAATAATCACTTTTGAGTTAATGGTGAAAATGTAGTTAAAACTATGTAACGGTTTTAGTAATTGAAAAATCGGTTTACGTCGGACTTAACGTAATGTATACATAGGAAAACTAACTCGTTTTTAACGTCCGTTTCCCCCGAAACGTCCGTTTAGGCCCTCAAAACCTTGATTAAAAATCAAGACAGCATACTAATGCTGTGAATAGTGTTTTCAGCACGTTTTCGACTCAAAGTTCGGTTAACCATAACTCACTCGTTTTAAGTCCGTTTTCAAGTTCTTTATATCCACGCGAAGGTAATGAAGAGTACTAATATATTTTAAACTTCGGAGATTTCACAGAAATTTTAAGGCCACTGTTTGGGTCAGTTAAAATTCGGACTGCATGTACAATTTTTCCGGAAAATGGTAGTTTTAAATCGTAACTTGGAAACCACGTATATTTTTCGTTATAACTCCGTTTTAGTCCGTTCAAAAGGCCACGTTCATAACTAAAAATCTAGTTTCTAAAACTTTAATAAAACTTATAAAAATGACTAACTTTTCGGAAAAATTATAAATTTCGACAGCGCTTCCGCGCTTATTTTAAACTTTACCATTTTTATCTACTTGTTTAACCACAACTTCACCACAAAAATCCCTTAATCTACTCATCACCAATCCTACTAGTAAAACAACTTCATTTGATCATAACCAAAATAAATATTCATTGTGAGGCTAAAAATATATATACAAACTTAAATAAACATATATAAAATTTATGTAACCATTTCCTCCAAAAACCACAACTAGACTTTGATGATCCATTTTTCAAACTTCTCATTTTTATAAACTTTTAACTAGCACAAGATTGTTATAAATATTTATATAGCACATATGGGTGATAATCTTTGATAAACATGAATAAAAACTACAACTTGAGCAAAAATGATCATATGGACTTCATGAAATGTATGAAAAATATATATGAAAAAGTAAGAGATGAAGTTTTATGCTTACAAATGCTTGATGAGGTTTATGAGAACAAAGGTTTTATCCTAAACACCCTAGGTTTTTATTTCAAAACCTAAACAAAGAGTGTATCTAGAGTGTTAAAAGCTTGACTTGAAAATTTTTTTGTGATCTTCTTCTTGCTCCTTGTGAATGGCCGGATTTTTGTGAAGAGGAAGAGAAGAGAAAAACCAAATTTTTCACCTTGTGAATTTTACTTGTATGTGTTGTTGAATTATTGTTTGAAAGTAATAAGAATTGTTTGCAAGACAAGATCCACAATTCAAGTGGAGTTGATGGATCTTGTCTAGTTCATACATTTATTAATATGTATATAAATGTGTAAGTAAAGTAATGAAAGTTACTTGAATGGAAGTAGTAACTTGTAGCATTGTTAAGTAATATTAGTAAGTTGTATACACATTTGAATATTTAAGGTAACGTTAGATAAAATAAATTTCACGGGTCAAGATAAAATATATTTTGGTCATAAAAAATTATAAAAATACATTTCTTGCAAAACTTGAGTGAAATAATAATATTCGTGTAGTTTTTAAGAAAACCGTCGTAATAATATAAATTTAACAATTTACATACAAAAATGAATTTTAAAACACGAGGTAACTCAAAATATAGTTTTTATAACTAAATGTAAGTATAAAAATGTATCGGGATCATTTTGGAAGTATCGGATCAAATGTTCAAAAATAATGTTTACGCGATAATGTTTATTTAATAAGAAAATAACGTTTAATGAAAAATGCAAAACCATGTACGAATCGTTATGAAATGATGAATATGGAATATGAGAAATGACCGGAATTTGAGAATTGTGACAATTACTAAAATAATTTATCTTACGAGAATGTGGATTAAAAATTTTACGGGATGAATAGTGAAAGTGAATAGTAAAAGTGAATAGTAACTTTTCAAAATATGAAAAGTAACTCGAAAAAATGCGGGTTGTTATATCCGGCGCTTTCGAGATTCGATCTTCTTTCTCAGATGCTTCCTTCGCGTATGTTTTCCGGATTCAGACTGCTGTGATGCTTCGCTAAAGTCTAATCGGGTTTTCACCGTTTCTCTAGCCCTGATTCTTCCTTCCTGTTTCCGAACTTTCTCTGTCACAATGGGTAAGATCTGTTTGTAGTACTTATCACAGTACTTCTTGATGGCTGCACTGGATGCGGACCCATCAGATCCTTCCACATCTATCGCATTCTTCTTTCCTCCCTTATTCCGCACCACATAAACTGTGGCGGGATTAGGATCGGAACGAGCTCTTTCGGTAGGCATTTTTCTTTTTCGGAACGCAGTTGTGCACTGGGTCCCACGGATGGCGCCAACTTGTTAGTACAATTTATGCGATGGGTGGTAACAGATGTAAATATAGCTTATCGGACCGGGCCGATAAGTGTCCAGTGGGTTGGTATTGTACTAATTCAAGTAGTTTGAATGAGATCCCTACACAAGAAAGGTAAACCGTTAGTCTTATCGTGGGGACGGACCCTATGATTAGACTCGTGAGAGTAAGTACACATTCTTGAGAGGGAAAGTAGAAGTATGTGTGTGTAATTATGAGATAGAAAGTTGTACCTTGTATGGGGATTAGAGCCCCTTTTGTAGGCGAGGTTTGCCGCTGGGGCTTCTTAGATTCTTGCATATAGTGGTTAGTTGCCGGAGCCGGACCCTTGGCGGACAAGAGTTCCATGTTAATCGCGGATGCGGACGTAAGGGGTCTAACGGTTGAAGGTTCAGCCCGTTATGTGCCTTGCGCACATCTCAAAGCCTGGGCCATAGCTAATTTAGCCATTGGGCTTACTCTAGGCCTAGGATTTGTAATCATTGGGCCTGAGCCCAGTATGTGTATAGTGTGTATTGGACCTTGTGGGCCTGTAATACATACTATACATCATCATACTCAAAACATATCTCAATCATCTAACTCCTTAAAATAATTTTTGTTACCATATGTCAACCGTCAAAAATTATTTTTTTACCATATCTTGCCCGTTATGCGCCTTGCGCGCATCTCAAAGCCTGGACCATAGCCAATTTAGCCATTGGGCTTACTGTAGGCCTAGGATTTGTTACCTTGCACCGAAACCACCCAAGCACACCAAACCTCAAAACTGCACATTAAAAAACTGTTAGATCTCGTCAAACACCACACAAGACATACTCCAAACATCACCTAAACCAAAAAACACCACAAATGGCCAAGAAACTAATACACAAGATCTGGATTTAGCAAAATGCAGCTCTAGCACAACCATGAAACCACTAAAACCCATATTTTATCAAACCCATTTGTAAACAACTGAAAAAACTGAGATTCATAAATACGCTCATAACAAACAACACAAACGTGATTGTACGCGAGATAGGGTCAGACTATTTTGTTCATGAAAGCAAGATAAAATCGATATGTCTCGGCTGCAAAAAGAAAGTTGCTTTGCGGAGAATTTAATCTCGACACAATACCTTCATTCAACTTTTGCCACGCCGAAATAAGAATGTTCACTGTAACTTCAAGTAAAAGTTTTGTCATCATCGCCTAGTAAGATATAACATAACACAATATCTACAGATTTTGCCACGTATTTGAAAGATCTTGGCATATGAAAACCATCCGAACACACTAAACCCACTAAAACTGAGCCAAAAGGTGTTCTATCGAACCACCATATTTTACATTTGGATTCAAACCCAAAATACAAACACAAATCTGTAAATCTAAACGTAGATCACAGAAACTGGACCAACCTCAGAAACAAACAAAAAACCCTAAAAACTTTCTCTCCCTAGGGGGCGAAATCCGGCCACCCATCCCCTACCATACAAACAAAAAACTGCCATTAAATCCGCCTCTCTATTGTTCTTGTGAATGATATGCAATCGGTTTTAAGGATAATTATCATCTGGGATGGGGTGTGCCATTGATTTTCATTCCTTTTATCCTGATTTCGTCTCCATATATTAAACCCTGATCGTTTTCTTTGTAGTCGGTTTTTTTGTCAACTCTTTTTTTTCTTTTTAGGGTTTAATTCTGATTCTTTTTCTACTTGGCGATCTATAAACCCTAACTAATCTTTAATGCTAATCGTTCCTATGAGGATTGGTTTCCTGTTTTAGGGTTTCGGATTTGGTGCTCAAAAGATATATCTACAACCGCCTTTAGGGTATCTTTTTGAATCGATCTGTGCATGGTTTATGGAAGTCGGTTCTGACTTGTAATTTATTGATCGATCTCTTGTTCCTTTGGTTGGATCTATTCTGAACGATTATAAAACCTTTTGGTTTTTACATTCTATCGCTTTTGGTGCTTTATGCTGGAAGTATACCCTTGCTAGGGTATTGTATATCTGCTGGTACATTCTTGGGTTTTGGTCCTGTGAACCATTAGGATCTTTGTGGTTATGGACGTGGGTTATGGGAGAGAGGCTGTCTAATTGGATGTTAGGGTTTTGATGACCCTATGCAACAATTTGGTTATTGGATTTACTGGTATTATTTCATATATGATGTCAATCTGGTCGTAGATTTGGAGAGATGGTATGTCAAGTGCTATTCGAACCATCATGCACATGTTTGCTGATTCTTACTTTGGTCTTGGGTTCGTATTAGCTGGAAGTTGGGGTTTGTCACCCTATGTTTATGTTTTATGCTCGGTATCACACTCATTTGTTGTTGCTCCTGGTGCTTTGATTAGTTGCTGCAGTAAGGTTCATGATTGTGGTTATTTATGTTATAGATGGAAGTTAAGTTTGTGGGGAACTTGTTCAAAACCCCATTCACACATCGATCTACATTCTATGGTTTGATATTCTTTTTAGCTCGATGATGCTTTGTTTGCTGGAAGTTAGGGTTCTGACCCTATGATAGTCCCATGTTGGTCTGTTCTTACATTTTCTTGGAGCTTTGTAATACCATTCGGATGTTGTCATGGCGTGTAAGTTGCATAAGGCCCTCTTTTCGTGCTGAGTGTTTTATCATGGCTGTTTTGGGAAAGGGTAATCATGGGGTGTAAGTTGTTGGTTTGTTGCCTTTTGGTGCTACAAGATAAGGAAGGTTTTGTTTATGGTGTTCCTTGCTACTACAAACAGATGATATGTTGAAGTTCGCTTGGATGTTTATGAGTGGATTCTTCATGGAAGTTAAGGTGGACCACCATAGTGATATAGAAGGCTCAAGTACTTTTCTTGAGTAGTATTGTAATTTTTATGTACTTTTGTCATTATTGGTAGGTTCATTTTATTGTAAGTTATAGGAATGGTGTGTCATTCTTATATTCGAGTCTGTAAGTGTCCTATGAGACTTAGATGAGGGACACACTCTCATCCTTTGTACTTCAATGTTTTGGTTAGTATATTTTACCAGGGTAGAGCCCTTTTACCCAAAAAAAAAGTAGATCACAGATCTATAACACATCTCGATTCATAGCAGAATCTAGGCACATCTCTTTAACCCATAAATAAAACTCATATCCACGTATCCAAACCAATCCTGGTTCAAACCCAATATGACCAGTAATGTTTAACCAATGAAAAAAGGTTGGTTACACATAGTTTTCATCACCACAACGTTAACCATCACAAACTCCAAACCAAATCTGGCCATGTTCGGTTGAAACCATGAATAAAAAAGAAAAACTTTAGATCTAACAAAACAAAAGCAAAAACTTTTTTTAGATCTAACCATACACCTCAAGCCAACATGATTCGATTCAACATCACTAGTTTTTTAAATAGATCTAAACAAAATCGATTTCTTAAAGATTATAAACCTGTATTTTAACAAAAACAAAACCAAGGTTAAAAGAACCTACTAATCATACCTGAAACCTCCTTAGTTCCTAAACCAAAACAACCACACACACCAAAGCCTCCTAGTAGCTCAAACCATCAACCTGAAACATCATTCAAACCATCGATGATGGCGAAGATGGTGGCAATGGCGGCACTTGTGGCTGTGGTGGCAACAACCATTTTCGGTTTAGAGAGAGAGTGAGGCTGGTGTGATTTTTAGTAGAGATAAAAGAGGGCCGGTTAATATGTGTAAAATATATGTATCTGTGTTTTTTGGTTTTTATATGGTAGGTAGTTTTGAGTATTAGGGTTTTTAGTTTTTTTGGTAAATCTTAGCCATTGATTTCAAATGAAGGGTGAGGATGTGGTATTGATTTGCTTGGGAACTTTTTTGGTTTGGATGTTGGTTCGGGTGTATGTAAATTTACGCTTGTAACCAGGTATGGATGGCTGAATCTTAATGTGTTGGTTGGGTATTAGGCTAGGGATATTGTTGTTTATAAAGGAGTATAGAAGATAAACGAGAAAATAAAATAATTAATAAGGTTTCATAAAGTAAATATTTAATAACAAGAAATAACTTGCTATTCGATATTTAAAAGAAACTAACGACTTAAACGAAAAGTTTTATAATAAAGAGTTATTAAATGTTTCGAGGGTACGCTTATCTAAATATGTCATTTATGAGCATTTAATAATCGTTATGGAACTTTTTTTTGGGTAAAGGGTTTCTCCGGTAAATATTATTACGCCAAAAAACATTGAAGTACAAAGGATGAGGGTGACTTCCCTCATCTCAGTCCATAAGGACACTTACATGCTAAAACAGCAATAAACCAAACAACTATATAAGAATGACATGCCATCCTTATAACTATCATAATGAAAACATACTACCTATGACGACCCTTGAGGCGAACTCATACCCATACGGCTGATACTCATAACCGTCATAAGACTCCAAATTATCCAGAAATCCAACACCAGGTAAACACACAGGTATGCAAACTTCATCTTCATCCGCCGTAGTAGATGAACTCCCCTGATGTGTAGAAACACCATGAGTACTTGAAAATTGTTCCCACAATCTACCCTTGCCACTTTCCACATGTACTTCACTAGTTATGGAACTTATGTTGGGTTACGGATGACTTGACATTAATATATTTAACTGATAAGGATTTAAAACGTATACTTTTAAGGGGTCATTTAAGCCCTTAATTGCCCACTTTTATGTCCGTTACTGCTTGATTTCGTTCCTTTTCACCTTTTAGGTCTCTTGGAAGCAAAATGCTTGAATGATGCATATTTGGACGAAAAGGAGTGAAAACATGAAGAAAATGGCAAAGTTAAGATCGAAGACACTCAAGCTGCTGAAACTGAGGCTGACGGCGTCCAACTAAAGGGCGACGCCGTCCCTCTCTACGGATTTAATTAAAATACACCTGACGGCTCAGTAGACTTTTTGCTAAAATACACCTGACGGCGTCAGGCTTTGAAGAGGAAGGGCGTCACCAAGACTTTTCATCTCATATGGCCCAGATCCAGAATCAGACGACGTCCTTACTGAAGCCCGACGGCGTCACAACTACAACGTGACACCGTCCCAATGATAACTTGGCCAAGACGAAAACCCTAATGACGGCGATATGACGGCGTCCCACGTATAAGGCGACGCCGTCGCAAGTGTAAATCTATATATAGAATTCCATTTTTCAGTTTTTAAGGAGGTAGACTTGTACAGTAAAAACCCTAAATGTTTGTAGTCCGACTTGGACAGTATCTTAGGGTCCCAAAGCCTATTTAACACATCAAGATAAGTGTTTTAATCCATTAGTTTCATTATGTCTTCCATTGAATGTGTGTATGCTTGCTTGTTTAACATGTCCGGCTAAATTTCTTGTATGTTTGCTTAGATTTATGAAACCTAGTTATTAATTATTAATTGGTTGTCTCTTAACTTAATTGTAAATGGCTTAGGAATGCACTAGGCTATGGTTGTGTTTAAATGCTTGAGTAATCTTTGTGAACATTAGTTTATGAATCACTTAGAGGATTTCGTAGTCTAAACATCCAAAGATAACCTTTAGGTTAGTTTATGAAAAATCTAGCGAATTTCGTAGGCAATAACCTTAAGGTATTCTCAAAGAGTTAGGGCAGAAGCATTCCCTACGACCTTAGAAAACACAACACGTTAAGAATAAGGACGTGACAATTTAACCATCAATAAAAGATAACTAGGGAGTAATAGTATCTAGGTATGCACATTTTTAATCATCATATGAGCACACATCAAAAAGACATAGCTACCCGTAGTATTAGATAATTAGAATAGTAGAAGTAATCGGTAGAAGTACCACCCCCAAATCCATTGCCCTGAGATTTTACCCTTAGCTTTCTAAAAAATATATAAAAGATAAAAAAGAATCATCCTCAACCCCACCTTAGCGTAGTACACTTCTTGCTAGCATTCCTATTCCCCTAGAGAACGATATCAATACCTGAGGCTTACGCAATACTACACTACAATGATTAGGTTCACTGCCTAGGGTGTTGAAAAACTTGCTCGACGAAAAGGAAGTTCCTTTGACCCGAACGCTTCGCGTGCATCAAGTTTTGGCGCGCCTTATAGAATAGAATAGCTAGTTAGATTTCTATCTCGTTTAGGTTCCCTTGCTTGATTCCTATCAAGAAAGATTTTTTCTCATTTTTAGCTTCCTTGTAATCTATCCCCTTTCTTCGTGACTTTGTTAGTAACCCCATCATTTTTCATCATGGAAGGTGATAACCCGCCTCCACATCACCCAATTCCCATCGACCCACCACCAATTGACCCGCCAAGAGGCCATACTCTTGGTGAATACTCTAGACCGAGCCACCAAGGCTATAGGAACCCCATTGAGCTCCCCGATCAAGCTTAAACTACGGCCCTGCGATCCGACACAATCCGGTTGGTGCAAAACGGATGTGCTTTCCATGGACTTCATTCCAAAGATCCTAATCAGAATCTCAAGGACTTCCCTAAAATCGTTGATTCCATCGACCTTGATGCTACCATACGGGAGACCACGCGCTTGCGTCTCTTCCGATTCTGTCTACGGGACCAAGCTAGTAATTGGCTTGAGCGACTTCCCGCCGGATCCATCTCAAGTTGGGATGATCTCACCACTCGTTTCCTTGCCCAATTTTTCCCACCGGGGAGAACTACCAAACTTAGGAATGAAATCTTGATGTTCCAACAACTTCAAAGTGAATCTCTCTACGAGGCATGGACTCGATTCAAGGACTTGCTCCATAAAGTCCCTCATCACGACATCGATCTTTGGCTTCAAGTCCAAATCTTTTACGATCATGTCAACTTCTCAACTAAGCAATCCATCGACCAAGCGACCTGTGGTAAACTTAGTGATCTCACCGCGGAAGAATCGTGTGGTACAATAGAGGACCTTTCCCCTTTATGACAATGAAAGTTGGAATGACCCCCGTAAGTTGCCCCAAACCGTCAAGGCAATCTCCTTGCCTCCCATTGACTCACAAACTTCCAATCGTAGGATGCTCGAGCTTGAAGATAAAGTTAAATTCCTAATGAGCTCCTACGAGAATCCTAAGTCTTCACAACAAGTGAGCAAAATCACTCTACTTTGTGAGTTATGTAGTGGTCCCCACGACACTCGTGATTGCACAAGACTCCCCGAACAAGCTTCTGCGAACTACGCCTTCATGCGTACTGACGGAGCGGGAGAGAAGTGGTACACTTTCAAGCCCGACCAAAACAACTTAGGAAATTCCTACAACCTCTCATGGAGAAATTACCCTAACCTTAGGTGGAGCCAAACCTCAAACCCACCCCAAAACTCATATAGTCCACCCAATAGGTCTAACCCTCCAAATATCAGGAATTCCACTAGTCTTGGGGCAATTGTGTCTAGGTTCATGTCATCTCAAGAAACTTGATTGACTAAGCTTGAAGCCGATTTCAAGCAACGACAAGGCGAGATGACAACCAAGCTTGACGCCCTCTTAAAAGCCTTCCATGACCGGGAAATTGGAGCACTCCCGAGTGACACTATAAAGAACCCAAAAGTAAATTTGATTTCATCGACTTCATGTTCTTGGTCACGATGGGAGAGTGCACATCCATACCCTTCACACCCAAAGGTTCACTCGGTCAACGCCATCAACGCGGGTTCCAAGTGATCCCTCATGAAATACCAAGGACCCGAACCAATGGTCTATCCAACTCGTGAGAAACCCATCAACTAAGAACCCAAACCTAATCTAGAAGAGGAGTACAAGAAACTCATGCGCCTTATTATAATCCATTAAAAGAAAAATATGAGCAAGAACTAAAATTAGGAGAATGTGGGTCCGCATTTGTGTAAAATAAGTTACCTAAGAAGTTAGATAATCCCGGGCTATTCATTCTTCCATGTAGACTTGGGAATTCCAAATCTTTCGACACATTAGCCGATTTAGGATCAAGCATCAATCTTCTTCCGTTGTCCCTCCATAAAAGCCTTAACCTAGGTAAGATAGAGCCAATGAAAACCATCTTAGGTCTAGCGGATGGTAGTATTGCATATCCGGTAGGGATAATTAAGGACATGGTAGTACACGTAGGTAAATTAACTCTTTTGGTAGATTTCCAAGTGCTAGACATGAATAAAGACCCGACATACCCATTGCTAATAGGAAGAGGATTCTTAGCTACCGCTAGTGCCATAATTTATTGTAAGATGTCTAAGATAGTGGTAGGAGAAGGGAGTGCTAGGTCAATTTACGATGTCAAGAAGCATATCTACTACAAAGAGGAAGAAATACCCTATGAGATCATGTTGGATAGAAAATCATCTAGATATAAACCTTGGTCCTCAACGACCTTTCTATCTAGAAGAGTCCTTTGTAAGTAATTCAACTTTCCATGAGCAGATGACTCTCTTGGAGAAATCAGGCTGCCCCCTCCTCTTCTTTATTCCGGCCAAAAAGATATCCCTATATGATGTCCTCTCTACCTTTGAACGATCCTTATTGTTTTTAGGTATGAAATACATGATTTAGGGGTGTTTTCATTTATAGGAGGGGCGACTGGTTGTTATCTTTATATCAAAAACGATTTCTCCTTAATCTTGGCCGAAACCCTAATCAAGTGATTCTTTAATCCGTCTTGAACGTTATATGGTGATCTATTAATTAGGGTTTCGAATTTAAATCGTACCTCTTATTCTGATTATCCTAAGTCGGTTTCTAATCGAGTTTTTATATATAAGGGTGGATTTAGTGTGGCGGCTCATTAGGGTTTGTGATGTTTCATCATAAATCTGTTCGTTTATGATTTTATTTATCTAATGGGGTGTTTTGATGCATGGTGGCTAGTGAAATCAAGGAACCCACGAATGTAGGGTTTTACTTTTTTTTTTCTATATTTTCTGATTTCGCTGGTATGTGGATGAGGCTGATGCGTTAACTTTCGAATGGAACCCTATTAATTAGGGTTTCGATCTACTCCTTGCTGGTACGTGTTTATCGGTTTGTGACGAATACAAGTTCTATATCAGATTCATGTGCTATACCGGATCCATGTTTTGTAAGTTGGTTTTTGGAGAGAGTGTAAGTCAAGTTTTCTGGGTATCTTGTTGAAAAAACCCTTATTTATCTTTCCTTCGCAAGATCTTCGTGGTGTTCTTGGAAGGGGTGATCATGGCTGTAAGTTGCACATTCGGTGCATTATTTGTTACCATTCACGCTGGTTTCTTATCATTGGTACATACATTACCATGTTGATTCTCTTTGGTTCAACGCTGATTGAGGCTTGGTTAGACTTTTGCTTGAATGGTAGTTCTTTGCTGTTTTTCCTTCGTATTTATCATAATTGGTGGTTCTTACTTGATCCTATTGTTTCTAATACGATGGAATTATGGTCTTAAACAACCCTGTTTGGTTATTGCGACCTGGTGTTGGTTGCGGCTTATGGCATTATTCATGCTATTTGCTGCAGTCTTTGGTCGTTATTGGAAGTGGTTATTGTGGCTTGTTAGTTGCAGGTTGGCTGCATTGTGATGTTGTTCATCTGGATTAGTATTTTTCATGACATTTTGATGATGTATTGAAGTTGCTACTTTGGAAGTGTGTAGGTTGTATACGTACTCTTCGGTTATTCTTATTGGTGGTTGGTTTTGCATCTAAACATACACATTTGGAGCAAGTTTGTGCTTGCTGCTCTATCCGTGGTTTTAGAGTCTCTCACCAAGTGTTGTGTGGAATTTGTGAACTGATTTCAATTTGATGATCCATGGGTGTGTGATGATCTTTCACAGTTCTAGGAGGATATCAATCATGTCCTATGTTTTGGGTGCTTTTCTGGATCACATGGAAGTTGCTTTGAAGTTCTATGATGGCTATGCGTTTGGTACTACCTTAGTGAATCAAGTTGTAATTCCTTATTTATATTCACGTGTATAGTCATTGTAGGTGGTAAGTTTTATTATGTAAGTTATAAGAATGGCGTGTCATTCTTATATGATAGTCTGTAAGTGTCCTAAG
The DNA here is from genome assembly GCA_910596185.1 of Chrysanthemum makinoi. Lineage (NCBI taxonomy): Eukaryota > Viridiplantae > Streptophyta > Magnoliopsida > Asterales > Asteraceae > Chrysanthemum > Chrysanthemum makinoi. The sequence goes on along the minus strand of OU343223.1, from coordinate 161,239,706 downwards.
GGACTGAGATGAGGGAATCACCCTCATCCTTTGTACTTCAATGTTTTTGCTGTAATGCATTTTACCAGGGTGAAAAATCCCTTTCACCCAAAAAAAAAACTTTTCATGGGCAACAATTGGCTAGGGACATTGGAAGTGAACCTGTTCGAGGATACCTTAGTGTTTAGGAAAATGACCGAGTTCCTAGGAACCTTTCCCGTTAATCTTAACATGAATAAGTGGAAAGTTGAGAGAGAGAAGCCTAAGCATATTTGGAATTGGGATAGACCACCTAGTGATGGAAATGGAGAATGGCACATTAGGATGACAATCTATGACCCCGATGGAGAGAATTAACCCTTTTACCCAAAAAATATGACCCCGATGGAGAAAAGTTTCAAAAGGCATACCGGACTAAGCGTACCAATAGGAAGTTAAATAAAAAGTTTGATCCCGATGACATTCTTGATGATAAAATCACTTACATAGGTACGTAGGAGCTAGACTTCGAGTCTAGCTACAAGACTCATAAATAAAGAAAAGCGCTTCATGGGAGGCAACTCATGCTTAATTGTTTGCTTGTTTGTGGGTAAAAGGGTTTATTCACCCTGGTAAAATTCATTTCACCAAAAACATTGAAGTACAAAGGATGAGGGTGACTCCCTCATCTCAGTCCCTTAGGACACTTACAATCAACTCTATATAAGAATGACATGCCATTCTTATAACTTACAAAAGAAACCAAACAACTTACAATGACTATACAAGTGAATAAAATATGAAATAAAAGCTTGCTTCACTAATGTAGCACCAAAGCCTAGTCATCGTAGAACTTCTAATCATCTTCCTTGTCCCACAAACATGAGACAAAGACGAACATAAGACACGATTCTGTAAACCATATGTTGCTAATTGCAAATCAGAATGCAACCCATAGTTAACACAACCTGCCATAGACAAACACTAGGGTTTTTGCAAACCTTAACTTACAAATTCTTGAACTTGTTAACTTCCACACTCATGGATCATCAAATGTGATTTCAGTTCACAAATTTCACACAACGGTTGGTGAGAGACTCTAAAACCACGGATAGAGCAGCAAGTATAAACTCGCTCCAAAAATGTATGTTTAGATGCAAAACCGAAACACCAATAAGAATAACCAACGAGTACGAAGAAAGCCCATGCACTTACACAGTCGCGGCTACTATCCATCAACAATTGGCATGCAAGAACTAAACCAGATGAATAGAAGCACATTAACAATAGGGTTCGACCCTAACTTCCACTAACAAACATCACAGGACAGTAGGTCTATGACACGATCCAATTGCTAGGGTTTTAGAGACGACCCTTAGCTTAAGCATACATCAATAGCAGCATAACCAGAACGCAAACCCACCAATCGAACCAATACTAGGGTCTAAACCTTAACATACCCATAAACGATCCGCAACATGATAATTTATAGCAGCAAGATCAATTAACCAATAATAGAGTTTTTGAATAAGAACCCTAAAACTTAACTTCCATCTCTCTAAAACACACGTTCATAGCATAACAAATGCATAGATCTGATACAGAACATGTAAGAAGTAACAACCAGATATAGACTCACTTAGAAGATCGAGACACGTACAATAAATGATATACAAAACTCTAAATAATTAGGGTCTTGATAAGCGTTAAAGAGTAGCAGCCCAGAAACGAATGAAAAATAAAACCAAAACATGGTTTTGAAGGCGTCGAGGGCAGAACGTTCCAAGCAATAAAATTCTCAAAGAATTAGCAATAAGCAACGAGATCAAGAAAAACATACCACCGACAACATGACAATTGCTGGTCAATAAATAAAACCACCGACCCTCAAAGATAAAGGTACGAGGATGGAATAATTTAATACAATGACAGCAAGAATCACCAACCAATAAGAATTGAATTACCCAAAAAGCACACGAGGTAATTAAAATTGGCCAATAAGGTAGAGTAGATGTAAGTACCATGCACTAGGCGACAATTAAGATGATACAATGATAGAATAAAAGAAAAACCGATCAAGATTTCGAGTGGTGGCCGGTTTTCTTTTTTGTCGCATAGGAGAGAGAGAACGTTTAGGGTTACATTGTTTTAATTATTGTTTGCTTGTTTGTGTGTCATATATCTTTTTCATTGTTGTTTATTCTCATGCTTGAATTTGTGAAAATGATTTATTTTGTCTTTAACCTCGTCTTAATTACATATAAAGGTATTTTACAAAAGGATAAGTGTAGGGAGGATTACATACGTTTTTAAAAGAACGTGAACAATGAGAATTACAATTATTGAAATTGATGTATATGTGTATTTGTTAGAGGCAAATGCTTGTATCGAGTCATAATGGATGTTTTGCAGGAATTTTTCCAGATTCTAAAGATGTAATTTTTCCAGAATTTTTCCAGGAAAACGCAGCAGACCAGTTTCTGTCAGGACAACCTGACGGCGTCAGGATTAGAACCTGACGATGTCAGGTGGAGCAGAAACAACTTATAAAATTTTCTCGTTTTCTGTGCTATTTATAAATTTTTGGAAATTCTCAGGTCTTAATTTTCCAGAAAATCTGCAAACATCCATTCCACAAGCATTATATCCTAGTTTAGTCGTGTCATATATAGTTTTACCGCCGATTTTACACGAAGGTTTCGTCTATTTTCTTAAAGTGTGCAGGTTATATTTGGCAAGAAGAAGAAACTCAACATTGGATGCCGCTTATCACGTATACATTCTTCTTGAGAAAGAATTTAACCATTACTTCACACGGATCCTACCGAGCTAATCAGGGGAGTACTAATTTCTTTCTCTTTTACTTACCTTCCTTTATCATAACTTTGATAGTTTCGGGGAACATTGGGGACAATGTTCAGTTTAAGTGCAGGGAGTGAGAATTAAACGAGAACTTAGAAAATATGCTTATCCTTGAATATTTTGTCTTGTCCTAGTTCATTTGTGTAATAAGCTATGAGAAATATTTGTTAGGGCAATTTTAGCACCAAATTTAAATTTTTTTATGACATGTACGAGCAAAAAACTTCAGTCTTAATAAAGCATCTCATGGATAGGAGTTATATGACTAGCACAAAAACCGTTTACCACTCAAATTCCACCCCAAAAATGTGAGGTTCGCCCCTAGATCTTTAGGAATAAAAGCATTCACCTTTAATGCTTAGAGAGTGTACCGGTAGTATAATAGATTCTATAACTTGTTTTGTGATGCATTCCGAGATCGCTAGTGAGACTACACTTGTGTAGTTAGGAATGGCTAAATGATAAGAGGCATTAGGATAACCCTTGTTTGAAACCCGTATTATAATTACTTCTTCCACATCGGTTGAGTAATTACCCCACACCCTTGCGATGTAATCATGTTTAGTACACGATACCCCTAGTTAACCCCTCAGAGCATATCCTTTTCGCGGTTCTCGTGATGTTTCGGTTTTCCAGAATATCAATGAAGAGCATTGTTTACAATCCACCCCCAAATGTACACCTAAATCGCCTTAGCCTACCTTGTATGCATTTTAGTGCATTATAGTTATCATACTAAACCCTTAGTTCAATTATCTAGTTACTTGCATGGTTGCTAAGTCGAGTCATATCTTTTGTACATAGTTTTGGGATGATTGGGACTCATGGGTAAAAGTTAAATTTTATGGACTGATGGAAAAGAACGTTAAATTCAAATTCCCTTTATTTACGTAATAAAGTACTCCAAGTGTTTTGATCTTTTCAAATCGGGTCAAATTAGTGTTAGAGTAATAAATCTCAAGTGTAGGGATGCTCCTATAAATCCCTTATATTTTGATGTTATCTTAGAGGATGGTTGAGTAAAAGTGTATGCAAAAAAAAAAACATACGGGCTACCATCCTACATCTATCCTTATGTTTATGTTTTTCAAATTTATGTATGTTTGTTTCAAGTTATCTAGAGTTTAGTGAGTCGAGTCTTGGCTTAGCAACGCCATTCCTTTCATGCTTGTAACATAAGATTTTTGACTTGCCACCACTAAATCGCCTATCCAACCAAACCCTTTGTTTCCTTACCGTAAGCCTAACATTGCAACCCTTTAAAAGACCTCTTAGATAGTTGTTCCTAGGTGTTTACGCCAAAGCGGTGGAGGTTTGATCTAGTCTCAAGCCTATGGTAATCTATGTACTATGACCAGTTAATAAGTGTTTATCTTCCATTTCCATTTACTATATTTCATATACACCCGAGAGATGAGAGAATCCAAACACCCTTTGTGAGGTGCTAGTATATAATTTCCGTGCTTGTTATGACTATCACGGTGCTTTTACTTGTTGTGAACTTTGTTAAACCAATGCTTCATGCCCCCTAACTTATAAATTGATTGGCCAAAAGCACATTTGCTTGAGGACAAGCAAATACCAAGTGTAGGGATATTTGATAAAGATTTAAAATGTATACTTTTAAGGGGTCATTTAAGCCCTTAATCGCCCACTTTTATATCCGTTACTGCTTAATTTCGTTCCTTTTCACTTTTTAGGTCTCTTGGAAGCAAAATGATGGAATGATGCATATTTGGACGAAAACGAGTGAAAACATAAAGAAAATGGCAAAGTCAAGATTGAAGAAACTCAAGCTGCTGAAACTGAAGCTGACGGCGTCCCAACTAAAGGGCGACGCCATCCCTCTCTACGGATTTAATTAAAATACACCTATTGGCTCAGTAGACTTTTTGCTAAAATACACCTGACGGCCTCAGGCTTTGAAGAGGAAGGGCGTCACCAAGACTTTTCATCTCAGACAGCCTAGATCCAGAATCAGACGACGTCCCTACTGAAGCCCAACAGCGTAACAACTACAACGTGACACCGTCCCAATGATAACTTGGCCAAGATGAAAACCCTAATGACGGTGATATGACGGCGTCCCACCTATAAGGCGACGCCGTCGCAAGGGTAAATCTATATATAGAATACGATTGTTCAGTTTTTAAGGAGGTAGACTTGTGGAGTAAAAACCCTAAACGTTTGTAGTCCGACTCGGACAGTATCTTAGGGTCCCAAATCCTATTTTACACATCAAGATAAGTGTTTTAATCCATTAGTTTCATTATGTCTTCCATTGAATGTGTGTATGCTTGCTTGTTTAACATTTCTGGCTAAATTTCTTGTGTGTTTGCTTAGATCTATGAAACCAAGTTATTAATTATTGATTGGTTGTCTCTTATCTTAATTGTAAATAGCTTAGGAATGCACTAGGCTATCGTTGTGTTTAAATGCTTGAGTAATCTTTGTGAACATTAGAGTATGAATCACTTAGAGGATTTCGTAGTCTAAACATCCAAAGATAACCTCTAGATTAGTTTATCAAACATCTAGCGGATTTCGTAGGCAATAACCTTAAGGTATTGTCAAAGAGTTAGGGCATAAGCATTCCCTACGACCTTAGAAAACACAACGCGTTAAGAATAAGGACGTGACAATTCAACCATCAATAAAAGATAACTAGAGAGTAATAGTATCTAGGTAAGCACATTTTTAATCATCATACGAGCACACACCAAAAAGACATAGGTACCCATAGTATTAGATAATTAGAATAGTAGAAGTAATCGGTAGAAGTACCACCCCCAAATCCATTGCCCCGAGATTTTACCCTTAGCTTTCTAAAAAATATATAAAAGATAAATAAGAATCATCCTCAACCCCATCTTAGCGTAGTACACTTCTTGCTAGCATTCCTATTCCCCTAGAGAATGATATCATTACCCGAGGCTTACCCAATACTACACTACAACGATTAGGTTCACTGCCTAGGGTGTTGAAAAACTTTCTCGACGAAAAGGAAGTTCCTTTGACCCCAGACGCGCTTCGTACGCACATCATTAACCCAAGTAGATAACGAACTTTTCGAGTTGACGAATCCGATAAGAACCCGTTATGTACGTCGGAAGAACTTATTAATGGGAAACTTATCCTTATGACTCGGTAGCTTGGTGAATTGGTTTTTGGAAAAATAAGTGCGATGAATAAATGGTGTATTTATCGAGTTGATGAATTCGATAAGTTCTAACGATTTATCCTGAAAACTTATTAAGCTATAAATCTTATCACATAGAGGTCGAGTTTTTTTGTCGTGATTATGCTTTGGTCTTTAGTAGAGTGCGTACAGTTGAGTCTCGTTGAGTCGACACCAAACACGATGATACCAAACGCTCACAACTAATTTGAGAATGAGATATGTTTTTGGAAATTGAAATGGAATATATTCGGGAATAGAAAATATGGATTTGGAAAGATATTAAAGACGAATCTATATTACTAGGTTGTGCCGAGTCCGTAGTTGCCGAGCCGTGTTAGCTGCTTTTCTACTTACTTCTATTATTGGTTATTTCTGCTTTACTTGATCGAGGTGGGTTTCATAGCCCCATTTTTTAACTATGCTTTACTGAAACTTGGGGTGAGAAAACATGCAAACTATTTTCTTGGACCTGCCACTACTTTTTGATTTGGTTTATGTGTTGACTAGTGAAGGTTAAATATGCGGTAGATGTTGACTTAGACTAGGATAACAATCCTTTGCTATATCGTTGGTGCCTAGCTAAGAATAGATATCTACTTCTAAGCTAGACCAGGATAGCAACATATTATACCTTGCTATATCGTCGATGCCTGACTAGAGTCGCTTAGGGCCCTACTGAGATCTCACTCTCATTTCGATATTAGAATGACTATTATTGGAATGTTGTTGCAATGTTATATATCTACCCTAGTCTCACATAGCAAATAAACTCTATCAGGTCCACTACTGAATTTATGATTAAACCTATGAACTCACTCGCGTTAGCTGACTCTTTTAGCATGTTTTCTCAGGTAACTAAGATGATCTTTTGGATTGCTTGTTTCTTGGAGGCTTGGCAAAAAAGGCATGGTTGAAAGATCAACTAAAACTCTAATAATATTTGTTGGACCTAACTTATGCTTTCTTTTGGGCCTTTCTTTCAGTACTTTGAATAAATGTAACCTAATGACTAAATGTTTTTCACCGGGTATAATCCCTTTATGTAACGGATTGGTTTGGTTTTATCTAACGGATTATGCTATCTTGTTTTTCTATACTTGTGTTGTGTACCAATCCTGTAGTACCCCGAAAGCTTGTTTAAGTCTAATGCTCTACCAAATTTGGGGGGTGTTACAGATTGGTATCAGAGCCAAGGTTATAGGGAACTAGGTACTTATCAAAAACCTAAACTATAACCACTTTTCATAAAAATTGATCCTTGATCGACGCATGCCAGCCTGCCAAGCCGAAGCCTCTTGAATTGTGTTTGGAATATTATGAGATTGCGATATGATTGATATGTCTTGGAATTTATGTGAAGTTTTGGTTATATGATAGAAGGGCGAATTAAGACTTATGCGGTTTTTGTCTTAAACATGTTTTGAGTAATGCGATATTCACTAATTTTTGGAATTGGATATAATTGACATTATGTGATGGATATTGCGATGTTTGATATGATATTTGCGTTATGTGAATTAGTCACTTTTGTACACTCATACATACCCTACGCCGTTGTCACAGACCATGCCTTTGTTAGCTTATGACGTGTCAGAGGAGATCCTTGCTGCTGCATCCCGCTCAGCACAGAATCTGATGACTCCAGCTCAAGGCGATCCTAACATGATTGTCTAACACCCCGCTTTTGGTTCATCATCATCAGTCATTCCAGAGCCGCAGAATTCACCAACTTCTCAATTACCTTCATCACCATCTGATCATCCAAGTTCCTTGCGACATCTTACACTACATCAGGTTTTAGCACGAGCTCAAACTCCTCGATTTGCTTATCGTACTACCGCTCGCATGTCAATGCGACCTCCATCATCACCCCCATGCATCTTTCAGCTCACTCTCTCCTGTCATCACCATCTTCATCATCATCTCATCGATGACCTATATCACCTACTTTACCACCACATGGTTTACCTTCGCAGAGACGTCGACTCATGGACTCTTACTTAGAGGATGAGGATGAGGATGAGGAGGAGGATGTGGACCCTCTAGATGAGGAGGAAGAGGACATCCCAGACGAGGCCATTTAACCAGTTCAAAGTCCCGCACATTCAGTGCATTCACCTGGGCCAGGCTCTCCCCTTACACTTGCCTGAGCCTGATTTAACAGGGCAGCCGTTTGAGTTAGTCTCACCTCCTCAGTCACCAGAACCGTGTAGCCTACTAGACTCAGACTTGCCATCAGAGGTAGCCTCAGAGCCTGCAGAGTATGGAAAGACGGGTCTGATCTGGGAGCGAATTATTACTCAGGGGGTTATGCTTAGACAGTTGGCGGACCGATTGGCTGGCGTATCGATGGCGAGTCTTGAGGAGTTGAGGGGATACATGGAGACATTGGTTAAGAGGAACATGTCATTGAGAGAAGGCATGTCAGATCTCCATGAGTAGATGGGAGACCTTCAGAGAGGTTTCATGACAGCTCGAGAGGCGTACCAAGCGCTCTGGTGCAAGGTCGATGAGCTAGAGAGAGAGGTTGCCGATCTAAAGAGAGATCGCTACTCCCAGCATGTTGAGATTTCCTTAGTGTGGAGAGAGATTGAGAGCCTACAGAGATAAGCGAGAGGCGCCCGTGCAGATCGTGGCTAGATGCATTTAGGCTTATGGTGATGTACCATCTCGAAACTGAGGAGTCCTCAGTTAGATATGCTGACTTATCTTAGTTATCTTTGTTATATTCGTTACTAGAATCGTCTATGACAATTTCCTATCTTTTCGTGCTATTGTACTTCAAAAACTATGTATCGACAGTTATGGTTAATAGAAGTGCATCATTTGATTTCTTGTTTAGAGCTTGCGTTATATTGATGTGGTTGTATCCTTTTTGTCATGATTAGTATTCGTGCGGTATTCGACCCTTCTAGTATTCGTTACTCGATTAATGATTTTTGATGTTCGGAACTTATGAAACTCTTATGATGAAATTCAGATCAATTGCTCCAAGACGAAACCCACCCAGGACCACCCAAGCAGTGCCTGTTGTGGTCAACACCAACCGTCAAGGTCGGCGCCCAACTTAGAATGTTGAGAATCAGAATACCAACAACCTGGATATCAACAATCCCATCCCTAAGAATTAGAACGTCAATGATCAAGGTGGCTCACGCTCACCTAAGACTCCACTAATCAAGCTCTTATCGATCATTTCGTGACTCAGTGGTGCTAAAGCTGCTAGCTGAGTCAAATCACTCTAACACCTCTGAAGCCCGTGGTTGTACCTATAAGGAGTTCCGATTTTGTGATCCCATAGAATTTGGAGGAAATGAGGGAGTGGTTTACCTAATGAGGTGAATGGAGCTGACGTTGTTTATAATGTTGCCAAAGTGAAGTATGCAACATTTACTCTGAAGGATGAAGCGTTGACTTGGTGGAATAACTATCACGAGTCAATTGGAGGTGATGTGACATGGGATCAATTCAAAGCCTTGTTGATCAAGACTTACTGCCCAAGGAATGAGGTTAATAAGTTGGAGATCGAGTTTTGGAATCATAAGGTGAAAGGTACCGACATGACAGTTTACAACCATCGTTTTCAAGAGTTGTCGCTACTTTGCCCCGAGATGGTTCGCACTGAGGCACTCAAAATTGAGCGATATACTGATGGTTTGCCACTAGCTACTAGGAACGATGTGATTGCTGCAAAACCAACAAACCTTCATGAGGCTATAACTATAACTAAACGTTTAATGGATTCCCTTGTACTGGAAGGTACAGACAAGGGGAGGAATGATAAGAGAAAGAGGAATGATGATGCTAAAGGTGATAATAACCCCAACAAGCGGCAAGAGGCTGCCAAGGTGTATGCTATCGGTAATAGAAGGAAGAAGGGTTATGAAGGAAATAAGCCACTGTGTGGACGTTGCAATCGACACCACCATATACAGTGTACCGTGGGGTGTAGAAATTGCTCAAAATTAAGACACTTGGCCAAAGACTATAGGTCCCGACCCCTTGCTGTGGCGCAAACTGTTAATACAAATAAACCGTAAAAACGTTTATTAATATATAGCGATCTCTTTGTGTTTTGTTGATAACAAATATAATGTTATCATAAGTAAAACTATAAGGATACATGTTATTTTTGTAAAGCATCAACATATAGTTATTTAATACAAATTATTGTAATAACTCATTTGTTGTAATAGTTTATTAGGATGGGTAAAAGTCACAACCCATGACCCATACCCATGGAGCATATCCATAACCCATGGAGTTAACCCATACCCATTGACTAGATGCATTGCATCTATTAGATACATTGTATCTACTTAGATACCCATGGTCCAAACCATAACCCATGACCCATAACCCAAAAACCCATGGGCAAAGAGGAGCGTCTCACGGATCCCTGGAGTTACACTAGACGGATCACTCAAGCAAGGGATCCGTGGGATCCGTGCAACAATGGCAAGAATTTGCCTATAAATATCGATTCATTTCTTCATTTTTACTCACCCGTCTTCTTACTAACTCTCTCATATATTCTTACACTCTTCTAACAAAAGGTCACTTGATCTAGAGAGTTGTTCTTCTTTCTTCTATTGTGATACTCATATAGGTCCTTCTATAAGGCGAGATCACGAGCATTCTACAAGTCATCCAAGCAAGGGGTCCTTGATTGATTTGTTCCTCACAAGATTTCGTAGCAAAGATCTTTTATTTCATATTTCACATATTTGTTGTGTTATAGTAGTGTTGGTTTGGTCCTCCGTGTTCAGGACTCGGTATTTAGCTTTGTACGAAAAAGATGTAAGCGCGTTGTGAAGCTTCTAAGTTGAAGGAGTTTGTTAACATAGTGCTTGAACTCTCGAGTAAGTGACTCGGGGAGTGGAGTAGGGCAAGGAAGGTGTCTTTGTAGCCGAACCACTATAAATCGGTTGTGTCATTTCTATCCTATAATTTACTTACTTTACTTGCATTACTCATAGATCTATACTATCTCCTCATTCATACAATTTCACATAACATCGAATCTAAAAGTTTTTGAAACTAACTTAAAATCAGCAAAACTATTCAACCCCCCTTCTAGTTTTCCACAATTGACATCAAGAGCTAAGTTTATAAAAGTTTTAAAGTAAATCGTATTTTAAAAACTTTTTGATCAATATGGGTTTTGAAAATTATAAGGAAGGGCAATCCTTGCAACGACCTCCACTTCTTGAAACTAATGGTTTTATATATTGGAAAATTAGATTCGAAACGTATATGATGTCTAAAGATATTGATCTTTGGTACATCATTGTTGAAGGCGATTTTGAAGCCACTACAAAAGATGAAAATGGAAATGCTATGAGCAACCTAAAATAAAATGTTGTGACTTAGGTTTGGAATAATGTTTAGGAAAACATAAACCATCCTATATACGTCTCTATGTTGATCATGATGTAGTACATGGTTTTTGTGTATGTTGTTTATAGAAATGGTCTAGTTGTGAAAATGTGTAAAGTTTATATATATCGTACTACCGTTCGGCCATCATAATTCGTGAGGTCATGTAGTAAACGTCGAGGAGCTAGGACACTTTAAATCGTGAATCCAAGAACTATCGATACGCTTTTACCCAAATGAAACCCCTCACATGAAGCTCCCTACTATTGTAGCACTTTTTTTTTTGGGTAAAAGGGTTAATTCACCCCGTAAAGTATTACGCCAAAAACATTGAAGTACAAAGGATGAGGGTGAATCCTCATCTCACCCCTGGGACACTTACAGACTCTTCTATAGGAATGCACATCATTCCTATATCCGACAATATAAGTGTGACATACCACACTTATAACTAAACATCAAACTACAATGATAAAAAGAATAAAACTACATGCACTTCAAGTAAAAATACTTGAATCTTCAAATCACCATAGTAGTCCAAACTTCAAATAGTCGTCCAAATATACAATATCATGGTCCTGACCAAGTACCATCCACAAGTTTTCACACAACATGGGGACTCTAAAACCACGGATAGAGCGACAAGCTCTAACTCGCTCAAAGGTGTGTGTTGAGATGCAAAAACGAACACCAATAAGAAAACCAAACAAATACCGTATAAAACCAACGCACATCAACTCCATGATCATGTATCAAAGAAAAAGAGTCAGTTCACAAATTTTCTGACAACTTGATGGAAGACTCTAAACCACGGATAGAAAGCATAAAGCCTCCAAAAGTGCTGAAATGCTAAACCAACAACCTCAATGTGATACCGAGCATAGTAAAAAGAACCAGGTTCAAAAGAACCACTTCCATAGTGAGCACCCTGTCTTCAATGTCATCATTGCATGACCCGCGAGTGACACCAAGTTCCAGCTGCAACCGTAGCAAAACATCACCTTAACTTCCATGAAAAATCCTCCAACTTGCCCACTCATGGATCATCAATCTTGAGATTCAGTTCACAAATGTCACACAAAGGTTGGTGAAAGACTCTAAAACCACGGATAGAGCAGCAAGCAAACTTGCTCCAACGGTGTATGTTTAGATGCAAACCCGAACACAATACATAAACACCAAGCATGATGACCGAAGAGCGATGAACATAGGATTAACAAACCCTAACTTCCATCATATACAATCACGAGACCCAAGATGAATAAGAGTGCGATGATCCGCGTCGTGTACATGGGGTTTGAAAGAGTCCCCAAAAACTTAACTTCCATCATTGACTCCGCAACCATGCACCAGGTTTGTCGACTTCAATAACACATAACCACCAGCGATTCAAGTCCATAACTGCAGCTAGTATTACAACAAATGTAATAATAACCAATATAAGAGTGCAATACGCAAGGAACCTGAACTAAGTTTATCATGTTTTGAGTTAAGATTGTTATATAAATAAGTTTATCATGTTTCTACAAGTTCTTGTCGTTTCATAAATATGATTACCTTAGTTAACGGTCTTGGGTAAACAAGCCTTGAGGTTTTAGCCATGGCCTTGCCATGACTTTGGTCTTGACTACCATGGTCTTGAGACTTAGCTTTGACCTTAGCCGTAGCCGTGGTCTTGGCTTATGGCAATTAGGCCTCTTGGTTTGCTTTTAGTTGTGACAAAAGTATAGTTATGAGACTAAATATAGAGCAGTTTCTGTTTTTGAAAGATTATGGCCTGTTTAAGCGTTTTCAAGGTCCGAGCTTCTTTGATGTTAAAGGAAAAAGTCGTTCCGGACAACTTTCGTGCTTTAACTTTGATGATTCGAGCGAAGTACCATTTTAAAACGCGTAAATCAAAACGACAAGCTATTGGCGAGCTTCGCTTAGGTTTCGGCTAACTTCTTTGCTTATAACTTTTGACTGTTTGTCCGCTTCGGGTGATTCAAATTGCTATGTTTACCTTTTTATATTGTCTACCATATTATGTAAGTTAGAAAGTCCATATGTTACTGATTTTAATGGTCTCACATGTAGAATATGACTAGTTTACTAGTTTATTACTTTTATGATAATATGTGAATTAAAACAAGTGATTGAGTATATGTACATCATGAATCAACATAGTAACTATATATATAGCATGAAATAGTTAAGATTTTCAATAATGAAGATGAGATGATGGTGGTGATAAGTTGTTTACAACTTTTGGCTTTCACTAAGAAAGGAGTAACTTCGTAAGGATAGGACTTTGATTGATCACTTAAGACTTTGGATTGAGCTAGCTTTCTACACCTTGGCACCCTTGCAAACTTGAAGAGTTGGTGATGAAGTACTAAGTGACTTGAGTGAATCGAAACTCAAGAAGATCACTTAAACTTGCTAGAGATTTGATGAACTAGCTTGATCTTTGGAACTTCTTTGCATAAACTTGGAGTTTAAAGATCAAATGATGGAAGATATGGTGGATTTAAGCTATGAACGACCCAAAACAGCCTGTGAAGGTCTTTAGGATGAATTTCACTTGCTATTTATAGGAGGGTAAGTTTGGTTAACCATATATTGGGTTAAATATTAACCATGGTTAAGTTAGGACACTTGTAATGATCTAAATGAACAATGGTCGGCCAAGTGAAGATAAGATGACTTAGGTGGTTAGTTTTGGTATTATCTTGGTTGACGAGTGAGTTTTGTTCCTAAATGCCAACCGCCATAAACGTAAAAACCGGTATCGTAAAACTCGAACTTGCAGGAATGATGAAACTCATCATTATACTCCATCTAAAATATAAAATGGGTGATAAGTCTCATTGGGTGCAAAAACGTTGCTTCAAGGTGGAAATACGGGTAAAAAACGCTGCACCGCAGCTTTATCGGAAAAGAACGAAATTTCGTGGAAACGACCGAATTTATTTAGAGTAGACTAAAATTAGTCTAAAAGTGATATGAGATGTCAAACTTGGTTTTCGTCAGACGCTGATAACTTATCAGTTATTTGCGAAGTTTAAAAGTTACGTGATTTAAGAAAAAAGAACGCATAAGGTTAATTTCTTTATGATCAAAGGAGGAGGGAAATATGTTTGACTTTTCAAAAAAATGTAAAAGTTTCAAAAACATATCGTAAAACACACAAGTGTGAATCGTTAGTCCGGATGTAAGTAGAATTGTTTAAAACGTAAGTTTAGTTTTGTTCTGGGCTTATTTGGTAATATTAAAAATAATAAATCTTAAAAATTCTCCAATTAATCATGAGTGATCTAAAATGTTATCTCGCTGAAAAATTGTCGTGAGTTGATTGTTATAATGTGATGTTTAAACTGCGGGACCGTCTAAAACGAAACTTTAAAACGATGTTTACTTAATAACTTTTGAAAATGATCTAACGATGGTCGAACTCTCAGGTTATTACTAAAATAATTTATCTTACGAGAATGTGGATTAAAAATTTTACGAGATGATTAGTGAATGTGAATAGTAAAAGTGAATAGTAAATTCTCGAAAATGAAAAGTAACCTAAAAATGCGGGTGGTTACACGCACATTCAGTGCATTCACCTGGGCCAGGCTCTCCCTTACACTTGCCTGAGCCTGATTTAACATGGCAGCCGTTTGAGTTAGTCTCACCTCCTCAGTCACCAGAACTGTGTAGCCTACTAGACTCAGACTTGCCATCGTGCTGTAGCCTTAGAGCACGCTAAGTATGGAGAGATTTAGTCGATCCCCTAATTATTACTCAGGGGGGTAGGCTTAGACAGTTGGCGGACCGATTAGTGGTATATCGCTTAGCGAGTCTTGAGGAGTTGAGGGGATACATGGAGACATTGGTTAGGAGGAACATGTCATTGAGAGAAGGCATGTCAAATCTCCATGAGTAGATGGGAGATCTTCAGAGAGGTTTCATGACAGCTCGAGAGCTAAAGCGCTCTGGTGCAAGGTCGATGAGCTAGAGAGAGAGGTTGCCGATCTAAAGAGAGATCGCTACTCCCAGCATGTTGAGATTTCCTCAGTGTAGAGAGAGATTGAGAGCCTACGGAGATAAGCGAGAGGCGCCCGTGCAGATCGTGGCTAGATGCATTTAGGCTTATGGTGATGTACCATCTCGAAACTGAGGAGTCCTCAGTTAGAGATGCTGACTTATCTTAGTTTGTTATCTTCGTTACTAGAATCGTCTATGACAATTTCCTATCTTTTCGTGCTATTTTACTTCAAAAACTATGTATCAACAGTTATGGTTAATAGAAGTGCATCATTTGATTTCTTGTTTAGAGCTTGCGTTATATTGATGTGATTGTATCCTTGTTGTCGTGATTGGTATTCGTATGTATTCGACCCTTCTAGTATTCGTTTCGATTAATGATTTTTGATGTTCGAACTTATGGAACTCTTTGATGAAATCGCATCAATTGCTCCAAGATGAAACCCACCCAAGCGTGTTCGTTGTGGTCAACACCAACCGCCGAGGTCGGTACCAACTTAGAATGTTGAGAATCGAATCGACAACCTGGATATCAACAATCCCATCCCTGAGAATTAGAACGTCAATGATCAAGGTGAAAATGGTCACGCTCCACCTAAGACTCCAACTACAAATCATGCTCTTATCGATCAGCTCGTGACTCAGCGGGTCGCTAAACTGCTAGCTGAGTCAAATCACTCTAACACCTCTGCTGGAACCCCTCCGCTTAACCGAACCCGTGGTTGTACCTATAAGGAGTTCCGATTTTGTGATCCCATTGAATTTGGAGGAAATGAGGGAGTGGTTTACCTAATGAGGTGAATGGAGAAAACCGAGTCGTTGTTTACCGTCAGTAACTGTGATGAGGATGCCAAAGTGAAGTATGCAACATTTACTCTGAAGGATGAAGCGTTGACTTGGTGGAATAACTATCACAAGTCAATTGGAGGTGATGTGGCATATGCTATGACATGGGATCAGTTCAAAGCCTTGTTGATCAAGACTTACTGCCCAAGGAATGAGGTTAATAAGTTGGAGATCGAGTTTTGGAATCATAAGGTGAAAGGTACCGACATGACAGTTTACAACCATCATTTTCAAGAGTTGTCGCTACTTTGCCCCGAGATGGTTCGCACTGAGGCACTCAAAATTGAGCGATATACTGATGGTTTGCCACTAGCTACTAGGAACGATGTGATTGCTGCAAAACCAACAAATCTTCATGAGGCTATAACTATAACTAAACGTTTAATGGATTCCCTTATACTGGAAGGTACAGACAAGGGGAGGAATGATAAGAGAAAGAGGAATGATGATGCTAAAGGTGATAATAACCCCAACAAGTGGCAAGAGGCTGGTAAGGTGTATGCTATCGGTAATGGAGAGAAGAAGGGTTATAAAGGAAACAAGCCACTGTGTGGACGTTGCAATCGACACCACCATAGACAGTGTACCGTGGCGTGTAGAAATTGCTCAAAATTAGGACACTTGGCCAAAGACTATAGGTCCCGACCCCTTGCTGTGGCGCAAACTGTTAATACAAATAAACCGTAAAAACGTTTATTAATATTTAGCGATCTCTTTGTGTTTTGTTGATAACAAATATAATGTTATCATAAGTAAAACTATAAGGATACATGTTATTTTTGTAAAGCATCAACATATAGTTATTTAATACAAATTATTGTAATAACTCATTTGTTGTAATAGTTTATTAGGATGGGTAAAAATCACAACCCATGACCCATACCTATGGAGCATATCCATAACCCATGGAGTTAACCCATACCCATTGACTAGATGCATTGCATCTATTAGATACATTGTATCTACTTAGATACCTATGGTCCAAACCATAACCCATGACCCATGACCCATAACCCAAAAACCCATGGGCAAAGAGGAGCGTCTCACGGATCCCTGGAGTTACACTAGACGGATCACTCAAGCAAGGTATCCGTGGGATCCGTGCAACAATGGCAAGAATTTGCCTATAAATAGCGAGTCATTTCTTCATTTTTACTCACCCGTCTTCTTACTAACCCTCTCATATATTCTTACACTCTTCTAACAAAAGGTCACTTGATCTAGAGAGTTGTTATTCTGTCTTCTATTGTGATTCTCATATAGGTCCTTCTCTAACGCGAGATCACGAGCATTCTACAAGTCATCCAAGCAAGGGGTCCTTGATTGATTTGTTCCTCCACAAGATTTCAGAAAAGATCTTGTATTTTATATTTCACATATTTGTTGTGTTATAGTAGTGTTGGTTTGGTCCTCCGTGTTATGGACTCGGTATTTAGCTTTGTACCGAAAAAAGGTGTAAGCAACGCTGTGAAGGCTTCTCCGCCAAGTTGAAGGAGTTTGTTGACATAGTGCTTGAACTCTCGAGTGTGACTCGGGAGAGTAGTAGGAAGGTGTCCTTGTAGCCGAACCACTATAAATTGGTTGTGTCATTTCTTTCCTATAATTTACTTACTTTACTTGCATTACTCATAGATCTATACTATCTCCTCATTCATACAATTTCACATAACATCGAATCTAAAAGTTTTTGAAACTAACTTAAAATCGGCAAAACTATTCAACCCCCCTTCTAGTTTTCCACAATTGACATCAAGAACTAAGTTTATAAAAGTTTTAAAGTAAACCGTATTTTAAAAACTTTTCGATCAATATGGGTTTTGAAAATTATAAGGAAGGGCAATCCTTGCAACGACCTCCACTTCTTGAAACTAATGGTTTTATATATTGGAAAATTAGATTCGAAATGTATATGAAGTATAAAGATATTGATCTTTGGTACATCATTGTTGAAGGCGATTTTGAAGCCACTGCAAAAGATGAAAATGGAAATTTAGTTAACATACCTCATGATAAACTTACCGATGATATTAAGAAAAAGCTTTCCAAAAATAGTGAAGCTAAAATGGTTTTATATAACTTCTAAAGAAATTTCCATGCTTAAAACCTCTAAAGAAATTTGGAATTCTTTAATTGTAACTCATCAAGGTAATCAACAAGTTAAAAACAATAAAATTGATTTATTTGTTAGGGTTAGGAATAACCCTATGGTTCGTCTATGGGAATTTTTGAGTGGCTTTGGATTTCATTCTGACCCACTCTTTCGAGTGGTTGTTGTTGCTGCATGGAATCTTCTCATAGCTTTAGTGTGGCATTATTTGATCACATGGTGTCTATGTCTTGCGTAATATGATTCTTTATAACTTGTTGATCATGGGTGCTTATGTACGTGGGTCCTTCATGAGACTCATTATTAGATTTTTACCATTTTTGGTTATGTGGATGTTGGTGGTGCTCTCGATGGGTAATAATAAAGATTATTGAAGTGTGAGTCAATCACTATGTTATGGTTCTTCTTGAGCCGTTTAAGTACAAGGACGCAAGAAGATATAGTCATTTACTTTTCTTTTGTGTTTCTCGTTGGTAGGTAGCTTTGATTAGCTTGTGTGTGGTTGTTAGTTGCACGTGTTGTGCATGTAAGTTATAAGAATGGCCTGTCGCTTTTTTGGGTAAAAGGGTTAATTCACCCCGTAAAATGTATTACTCCAAAACGTTGAGGTACAAAGGATGATGGTGATTTCCTTCATCTCGTCCCTTAGGACACTTACAGCATCGAATATAAGAATGACACACCATTCTTATAACTTACAATAAAATGACCCTACCAATAATGACAAAGTACATAAAAAATTATACAATACTACTCAAGAAAAGTACTTGAGCCTTCTATATCACTATTGTAGTCCACTTTAACTTCCATGAAGAATCCACGAAAGACCATCCAAGCATTCTTCAACATAACATTTGTTTGTAGTAGTATAAAAGAAACCCACAAACAAAACCTTCATGATCATGCAACCAACAACGAAACCTAGAGTTTTTGAATAAGAACCCTATACACTTAACATCCATAGCGACAAAGATCATCAAGAAGTAAACTAATCAACGTTAAACATTCAATCCCATGCACCAAATAACACAGATATAACGATCATAGGTCTTAGCGAACCCTAACTTCCAATCCCATCGTAGATACCGCACCAATCATACCAAATAGATCACAATAACATGCCCTGTGCATCGCATTACCTAATCAAGAACGAACAATAGGGTGATTCACACCCTAACTTCCATTAACAACTGCCCTAGAACCGACTTACATCTCTCCTAAAACCCACTTACAAAAGCTTGAATCAAGGAAGAACTTGTAGTCGATTGACAAAGCCATAACACAAGAATATGCAAGATACAAACGATAATAGTATCACAAACCGAGAGGAAAATAACAACGAAACCCTAAGATTAAGGCTCCATTCGATCATATAAGCTTCCTCCAAGCACACCCACCGCCAAAGTAACCAAGCCCCAAACGACTAAGTATTAGTAATCAAAGAATCGCACCACCGATATTAAATAAGAAACCCTAAAATTAGGGTTTCGCATTAAAGCACAACACCACCACTGATCGTACAAGTAAGAAAGAATCTCTTATATAGTGGTAGTTTGTAAGTGTCCTAAGGGACTGAGATGAAGGAAGTCACCTTCATCCTTTGTACTTCAATATTTTTTGGCGTAATGTATTTTACCAGGGTGAAAAATCCCTTTTACCAAAAAAAAATATGAACAATTTTTAATATCGGTTGAGGATACTATAGATCATTCTTTTGCAAACTTTAATACTATAATTACATCTTTACAAGTACTTGATGAATCTTTCTAGTCAGTAATCATGTTAGGAGATATCTGGCACTTCCATCCAAGTGGAGATCTACGACGGCAAATAAGAATCAAAAGACTTTTCAATCCTCACCCTTGATGAACTCATAGGCAATTTAAAAGTCTATGAGCTTGCTAAAGATTCCGAAGCTTCAAAATTGAAAGAGAAGCACAAATCTCTTGCCCTTAAAGCCAAGAAGGTCTCAAGCGATGAAGAGAACTCCTCTTGGACGAGGAGTATGCCATGGCATGTGGGACTTAAAAAGTTATTTAGAAGAAAGGGAAGATATGTCAAACAACCATATGACGACAAGAAAGGATTCCGAAAAAGCAAAGAGGACGAGAAGACAAGGGATGATCCCGCTTGTTTTAAATGTGGGGACGCAAACCACTTTATTAGTAAGTGTCCCAAACGTGATGAACAAAAAGCATTCGTGAGCGGTTCGTGGGGAATGAGCGAGGAGGAAGACGAAGAAATTTGTCTCATGGCAAATGACGAGGTGTGCTTAAAGGTCGACCTATATCCAGATGAGTGGATCAAGGATAACGGCTGCACGAGGCACATGACCGACAATAAAGATTTATTTTCCACTTATGAATCCTTCAATGGAGGAAATGTGGTATTTGGAAATAGCAAAAGCAAAATCATCGGTAGAAGCTACGATTTCTAACAAATCTCTAACCATTAACGATGTGTGTCGAAAACCTAAACTTTAACCTCTTAAGTATAGGACAAATATGTGATAAAAAGTGCAACGTACTTTTAACTAAACCGTATTAAGGTATTGAAAAACAGATATCATATAGGTAGAGGAATTAGGAAATATGGAGTCTATGTCATTAAAATCGTTAATGAACCTCAAGACAAACTTTGTCTTACTTCTATGGATGATACTTCGACCTTATGGCATCAAGATTGGTCATGCCAATATGCGACTTCTTCAATCGCTATCATCCAAAGATCTAGTAAGAGATCTACCAAAATTAAAATATGAACATCACTTTTGTGATGCTTGTAATATAGGAAAACAAGTCCATGCTAGTCACAAAGCTAAAAACATGGTCTCTACAACTAAGTGTCTAGAATTACTACACATGATTTATTTGGTCCTTCCGCTATCCAAAGTTATGGAGGCAACTACTACACTTTGGTTATAGTGGATGATTACTCTAGGTACACATGGACTAAATTTTAAAGAACAAAACTGAAACATTCGATTACTTTGAAATATTAAGTAAGAAAATCCAAAGACAATTAGGAAGTCCTATAGTGTCTATTAGAACGGATCATGGTAGGGAATTCGATAATGAAGTGCAATTTGGAGCCTTTTTGACGCTAATGGTATTACTCACAACTTCTCGGCTCTTCGCACTCCACAATCGAATGGGGTAGTTGAAAGAAAGAATAGAACCCTATAAGAAATGAGTCGCACCATGCTAAATGAGCAATCCATACCTCAAAAGTTTTGGTGCAATGTCGTTGATACATCAACGTACATACTTAACCGAGTCTTAATTAGACCATTTTTAGGAAAAACTCCATATGAGTTACTTCGAGGCAAAAAGCCTACGCTAAATCACTTTAGAGTCTTTGGTAGCAAATGTTTTTTTTTTTGGGTAAAAGGCCTTCCGCCTGGTAAAATTCATTACACCAAAAAACGTTGAAGTACAAAAGATGAGGGTGAATCCCCCACCACTTGCCCGATCAGGGCGACATAAATGCACACATTTGTGCAACTTACAATTAGAAACAAGCTAAAACATAGCTATCTAACAACAAGAAATCAAAAGACAATGTTTATTACAAGAAAATAACAAACTAAGTCTTCTTACGTCCTTGCACTTTGAAATCTTTCAACGACCACTTTGAATCTTGGAATTAGACGAAAAAAACTCAATATCATCATAGTTCTCAAAGTAGTTCTCAAAGACTTCATTATCACTTTCAGTTACCACATCCTCATAAGGATCCTTACCCTTCAAAGAACAAGAATCCATAACCTTTGGAATAGTATATGAACACGAGGCCGAGTTACTCAATAGGCATAGAAATATGCACCACAGAAGCCTTCATACACGATTCCCCAATACTACCATCCACATTACCACTATCATGCAAAGGTACATCGGAAGAGCCATTTAAACCAGTGTTACTAGTTTCAACAACATCATTGGAAGTAATTGTATCAAGTACCTTATTATCTTTCATACTCGTATCAATAAAACTCCTCAGCTCCCCAATATGAATATTATCCAAAAAATATCCATGCTCATTAGTCAAATGAGAAGAACTAACCTTAGTGATCAAAGGAGGAGGAGTCACGGGCTGATCATGCTTGGCAGAGTTAACCGCCTCACCACTACCCTCCAAAGGCGCATTAGGTGTACCCGAACTCACATTAGTAGCACCAAGTTTAGAAACAGGCCGATATTGAAGCGTACCTTTAGGTTTATAAACCAACACATGCTTAGATTTAGCCGCCTCGTTTCCACCTTTCGTCACTTCCATCTTTTTGTGAATATCAACAATAGGAGCCTTTTTCATCTTCCGAGGACAAGCTACATCCTCATGATTGAAGATATGACAATTAGAACATCGTGGAGGCCACCATTCATATTCAAAATCAAGAACTTCCAAATAATGGCCATTACCCTCAGGTAATGGTATAGCAACTTCAATTGATTCCAACACATCACATTCAGCAAATAATTCAATTAGAACATGTGCGTGAGAGTAACGACCCCATGGATTAGAACACATAGCACTAGTACCTGCATCCAATCTAATGAGATGACCCAATTGTGTAGCAATCAAACCAATACCAACTGTCGAATAAGCAACTGCAGGTACATTACGGATACGCACCCATACCGGTACCTTAGTAAGCACCTCCTTCTCCAACTTAGTATTCGCCACCCAAATATGCAAGAATAATGGTATCGAACGAATGAACCAAGGACCCCCCTCTAGAACCTTCATCATACCCTCTCGTGACGAAACTTGAAGAAAAAGAAACCATCAAATTATCACTTGTTCGAAGCCATACTTAACCCATACATGCTTAACATAATCTTCAACGATAGGAAATGCTAACCGTTTACCAGGAAAATAACCGTAGAGTGAATTAGCATATTTATTACACATATCATCAACTACGGCTCGAGGAATTACAACCTTAGCACCTAGTACATTATCCACTCTTGTAATAGACACCTCACTAACCTGATTCAAATCATCACATGTATAACAATGAGCAAAAGAATCAGGTTCAATAACTTCAGGTTGCAAAACAGAAACGACAGCCAACGGCTTTGCATTCGGTTCTAAATCAGCCATACCTGAACCATTACCCATGCCAAAAGAACCCGACGCAACAGGTTCCTCAACAACTAAAGCAACATAAACATTATCAGCCTCATTCACAACACAATCTGATTTCACAAAAGGATTGATATAAACAGATTGTGAACCATCCTTAATAGTGGAGGGAGTAATAGATGCTGAATTCAAACCATTAGAACCACCATCCGTAGCATCATTACCAACGCCCACACTACCAACAACATTATTAGTAAGGATTATCTCTCTGGAGAAACTGATTCTTTATCCCTAAATTATCTACGATCGTTCCTACTGCCTTAACCTCAATTTTTGTCGTCTTTAATCTGTTTTAGTTAGCATATCACTCGTGTTTGGTTACTAATCAGGTTGGTCGATTGGAGTTTGAGTGATTGTTCATTCGTTTTTTAGGGTTTCAAAGTATCGCTTAGTATTTAATCTTTTGATATCATGAGGGTGTTGGTTAGATTCTGGTCGTTAAAGCATGTCTTAACGTTGTTAGGACTATCAAATTGAAGATTGGCGTAGTTTCTTCGGGTTTTGGTGGTTTTTTCATGCATCGTATTAGGGTTTGTGTTCTTCGTTTAGGGTTTTCTCTTCATCATTTTCTTTTTGATGATTAATATGGCGAATACTGGTGATGGTACTGTGGATTTGGAAGCGTTAAAGGCTTGTATGCAGCGGTTTAAGGATATGGAAGCTGGTAACTTGGGAGCTCCAAGCCAATCCAGATTAGCGACTAGGGTTTTGCGCAACCCTAGTCCAGTTTTGAGTGGTACTAACAAACCAGGTTCTGATTCTTGGGTTGTTTCTGATGGTGATCGACTACCTACACATGTTAAACCTAAAGATACTATCGATTCAACTACATCTGAAGCTGGTATAACAAGTATTGATGGTAGAATTCTGGATGACACTTCGTTTTGGGACGTGGGTACTGCTGGTGGCATGACCACCTTAAACTTACAAGAATACCCAACGCTTGAGGATAATTTTGGGTCTAAACGAACTAATATTCCTGTGTCGGGGTCGTCTAGCAAGCATGGTGTTACGGACATTGGAAAGGATGCTAACTTACCTTCTGGAGATAACGTTTGTGTTGGTAGTCAAGGTGGACGTATGCATGGGGTACAAACGAATGTTCCTTTGCCAACTTTGGATAAATCTAAGGGTGCTATGCCTATCGTCCAACCTCGGAGGTTAATGCACCAACTAAGTCCTATGTTGGTGCTACTAGGTGCGACGACAAATGTTAAAGGTAAATCTAACTTTCGTGCACTAAAGGTTGATAATGTTTTTACAGGTGTTGATGTGTCCATACCACGTAAAGTTGTTGAAACTATTAGTACTATTTGAACACACTCTTTACGGGTATTTTATTGGAAAGCGTATTGCTTTTTCGGTAGTTGAATACTTTGTTCGTAACAATTGGGCCAAGTATGGGTTAAAACGTATTATGATGAATGCAAACGGTTTCTTTTTCTTTAAGTTTGATTCCCAGGTTGGTTTGGATGCAGTTTTAGAGGGAGGGCCATGGATGATTAAAAATAGCCCCATTATACTTAAAAAATGGACTATGAGTACTAACTTGACGAAAGATGAGTTAACCCGAATCCCGGTTTGGGTTAAATTGCATGATGTTCCATTACAGGTGTTTAATGAGGATGGTATTATTATTGCTACGCATACTGGTAAGCCTATTATGCTTGATTCCTACACTAGCTCTATGTGTATTGATTCTTGGGGTAGGAGTGGTTTTGCTCGTTGCTTAATTGAGATTGATTCGTGTGTTCCCCTTAAGGAATCTATCACTGTAGGAGTCCCTTATATGGATAGTCTTGGCTTTTCGTCTGAAACCATTAGGGTGGAAATATGAATGGAAACCTCCGCGATGTGATACTTGTTTCATTTTTGGCCATTCTGCTGATACTTTTCCTAAAAAAGTGGTTCCACCTGTTGTGCAGGTTAATAATGACGGGTTTCAACAAGTGGGTAAAAAGGGTAAAACTAAAAGTAAGGAAAAGAAAACTGGGAATCTGTTTAATGGGGTGCCTGTTGGTAGGAATACGCAATATAGGCCTAAAGCTGTCACTAATCCATCCACTAGCACAACCTCTCAGGGGGAACCTAGTACTAGCTCGGGTCCTCCCCCATCCGTAGTGTGGAAAATCGACTAAACCTAACAAGGATAGCCAATCTTCTCGGAATGTAACTCATAATCATAGCTATCCCACACCTAAGGTAAGTAACCCAATTTTGATCGCTAATGCCTACATCTAACCCATTTGGTTCTTTGGCTACTGATGTTGATGTTGATAAGACTACAGATTTGGCTGATGATGATGAGGTTGAGAATGTATTTGATGTGTCAGGTAATTTGTTTGATAAACCGGGCAAACACTCGTTCTAAATGTTCCTGATGTTTAGTATCGCCTCTTGGAATATAAGGGGTTTGAACCACTCCCTGAGGAGGTTAGACAGTTGTTAATGAAAATAATTTTAGTGTATGTGCTGTGTTGGAATCTCATGGATGCTTCAGGTGTATGATACTTGTCGAAGGTGTGCCGTCGTTGGAAGTGTGGACGCCCAATGCTAGTCTTTGTGATAAGGGGTCCCGTATTATCCTTGGTTGGAATGATGAAATTGTTGATGTTATGATTATGTCTCAAACTAACCAAGTTATGCATGTACAAGTTAATATTCTATGGACAAAAAACCATTTTTGTTCCTTTGTGTATGCAGATAACTATTATAGGAATCGTCGAGCACTTTGGACCAACCTTGTGTGCCATGCTGGTTTTATGCGTAGTAGGCCTTGGGTCTTGTTGGGGGATTTTAATGCGGCGCTTAATTTGGAAGATCATTCATGTGGTAGTTACACTCCTGATATTTCTATGCGTGAATTTAAAGATTGTGTCCAAAGGATGGAAGTTGAGGATCTTAGTAGCACCGGTCTTCACTTTACATGGAATCAAAAACCTAAAGGCTCTTATGGTACATTGAAGAAAATTGATAGGGTGATTGGTAATTTCAGGAAGCAACACTAAACATTAAGAACATTCGAAGCACGAGTGCTTGCCCTTGTTGAACTAGTACCACCCTTCGAAGTAGAAGCCATAAAATCCGATGTTTCATTAGAAACATGCAGCAATTCGTCATCTAAATCAGGCTCATCCTCCTTACGAGTAACGTTAGGATGGGCTTCAACATCCCTCATTAAGAGCAAGCAAACTTAATTAGAAAGCGTAACATCTCGGTTCGCTGCCAAATTATGTTGTTTGGCACTACTTTTATTCATTTCGGGTTGTGGACCGTAATTGACCTTGTTAACACTAGTATTCATAGAGGTGGACGCTACTAGAGGCGATTTATTAGTAGTAGCATCTAAAATATTAGACTTATTAGGCACCCCGCAAATTACTAGAAGTAGAAGCTACATTGATTAATAGTACCTTTAGGTTGATGAACAAACTTCACCCACCTTCGTACCAGCCTTTAGACACACCACCCTTACCACTAGTAATGCTTATTACCAACAGATTTGAAATCCTCACATTTTCCACCAAGTGAGAAGTAGATGTAGCAATAACCTTCTTAGGACATTGGTCACAAGTATGGCCAAATATTTTACATGTATCACAACGTGGTGGCTTCCATTCATACTCCACTCTTATAGTTTCTTTAGTATAGCCCATCCCATTCATCAAAGGAACACCAATAACCAAGCTAGTCTTCAAATCGCTTGCTGAATTAACCTCACTATTATGGGAATCGCGAAACTTTGGACCAACCTTGTGTGCCATATTGGTTTTATGTAGTAGGCCTTGGGTCTCAGTTTTAATGCGGCGCAATTTGGTAGATCATTCATGTGGTAGTTACACTCCCGATATTTCTACGCTAATTTAAAGATTGTGTCCAAAGGATGGAAGTTGAGGATGTTAATAGCACCGGTCTTGACTTTACATGGAATCAAAAACCTAAAGTCTCATATGGTACATTGAAGAAAATTGATAGGGTGATGGGTAATTTTTTCCGATTTATTTGTTCTTGTGCTATCTTCCAACCTTATCGTGATTTCGATCATTCTCCGTGGTTCTTCGTGATTCCTCGTGAAACTATGCTTGCCTAAACCTTTCAAGTTCTAATTTTGGTTCATAAGGAAGGGTTTCTTGATACGGTTAATGCGGGGTGGAATCATAATGTTCATGGTTAATGAAAATCAAGTTGTTAAACGCTTAAAGGGGCTGAAATCCCCGTTTCAAGCTTTTGCACACAAGGTAATCTTCATGAGCTGGTTGATAGGATTGTAAGGAGTTAGATGAGGTCCAAAAGGCTATTGATAAGGATCCATCTAATTGCATTCGGATAGCATGCTCTATCTTCTAGCTTTAAGGAGGCTACATTAGATGAAGAATCGGTTCTTAAAGCAAAAATCTAAAGTTCGGCTTCATGCGGGTGACTCTAATACCGCCTATTTTCATAATATTGTTAAATCCAAATGTGCCCAATCGACCGAATTGGTTCAGATTCGAACAATGTCTTGTATGAAGGTAAGTAGGTTGCGTGTGCTTTTGTTACACATTATGAACAGTTTCTTGGTATTGAAGGGGATTGTTGCAACTTTAATGATTATGATATATTCTCTAATGTTCTTCCACACCAAATGGTTCTGGCCATTCCTACGGACGCTGATATTAGGGATGCATTGTTTCTATGGGGGATGATAAAGCTCCTGGCCCCGATGGCCAATCAGCCGCTTTTATAAGCCCGTGGATGTTGTGGTGCCGAGGTTACATGTGCTATCCGGGATTTCTTCATGGTAAGCTTTTAAGGAAATCAATCATACCGTTATATCCTTGATCCCGAAAATGTCTACCCCTTCTAAGATTAATGATTATAGGCTTATTTCTTGTTGTAATGTCCTTTATAAATGCATTAGAAAAATTATTGCTAATCGAATTAAGGAGGGACTTGGTGTGTTGGTCGTATTAATCAATTCGCGTTTGTTCCTCGTCACGATCGGATAATATATTACTTACCCAAGAGCTTATGGAATTATCATGTAGGGAGAGGTCCGCCTAGGTGTGCATTTAAAGTAGATATTTCGAAGGCATATGATACGGTGGATTGGGCGCTTCTTAGCTATTCTCGATTGATTTGGTTTTCACGCCACAATGGTTGACTGGATCATGATATGTATCTCATCTACATCCTATTCTATATGTGTTAATGGAGATCTTCATGGCTGGTTTCGAGGTAAGCTGGTCTTAGGCAAGGTGATCCATTATCTCCTTACTTATTTACGCTGGCTATGGAGGTGCTAAGCTTTTGCGTAAAAAGGTTTCATGCACATGATTTTCGCTTTCATCATTTATGTGAATAACAGAATTATTAACCTTTTGTTTTGCGATGACCTCTTCTTGTTTTCTGAGGTCATCTTGATTCTCGCATGTCATTATGCATGCTTTGGAGAATTTCAAGAATGTTTCCGGTCTTGTCCAAGTATACCTAAAAGCACGACTTTCTTTTGTAATTTTCCTAATGCTCGAAAGTCAAGTATTCTCCAGTCCATGCCATTTTCGAAGGTTCCCTCCCTGCCGTGCTTCTTGGGTTCCTCTTATATCCTCTAGACTACTTTATAGGATTGTAAGATCCTCGTGGAAAAGAAGGCCGTGGTGGAATGATTGGCGTAATAAGTTTTATTCTCTTAAGTGGTCTACTTCGCTTGGTCGTGTCTCTGCGGTTATCGTCGATGCATTCATATTGGCTTCGTCTTTATTCTTCCTACCAGATATTCATGAATTAGAGCAACTTATGCGGTTTTCTTTTTGGTGTCAAGGCTTAAATGAAACGGGTAAGGCCAAGGTTGTTGGGAATCTGTTTGTGTTTCCAAGCAAGAAGAGGTCTTGGTATTCAGGAGATTGATGATTTTAAATTGCTCTCATGACTACGCATATATGGAGTATTTTGACACATAAAGAGTCCTTATGGGTTCAATGGATTCACTCTTATAAACTCCGTGGGAGAAGCTTTTGGGATGTCTGTTGCTTGGGTGACGTTAGCTGGGGATGGCGTAAGCTTCTTGCAATTAGACCCCAGGTCCGTCCTTTTTTTTTGGGTAAAAGGGTTAATTCACCCTGGCAAAATACTATTACACCAAAAACATTGAAGTACAAAGGATGAGGGTGAATCCTCATCTCAAATTCCTTAGGACACTTACAGATTCCTATAGGAATGCAACATCATTCCTATAACTTAATATAAGCGTGCTGCACCACACTTATAACTAAAACACGACTACAATGATAAAAAGAATAAAAATAAATGCACTTCAAGTAGAAATACTTGAATCTTCAAATCACCATAGTAGTCCAAACTTCCGGTCCAAATATACAATATCATGGTCCTCAAATTGAAGTGCAGTTCACAAGTTTCACACAACGGTTGGCAGGACTCTAAAACCACGGATAGAGCAAAGAAGCTCAAAACTCGCCTCCAGGTGTATGTTGAGATGTAAACCGAATAACCAATAAGAATAAGAATCACCAAAGAACGTGAAACCCAAAACAACAATCCAACCACAACACCATGCAAGAAGACTAGTTTTAGGACTATAATAGGGTTGAACAAACCCCAACCCAAAGAATATCAATCATCAACAAAGACGAACCCAAAGAACCCATGGATAAGAAGTCATATAACAGCTTGCACGAGCCCTCTAACAAAAATAGGGCAACGATATGAACAACTCCGCCATAACACACCTAGGGTTTTCCAACCCTAACTTATACAATCGATCACAAGACCCAAGAATCAAACGAAACCCTAATAATTAGATTCGTTATCTTCAAATCTAAAGACCCAAAATCGCCTCTAACCAAGAATCAAGGCAGATCAAGACCAACTCTTGTGAATGAAACACCTAATTAGGGTTTTTGAATAAGCTACCCATAAACTTAACTTACAATCTCTCTATAACCCACTTACACAACTAAAATCGATATAAAATGCCATAACATAGTTAACATGTACATTCACAAACCGATCCAAGATCACCAATCAAGATGAAAAATAAGAAACCCTAATGATAGGGTTTCATGAATAGCACAAAGAACCCAAGAATAATACACGGTTCAATTATGGTCGAAGTAACAATGATTCTAAATAAATGCAATACCATATACCACCGAATTTAACATTGGATGAAAGATAAAAGCAAATAGGACCAATCAAAGAACCAATAAACTCATGCGAATAAATAGAAACCAACCGGTGATGTGATAAAATAATATACACCCCACCCACGATGTCCCTTAAATAATTAAGAAAACATTGTTACCGTGGATAAAAGAATAGAAAGCAAGATCGACCAATAGGTTTGTTGGGACAAAACACTATTAAAGAATTAGAAAGATAAAACAACGTTTTGCCAATCAACATTAGCAACTTGGCAATTAAAACGAATCTAAAAAGTAACACCGACCCACGATGGTTAAAACAATAATCAATTAAATTAAAGTTTAAGAATCTTCGAATCAGGTTAATCGATTTATGAAGGAATCTTTTTTTCGCCAAAAGTCGCCAAAACAAGAGAAACTTTTAGGGTTACATCTTTTGGCTATGAAAAAGAGATTAAAGGTGCAGGACATGTTGAAAAAGAGATTTGGATGGAGCGCAATTCTAGAATCTTTAAACAAAAGAAGTCTACTGTTGCTGAAGTGGTGCAACTTATTGTATCTACCGTTCGGTTGAAGATGGTTACCTTGAGGTTTAAGAAGATAACCTCGCGTGCTCGTCTGATACTCGATAAATGGAAGATTCCATGTGTTTGTTTTATACACGAAGGGGGTGCCAGGTAAGGGTTGTACTCTTTTTCCCTACTCCAAGGTTTTTCCCTTTGGGTTTTTCTTGGAAAGGGTTTTAAGGAGGCAGACTTCTCCGTCCACTTGCCCCTTCGCGGCAATGGCGGATGCGGATGCTCGCTTGTTACAAGTTTTTTCTTGTTTTATGCCTGGTTAGGTGATGTAATATAGCTAGGTTTATTATGTTTATGGCATGTCATAAACACTAGTTCATCAAGCTTTTCGCTTGAGGTAAATGTGGTACTTCTGCCACATTCCATTTGTACTTAACATTTTTTGGTTATATATTTAGCGGGGTAAAACCCTTTACCCAAAAAAACAACATTATTAGTAAGCGTGTAAGGGTTCATAGTCGGTACAAAATCCGAGTCACCAAAGCATACACGACTACCTTCCATGTCCATATTGACATGAAAACCGTAATAGGAGGTGTCGGCGTCAAACAGCAGCAGATTCCAAACCAAGATCATCCTCTCACATCATTCATAACCTTGCCCGCACCCGCAGATTCTACACTACCAACAAGAGTCGATTCAATGGGCGAACTAGGGCTCCTGCCTAGGAAATCGACTCACACAACCGCTCGTACCCCATAAAAATCAGCATTAGCATCCACGCTAGGAGAACCACTACATTGAAAATGGGACTCGATGTAAATTAATGTTAGGATCACGCAACACCCTAACATTGTTCTTGAACTGATTAACCTCATTGTTCCCACTATCTCGATTCATTAACCGACACATACGAGCATTCAACGCATCCAAATCAACCACTGGAATCGGTAATGATATACCAGTCGATACATGCCCATTATTCTTGGATGATGATGCCTTCAAACCTGATAAAAACACTTGTTTCATCTCTTTAAACCCACTTAAAATGTTACACACAACTTTCAAATCCAAAAAAACCCTAAACAGGTTTAACGTTCAGCCTATAATCACAAACAGCCCTAGCAAAGCGATTCACACACAACCCAAAAATTGGATTTAGTGAATATATATTAATAGACGGCTAGGCAGAGAATCATAACAATCGCTCAAAGATAAAAGTGCATGGGCACCGACATACAAATAAGAAGAGCCACACTGATAACAAAAATACCAACACCGACCCACGATAGGGAATAAAGATTAAATGGTACGAGGTTAGAATTTTGACCAATCAGATGGATTAACAAAGTAAATCTCATGCACTTGACGACAAAAACATAAATATTATTCAGTTATAACACACGATTGGAAGGAATAAAAGAGATAAAAGTTATGAATGTGTTTATGTCGCCACTTTGGTAGCAAATGTTTTCTACTCAACACTAAAGATTACCTTACAAAATTTGATCTTAAGTCAACCGAAGGTGTCTTTGTAGGTTACTCTCCTAATAGCAAAGCTTACGTCATACTAAATAATGAAACAATGGGTAAAGGGGAGTAATCCTGCACCCTGGTAAAATATATTAACCAAAAACATTGAAGTACAAGGATGAGAGTGATTCCCTTATCTCAGTCGCTTAGGACACTTACAAGCAACTTTATATAAGAATGGCATGCCATTCTTAACTAACAACCTACAATGACTATACTATGACAGCACAAGTGAATAAACATATGACATTAAAGGCTTGCTTCATACATGTAGCACCAAAGCATAGTCATCGAAGAACTTCCAATCATCTTTATTGTCCCACAAACATGCGTCAAATCAAAACACGGCTGTGAGCACCAAGGAGATGAACATAAACATTCCAACCACCAAGTCTGAACATGTAAAAAAAACTATCATAACGAGCCAAACTTGTGAGTTCGAAAGACACGAACATAGGGTTTTCAACCCTAACTTCCAATAATCGCTAGAGTTTTTGAATAAGAACCCTACAAAACTTAACTTCCAATCACGATCGCAGCATCACCCGAAACAAGTAGCACATGAAGGGATACACTAAATACACATTAACACCTCCCCTACACAGTGTCATGCACTCAACGGGTGCAACTCAAACAAAAACACTATGGCTTGATTCGAAAACCATCGTATACTAGTAGCAACAATGAATCCAAGACGAAAGCATTAAAGCAGCCATGCAATCAGACCATAATGTAACACAAATAGGGTGTACAAAACCCTAACTTCCAGCAGTAAAAATGCAGACCCGTACAATAGCAACAACAACATATACCTTAAGAAAAGTCGCCCAAATACCAGGTCCTAATAAGCGTACCAACAGCATGTCACGATCAGCAACTTTGTCACGATCGATCATCAGATTCCAAAAGCAAAGCAGCGTAAGGACTAAGATGCAACAACATAGGGTTACCCAAACCCTAACCTCCAGCAAACCGATCACATAACCAAAGAAAAACAATCGGCACAAATCTTGTGAAAGGTAAGATAATTAAGGGTTTTGAAAACAAGATTACCCAAAGAATCTCTCATAACCCACTTGCAAAACTGAAACAGCAGCAACACATGTATACCTTGAATGAACACAAGGATCAATCAAACTAAATAATATGAAACCCTAAAACTAGGGTTTCGTTCTTGAAAAGCATAGCTGATCCACAACCCAACACGCCTCAAAAATATTATAATTATGGTTTCGGCGATGAATGTAATACGAAGATCAGCCACCAACGAATAATAATTAAAACCCTAAATTAGGGTTTAGCAAATATAGCACCAGGGTAGGGCTGATCGAAGGATCAAGGAGAGAAGATAGACCAGCAATAATTAAACCCTAAAGATAGGGTTTTCCTTGATCGCAAAAAACAACAGAATAGCGATTTAAAAGAGCAATACTATAGCCTCCCGACCACCACCCCTTAATATACATCTCCTAAATCGATTGCATACCATTTAACATGGATTCACACGTTAATAGGTAGATACGATATAGAATATGAATTTGGCCGGAAAAATAATTGGGGTGGCGGCCGGCAATCGCCAAACCTAGAGAGAAAAATAGGGTTTTTTTTAGAAACAATGAAGGTTGAAGAGTCATTAAACGTAAAATTTGATGAGAGTCCACCCAAACCTACTCTACCTCTTGTCGATGACGAGATTGTCAAGAGTGAAGCTATTGTAATAAAGAAAAAGACAAACGAAGAAGAAGAACCTTTAAATGATGAAATCATAAATATTAAAGAGTCTAAAGATCACCCAGTAGATAAGGTCATAGGTAAGTTAAGCGAAGAACCTTAAGGTCTAAAGTCCAAAACCAAAGTAGCTTATTTTGTTTTGTCTCAACCATAGAACCTAAGAATACACAAGAAGCCATAAAAGATGAAAGTTGGGTAATGGCTATGCAAGAAGAGTTAAATCAATTTGTTTCTAACGATGTTTGGACACTTTTCCCTCCACCTAGTAATCAAACCATAATAGGAACCAAATGGGTATATAAAAACAAGTTAGATGCAAACGGTGTAGTGTCTAGAAACAAAGCTAGACTCGTTGCCCAAGGGTATAATCAACAAGAAGGAATAGACTTTGATGAGAACTATGCCCCCGTGGCTACATTAGAGTCTATAAGAATACTTCTTGCTTATGCTTTTGCTAATGATCTTAAGCTTTACCAAATGGATGTCAAAAATGCTTTTCTAAATGGTTTTATTATTGAAGAAGTATACGTAGCTCAACCTCCGGGCTTCATCGATTTTGAAAAACCTAAACATGTGTATAAGTTAAAGAAAGCTCTTTACGGTCTCAAACAAGCTCCAAAAGTTTGGTATGATAGAATCAAATCATTCTTAATCAAAAACAACTACACCATGGGGTTAGTTGATAACACACTTTTTACTAAGAAAAGAGAGTCACATATAATCATTTTTCAAATATATGTAGATGATATTATATTCGGATCTACTTGTCAAGACATGTGTGATGATTTCTCTAAAATCATGCATGACGAGTTCGAGATGAGCATGATGGGAGAACTTAGTTTCTTTCTTTGTCTACAAATCAAACAAGTAGAAGATGGTATCTTCTTTAATCAATCTAAATACATAAAGGAGATGTTAAAGAAATTTGGTTTAGAAGAGTCAAAACCCGAAAGAACACCAATGTCATCCGACACTAAATTCACAAAAGATGAAGACGGCGAATCCGTTGATAACACAAAATACCGTGGCATGATTGGTAGTCTTCTCTACCTCACGGCTAGTCGGCCGGATATCATGTTTAGTGTTTGTCTATGTGCTAGGTTTCAAGAAGATCCTAAAACATCACATCTAGAAGCCGTCAATAGAATATTTAGATACATTAAGAATGCGACTCTATTAGGATTGATGGTATCCTAAGGGTATGGGGTTAGAAACAATTGTATATGCAGATTCGACCATGCGGAGTGATTATGTTGACTGAAAAAGTACAAGTGGGGTATGTACTTTTATGGGAAGTTGTTTAACATCTTGGTTCTCAAAGAAGCAAACGGCATTGGCCATATCAACAACCGAAGCCGAATATGTCTCCGCCGGAAAAGCATGCCAACAAGCACTATGGATGAAATAAGCGTTAGTTGACTACGACATTCACCTAAGTGACATAGCCATTCTATGTGACAACAAAGGTGCTATCAACTTAAGCAAGAATCTGGTATTGCACTCTCGCACCAAGCATATAGAGATTCGTCATCACTTCTTAAGAGACAATGTTCAAAGGGGAACATCTCTATTGAGAAGGTAGCATCCGAAGACAACATAGCCGACGTCCTCACCAAACCGTTGAAGCGGGAACAATTCAACCTCCTTCGTCTTGGTCTTGGTCTCATGGAACAATCGTCGTAATTAGTTTTTAAACTCTACAAGGTATGTAAACACTAGCCTTCCTTTTTCTGAGTCTAGAATCTCTATTTCACACACAACTCACAGGAAATTCGAGAATTTTCAAAACCCAAGATAGGTTTTACCTATAACACGTACTTTCATATTTTTTTTTCTTTTTCTTATTTTTTAGGCAAGTACCTTTTGCAAACACGTAATTGCATATCTATTTCTTTTCACTCAAGAATAAATGTTTTCTTCGCACAAAGAAATCTCTTTTCAAAATGTTTTTCTAAAAGGATACCTCTTCCCGTATCACTTTCATAAAAGTCATTTCTCACGTCTAGGACAAATCGCTTTTTCATTATTAATACAAAGTAAAAACCCGTTTCATTGCATCTCATGTCTTTTGAATGCTAAAGAGGACACATAACTAATATGTGTTTTCGGTACATTCATTTAAGCAACAATGAATTAGGAGCACTCGGGTTATCTCACATAATAGTGTGCTTTTTCACTTCTAGTTTATTTTTCTTTTTGTTTTAGGAGTCGAGATAACCGCAACTCCAAATGGTTTGCATATAGGCACACACTAGGAACAAATGTTTCCAAGAGGAAATTTTGAGTCTGCTGAATCACCATTACCACGGATCCTTGCCTTAATGCTGGGCGGTTCCTCAAGGGAAGGATCCGTGGGATTCCATGTGAACATAAGCTAAATTTATCTTCTATTTTTCTCACTTTGGATGAAAACTTCAATATTTTCATCATTTTTATCATTTTGGGTATGTTACTTAATACTTGTGTTCTCATGATCACATGCCTTAAATTCATATCTAATCATTAGATTTTAATTCACATTTTGGGTCAAGCATTCATTACAATGAATTATTTTTCTATAAATAGGATTCCCAAAATGCTTGCATATTCATCACTCTCAACCTCACAAACAAACATCATCATGTCATCTAAAAGATCGTCCAACATAGATGAATCACCTAGTGCAAACAATCCCTTTCAAGAAATCCAAAACTTTGTCCTCCCACCTTCCAAAGTACCAGCACCCAAATCTAGAAAAACCGCACGGATTAGCATCCGGCCTTGTTGCTTAGCAAAACCATCATCAAATGGTTCATCACCAACCACTCATTCACCACAAAATGCTTCCATTATAGCACCTCCTTCATCACCATCAAGTAAACCAACTTCATCACCCATCCAATCCCCACCTATGGTCACTCTTTTGGAACTCCTTAAGACTCCAACAAGATCTCAACAAACCAACCAAAAAGAACTAGTCTTTTTAACACCTCCCACATCTCCAAACACAATCTTCAAAGACCTTGAAACCTCACCACCTTTAGCTCCCATTATGTTACAAGAACATCTAGGTTCTTTTCCACCATCACTTCCAAACATTTCAGACTTTGATCCGTATTTTCCAACTTTTCCACCACAACTTCCGCATCTCACACATCAAACTAACCCAGAAAATATCCGCACACATTACCCACATCAGTTACATTGTAAACATTGCCAATCCACTAGGGATCTTGCAATAGAAATTAGGGAAGAAATGCGACTCATACTTAACCTCATCCTTGATCGCATCAACATCATTACTCACCAAAACTTCCATCCATAACCTTATGCAAGCATGGAAGGAATCAATTTATTATTTTTAGTATTTTCTTTTGAGTCATTTTTAGAACAAGTCTTGTTCTTAGTTTTACATGCTTGTATGTGGCATAAATACCACTACACTTTGTTATTTTATTACAAGGCTTTGTTTACATACCTTGGCTCCCAATCTTGATTCTCATCAATCACAAGATTATTTATGCATGTTACTACTAACCTTTTCTTTGTAGGTAATTTTATTCTCTCACTTGACGCCCCATTCTAGGGGGAGCTACCGTCAAGGGGGAGTTAGAGATTCGTGGACTATTTTTCCACATTTTTATTTCTTCATTAGGGTCACTTTTTTTTCGAAAAAAGGGGGAGAAGAAGTAAACCTTATGCTTTCAAAACATACATCTAGTCTTAAGGTTTACTCATCATAACATTATGTTTTGTCATCAACAAAAAGGGGGAGATTTAATACAAATAAACCATAAAAACATTTATTAATATTTAGCGATCTCTTTGTGTTTTGTTGATAACAAATATAATGTTATCATAAGTAAAACTATAAGGATACATGTTATTTTTGTAAAGCATCTACATATAGTCATTTAATACAAATTATTGTAATAACTCATTTGTTGTAATAGTTTATTAGGATGGGTAAAAACCACAACCCATGACCCATACCCATAGAGCATAGCCATAACCCATGGAGTTAACCCATACCCATTGACTAGATTCATTGCATCTATTAGATACATTGTATCTACTTAGATACCCATGGTTCAAACCATAACCCATAACCCATGACCCATAACCCAAAAACCCATGGGCAAAGAGGAGCGTCTCACGGATCCTAGGTTACACTAGACGGATCCCACCAGCAAGGGATCCGTGGGATCCGTGCAGCGATGGCAAAATTTGCTATAAATAGAGAGCCATTTCTTTATTTTTACTCACCCCTCTTCTTACTAACTCTCTCATATATTCTTACACTCTTCTAACAAAAGGTCACTTGATCTAGAGAGTTGTTCTTCTTTCTTCTATTGCGATTCTCATATAGGTCCTTCTCTAAGGCGAGATTACGAGCATTCTATAAGTCATCCAAGCAAGAGGGTCCTTAATTGATTTGTTCCTCCACAATATTTCTGTAGCAAAGATCTTGTATTTCATATTTCACATATTTGTTGTGTTATAGTAGTGTTGGTTGTCCTCCGTGTTACGGACTCGGTATTTAGCTTTGTACCCGGAAAAAGGTGTAAGCAACATTGTGAAGACTTCTCCGCCAAGTTGAAGGAGTTTGTTGACATAGTGCTTGAACTCTCAGGTAGGCTGAGGAGGTGGAGTAGAACAAGGAAGGTTTCCTTGTAGCGAACCACTATAAATCGGGTGTGTCATTTTCTATCCTTTAATTTACTTACTTTACTTGCATTACTCATAGATCTATACTATCTCCTCATTCATACGATTTCACATAACATCGAATCTAAAAGTTTTTGAAACTAACTTAAAATTGATAAAACTATTCAACCCCCCTTCTAGTTTTCCACAAAAACCATTTAGGGAACGGACTGGAAGGCCAATGTTACCTGCTATGGATGTGGGAAGAAGGGGCACTACAAGAATGAGTGTTGAGAGCCCTGGAATAAGGGAAATTCTGGGAATAGAGGAAATCATGGGAATCGAGGTGCGGGAGGTAATGGGCATAGCCATGATAATCGAGGAGCAGAAGAAAATCGAGGAAACCAAGGAACTGGAAATCAGCAGTCATACATGGGAGCAGCTCGAGTGTACATCATTGGGAAGGAGATCAAGGAGGATTCGAACATAGTCACTGGTACGTTCCTTCTCAATAATCGTTATGCTTCCATACTATTTGATACCGGTGCCGATAGGAGTTTCGTATCTACTACTTTTATGCCCTTACTAGAAGTCTCCCTGACACCCTTAGGAATAGGTTATGATGTGGAGTTAGTTAATGGGAACATAGAGAGAATAAACACTATGATCCGCGGTTGCACTTTAAACTTCTTAAACCACCCTTTCAGTATAGATCAATTACCCGTTACAAGGTAGTTTTGACATCATCATTGGTATGGATTGGTTGTCAAAGTATGGTGCGCATATTATAGTGATGAGAAGATTGTGCGTGTGCCTTATGGTAGAGAAGTCCTGAGTATACAAGGAGATCGAAGCGACTGTGGAGGTCCCTCCAAGTTGAACATCATCTCTTGTACAAAGGCGCAAAAGTACATCGACAGAGGAGGATGTCTTTTCTTGGCTCGAATTTTTGAAAAGAAAGGCGAGGAGTAGAGTGAAAGACGTCTAGAAGATGTACCTATCGTTCGCGACTTTCCGGATGTATTCCCCGACGACTTACCAGGAATTCCACCTGTTAGACAAGTGGAATTCCAGATCGATTTGATACTTGGCGTTGCACCCGTAGCCCAAGCACCCTATCGACTCGCTCCAAATGAGTTGGAGGAATTGTCAAAACAGTTGATAGAGTTGTCAGAGAAGGGGTTTATATGGCCAAGTTCGTTGCCCTGGGAAGCACCGGTATTTTTTTTGAAGAAGAAGGATGGATCTTTTCGCATGTGTGATGCAGGTATTCCGACCAGGATTTAATATTTATAAGTCTCGTCTACCTAAGGTCTACCTAATGCACTAACGACCAGTGAACCCGATCGTGCGTAGTATAGAGAGTGGTAAAACCGAGGTCATTCCCAAGAGCTATGTAGATGAGGATCCTATTAAGTCTAAGTGTCACTAGTTTTAACTAGTTTTGAGGTTGAAATGATTAATTAATCTAAAGACAATAAATAACGAAAAGTAAATTAAGGTTGTGAACAATGGAGAGAAAGTGGGTAAAAGGGATTCACCCTGGCAAAATATATAAAGTAATCAACCAAATAAGTACAATGAAATGTGGCCGACGCGCCACATTTACCTCAAGCTAAGCTTGAACAACCAATGAAAATTGCTAGCGACAGGCCACTAAGCTTTACACAAGCTAGAGAATACAAACGCTAAAACCCCAACTGGGAACATCCATCTACGAATACAAGAATGAGTCCACCTATCACCCCAGCCGGAGATTGATGAATCAGATGAGCCTGCCTCCTTAAAAACCCTTTCCAAGAAAAAACCCAATGGGAAAACCTTGGAGTAAGGAAAAAGAGTACATCACTTACCTGGATCTCCAACGAAAAATTAGAACCTCCAATAGCATAAGCCAACAAAAACCCTTTATCAACCAACTTCCCGAACCAATAATCAGCGATGAGATCCCCCATTAAGAATGTAAAAGAGAAGAAGGCAGCTGCCAAACCCGCAACAGGTCTCTAGTGTTCGACGTCTTCTTGAATTTGCACGAAAGAAGCTTGAGCCGAACTATGTGATAATATCAATAACTTGCATTTCCGATCTTCTTTGCTGCTTAAAAATCATGTTGTTTCAAAATAGGGATAAGAAAATGAGTCACATCCTCCAACGAATCCGGAATATCCTGAAAACCACAAAAATAGCTTCAAAGAAAACCAAACCTGAAATGAGAACACACAATCAAAGAATAGATGATCATGAGAATCAGGTTGCGTCCTGCAAAGAGGGCACACCAACACATCATTTGGATCATGATGGCCATCGTGATATCTTAACATGTCTTGAGTCCCAAGACGCCTTTTCATATCAAGCCAAAGGTGGAACGCATGCCTCGGAATACGGTGAGAAAACCAAACAAGATGAAACCAATCCACATCATGGCCCCTAGGACGAATAGACTCGCACGCAAGAGACACCGAAAATGAGTTCATGGAATCACCATTACGCCAAACAAGCTTATCCTCCATATGATCTATCAAAGTAGGGACCGTAGTAGAAATAATACCCAGATACCGATTCCCCCAATTATTAGGCCAAGACCACGAATCCCCATTAATCACATCACGGACAGTAGAACTGGGAGAGAAGCCCGCACCATGAATATCTCTAGACGAAACAACTAGAGACAAAGGACCCTCCTTGCACCACTGATCAAACCAAGCAGAAGCCGACCTCCCATTACCAAGTTTATACCAATAGAAACTACGAACAAGCGGTCTAAGCTGAAGGATTTTCCGCCAACTCCACGTCATATTACTTCGACAAGGAGAATCCCAAAAGTTACGCCCTCTCAACCTATACATATGAATCCACTTAACCAATAGGGAATCCTTACAAGAAAACAAACGCCAAATATGAGAAGTAATGAGGGCATTATTGAATGAAACAATTCTTCGAATACCAAGACCGCCCTCATGCTTGGGTAAACAAACAACATCCCAAGCAACCTTAGATTTACCTCTCGAGCCATCACCATAACTCCATAAAAACCCTCTCATAAGCTGCTCAAGATCATGAACAATACTAGTTGGGAGAATAAATATAGAAGCCTAATAAATATGCATAGACGACAAAACCGTGAATAAGGCATGCGACCGTGAAAGACAACGATTTGTTGCGCCAATCCTTAATACGATTCGATAATCTCTTCACTAATTCCTTGCAATCCCTAAAGATTAACCGCGTGGTAATCAAAGGAACCCCCAGGTACTTAACAGGCAAAACCCCTTCAGTGTAAGGAAGAATATGAAGAATAGCAATTTTAACATGATTAAGCACATTACAGAAATAAGCCGTGCTTTTGGGCAGACTAGGAGTAAGACCAGAAGCATGCTTAAATTCTTCCAACGCCTCCATAATAATCCCGGCTGAATTCGCATCACCATGAGCGAACAAAAACAAATCATCTGCAAAACAAAGATTAATAATGCGTAATTGAGAGCATTTATGATGATAAGTAAATAACCCGGAATCTCTAACCCTCCGCTTGAGCATAAGCGATAACACTTCCATGACCAGCATAAACAAATAAGGAGATAACAGATCCCCTTGCCTCAGCCCCCGTTTACCCTTAAAATAGCCATGCAGAATACCATTCACACTAATCGAAAAAGAGGTGGTAGACACACATTCCATAATCTAATGCACATACGCGAGTGAAACCCAAAACTGATCAAAATATAACGCAAAAACTGCCAATCAACAGTATCATAAGCCTTCTAAATGTCCACTTTGAAAGCACACCTAGCAGGACCACGATCAAGATGATAATTATGCATGAGCTCCTGAGTAAGCAAAATATTATCTGAAATCCGTCTACCAAGAACAAAAGTAGATTGGTTCGTTCCAACCAAAGTAGTAAGACTATCCTTGATACGGTTGGCAATAATCTTACTAATGCACTTATACAACACATTGCAACAAGATATAGGCCTAAAATCATTAATCTGCGTAGGAGAATTGACTTTAGGCAAGAGCGCAATAATAGCACGGTTAACCTCTTTCAAAAGCTTACCATTAACGAAGAATTCCTTAACCGCCCTAATAATATCATCAGCAATATCCCCCCACTTAAAAACGCATGAAAACCATCGGGACGGGGAGATTTATCATCTCCCATAGAAAAAATAGCATCTCTAATCTCTTTAGGAGTAACATCACGGACCATATCCAAAGCAACATGAGGTCGAGAGTAGAAGAAAAGGTTACTATCATCAAGCGGACATATAACCCTCTTGACCAAGAAATGATGTAAAAGTGACTAACAAAAGCATTAGGAACCTGGTCATCCACATACATAACCCCATTACCATCACTAATAGAATCAATCCGACTGAGGTGATACCCACGCTGGTTCGAGAGCCGTATTCTGCCCAATTGGATGTCACGCGGACTCGCAACCTACTAACTATACTTGTACTAACGCGCCGTTCTAAAAAAAATAGAATCAATCCGACTCCTCGCCTTCCTACTTT
This sequence comes from Chrysanthemum makinoi, assembly GCA_910596185.1. Taxonomy (NCBI): domain Eukaryota; kingdom Viridiplantae; phylum Streptophyta; class Magnoliopsida; order Asterales; family Asteraceae; genus Chrysanthemum; species Chrysanthemum makinoi. The sequence goes on along the minus strand of OU343223.1, from coordinate 161,196,150 downwards.
TAACCACCTTATGGAAATACAGCGAATTCAAATCCCCACCGAAGCCAATCCACTTTAGCCTTTTGCTTAGAAAACGTTCTTGATGGAATAGCTTCATTATAAGCATTAAGATAACATGCCTCTTCCTCATGAAGATCAGAGTTGAACGGGTCCAGGTCAAGAGCATGTTGAACGGTATCCAATTCCTGACGAAGTTTAACGACTCTCTCATGAATATTACCCTCATTAAAAAGCAATCTCCGAAGCGGCTTCTTAAGAGATTTCAGCTTATTCACCACTTGAAACATGTGAAAACCACTAAACGGCTTACACCAATATTCCTAAACCTGTAATTTAAACCTGGAATGCTGAACAAGAATATTAGAAAATTTAAAGGGCCTAGGTTTAAACTTAACAGAAGTAGGAATATTAAGAATAGCAGGAGAGTGATCAAAAATACGGTATGGCTGGAATATAGCATGAGCGCCCACAAAAGAATCCATAAATCCAAGATTGGACATAATACGATCAATCTTCTTCAATGTACCCTCAAGCCCTTTAGGTTTCTGATTCCATGTAAATTGCAACCCGGTCTGATTAATATCAGAAACCTCGATATCATCAACACACTCCTTGAACTCCCGCATAGCAATATCAATATTCGAAGACCCTTTAGCCTTATCTTCCAAATTCAAAGCCGAGTTGAAATCTCCAAGAATACACCAAGGGTGACGATGAACAACATGCTTGTGAGCTCCAAGATTATCCCAAAGAGGTATCCTATGCGTGTACCTGTTATGAGCATAAACAAAAGAACAAAAAAGCTCCTTTTTATCTTCCTTGAATCGAACAATGTCTATCATCCTACCATATAATGTCTATCATCCTAATTAATCATCGCTAGGACAAAATTTGGTCAATTCGTCCTAACCTATCAACAAAGGTTCCTACCTGACGTCAAAGGCAAAGCCCTTGGGGAGTCGAGGGTCTTAAGCAACCTAAGCCAAGTCATTAAGTACCCTACATGCAAGATTCAAAATAATAAGTGTCCGAGCGCTAGCATCTTAGACACTCATCCCTAACTTCTTAAGTTCGTCCATACGGACGGCGATCATTTGGTCAGTTTGTACAAGAGGGAAAGGTCGTCAGTTGGTCAATTCCCCCAAGCAACTAGATACGACCGAATTTCAAAACCACCAAAGCTAGGGTAACTACCATCGAACCATGCATGCATACACTAGAAACAATTTAATGGAAGCATGAAAACACAAACAATACAATCAAAGAATCATAACTAGGCTAGCACCAAAGGTGCTTAGCCGATCATATTAAAGGATATAATAAATTCAATGTTTAATATAATGAAAGACATGAATTAACGTAAAAGATAGAAATGATCGCTAAAGCTTATCGATATTGTGTGATTCCTCCCTTGGAGATGGCTCCGTATGCTCCGTGTGATCTGCCTTTGGAACCCTCTTCACGTTCTCTGCCTTTGAGTTGTAAGTGAATGATGTGAAATGCAGATTTTAGGGCTTGTATTTATAGGCACGATCCGCGATTACTGCGTAACTTAAGTTGCGAGTTACACCGTAACTTAATTATCTTCAAAACATGCGCCTCGTTAAAGTGACTACGGCGTAACAATAAGGAATGGATACTCCCTAGTTTGAAGCTCCGCCGTAGTGTTGATGTGAGTTACACTATTACCTCTTAACAGAAGCATGTTACGTCGTAATGCTTGTGAGGATATTACGGCGTAGTTGATGGAGGCGCGAAATACTTCGTGATCTAATGATTACGGCATAACCTTAGTTGAGAGTTACGCTGCAACTGCAGTTTAGTTGGTCTTCTGTGATAAGACACTAGCTACGGCGTAATTGAGAACATGAGTTACGCCGTAGCTTCTTCATAAATAGCATACTATCATAAAACCATTATGAAAATCTCCAAAATCCGCGTCTCTAAGCTCCAATGCTCATAATTTACCTGGAAATGAAATATAAAGGAATACAAGCATTAATCTATATAAATGACATAAAATATAAGCATAATTAGGGGAAATTGACACTAAAAAGTCAGGATTATTTGATGTTATCAAATACCCCCCACTTGAACTCTACTTGCCCTCAAGTAGGCCTTATTAGAAAATCATTCCGTTCTTCTTTTCTGCTATTTTGTGTTAGATCTAAGCTGAATTGCATTTGCATGGTTTATTCTATCCACTACCTTATTGGTTGATCTATTATCATACTTTTATTATTCTTTGATCAATTGTATGTGGTGGTATATTCACGTGGGTTGGTCTTTGTCGGTTTTGCTCGATCGTATTGCATAATTTGTTTCTTATATAAAACGGTTTCATATAAATCGTTTTTATATATCTAAAGGGTACGATCAATTGGCATCTGTTGGTCTTTAACGGAAAACGAATTCCTTTTTTAGGATTTGTTTATATATACGATTACTATCTTGGTGCGATCTGTGGTATGGTGGGGTTTGATCGATCATATGCTTAGGGTTTATTTTTGGGTCGATCATCTCTGAATTGTGGGCTGGTCTTAATGCTTTAATCAAAACTTTTGGTTTTGATTCATTATTGAGCTGGTGAGTGCTTTGCTGGTCGTGATTAAGGTTCTGCTAGTGGCTATTACATGATCATTATCGTGTTGTGTGTCAACTACTTGTGCTCCTATGGCTGTTCGAATGATTAAAGTGGGTTTTAGAGAGATGTAAGTCAAGTTTGAAGTTAGGGTTTATCCCTAGTTGTTGTTTTGGGTCTAACTTATTACAATAAGACTTCGTAGATCTGGAGATTGGGGTTTCTTCTTTATGCTGCTACGGATCTGATTTTCTCCCTACAGGTCGTTATGGATGTCTAGTGTGTAAGTTAGGGTTTCGTAACCCTAGGTTTGGAATTATCGGATCGGTGTTGTCATGCAACTATGGTGGAATTCTTTGGATGCTACTTTCTTTGTTGCATTGTTGGTCGTTATTTTGCATTTGGTGCTGATCATGATGATATTGTAAGTTAAGTTTTAAGATTTCTTATTCAAAAAACTCTTTGTGTATTTAATGGGCATTGGTTTTGCATCTAAGCGCACCTTTGGGCGAGGTTACTTCTGCTCTATCCGTGGTTTTAGAGTCTCCCACCAACCGTTGTGTGGTATTTGTGAACTGATTCATATTTGATGGTTACTAGATCATGAAGGAATGGTGGAGGTTTTGTTTGTGGTGTTCTTTACTACTACAAACAAATTATATGTTGAAGATCGCTTGGATGTTTATACGTGAATTCTTCATGGATGTTAAGGTGGATTGCCATAGTGATATAGAAGGCTCAAGTGCTTTTCTTGAGTTGAACTGTTAATTTTTATGTACGTTTGTCATTATTGGTAGGTCCATTTTATTGTAAGTTATAGGAATGGTGTGTCATTCTTATATTCGAGTCTGTAAGTGTCCTAAGGGACTGAGGTGAGGGATATCACCCTCATCCTATGTACCTCAACGTTTTTTGGAGTAATGAATTTTACCGGGGTGAATTAACCTTTTACCCAAAAAGTTGTCACATACAGATCCATCCAAAGTTCAAGCTTTAAAATGAAAAACTGGATCATGATAAATCAAGTAGATGTACCATTAGCGGACGTCATGATGGGCACATTACCTGTTCTTCAAACTGTGTGTGTAACTTTATCACCAACTCAATTCTTCAAATGCGACCGAGGTAGCCTCCTCAATGCTTAATATCCGATGAGATCCTAACATTGTGCTTATAATATTGCACTAAACAATAAACATTTTTTAATAATAACTAAATAAAAACATAAACATCCCCCCACTTGAGAGGAACATATAATGAGAATATGGGGGTCTTCGATGATCTTCAAATATAAGTCTTAGACGAAAGCGTGACTTCCGAACCTCTCTACTTGAACCTTGAACTTTGGGCAAACAGTGACTTCCCAATCACAAATTAAGACTACACAGTAGGCTAAGGTGAATGGGTGTAACGAAACAAACATAAAGGGTATGAAACGAAAGGAAAGGCTCTGAAGGGTGTATCTAGGGGTATCTTGCACTAAGGGAGAGTGAAACAAAAAGGTTTAACATGGGGTTCAAAAGTCGAGTTGACTAATCGATTGACACACACAAATAGGCTATTTGGGTGATAATTCTAAAAAAATATTGCCTTCTCAAACTGATTATTCCATATATATTAAACTAACTCAACATACCTCGTTTATGGTCTCGAAATGATGCAAAGGACAAGTTCTAAAGTTTACAAGCTACCGGCACACTCATAATTTGGTAGATTTGGGTAAATAAATGAAAACAGATAAAGCTAATCTCACCAAGGAATATCAAAGATTATAATGTGCTCGGCTAAGGTCAAATCTAGTTATGTTAAGAAAAACATGTCAAAATTTTAAAAATGGCATAATTTTTTAAAATAAACTAGAAAAATGAGGGCAATTAAGTTCAAGTAATAATTTTACTCCCGTCCCTCAACTTGAGATGTACAAAGTCCCATTTGTAGTAAACATTAAATAAAGGTCTAGAATTAGAGCAAGAACTTCCCTGAAATTCGCTCCTAAAAAATTAGAAGGCCCACGAAGAGAATCGTGCCTTCGTTAGGCTTCTTGAGCAAACTTCGATCCCTGAAATCACAACTAACCAACAAGCATAATTCTAAAAAAAGAAAACAAAAACAAAAAAAACCTAACTCACTTTCGTAGGAATCACGGTTGCATTTAGCATATGCAACAAGCCTTTTAAACCACTTGGTGTCCCAAGTGGACGAGTGTAGTCTCGTGAGGGCTTACAGGGAACATACCCACAAAGTTCATTTAAAACTAATACAAGGTTATCGTGCTAATATTGGAAAAATGTTTAAGACTGCAAGATGAATTACGGCATAACCTTAAGAATGAGTTACGCCGTGATTTCGGCTAAACCAGGAATGCGTCTACAGAAGACTGTTACGGCATAATGAGGGATGGAGATTAAGCCATAATGGTTGAAAACCTGGAGAGAATTAGTTACTGAGAAATGCTTACGTCGTAATCGTAGGAAGAGTTACGCCGTAACTTCATAACAGGACAGAATCAGGTCCCCATTTTAATGGCCATAAATTCATCTCCAATTCCTACAAAAATGTTAAAAGCATAAAACCCAACAAATAAAAATGAAAAGAAACAGAAATGAAAAGGATAAATCGGGTTGTCTCTCGAAAGAGCACTTTTTTTTTTATTACCGAGTCTTTACGTTAGACTCAAAGCCATCGGGCTTATGGAGGTCTTCGGACTTGGCCAACCTCATCCATCTCCTTCATTAAGTTGTGTCTAATCCATGCGATGTTAAGAGCGGTGCGAAGAAACTCGTTCCTTTCAATTTTTCGAACCTCGAAAATTTTTTCATCCGTTCCCTAGTGATACTTTGTAACTTCAAATTTCTCAGCTATAATGGGTGGGGTCTCTTGTAGGGAATACCAAGAAGTTTACATCTCCGCTATTCGTATGCCTCATCATCCGGGTCTGTGAACCCATGACCTTGTAGTTCAAGGTAGTCCTTCAATATCATCGTCATCGGACTCCGTTCCTTTAAACCACTCGTCATCAAGCAAATCCTCCACAAGCTCACACTTAAAATGCTCTTTTTCTTCTCCCCATGTAGCCTTGTAATCACCTTTCATCTCGTCACTAGTGTTGTTAGGAATCTCTTCTTCACTTGGGTCTTCTTTACTCATGAAATCCTTCCAAATTTTTTCTTTAGTGGAAGCGTCCACTTTTCCATACTTTATTTTAACCCAATCATCAAATCCTAACTTATCTAACCATGGCAAATCGGTTCTTTGATTGTCGTTAGTTGAGGTCCATAAAAAATCATCATCCCCAACTCTAGCCATGCTACTTCCCCCGTTACAATCTTCGTCAAACGAGTTACAAGAAGCCCAAAATATTTCGCCTTTGGTTTTTATCTTTTCGCACCAATGCTTTTGTTCAGATTTTACCTTACCGTTTGTATCGCTAGAGTAGTCATCAACAACTCCATAATCCGAGAGTGGCTTGTTTGTTGCTTTATGAACATCATCAACACTGGGAGTTTCACAGTTATCACCGCGGTTTAGATCCGCCCAAATTCTTCCTTTAATGTCATTGTCTTTTTGGGTAAAGGGGAGTAATCCTGCACCCTGGTATTAACCAAAAAAATTTAAGTACAACGGATGAGAGTGAATCTCTCACCTCGGCCCGTTACATGGGCAACATACACACACTAAAAGTGCACTAACCAAACAAATTACATAAGAAAGACATGCCAATCTTATGAACTACCAAACAACCAAATTTACTTCCTACCACGACCTAAGAGACTAACATCATACATGTCACACATATCCTCCAAGTGTCTTGGTAGATCGTAGACTTGCTCAGCATAATCATCAAAATCTTCAAGATCAAAACCCCCACCACCCTAGAAGCTAAAAATGACACCATAGGGTTATTTGGCTCCAAAACCTCATCCTCTTCACTGTCAGAACAGGTTACATTCCCGACTTTAGAAAACGGATTACTTACCTTGGTAGCGAAGAAGTCAGTCTCCGGAGGCTTACAAGCCGCACCAATATCAATACGAGAGTCCTTCCCCCGAGAACCATCAATACCTGCTTCCTTAGTAGTACCGAAGACTCCCGGTCTTAGCGGCGTCGATAGTAGAATCAATCACAATACTTGGGATGCCCGTGTCATCTTCCACCTCAAGAGTCCCAAAAGAGTTAGATGTAGTAACTGGTGTACCTTTAGCATTAACACTAGCAGCTGCCGGTGTCTTCGTCTTTGCAACATATACCCGCTTCCTAGGTGCAAATCTAGGACCCTTACCCATATTAATACCCCCAGTCATCTTCGTACCTTTAGGTTTGGCTTTCCGATTCTGCACCACCTTAAAACCATCATCAGGTTCCTCCACATTAGAGGTGGGAGGGACATCATTTTGCTCCTTTAAACACTTAGGACAACAAGCAGTAACATGTCCAAACACTTTACATTCCGCACAGTGTGGCGGCTTCCATTCATATTCCACCTTAATACTTGCCGTAGTAAAACCACTATCATCCTTATAAGGGATCGCCATATTCACCACATGTTTAAGCTCAGATTCAGATGATAATTCCACAAGAGCACGTGCAAAACTAATGCGACCCCATGAATCAACACACATGGAACTAGTAAAAGCATCTAGCATAATCGGCTTACCCACTTGAGTAGCAATTAAGCTCAACCCATCTTCCGAATATGCAAGTAATGGAACATTATGCAATTTAATCCAAACGGGAACTCTAGTTACCTCACTTTTAGACAATAGCACATCAGGAGTCCATTTAGTGAGAATGAGAGGAGAATTGCGAATAATACAAGGGCCCCGTTGAAGAACATTCTCAACACCCTCTTTAGAATCGAATTTAAAGAGGAAAACACCATCATCATTCTTCATAAGTTTCTTAAAACCAAACTTCCCCCACGTGTTGGTGACGTAGTTCTGAACCAAAGGAAAAGCAACATTTTTGCCAACAAAGAAGCCAACAAGTGTATTTTCATAACGGTTGAATACACCCTCTATAGCAGCCTTTGGAAGCACCGTATCATGATTTTCAATGCACATCTCATTCACCAAGGCACGAAAATTAACTTTCCTAGAGACACGTTCCGGGTTTAAAACTAATGCAAAGGACCTCACTTCGTTATTTTCACTACCAATCACATTAGGACCTGAAGTAGAAGCATTCACCACGTTAGGACCAGAATTCACCGCATTAGAAGCATTCACCACGTTAGGACCAGAATTCACCGCATTAGTAGCATTAGTCGAAGAGACTTTAGTGCTCGAATCCAATCCACCCACAAGCGTAGCACTATAACTTGTGTTTTCCAGATTAGTATTACCCCAAACAGAATCTGAATAAACATCATGCGTACTAGGGTTTAGAACAATCCTAGCAGCTTTACGCAACTCCGGAGCAGCAGTGTCATCCTCAATACCACGTTCACCTTTGAGACGTTGAAACCTAGCTTCCAACGCCTGAATATCAACCCTAGGATACGGATTCGTGTCCGTGTTCACACCAACTTGATCGGCCAAGTTGGTGGCTGTTTTTGAAGCCTTCACCGAAAAACCATCTTTGTCAAGAAAACCTTTCTCCATCTCTCTAGATACCCACAAACAATCCAATCAAACTCCAATACGGAACAATAAGCAAGTAGCAATCGAACAGTTACAAGAACGAAACCCTAACTAAAAAGTTAGGGTTTTGATAATACGCACCATATCCTAACCTGCTCCTATGATCGATCAATGTTATAATGATAAGAATAGGACCAGCAAGAAGATTAAAACCAGGGAAGGACGATCAAATCACCAACGCAACTTAAAACCAAAATCGTTTTTTACAAACCCTAAAAAAACGATTGTTCAAAACTGAAACAAACCAAGTAAAACTTAGCACAAATTCAGCCAAGGACTAAATAACAATGAAGTTAATTAGTAACAAAGGTAAATCGATGCAAAGAATCACAAGAGTTGAGGCAGAAATTGAAAAAACAATTAAGGAGTTTAGGGTTTGTAAAAAATCGCCTAGAGAGAATCGTTTAGGGTTTTATTTTTATTTTTTTTCCTTTAATGTCATTGTCCATTTTGCCATAAACAATCTGTACCCATGCATCGAATGTAAGAGTTCCTTTCCTTTCAAGGTCCTTCCTTTCTTCATCATTAGTTGAAGACCACATGTACTTATTATTTTCGCCCTTTCCTTGTCATCTCCACCATCACAAATGTCATCATTAGGGTTACATGAAGCCCAAAGGTCATACCACTTATCATTGTCCACTGGTATTGTTCTGCACCAATGGTATTTCTTTTTAGACCAGTACTTCGGATCCATGTTCTAAATTTCAGGCCACTCGTTTTCATTCAGGCTTACGTCTTTGAACTATGGATACGCCGTAACTTGGTGGAGTGGTTACGGCGTAACCCTCCTCTGTTGCGTGTCTCAGCTTCAATTTCCTGCACATGGTGATCATTACTAACGCAGTGCTCGTGTGTGATGGTGCTAGGAACAATTTTATTCTTCCCTTTTTGATAACACAAACAGTTTCAATTGGATGACATTTTCCTAATTCATCCATGTTGAGAGTAAGCTTCCTATCGTTGATTTTTAAAGTTACAACTTTTTTAAAGTTACAAATTTTTTAAAGACATCAACTTTTGCTCATGCTGTAGCAAGAAGTGGTCTACCTAGGATTAATGGAATGTCGAGATCTTCTTCCATGTCTAATATTACAAAATCAACAGGAAGAGTAAAATTATCAATCTTAATTAGCACATCGTCGCGAAATACGGGCTTTTGTAAAAGTTTACATTTTCTTAGCTAAAGGTAGATCAGAAAATGCCATTGTCCTATGGCTGCACTAAACTTTGAACATTTTCCACATCCCCCGAGGTATGCTAACTGTCCTATCTGCCATTTCAATAGTCATGCAAAGGGGTTTGATAGGTCCAAGATTTAGTATTTTGCACATAGCAAATCGCATGATGCTTATACTAGCTCCTAAGTCGGCCAATGCATTGATATTATATAAGTTATTAATTGAACAAGGGAGAATAAAACTCCCTGGATCTTTCTCCTTTAAAGGTATTTGATTTAGGACAACAGCTGAACATCGGGCATTTAACTTTACTTCATTTCCCACGATCGCACCATGTTCTTTATTGGCATGGTGCTCAACTTCCCAACCATTCATATCGTCTTCTTCCTTTTTTTGATTGTTCGGAGAAATATTTAATTTCCTCTTCAGAGTACCTGAAGGGTTATAAAGAGGTCTTCCGTCATCGGAGAATATGGCTTTGCAGGCACCATCGTCATTTTTCAAGTTGCCCTTTTGCATGTCATTTGCCAAAATCCCAAGCTTAATTTTGAGGTTCTTCAAAGTCTCATCATGAGCTAAGAGATTTGCTAATCGTTTTTTCCACAATTCTGCCCTATCTCCACTAATTCTTGTATCTATTTGATTAATCTAGTGTCTAATCCTTGTGGTTATCATTGGCTTAATTTAAATCGCTGCTTGTTTTTATTGGTTTTATGGTCGATTCTGGTTCTACATATTGTTAGGGTTTCTAATCGCAAACTTCTGTTTTTTGATCGATCCCCTTATTGTTCGCTATCTTTAGTCGGTTTGTCATTCATTCCTAATTACATAAGGACGATCGTGGTTGTGCAACATATTATTTATCAAGATTTACGATTCCTATTTAGGGTTTCGTAATTTTATTTTGTTACGTGATTGGTTATGTGCGCTACTGTACCAAACTCTATTTAGGGCTTGGTTTATATCTAAAGACCTGTTTCGTGTGGTGGTAACCTGAATTGTTAAGCTAATTCCTAAGTGATTAGCTATTTTCTGAATTGCAAGTACCTGCTCTAGGTTTTCAGTTTTTAAAGGTGCGATTGTTTTATTGCTAATAAGTCACTCGTTTGTGTGTAAGTGGGTTAAGAGAGAGAGATGGAATCGGAGTTTCTCAATGGTAAGTTGGCGAAAAAGAATTCTGGATTGGCTAATAAGATTAACAATATTGATGGTAAGGTGATTGTTAATGAGCATAAGCCATTGAAGTCTATCCTTAAAAGTGCAGGTTTGGGAGGACAAACGGGGAGCTTTTCTCTTCCCTCTGATGTTGGATCTGTTTCGGCATCTCCTATTGTTGCTCCTGTTTTTTCCGCGCCACTACCTGCTGGTCATGAAAGGGTAAGTTTATTTGGTCTCAACTCTGATCTTCCTAACGTTGCAAGTGTTGTTGAACCTGATGGTGACTCATTGGGGGCTGGTGACACGGGTAATTCTAAGGTTATAGGGAGGAGGTCTAATAATGGAGGTAATGTTGGTGGTGCTAAAGTTGTTATACCATTAGCCATTATTGATGATATGCGTTCTAAATTCGATCATACTCTATGTGGCTATTTCCTTGGGCAACGTTTAGCTTTTCCTGTTGTTAATGATTATGATGCGTAATAGCATGCATGGGGTAAGTTTGGCTTCGAATGTGTTATGATGCGTAATGGTTTCTTCCTTTTCAAATTCAAGACTCAAGATGGTATGCGTAAGGTTCTTGAGTGTGGTCCTTGGTTTGTCAAATCGAGTCCCATGTTCCTTAAAACTTGGGACCCTAATACGAGGATGGAGAGGGATAATATTACAAAGGTACCGGTATGGATTCTCATTCATAATGTACCGGCGATTACATACTCTGAAGTTGGTATTGGTTTGATTGCGCAACAGATTGGTCGTGTTATTAGTATGGATGCGGTACTAGAGCTATGTGTAGTAATCCTTGGGGTCGTTACTCGTATGCACGGGTCCTAGTTGAGTTATCTGCTGAAAATTCTGTTTTGGAATCAATTGAAGTGGCTATACCTTTGCCGGATGGTAAAGGTCATTATATGGAAGTTCTTGATTTTGAATATGAATGGTGGCCTGATCGGTGTTCAAAATGCAAGGTTTTTAACCATGAGGACGTTTGTTGCCCTCTTAGAAGAATGTCGGCTACTAAGGGTTCAGATTCGGCTCATAAAGAAGTTGGTGTTAATAGGGGTGTTCACCTGGATAAGGATGGAAATAAGGCTAACAAAGGTAACCTTAGGCCTAGGTATTTCAAACCAAAGTCTAATTTTGAATATAAACCTGTTTCCAAACCTACTACGAAGAAGAATGCCAATGATACAAAATGTAGTTTGGAGGCTGGTCCGGTGGATCAGCTTTCAAAAGATGCTTCTGTTGGTGCTATTTCGGGAGTGTTCAAAGGTGATACTGGTCCGAGTAAGGTGATGGTGGGGGTAACACATGGTAGTAACAAGACGGAAGTCTCTACTAGTGAAGTACACGCGAAAAGTGGCAATGAAAGTTTGTGGGATCAATTCTCTAAGACCCACAAGGTGTCTACTAGGAAGGAAAGTTCATCCTTGTCAGTAGCTGGTTCGTCGGATGAAGATGAAGTGTATATGCCTGAGGTCATGCCGGGAGCTGGTTTTTTGGATGATTTGAAGTCTTATGATGGTTATGATTATGATTTTCCTGCACATGGCTTTGAGAGTCACCCTAAGGGCCGTCATAGGTAGTTTTGTTTATTGTGTTAGTTATAAGAATGGCCTGTCATTCTTATATAGTTGGTTTGGTTAGTTGTTTTATGCATGTACGTGTCCTAAGGGACTGAGATGATGGATACACCCTCATCCTTTGTACTTCAATGTTTTTGGCGTAATACATTTACAAGGGTGAATTAACCCTTTTACCCAAAAAAAAAGAGATTTGCTTTTGTTCCCACCTGAAAACTTTTAAGCAAAATATCCCTGTTTGTCTGTCGCTTGGCATCTTCATCCAAATATCTATTTATTGATTCTTCAAGTGTAGACCACCTTTCCTTGAAAGGAGTTCCGCTTTCTCCATAACGGAATTTACTCTCGTCATCATTTGTTTGGAAGGGTTTACCATCTCCGTACTGAACCTTTTCGATCTGGGGGTCGCTGTTCTTTAAAGGGCAATCCTTGGCTAGGTGAGCACCTCTACATGTGTCGCATCCTATTCGAATAGCATGCACATTTTCCTGTAGTTTCTTTATGTCCCTGCCGAGGTTTTTAGTTTTGTTAGTAATGGCCGCAATACTATCCAAATTACTTCCCCTGCCTCTAGTATTTCCCGCTTCAAGCCACTTTTGAAAGTGGTCGGCCATTTTTTGAATAGCTTGAATGGCTAGAGTAGGGATCATCCCTGGAATCGACCCCTGATAGTCAAGCATTTGTCTTGTAGCAATGTTGATACCCTTATAAAAAGTATTGAACTTTGGTTGTCTATTGAGGTCATGAGTAGGGCATTTGTATAATAGGTCATTATACCGATCCCAAGCTTGGTATAATGTTTCTCCATCTTCTTGTCTGAAATTGTGGATTTCTTCTAATTGTTTTGCCGTTCTTGAAAGAGGGCAAAATCTTTGAATGAAAGCTCTTTTGAGAAGATTTTATGTGTCAATGGTTCCACCAGAAAGTCTATCAACCCATCGTCTAGCCAACCCCGTAAGTGTCATAGGGAATACCCGAAGCATAACCGCATCATGAGAAACACTTGGGATGTCGAAGAGGCTTGCGATGTACAAAACATTTTCACCATGCTCGTAAGCATCTTCGTCTTTATTTCCGGAAAAAGGGTTAGCACGCAGCTCCCTCATAAACTGGTCCTTGATTTCGAATCAGACCTCTGCTCCAATAGCCCGGCCTAACAAGCCCCGGCCCTTGTTCATCCCGAGTCATAGCAAGGTACTCCTCGAGAGTGAGGTTATCAATGTCCACAACTGGCAGGGTACCTGAAACTAAAAGAAGATCGTGAGAAAAAAAATTAAATAGCAAAAAAATAAAAGACTTAACAAATAATCCTAATATAGCTCCCTGGCAGCGCGCCAAAATTCTGATGCAGGTATTCCGACCAGGATTTAATATTTATAAGTCTTGTTTACCTAAGGTCTACCAAATGTACTAACAAGCAGTGAACTCGATCGTGCGTAGTATAGAGAGTGGTAAAGCGGAGGTCGTTCCCAAGAGCTATGTAGATGAGGATCCTATTAAGTCTAAGTGTCACTAGTTTTAACTGGTTTTGAGGTTGAAATGATTAATTACACTAAAGACAATAAATAAGTAAATTAAGGTTGTCAACAATGGAGAGAAAGTGTGCTAACCTAATTAATCATCCTATCATGTAATGTCTATGTTTTTTAAACTACTTCCAATTGATTCAAGTGGGGGTTTAATTCGCAAGGACATCATTTGGTCAATTCGTCTTAACCTATCAACAAAGGTTCCTACCCGATGTCAAAGGCCAACCCTTTGGGGAGTCGAGGGTCTTAAGCAACCTAAGCCAAGTCATTAAGTACCCTACATGCAAGATTCGAAATAATGAGTGGTCGGGCAGTAGCATCTAAGACACTCATCCCTAACTTCTTAAGTTTGTCCATACGAACGGTGATCATTTGGTCAGTTTGCACAAGAGGGAAAGGTTGTCAGTTGGTCAATTCTTACCAATTCCTTCTCTACCTACTTACTTAGGGTCAGTTGGTCAATTCTCCTAATATATGACCGCATTTCAAAACTACCAAAGCTAGAGTAACTACCATCAAACTATGCATGCATACTCTAGAAACAATTTAATGGAAGCATGAAAACACACACAATACAATCAAGGAATCATAACTAGGCTAGCACCAAAGGTGCTTAGCTAATCAAATTAAAAGAAACAATAAATTCAATGTTTAACATAATGAAAGACATGAATTAACGTAAAAGATAGACTTGATCGCTAAAGCTTATCGATATTGTGTGATTCCTCCCTTGGAGATGGCTCCATATGCTCCGTGTGATCTGCCTTTGGAACCCTCTTCACGTTCTCTGCCTTTGAGTTGTGAGTGAATGATGTGAAATGCAGATTTTAGGGCTTGTATTTATAGGCCCGATCACAGTTACGATGTAACTTAGGTTGCGAATTACGCCGTAACTTAATTATCTTCAAAACACACGCCTCGTTAATGTGACTACATCGTAACAATAAGGAATGGTTACGCCATAGTTTGCAGCTCCGCCGTAGTGTTGATGTGAGTTACGCCGTAATCTCTTTACAGAAGGTTATTACGTCGTAATGCTTGTGAGGATATTACGGCGTAGTTGATGGAGGCGTAAAATACTTCATGACCAAGATGATTATGGCGTAACCTTAGTTGAGAGTTACGCCGTAGCTTCTTCATAAATAGCATACTATCATAAAACCGTTAGGAAAATCTCCAAAATCCGCGTCTCTAAGCTCCAATGCTCATAATTTACCTGGAAATGAAATATAAAGGAATACAAGCGTAAATCCATATAAATGACAAAAAATATGAGCATAATCGGGAGAAATTGACACTAAAAAGTCAGGATTATTTGATGTTATTATTGTGCATTGACTATCGAGAGTTGAATAAGTTGACGGTGAAAAATCAATACTCTCTACCTAGGATCGACGATCTGTTCAATCAACTCCAAGCATCGAGTATCTACTCAAAGATTGACCTGCGATCAGGTTATCACCAACTCAGAGTTCGAGAAGAAGACGTTCCAAAACAACATTCAGAACTCGTTATGGGCACTATGAATTCCAAGCGATGTTGTTTGGTTTAACCAACACGCCGGCGGTATTCATGGATCTCATGAATCGAGTGTGTAAGCCTTATTTAGATAAGTTTGTAATAGTATCCATAGATGACATCCTAATCTACTCCAAGAGTAAAGAGGAACATGAAGAACACCTGAGACTAATCTTGGAGTTACTAAGGTAAGAACAGCTGTACGCCAAATTCTCTAAGTGTGAATTTTGGATCCCAACCATACAATTCTTAGGCCACGTGATTGATAGTCATTGAGTTCACGTGGATCCCACGAAGATTGAGTCCATCAAGGAATGGTCCGCTCCAAAAACCCCATCAAAAGTTCGTCTATTCTTAGGTTTAGCTGGCTATTATCAGAGGTTCATTGAGGGATTCTCTAAAATAGCCAAGTCGCTAAGTAAACTGATTGAGAAGAACGTCAAGTATGGATGGGGAGAAAAAGAAGAGGAAGCTTTTCAATTTCTGAAGGAGAAGTTGTGTAGTACGGCTATTTTAGCCCTGCCTGAAGGTAGCGAAGACTTCTTCATGTACTGTGATGCTTCGCACAAAGGTTTGGGAGTCATCTTGATGCAACGGGAGAATGTGATTTGGAATTGGGTGATGTGTTGTTTTCACTTAGGATATGGAGACATTATCTGCACAGCACTAAGTGCATAGTGTATACAGACCACTAGAGTTTGCAACACATCTTAGACCAGAAGGAGCTGAACATGAGACAGCGACGCTGGTTGGAATTACTCAGTGATTATGATTGTGAGATTCGTTATCATCCTTGTAAGGCAAATGTTGTTGCAGATGCCCTTAGCCGAAAGGAAAGGATACCACCGTTATGAGTCAGATCTTTAGTAATGACGATTAGTTAGCCACTACCGTCTCAGATACTAGAAGCCCAAGCCGAGGCGTTGAAGGGAGAAAACCATCCGACTGAAAATATCTATGGAATGGTAGAAAGCAAGAATGGCTTCATAGAGCGTTCTGATGGAACATTATGCTTTGGAGACCGAAGCTGGATACCACTCTATTGAGGAATCCGCGAGTTGATTATGCATGATTCGCATAAATCAAAATACTCTGTTCATCCCGGAGCTGATAAAATGTATCACAACCTAAAGAAACTCTACTGGTGGCCTAACATGAAAGTCGACATAGCCCTATATGTCAGTAAGTGCTTGACATGTTCCAAGGTAAAGGCCGAACACCAGAAGCCGCCAGGATTGTTAGTACAACCTGAACTCCCTGTTTGGAAATGGGAGCGAATCACCATGGACTTCATCACCAAATTACCAAGAATAGTTAGTGGTTGTGCCGCTATCTGGGTAATCGTGGACCGACTGACGAAGTCCACTCACTTTCTTGCTATCAGCGAAAATGACACTATCGACAAGCTTGCTCGGCTATACGTAAAAGAGATAGTATCTCGACATGGCATGCCTATATCTATTATCTCTGACCATGACAGCCGTTTCACGTCAAATTTTGGCGGTCACTACACACGGCCATGGGAACGAAGCTTGATATGAGCACCGCCTATCATCCCCAAACCGACAGTCAAAGCGAGAGGACCATTTAGACGTTAGAAGAGATGCTTCGAGCCTGCGTTATCGATGTCGGCAAGGACTCGTAGAAATACTTGCCTTTGGCCGAATTTTCCTACAACAATAGCTATCATACCAGCATTAAGGCTGCACCTTTTGAGGCATTGTATGGCTAAAAATGTCGTTCTCTAATTTGTTTAACTGACGTTGGTAACAGCCAACTTACAGGTCTCGAACTCATTCTAGAAACTACCGAGAAGGTGGTTCAAATTCGTAATCATTTGCAAGCTGCAGACAAAAGAGCTATGCCGATAAGACACGTAAGCCTCTAGAGTTTCAAGTGGGAGACCGAGTCATGTTAAAGGTTTCTCCTTGGAAATGGGTGATACGCTTCGGCAAACGTGGAAAACTCAACCTCCACTATATTGGGCCATTTCCAATCTTGGACAGAGTTGGACAAGTAGCTTACAGACTTGAGCTACCCCAGGAGTTGAGCAGTGTACACGATGACTTTCACATGAGTAATCTGAAGAAATGTCTTTCCGATGAGACCCTAGTCATACCTGTGAGATATATCAAGATAGATGAAAGTCTAAACTTTATTGAGGAGCCGATTGAAATCATGGATCGTGAAGTCAAGCGACTGAAGCACCGTGGTATTCCTATCATCAAAGTTCGTTGGAATTCCTGACATGGACCAGAATTCACGTGGGAACGTGAAGATGAATTCTAGAGGAAGTATCCTCAACTCTCTGCATCATCGGGTAACTCAAAGTAAAACCGGGATGGGTTTCTTCGAGGTGGGAGGCTGTGACAACTGGTAATTCAGGGAGCCATTTTAAGTACCATATTACGTTAATTAAAACGAATAACAAACTTTTAGAAATTATTTTTGGAATCATGTTAAATTATATTGGTATCGTTGATTTGACTTAGTGGATTATTATGACGATTGAATGATTTATGATATGTTAATGGTATGTTTATATTAGGCACTACGCGAGTCTGCACAATAGAAACATAATAAAGCGAGAAATATTAACGTTTTACTCAATAAACGAAAATAGATGTGTTTATGATCATTTTTAACGGAAAAACAGATTTAAAAACAATGGAGCAACTTAGAAAATTTCATAGCCAAAAGATGTAACCCTAAAAGTTTCTCTCGTTTTGGCAACTTTTGGCGAAAAAAACGATTCCTTCATAAATCGATTAACCTGATTCGAAGATTCTTAAACTTTAATTTAATTGATTATTGTTTTAACCATCGTGTGTCAGTGTTACTTTTTAGATTCGTTTTTAATTGCCAAGAGTTGCTAATGTTGGTCGGCAAAATGTTGTTTTATCTTTCTAATTCTTTAATAGTGTTTTGTCCCAACAAACCTATTGGTCGATCTTGCTTTCTATTCTTTTATCCACCGAGTAAAAATGTTTTCTTAATTATTTAAGGGACATCGTGGGTCAGTGTATATTAGTTTTTTTATCACATCACCGGTTTGGTTTCTATTTATTCGCTTATGAGTTTATTGGTTGCTGATTGGTCCTATTTGCTTTTATCTTTCATCCAGTGATCGTGGGTCGGTGGTTTATGGTATTGCATTTATTTAGAATCATTGTTACTTCGACCACAATTGAACCGTGTATTATTCTTGGGTTCTTTGTGCTATTCATGCGAAACCCTATCATTAGGGTTTCTTATTTTTCATGCTGATTGGCGATCTTGGATAGGTTTGTGAATGTACATGTTAACTATGTTATGGCTGTTTATATCTGATTTTCAGTTGTGTAAGTGGGTTATAGAGAGATTGTAAGTTAAGTTTATGGGTAGCTTATTCAAAAACCCTAATTCGTGTTTCATTCACAAGAGTTGGTGCTGATTCTGCCTTGATTCTTGGTTAAGGCGATTTTGGGTCTGTTCGTTGAAGATAACGAATCCCTAATTATTAGGGTTTCATTTTTTTGGGGAAAAGGGTTTTACCCCGGTAAATATATAACCAAAAAATAATGTTAAGTACAAATGGAATGTGGCTGAAGTGCCACATTAACCTCAAGCGAATGCTTGATAAACTAGTGTTTATGACATGCCATAAACACAAAGGACCTAGCTATATTACATCAAGTAACTAGTCATAAACAAGTAAAAAAACTTGTAGCAAGCGAGCATCCCGCATCCAGCTAATCCACAAAGGGAGCAAGTTAACCCAGGAAGTCTGCCTCCTTAAAAACCCTTTCCAAGAAAAACCCAAAGGGAAAAACCTTGGAGTAGGGAAAAAGAGTACAACCCTTACCCGGCACTCCCTT
The DNA here is from genome assembly GCA_910596185.1 of Chrysanthemum makinoi. Classification (NCBI taxonomy): domain Eukaryota; kingdom Viridiplantae; phylum Streptophyta; class Magnoliopsida; order Asterales; family Asteraceae; genus Chrysanthemum; species Chrysanthemum makinoi. The sequence goes on along the minus strand of OU343223.1, from coordinate 161,177,104 downwards.
CGTGAGAAATACAAATACTTGGAATGTTCCATTTATCAATAATCAAACGAGACCGCGAGGTTAGCTTCTTGAACTTAAAGGTAACCAGCTTCAACCGAATATTAGAGACAATGATGCTAACCACTTCTGCAACAGTAGACTACGCTTGAAAATCCTAGCATTGCGCTCCATCCAGATAAAGTATGTAGTACCCGCAAGCAGTAACCGAGAAATGATGCTACCAACCGACCGCCCCTTAGATATAGGAATAAGAACAATAACAATACTCTCCAAAGAAGGCGGGACCGCATCCGTTCCAGATAAAACCCGGACCTGAAACCAAACCTGCATAGAAAACTGGCACTCAAAAAATAAGTGAGAATGAGAATCCGGAACCAATTCACAAAGCGGGCATCTAAGCGAGTCCAAGTCAACATTAGGACCAACATCCCATTGTCGAATCCTATCTTGAGTCTTCAGCTTCTGCTTAATAGCGAGCCACAAGTGTATTGCATGCCTCGGGATACAATGAGAGAACCAAGGAACATTACACCAGTCAACCACATGATAATCGTGGACCGACTGACTAAGTCCACTCACTTTCTTGCTATCAGCGAAAATGACACTATCGACAAGCTTGCTCGGCTATACGTAAAAGAGATAGTATCTCGACATGGCATGCCTATATCTATTATCTCTGACCATGACAGCCGTTTCACGTCAAATTTTGGCGGTCACTACACACGGCCATGGGAACGAAGCTTGATATGAGCACCGCCTAAAACCGACAGTCAAAGCGAGAGGACCATTTAGACGTTAGAAGAGATGCTTCGAGCCTGCGTTATCGATGTCGGCAAGGACTCGTAGAAATACTTGCCTTTGGCCGAATTTTCCTACAACAATAGCTATCATACCAGCATTAAGGCTGCACCTTTTGAGGCGTTGTATGGCTAAAAATGTTGTTCTCTAATTTGTTTAACTGACGTTGGTAACAGCCAACTTACAGGTCTCGAACTCATTCTAGAAACTACCGAGAAGGTGGTTCAAATTCGTAATCATTTGCAAGCTGCAGACAAAAGAGCTATGCCGATAAGACACGTAAGCCTCTAGAGTTTCAAGTGGGAGACCGAGTCATGTTAAAGGTTTCTCCTTGGAAATGGGTGATACGCTTCGGCAAACGTGGAAAACTCAACCTCCACTATATTGGGCCATTTCCAATCTTGGACAGAGTTGGACAAGTAGCTTACAGACTTGAGCTACCCCAGGAGTTGAGCAGTGTACACGATGACTTTCACGTGAGTAATCTGAAGAAATGTCTTTCCGATGAGACCCCAGTCATACCTGTGAGATATATCAAGATAGATGAAAGTCTAAACTTTATTGAGGAGCCGATTGAAATCATGGATCGTGAAGTCAAGCGACTGAAGCATCGTGGTATTCCTATCATCAAAGTTCGTTGGAATTCCTGACATGGACCAGAATTCACGTGGGAACGTGAAGATGAATTCTAGAGGAAGTATCCTCAACTCTCTGCATCATCGGGTAACTCAAAGTAAAACCTGGGATGGGTTTCTTCTGAGGCTGGGAGGCTGTGACAACTGGTAATTCAGGGAGCCATTTTAAGTACCATATTACGTTAATTAAAACGAATAACAAACTTTTAGAAATTATTTTTGGAATCATGTTAAATTATATTGGTATCGTTGATTTGACTTAGTGGATTATTATGACGATTGAATGATTTATGATATGTTAATGGTATGTTTATATTAGGCACTACGCGAGTCTGCACAATAGAAACCTAATAAAGCGAGAAATATTAACGTTTTACTCAATAAACGAAAATAGATGTGTTTATGATCATTTTTAACAGAAAAACAGATTTAAAAACAATGGAGCAACTTAGAAAATTTCATAGCCAAAAGTTGTAACCCTAAAAGTTTCTCTCGTTTTGGCAACTTTTGGCGAAAAAAACGATTCCTTCATAAATCGATTAACCTGATTCGAAGATTCTTAAACTTTAATTTAATTGATTATTGTTTTAACCATCGTGGGTCAGTGTTACTTTTTAGATTCGTTTTTAATTGCCAAGAGTTGCTAATGTTGGTCGGCAAAACGTTGTTTTATCTTTCTAATTCTTTAATAGTGTTTTGTCCCAACAAACCTATTGGTCGATCTTGCTTTCTATTCTTTTATCCACCGAGTAACAATGTTTTCTTAATTATTTAAGGGACATCGTGGGTCAGTGTATATTAGTTTTTTTATCACATCACCGGTTTGGTTTCTATTTATTCGCTTATGAGTTTATTGGTTGCTGATTGGTCCTATTTGCTTTTATCTTTCATCCAGTGATCGTGGGTCGGTGGTTTATGGTATTGCATTTATTTAGAATCATTGTTACTTCGACCATAATTGAACCGTGTATTATTCTTGGGTTGCTGTGCTATTCATGCGAAACCCTATCATTAGGGTTTCTTATTTTTCATGCTGATTGGCGATCTTGGATAGGTTTGTGAATGTACATGTTAACTATGTTATGGCTATTTATATCTGATTTTCAGTTGTGTAAGTGGGTTATAGAGAGATTGTAAGTTAAGTTTATGGGTAGCTTATTCAAAAACCCTAATTCGTGTTTCATTCACAAGAGTTGGTGCTGATTCTGCCTTGATTCTTGGTTAAGGCGATTTTGGGTCTGTTCGTTGAAGATAACGAATCCCTAATTATTAGGGTTTCATTTTTTTGGGGAAAAGGGTTTTACCCCGGTAAATATATAACCAAAAAATAATGTTAAGTACAAATGGAATGTGGCTGAAGTGCCACATTAACCTCAAGCGAATGCTTGATAAACTAGTGTTTATGACATGCCATAAACACAAAGGACCTAGCTATATTACATCAAGTAACTAGTCATAAACAAGTAAAAAAACTTGTAGCAAGCGAGCATCCCGCATCCAGCTAATCCACAAAGGGAGCAAGTTAACCCAGGAAGTCTGCCTCCTTAAAAACCCTTTCCAAGAAAAACCCAAAGGGAAAAACCTTGGAGTAGGGAAAAAGAGTACAACCCTTACCCGGCACTCCCTTCGTGAGAAATACAAATACTTGGAATGTTCCATTTATCAATAATCAAACGAGACCGCGAGGTTAGCTTCTTGAACTTAAAGGTAACCAGCTTCAACCGAATATTAGAGACAATGATGCTAACCACTTCTGCAACAGTAGACTACGCTTGAAAATCCTAGCATTGCGCTCCATCCAGATAAAGTATGTAGTACCCGCAAGCAGTAACCGAGAAATGATGCTACCAACCGACCGCCCCTTAGATATAGGAATAAGAACAATAACAATACTCTCCAAAGAAGGCGGGACCGCATCCATTCCAGATAAAACCCGGACCGAAACCAAACACTGCATAGAAAACTGGCACTCAAAAATAAGTGAGAATGAGAATCCGGAACCAATTCACAAAGCGGGCATCTAAGCGAGTCCAAGTCAACATTAGGACCAACATCCCATTGTCGAATCCTATCTTGAGTCTTCAGCTTCGCAATAGCGAGCCACAAGTGTATTGCATGCCTCGGGATACAATGAGAGAACCAAGGAACATTACACCAGTCAACCACATGATAATCGTGGACCGGTGACTAAGTCCACTCACTTTCTTGCTATCAGCGAAAATGACACTATCGACAAGCTTGCTCGGCTATACGTAAAAGAGATAGTATCTCGACATGGCATGCCTATATCTATTATCTCTGACCATGACAGCCGTTTCACGTCAAATTTTGGCGGTCACTACACACGGCCATGGGAACGAAGCTTGATATGAGCACCGCCTATCATCCCCAAACCGACAGTCAAAGCGAGAGGACCATTTAGACGTTAGAAGAGATGCTTCGAGCCTGCGTTATCGATGTCGGCAAGGACTCGTAGAAATACTTGCCTTTGGCCGAATTTTCCTACAACAATAGCTATCATACCAGCATTAAGGCTGCACCTTTTGAGGCGTTGTATGGCTAAAAATGTTGTTCTCTAATTTGTTTAACTGACGTTGGTAACAGCCAACTTACAGGTCTCGAACTCATTCTAGAAACTACCGAGAAGGTGGTTCAAATTCGTAATCATTTGCAAGCTGCAGACAAAAGAGCTATGCCGATAAGACACGTAAGCCTCTAGAGTTTCAAGTGGGAGACCGAGTCATGTTAAAGGTTTCTCCTTGGAAATGGGTGATACGCTTCGGCAAACGTGGAAAACTCAACCTCCACTATATTGGGCCATTTCCAATCTTGGACAGAGTTGGACAAGTAGCTTACAGACTTGAGCTACCCCAGGAGTTGAGCAGTGTACACGATGACTTTCACGTGAGTAATCTGAAGAAATGTCTTTCCGATGAGACCCCAGTCATACACTGAGATATATCAAGATAGATGAAAGTCTAAACTTTATTGAGGAGCCGATTGAAATCATGGATCGTGAAGTCAAGCGACTGAAGCATCGTGGTATTCCTATCATCAAAGTTCGTTGGAATTCCTGACATGGACCAGAATTCACGTGGGAACGTGAAGATGAATTCTAGAGGAAGTATCCTCAACTCTCTGCATCATCGGGTAACTCAAAGTAAAACACGGATGGGTTTCTTCTTTTGGGAGGCGTGACAACTGGTAATTCAGGGAGCCATTTTAAGTACCATATTACGTTAATTAAAACGAATAACAAACTTTTAGAAATTATTTTTGGAATCATGTTAAATTATATTGGTATCGTTGATTTGACTTAGTGGATTATTATGACGATTGAATGATTTATGATATGTTAATGGTATGTTTATATTAGGCACTACGCGAGTCTGCACAATAGAAACCTAATAAAGCGAGAAATATTAACGTTTTACTCAATAAACGAAAATAGATGTGTTTATGATCATTTTTAACAGAAAAACAGATTTAAAAACAATGGAGCAACTTAGAAAATTTCATAGCCAAAAGTTGTAACCCTAAAAGTTTCTCTCGTTTTGGCAACTTTTGGCGAAAAAAATGATTCCTTCATAAATCGATTAACCTGATTCGAAGATTCTTAAACTTTAATTTAATTGATTATTGTTTTAACCATCGTGGGTCAGTGTTACTTTTTAGATTCGTTTTTAATTGCCAAGAGTTGCTAATGTTGGTCGGCAAAACGTTGTTTTATCTTTCTAATTCTTTAATAGTGTTTTGTCCCAACAAACCTATTGGTCGATCTTGCTTTCTATTCTTTTATCCACCGAGTAAAAATGTTTTCTTAATTATTTAAGGGACATCGTGGGTCAGTGTATATTAGTTTTTTTATCACATCACCGGTTTGGTTTCTATTTATTCGCTTATGAGTTTATTGGTTGCTGATTGGTCCTATTTGCTTTTATCTTTCATCCAGTGATCGTGGGTCGGTGGTTTATGGTATTGCATTTATTTAGAATCATTGTTACTTCGACCACAATTGAACCGTGTATTATTCTTGGGTTGCTGTGCTATTCATGCGAAACCCTATCATTAGGGTTTCTTATTTTTCATCTTGATTGGCGATCTTGGATAGGTTTGTGAATGTACATGTTAACTATGTTATGGCTGTTTATATCTGATTTTCAGTTGTGTAAGTGGGTTATAGAGAGATTGTAAGTTAAGTTTATGGGTAGCTTATTCAAAAACCCTAATTCGTGTTTCATTCACAAGAGTTGGTGCTGATTCTGCCTTGATTCTTGGTTAAGGCGATTTTGGGTCTGTTCGTTGAAGATAACGAATCCCTAATTATTAGGGTTTCATTTTTTTGGGGAAAAGGGTTTTACCCCGGTAAATATATAACCAAAAAATAATGTTAAGTACAAATGGAATGTGGCTGAAGTGCCACATTAACCTCAAGCGAATGCTTGATAAACTAGTGTTTATGACATGCCATAAACACAAAGGACCTAGCTATATTACATCAAGTAACTAGTCATAAACAAGTAAAAAAACTTGTAGCAAGCGAGCATCCCGCATCCAGCTAATCCACAAAGGGAGCAAGTTAACCCAGAAGTCGCCTCCTTAAAACCCCTTTCCAAGAAAAACCCAAAGGGAAAAACCTTGGAGTAGGGAAAAAGAGTACAACCCTTACCCGGCACTCCCTTCGTGAGAAATACAAATACTTGGAATGTTCCATTTATCAATAATCAAACGAGACCGCGAGGTTAGCTTCTTGAACTTAAAGGTAACCAGCTTCAACCGAATATTAGAGACAATGATGCTAACCACTTCTGCAATGAGACTACGCGAAAATCCTAGCATTGCGCTCCATCCAGATAAAGTATGTAGTACCATAGCAGTAACCGAGAAATGATGCTACCAACCGACCGCCCCTTAGATATAGGAATAAGAACAATAACAATACTCTCCAAAGAAGGCGGGACCGCATCCGTTCGAGATAAAACCGGACCTGAAACCAAACCTACATAGAAAACTGGCACTCAAAAAATAAGTGAGAATGAGAATCCGGAACCAATTCACAAAGCGGGCATCTAAGCGAGTCCAAGTCAACATTAGGACCAACATCCCATTGTCGAATCCTATCTTGAGTCTTCAGCTTCTGCTTAATAGCGAGCCACAAGTGTATTGCATGCCTCGGGATACAATGAGAGAACCAAGGAACATTACACCAGTCAACCACATGATAATCGTGGACCGACTGACTAAGTCCACTCACTTTCTTGCTATCAGCGAAAATGACACTATCGACAAGCTTGCTCGGCTATACGTAAAAGAGATAGTATCTCGACATGGCATGCCTATATCTATTATCTCTGACCATGACAGCCGTTTCACGTCAAATTTTGGCGGTCACTACACACGGCCATGGGAACGAAGCTTGATATGAGCACCGCCTATCATCCCCAAACCGACAGTCAAAGCGAGAGGACCATTTAGACGTTAGAAGAGATGCTTCGAGCCTGCGTTATCGATGTCGGCAAGGACTCGTAGAAATACTTGCCTTTGGCCGAATTTTCCTACAACAATAGCTATCATACCGGCATTAAGGCGCACCTTTGGGCGTTGTATGGCTAAAAATGTTGTTCTCTAATTTGTTTAACTGGCGTTGGTAACGAGCCAACTTACAGGTCTCGAACTCATTCTAGAAACTACCGAGAAGGTGGTTCAAATTCGTAATCATTTGCAAGCTGCAGACAAAAGAGCTATGCCGATAAGACACGTAAGCCTCTAGAGTTTCAAGTGGAAGATCGAGTCATGTTAAAGGTTTCTCCTTGGAAAGGGGTGATACGCTTCGACAACGTGGAAAACTCAACCTCCACTATATTGGGCCATTTCCAATCTTGGACAGAGTTGGACAAGTAGCTTACAGACTTGAGCTACCCAGGAGTTGGCGGTGTACACGATGACTTTCACGTGAGTAATCTGAAGAAATGTCTTTCCGATGAGACCCCAGTCATACAGTGAGATATATCAAGATAGATGAAAGTCTAAACTTTATTGAGGAGCCGATTGAAATCATGGATCGTGAAGTCAAGCGGTGAAGCATCGTGGTATTCCTATCATCAAAGTTCGTTGGAATTCGACATGGACCGAATTCACGTGGGAGCGTGAAGATGAATTCTAGAGGAAGTATCCTCAACTCTCTGCATCATCGGGTAACTCAAAGTAAAACCTGGGATGGGTTTCTTCTGAGGCTGGGAGGCTGTGACAACTGGTAATTCAGGGAGCCATTTTAAGTACCATATTACGTTAATTAAAACGAATAACAAACTTTTAGAAATTATTTTTGGAATCATGTTAAATTATATTGGTATCGTTGATTTGACTTAGTGGATTATTATGACGATTGAATGATTTATGATATGTTAATGGTATGTTTATATTAGGCACTACAGTGCGCACAATAGAAACCTAATAAAGCGAGAAATATTAACGTTTTACTCAATAAACGAAAATAGATGTGTTTATGATCATTTTTAACAGAAAAACAGATTTAAAAACAATGGAGCAACTTAGAAAATTTCATAGCCAAAAGTTGTAACCCTAAAAGTTTCTCTCGTTTTGGCAACTTTTGGCGAAAAAAACGATTCCTTCATAAATCGATTAACCTGATTCGAAGATTCTTAAACTTTAATTTAATTGATTATTGTTTTAACCATCGTGGGTCAGTGTTACTTTTTAGATTCGTTTTTAATTGCCAAGAGTTGCTAATGTTGGTCGGCAAAACGTTGTTTTATCTTTCTAATTCTTTAATAGTGTTTTGTCCCAACAAACCTATTGGTCGATCTTGCTTTCTATTCTTTTATCCACCGAGTAACAATGTTTTCTTAATTATTTAAGGGACATCGTGGGTCAGTGTATATTAGTTTTTTTATCACATCACCGGTTTGGTTTCTATTTATTCGCTTATGAGTTTATTGGTTGCTGATTGGTCCTATTTGCTTTTATCTTTCATCCAGTGATCGTGGGTCGGTGGTTTATGGTATTGCATTTATTTAGAATCATTGTTACTTCGACCATAATTGAACCGTGTATTATTCTTGGGTTGCTGTGCTATTCATGCGAAACCCTATCATTAGGGTTTCTTATTTTTCATCTTGATTGGCGATCTTGGATAGGTTTGTGAATGTACATGTTAACTATGTTATGGCTATTTATATCTGATTTTCAGTTGTGTAAGTGGGTTATAGAGAGATTGTAAGTTAAGTTTATGGGTAGCTTATTCAAAAACCCTAATTCGTGTTTCATTCACAAGAGTTGGTCTTTGATTCGCCTTGATTCTTGGTTAAGGCGATTTTGGGTCTGTTCGTTGAAGATAACGAATCCCTAATTATTAGGGTTTCATTTTTTTGGGGAAAAGGGTTTTACCCCGGTAAATATATAACCAAAAAATAATGTTAAGTACAAATGGAATGTGGCTGAAGTGCCACATTAACCTCAAGCGAATGCTTGATAAACTAGTGTTTATGACATGCCATAAACACAAAGGACCTAGCTATATTACATCAAGTAACTAGTCATAAACAAGTAAAAAAACTTGTAGCAAGCGAGCATCCCGCATCCAGCTAATCCACAAAGGGAGCAAGTTAACCCAGGAAGTCTGCCTCCTTAAAACCCTTTCCAAGAAAAACCCAAAGGGAAAAACCTTGGAGTAGGGAAAAAGAGTACAACCTTACCCGGCACTCCCTTCGTGAGAAATACAAATACTTGGAATGTTCCATTTATCAATAATCAAACGAGACCGCGAGGTTAGCTTCTTGAACTTAAAGGTAACCAGCTTCAACCGAATATTAGAGACAATGATGCTAACCACTACGCAACATAGACTACGCTTGAAAATCCTAGCATTGCGCTCCATCCGGATAAAGTATGTAGTACCCATAGCAAGAACCGAGAAATGATGCTACCAACCGACCGCCCCTTAGATATAGGAATAAGAACAATAACAATACTCTCCAAAGAAGGCGGGACGCATCCATTCGAGATAAAACCGGACACGAAACCAAACCTGCATAGAAAACTGGCACTCAAAAATAAGTGAGAATGAGAATCCGGAACCAATTCACAAAGCGGGCATCTAAGCGAGTCCAAGTCAACATTAGGACCAACATCCCATTGTCGAATCCTATCTTGAGTCTTCAGCTTCTGCTTAATAGCGAGCCACAAGTGTATTGCATGCCTCGGGATACAATGAGAGAACCAAGGAACATTACACCAGTCAACCACATGATAATCGTGGACCGACTGACTAAGTCCACTCACTTTCTTGCTATCAGCGAAAATGACACTATCGACAAGCTTGCTCGGCTATACGTAAAAGAGATAGTATCTCGACATGGCATGCCTATATCTATTATCTCTGACCATGACAGCCGTTTCACGTCAAATTTTGGCGGTCACTACACACGGCCATGGGAACGAAGCTTGATATGAGCACCGCCTATCATCCCCAAACCGACAGTCAAAGCGAGAGGACCATTTAGACGTTAGAAGAGATGCTTCGAGCCTGCGTTATCGATGTCGGCAAGGACTCGTAGAAATACTTGCCTTTGGCCGAATTTTCCTACGACAATAGCTATCATACCAGCATTAAGGCTGCACCTTTTGAGGCGTTGTATGGCTAAAAATGTTGTTCTCTAATTTGTTTAAGCGGCGTTGGTAACGACCAACTTACGGTCTCGAACTCATTCTAGAAACTACGGAAGGTGGTTCAAATTCGTAATCATTTGCAAGCTGCAGACAAAGAGCTATCTTGATAAGACACGTAAGCCTCTAGAGTTTCAAGTGGGAGACCGAGTCATGTTAAAGGTTTCTCCTTGGAAATGGGTGATACGCTTCGGCAAACGTGGAAAACTCAACCTCCACTATATTGGGCCATTTCCAATCTTGGACAGAGTTGGACAAGTAGCTTACAGACTTGAGCTACCCCAGGAGTTGAGCAGTGTACACGATGACTTTCACGTGAGTAATCTGAAGAAATGTCTTTCCGATGAGACCCCAGTCATACCTGTGAGATATATCAAGATAGATGAAAGTCTAAACTTTATTGAGGAGCCGATTGAAATCATGGATCGTGAAGTCAAGCGACTGAAGCATCGTGGTATTCCTATCATCAAAGTTCGTTGGAATTCCTGACATGGACCAGAATTCACGTGGGAACGTGAAGATGAATTCTAGAGGAAGTATCCTCAACTCTCTGCATCATCGGGTAACTCAAAGTAAAACCTGGGATGGGTTTCTTCTGAGGCTGGGAGGCTGTGACAACTGGTAATTCAGGGAGCCATTTTAAGTACCATATTACGTTAATTAAAACGAATAACAAACTTTTAGAAATTATTTTTGGAATCATGTTAAATTATATTGGTATCGTTGATTTGACTTAGTGGATTATTATGACGATTGAATGATTTATGATATGTTAATGGTATGTTTATATTAGGCACTACGCGATGCGCACAATAGAAACCTAATAAAGCGAGAAATATTAACGTTTTACTCAATAAACGAAAATAGATGTGTTTATGATCATTTTTAAGAAAAAACAGATTTAAAAACAATGGAGCAACTTAGAAAATTTCATAGCCAAAAGTTGTAACCCTAAAAGTTTCTCTCGTTTTGGCAACTTTTGGCGAAAAAAACGATTCCTTCATAAATCGATTAACCTGATTCGAAGATTCTTAAACTTTAATTTAATTGATTATTGTTTTAACCATCGTGGGTCAGTGTTACTTTTTAGATTCGTTTTTAATTGCCAAGAGTTGCTAATGTTGGTCGGCAAAACGTTGTTTTATCTTTCTAATTCTTTAATAGTGTTTTGTCCCAACAAACCTATTGGTTGATCTTGCTTTCTATTCTTTTATCCACCGAGTAACAATGTTTTCTTAATTATTTAAGGGACATCGTGGGTCAGTGTATATTAGTTTTTTTATCACATCACCGGTTTGGTTTCTATTTATTCGCTTATGAGTTTATTGGTTGCTGATTGGTCCTATTTGCTTTTATCTTTCATCCAGTGATCGTGGGTCGGTGGTTTATGGTATTGCATTTATTTAGAATCATTGTTACTTCGACCATAATTGAACCGTGTATTATTCTTGGGTTGCTGTGCTATTCATGCGAAACCCTATCATTAGGGTTTCTTATTTTTCATGCTGATTGGCGATCTTGGATAGGTTTGTGAATGTACATGTTAACTATGTTATGGCTATTTATATCTGATTTTCAGTTGTGTAAGTGGGTTATAGAGAGATTGTAAGTTAAGTTTATGGGTAGCTTATTCAAAAACCCTAATTCGTGTTTCATTCACAAGAGTTGGTGCTGATTCTGCCTTGATTCTTGGTTAAGGCGATTTTGGGTCTGTTCGTTGAAGATAACGAATCCCTAATTATTAGGGTTTCATTTTTTTGGGAAAAGGGTTTTACCCGGTAAATATATAACCAAAAAATAATGTTAAGTACAAATAGAATGTGGCTGAAGTGCCACATTAACCTCAAGCGAATGCTTGATAAACTAGTGTTTATGACATGCCATAAACACAAAGGACCTAGCTATATTACATCAAGTAACTAGTCATAAACAAGTAAAAAAACTTGTAGCAAGCGAGCATCCCGCATCCAGCTAATCCACAAAGGGAGCAAGTTAACCCGGAAGTCGCCTCCTTAAAACCCTTTCAAGAAAAACCCAAAGGGAAAAACCTTGGAGTAGGGAAAAAGTACAACCCTTACCGGCACTCCTTCGTGAGAAATACAAATACTTGGAATGTTCCATTTATCAATAATCAAACGAGACCGCGAGGTTAGCTTCTTGAACTTAAAGGTAACCAGCTTCAACCGAATATTAGAGACAATGATGCTAACCACTTCTGCAACAGTAGACTACGCTTGAAAATCCTAGCATTGCGCTCCATCCAGATAAAGTATGTAGTACCCGCAAGCGTAGAAATGATGCTACCAACCGGTAGCCCCTTAGATATAGGAATAAGAACAATAACAATACTCTCCAAAGAAGGCGGGACCGCATCCATTCCAGATAAAACCGGACTGAAACCAAACACTGCATAGAAAGCGGCACTCAAAAATAAGTGAGAATGAGAATCCGGAACCAATTCACAAAGCGGGCATCTAAGCGAGTCCAAGTCAACATTAGGACCAACATCCCATTGTCGAATCCTATCTTGAGTCTTCAGCTTCTGCTTAATAGCGAGCCACAAGTGTATTGCATGCCTCGGGATACAATGAGAGAACCAAGGAACATTACACCAGTCCAACCACATCACCCTAAGGCGCATAGAATCCCATGCACTGGTGAGAAACCAATAAAATTACCATCCAACTTGCGCCATAATAATCCATCTACAGTATCGTTAAGATTAGGGACCGGAATTGCAGCTAACAATGGAAAACGAGATAACCAGTCGACCGGCTATCGCCAAACACCATTAGCAATCAGATCACAAACCGAATCAGATAAATTAAAACCTGCCCGGGCAATATCTCTAGCAGTAAGCAAATCACGAATTGGGCTTAACGCACACCATCTATCAAGCCAGATAAATGAACGAATCTTTGGTCGAATCGCAAGAAGCTTGCGCCATCCCCAGCTAACATCCCCCAAACATGGGACATCCCAAAAGCTTCTCCCACGAAGTTTATAAGAATGAATCCATTGAACCCATAACGACTCTTTATGTGTCAAAATACTCCAAATGTGTGTAGTCATGAGGGCAATGTTAAAATCCTCCAAACGTCGAATACCAAGACCACCTTCTTTCTTTGGCTTACATTTATTAGGGTTTCGTTTGATTGCTTTGGAGTGAGTTTTGAGCTTGCTGCTCCTATTGTGTCAACTGCTGTTCGACAAGGAGAGGTTAATGAGGGTTTTAAGGCTAGTGATTTGGCTGCTAAATTGAAGAATATTGATGGAAAGATTGTGGGTAGGGATGGTAGAGTCTTAAAACCTGTAAGGGGTGTTAAGTTTTGTCAGGCCGATGTCTTGTCTATGGATCAATGAATGGTGAATGTTGATGGTAATGTCGAGGCTTTGGGTAATGTGAAGAGTACAAAGAATGTTGCTGGCCAAGCTTCTTGTGGTGCACGGCATGAGAATGAACTTAATGAGACACAAGTTTCTAATGCAAATCAGCAAGCAAGTGCTACTCTTCCCAAACAATCTAATGCTAATGGTAAGACTTCTTCTGATGTTGGTTCCAAAACAGCTCCTAAATTATCATATGCTTCAATGTTTAAAACGAAGAATACGTTCAAATCCGTGAATATATGTGAATTGCGTAATGAGGAGCGTGTGGAGGGTGCTCATGTTACAATACCTATGAAAGAAATTGAAGATGTTTCAGCGAGGTTTGTTAACACATTATATGGGTATTTTATTGGGAAACGGCTTGCTTTCCCGATTGTGGAGAATTATGTAAAGAACACTTGGGCTAAGTTTGGTTTGGAACGTGTTATGCTAAATAATGGGTTCTTCCTTTTTCAATTCTCCACTAAGGAGGGTATGGAACAAGTATTAGAGTCGGGGCCGTGGTTGATTCGTTCTATTCCTATATTTTTGAACTTATGGACGCCTAATACTACACTTGCTAAGGAAGAGATAACTTCAGCCCCCGTATGGTTGAAGTTACATAATGTCCCAATTGTTGCATATACGGAGGTTGGATTGAGTCTGATTACAACACAAATTGGTAAACCTATCATGTTGGACTCATATACTAGTTCTATGTGTATTAAGTCTTGGGGTCAGAATTCTTACGCACGTTGAAGTGTCATCTCTTAACATACTGATGGATCATGTGGTTGTGGCCATTCCATTTTCTAATGGATCAGGTCACTCGTTGGTTCGTATTGATATTGAATATGAATGGAAGCCTCCTTGTTGCACGGTGTGCAAGATCTTTGATCATCATGATGCGGCATGTCCCAAAAATGCTAAACAATCTAATGTGCAACCTAATGTTGATGAGGAGGGTTTTGTGGCTGCTCCTAAGCGTAAGGGTAAAGGTAAGGCACAAACTCATGAAAAGGTAATTGATGGCGTTCGTTTTACTAAACCTAAGGTCCAGTTTAACTATCGTTGGCAGCCGGTTGTGAAAACGAAAGGGGGGTCTGATGGTGCTTCTACTTCCAAGGGTAATGGTACTAGTAATGAACCAAATGTTCCTAAGGAGCTTGGGGACAAAGGTACATCCTTGTTAGAGACAAATGGTATGAATACTTTGGATAAACAGCCTACAAGTGCTGCTGGTCAGAATACGTTGGATAAACAGTCTACAAGTGATGTTCCTGTCCATTCGAAATACATTCATGATGATTTGAGTGATATTGTTAATAAGAATCCTTTTAGTGTGCTTGGTGATGGAGTTATTTTAGGGGTTGAGGAGGGCGCTTCTCAACCAGATAAAGGGGTTCAGCAAGTGGATAGTGAGAGTGATACGGAGGTTGATGAGTATATTGATTTTGGGAAACTAAGTACGGACACTAGTAATCTTATGGAAGCAAGCACTTCCTCTCTTGATGTTCCTCATGTATAGTTTCGCGTCTTGGAATATACGGGGAATGAACCAATCCCCTAAACAAAATGAGGTTCGGCATGTTATTAGTGAAAATCAACTTTCTATTTGTGCTATCTTGGAATCGCATGTTTCTAATTCTCGTCTTCAGGAGTTATGCGTGAAGGTTTTTAAAGGGTGGGATTGGACGTCTAATGGTAGTTTTTGTAGTAGTGGTTCTCGTATTGTCTTGGGATGGAATGTGGATGTGGTTGATTTGAATGTGGTTGCTATGAATGATCAGGTGATCCATACTTTCATTCGTTTAAGGCGGATAAAAGAGCTCTTTGTTCCTTTGTTTATGCTCATAATAGGTATACGCGTAGGAGAACTCTTTGGGATAACCTTGGTTTACATAATCAGCTGGTTCGTAATCGTCCTTGGTGTGTTCTAGGGGATTTCAATTCAGCTCTTAATTTAGAAGATAAGGTTGAGGGTTCTTCGATTATTGATATTGCGATGCGGGAGTTTAAGGAATGTGTTGATGCTAATGAGCTGGTTGATATTAATCGGTCGGGCCTGAAATTTACGTGGACTCAAAAGCCACAAGGATTAGATGGTACGTTGAGGAAAATTGATCGTATAATGGCTAATCTTGGATTTCTTGATGCGTTTGCTGGTGCTCATGCTATATTTCAACCGTATCGTATTTCTGATCATTCACCGGCTATTCTTCATATTCCTACGATGAGTAAGTTTAAGCCAAGGCCTTTTAAATTCTCTAATATTTTGGTTCAGAACTCTAGGTTTAAGCAGCAAGTTGAAGAATGTTGGGGAAGTGTGGTGAGTGGATTTCATATGTATAAAGTGGTTAGTAAATTGAAGGCGCTTAAAAAGCCTTTTCGAAGAATGCTCTTCCGGGAAGGTAATATTCATGATAAAGTTTCCAAACTTCGTCATGAATTGGATGTGGTTCAGCGTGCTCTTGATTTGGACCCCTTTAATCTTGATTTGCGTGAGGAGGAAGCTTGTTACCTAAATGCGTTTAATGAGGCTGTTTTAAAGGAAGAATGCTTTCTCAAACAAAAAGCTAAAGTGGAATGGCTTCGTGTTGGTGATTCCAATTCTGCTTATTTTCATAAGGTTGTCAAGAGTAGTAGAGCTAGGAGTCGGATTGATTCGATCCTTGATACTAATGGTATGCAATTGGTGGACGACCAGGTTCCTAATGCTTTTGTTTCTCATTTTACTTCTTTTCTTGGTCAAGCAGGTCCTACGTTGCCTTTGGAGGACTCTGGGCTGTTTACTTCGACCCTTGATCCTAATGTGGCTCTTTACATGGTTCGTGATGTTACGGCTCAAGAGGTTAAAGAAGCTATTTTTTCTATGGGGGATGATAAAGCGCCGGGTCCGGATGGCTATTCGGCTGCGTTTTTTAAAGGTGCCTGGGATATTATATCGGAGGATGTT
Organism: Chrysanthemum makinoi; assembly: GCA_910596185.1. Classification (NCBI taxonomy): domain Eukaryota; kingdom Viridiplantae; phylum Streptophyta; class Magnoliopsida; order Asterales; family Asteraceae; genus Chrysanthemum; species Chrysanthemum makinoi. The sequence goes on along the minus strand of OU343223.1, from coordinate 161,160,661 downwards.
ATTAAGGCGGTTCAGGAGTTTTTTGTCAATGGTAGGTTGTTGAAAGAGGTTAATCATACTACCATAGCTCTTTTGCCTAAGATCAATTCTCCGACTCGGATTACTGATTTTAGGCCTATTTCGTGTTGCAATGTGATGTTCAAGTGCATTAGTAAGATTATTGCAAACCGGATTAAGGAGAGTCTTAATACTTTGGTTAGCCCGAATCAATCTGCATTTGTTCCAGGTAGAAGGATTGCTGATAATATCTTGCTTACCCAGGAGCTTATGCATAATTATCACCTTAATAAGGGCCCTTCTAGGTGTGCTTTTAAGGTTGACATTCAGAAGGCATATGACACGGTGGATTGGCAATTTTTAAGGTGTAGTTTGGATCATTTTGGTTTTCACTCACGTATGGTGCACTGGATAATGGAGTGTGTGTCTACTACTTCGTTTTCTATTAGTGTGAATGGTATTCTTCATGGTTATTTTAAGGGTATGTGTTTAAGACAAGGGATCCATTATCACCTTATCTTTTTACGCTTGTTATGGAGGTGCTTTCCCTCATTTTGAGACGTCGGGTGTGCGGGACTCGAGATGTTCACATTTCATCACAAATGCTCCCAACTTAATATTATTAATCTTTGTTTTGCATGATGATTTGTTTTGTTTTCTCATGGTGATGCTCATTCGTGTTATTATGGCGTCCCTTGAGGAGTTTAAGGATGTCTCGGGATTGTCTCCTAGTTTACCCAAGAGTACAGCTTATTTTTGTAATGTTCTAAATCATGTAAAGCTTGCTATATTGCAGATTCTCCCATTTGTTGAAGGGAATTTGCCGGTTAAGTACCTTGGGGTTCCATTGGTTACTACTAGATTGATATTTAGAGATTGCAAGGAATTGGTGGAGAAGCTGTCTAATCGCATCAATGATTGGAGGAATAAATCCCTCTTTTTCTGGTCGTCTTCGACTTATTCGGGTCAGTTTTGTCCTCTATGCACATTTACTGGGCCTCGGTGTTTATTCTCCCTGCTCGTATTATGGCTGATTTAGAGCAACTTATGAGGGCATTCCTTTGGAGTTTGTACTGGTCGTGCAAAGGTCATTCTAAAGTTGCTTGGGAGGTTGTGTGCTTGCCTAAACAGGAGGGTGGGCTTGGGATTCGTAGGATTGATTGCTTCAACACTGCTCTCATTACTTCTCATATTTGGCGTTTGTTTAATTCTACAGATTCGTTGTGGGTGAAATGGATTCATACTTATAGGTTGCGTGGTCGTAATTTTTAGGATGTTCCGAGTCGTGGGAATCTTTCTTGGAGTTGGCGAAAGATTCTTCAGGTTAGGTCTCTTGTTCGGCAATTCTTTTGGTATAATCTTGGGAATGGTTTGAAGGCTTCTGCTTGGTTTGATACGTGGTGTTCTTGGTCCTTTATCTCTATTGTGTCCTCGAGGGATATCCACCAGTGGTTTCTCTTCTAATTCTGTGGTTCGTGACATTATTGTGGAGGATTCTTGGGCTTGGCCGATTATTTGGGGACCTAGGTATCCTATGCTTACATCATTTCCGGTCCCTAATTTAGTTTCTAATGTGGATGATCGGTTAGTGTGGAAGACGGGTGATGGTCATATCAAGTCTTTTTCTGTTCGTCGTCTGGGAGGTGTATTCGGCCGCGTGGACAGGTGGTTGATTGGTTTCATCTTGTTTGGTTCTCGCACCGTATTCGAGACACATGCATTTCATTTGTGGCTGGTTATGCGTAGGAGACTTCGTACTCAGGATATGATGTATTCCAATGATCCTTCGAGCGTAGCCCTTGTGTGCCCATTATGTAGCACTCAACCGGATTCTCATCTGCTCACCTTTCTTTGAGTGTTTGTTTTCGTTTCGGGGTTTGGGAATCTTTGAAGGTGTTTGCTGGTCTTACGGTCATTCCTTATGTCTTAGATGCTATTGTGAACCATTTGATTCCTAGTTCTTCATCTCGGTCTGTGCGGAGCGTTGTGTCGAAACTTCTGTTTGCAGCAACTTCTTATTTTATTTGGCAAGAAAGAAATAACAGAATTTTCAAGAATCAAAGGAGGTCTGCTACTCAATTAATTGAAGTGATCAAATCGACGGTGCGTCTGAAGCTTATTACTTGTCGTTTCAAACGAAAGGCGCATGTCCTTGATTTTTTGCGCGTTTGGCGGTTGCCTATGTCTCTTATGCATTCTTGATGGCGGGTTCTAGTCATGATGCTTTGCGTTCTTGATCTGGGTTCGTGAGGTTGGTGTTTTGCCTCTGGTTAGTTTCATTGCTGGTGGTCGGTTTCGTTGGAGATCGGGTAAGTGCTTTGTTCTTTCCCTTCTCCAAGGTTTTCCCATTGGGTTTTTTCTTGGAAAGGGTTTTTAAGGAGGCAGGCTTATTTGGTTCATCAATCTCCTTCGAAAAGGTGGGCTGATTGGTGTGGTCATTCTTGTGTGATTAGATGGTTATTTCCAGTAGGAGTTTTGGTTATTGTATGTTTTTTGTAGTTGTTTTCGCTTAGTGGCCTGTCACAAGCGGAGTTAGTTGGTTGTTCAAGCGTTGCTTGAGGTTAATGTGGTACTTCAGCCACATTCCATTGTTCTTAAACGATTTTTTGGTGTAATATATTTTACCGGGCGGATTTGCCCTTTACCCAAAAAAAAGATTCAAGTATTTCTACTTGAAGTGCATTTATTTTTATTCTTTTTATCATTGTAGTCTGATGTTTAGTTATAAGTGTGGTCTGTCACGCTTATATTGTAAGTTATAGGAATGATGTTGCATTCCTATAGGAGAGTCTGTAAGTGTCCTAAGGGACTGAGATGAGGGATTCACCCTCATCCTTTGTACTTCAATGTTTTTGGTGTAATAGTATTTTGCCAGGGTGAATAAACCCTTTTACCTAAAAAAGAATGTTTTATGAGCCTTTAATCGTGTTTCGAGAAAGATTAAACAAATTACGACAATGGTCCTTGTGATATTAAACCGGCGCCCCCCTTGTGTTTCAAAAAAATTACAACTAAGGTCCCTAGGGGAATAAAACCCTAACACACCTTTCTTTCATCCTCATTCTACCAAACCCTAAAAACAAAACACCCTCTATTTTCTCTCTTTGTAGCTGCCGCCGGCCAAGCTTCCACCACCATCACTGCCGGTCACCACCTTACACCGCCACCACCATCATCCTCCTTGTGACTCCCTTGTCACCTCCCACCACCACACGCGCAAAAAACCACCACTACCGCCACCTTTTCTACCCATGTGCCACCCTTTTTATTTATCCTTGTTGTGTACGAGTAGATCGAGAAGAAAAGGTAGGAAAAACACGAGTTAACTCGTGTGTAACTCGGTGTGAGTCGATTCGTGACTCACCAAGTCACGTTTTTATCATTTTTGGTTCGGGTTTAAGGACTAAACGAATAGAAACATCATTTATTGACAATAACGCAAAAGAAATATAGTTTCGTATCGTGTGTCATGTGTGTCGAGTTGGAGTTGAGCCGTGAGCTTAAGCTCACGGTTGTAATCGTTATTGTTGTCGTTGTTGTTATTGTTATGTGTTGATTTGGATATAGTTTGATTCTTATTATTGTTGTTGTCGTTGGAGAGAAGCTGAGACCAAAAAGAGTCCGTTTCGGTTGTTGGGTTGTAGCCGAGAGGTAGACCGAGACCATTAGGGTCTCGGTGTAGGATTTTTGATTGATAATGAAGTTTGATGATGTTATTGTTGATGTTGGTTGTTGTTGTTGAGTTTGGACTTGAAATGGAGTTGGATTGTTGTCTATTGATGAGTTGCCGAGCCGTAGGTTTAGGGCCGGTAACCGTTATGATTGGCGAAATTTGGACTTGATATACATTATTGTGATATTTTGTGCAACGTCGATATCACCGTGAATTTCTAGTCTCGGTTGACCCCGACAAAGCCGTAACATGGACTTTAGTTATATTAGACATTATGACTTATTAAAGCCCGAGAGTAATGACTTGGACTTGTGAACTCGAAACGGATAATAACTCGAAATGGATTATTTGGAAACTTATATATATATATATTTATATATATATATATATATATATATATATATATATATATATATATATATATATATATATATATATATATATATAGAGAGAGAGAGAGAGAGAGAGAGAGAGAGAGATTGGATCATTTAAAAAGTTGATCTCAAGAGAAAAGTGAGAGAAGTAATCTCAACCATTAGATCTCCCTCCCTTCTCCTCCTTTTTTTTGCACCAAACTACAGGGACCCGATTGTAACTTTTTAAATTCTCCTAGGTTTATTTGTAATATTTACCAGGATCATATATAATGCCTAAATTTTTTCATTTTTATTTTCTCTCGGTTCAATCCTCTCAGGTCGTTCTAACTTTGTTCCACAATAAACAGCTTTAATTTCTTCGATTTCTTCCCAGTGATTATTGCTTATAATCTCCACACGATAAAAACAAACAAACACGATCACGTTATCAAGTTCTATAATCATCTCGTTCTGATATCTGAAATCACCGATTAAAGTAAGTTTTAAGACCTTTTTTATTGTAATTTTGTACTCCTTTATCAAAGATCGAATATAAAGCTTAGGGAATTAGTTCCTTTTATTTGAACCTATTAGTGTTTGTTATGAGACAGTTTTTTTTGTTTTATGAAATTTGCTTTAGTAATCATCATCTTTTCATATAATTGTACCGATTTTAAGAGTTTATTGACATGATTTATTGTATATGATAGTTGTTTGAAACGAAATTGAGAAATAAATATATGGAAAACATGTTTACAAATACTGTACACCAAGTGTTTGATAAAATGTCTGAATGAGATTTTATAATTGCGATGCACTAAATTTACACTATGATTCCCTAATTTTTGTGAATAGATTTTACTTATGCTATGATGCCCTATTTGATTTAGGTAAGAGGATTTTAGATTTGGATGAACAAACTATAAGCGGATGCACTAAAGTGCCTCAAACAGATGCACTAAAGTACCTCAAATGGATGTACTGAAAAAGTACCTCAATTTTTCCAAGGATCTTGGAAGTTTAGAACTTGTGTCAAAGGTAATCTACTTGGAGCTTTAAGAAGTTCTTATAAGAGAGCTATGATGAATTTTTGTTAAGTTTATAATGATGTTGATTATTTTTTGCCAGATGCAACTGAAATTATTGGCAGAGAAAATGCAAGTGCTTACAAGAGGATTGTCTACAGTGATTTGGGAAAAACAATTTGCTAAAAATGAGGGAAGTGTATAAAAAAAATTCCAGAAATGAAGACTATCAATTAACCACATAGATTTACTTATCTAGTTACTTATCATATATCATGAGTACTCAAGAGGTGCAAAAAATATTGTGATTACAACAGTTGTTAAATATTTATATCATTCTTGAAAGGTAAGTTTTGTGATATATGAATCTAGTCATTTGATCATGAATATAGGGATGCTACGAGTTAAAGGCTGCTATGAGTAATTGAAGATTTTGGAAGGTCTATGATGCATTAGTTGTTAACCAACTGATGCCCTGAATTACTTAGTGTAATGCGTTACTTTATACACTATGATGCATTACTTTGTTGCACTTTGGACTTTTGTTTTTCTACTTTGGACTTTGGTTTTTTTTACTATTTGTTCAATCGATAAAAAAATTGCAAATAGAACAAAGAATACTTGACTACTAATCATATACAATCTCATTCTAAATATATGAATTTGGAACAATAGTGACTTAATAGTAAGAACATTACTAAATAACTGATGCAATAAAGCACCTCAAACAGATGCCTTACTATGATACAAAAAGATGCATTGAATAACATAAAATGGATGCACTAAAAATACAAACGGATGCACTAGAATATGTTTATGGTTCAAATGTGTTTCATATTGAATCTAAAAATACACGCGTTTAAGATTACATAATATTGATCTTCCTATACCACCGTGCATAAAAACATTTTTCTTCTCAATAAGCGCTGCAAATGGAAGATGGCTAAATAACTGATTGAACCGCGTCCAAGCCCAGATCAAATCATTCTCACCCTATATAGCACAAATTGCTAGTAATAAAATTAATCAGTTGCCGGTAAAGGTTCAAAAGTCAAAATGAGTCGATTTGGTATGCTTAGTATAGGATTCACTAAAAGCAAATGGTTACAAAACTACCACATCCTCTAAACATACACAACGAACAAACTGATGTTTTGCTACATACCATTCTTTCAATGAATTCAAGATGGAAACCAAAGAGTGCATTTATATCAGCAGCCTCATGGTTCCTACTTATCAAGTGCACATTCTCAGGACACTGAATCTAAAAAATAAGAATGTGAAAGGAGTGAGACTTCAATATGACACTAGATCAACATGTCAACAGTTGAAATAAAACCTTACATTTAGAGTAAGGAGCACTAAAGTATGTCAAACAGATGCACTGATATATGTCAAATAGATGCACAAAAGTACGTCAAATGGATGCACTAAATTATTCATACATATGCCTTATTATTTCTATAGATAATTAACTAGCCAACGATAATAGAGAATTTACTAATGATACTAGAGAAATAATCAACATTGCAAACTACAAACAGAAACAACAAGCAAGACTAAAATTTCACAAAAAGATGAGCGATTCATACCTTAGAGAGTGACTGTCTTTTTTCAGTAAAATTTCATGATGTAAATCTGAAATGCTTATGTGATGAGTATCTCAGGGGCTAGGAAGGCCAAATGAAACATGAGGATAAGAGTGATCGATGTCTTTCCTACCAGTTATTTAACTAGCCAACGATAATAGAGAATTAACTAACGATGATGTGATGCATCTGTACCTTATTATTTCAATAGATAATTAACTAGCCAACGATAATAGAGAATTAACTACTGATGTAGGGTTGTGATGCATCTGTGCCTAATTATTTCAATAGATAATTAACTAGCCAACGATAATAGAGAATTAACTAACGATACAAGAGAATAATCAACATTGCAAACTACAAACAAAAACAATAAGAAAGACTAAAATTTCATAAAAAGATGAGTGATTCATACCTTAGAGAGTGACTATTTTTTTATTAAAATTTTGTGATGTAAATCTAAAAATGCTTATGTGATGAGTATCTCAGGGGCTAGGAAGGCCAGATGAAGCATGAGGATAAGAGTGATCGATGTCTTTCCTACCAGTACGAAAATGATAAAATGGTCCTCCAACCTATAAAAGAAACCAAACATCATTAATCAAAGAGTTATGCAAAATACATATCCCTTAAATATTTCACGTCAAAACAGCTAGTTACAAAAACCACACTCTCACGAGCTGCCACGACAAGAAGATCAACATAGGAAACCACACCAGGACACACATTTTCTAATTCAGACTTGATTAAGTCGGTATGTTCAAATGTTTTTAAAGACTTATTCAGTGGCATGGTTTTCTCAGTTCCCATAACCTTTGTATGCTCCAAAAGCATAGATGCATCACATCCCTGCATCATATTCCATCAGTATCCCAATTAACTTAAAGTTGAATAGTAATACATATTTCTAACTATCATCTATACACTTTTAAACATCAAACATTTACACACGAATCATTTCAATGTAACTAATACTTTCAACTAGCAACAAGTCATAATAGTACATTTAACGCTCAATAACAAGCAAAATCAGCAAATCAATACGATTAACGCGCAACAATAACTAAAACTTAATCAAGCACAGATGCATCACATACATGCATCATTTTCCATAAAATCCTAAATAAACCTAACATCAAATAATAACACATGCTTCTAACTGTTTTTTATACACCAATCCAAACGCTCGACTTAGCAGCATAATTAGATACATCAAATACTACATAAACAACATTATATACATAACTAACTTTTTCAACTTCATGCACGTCAATCATTTAAATTTCACATGAGGACCTAAATTTATGCGATTAACACAAAATAACGATCTTTACTGCCCACAGTCTTTTAAATTAGTTCAATCAAAGAAAATGTAAGTACGCAGGAAAGATGACAAATGGATCATCAACGATGACTAGCGATGCACTAAACATACTAACGGATACACTAAACATACAAATGGATGCCCTACTTTGACCAATGATGCACTAAACATACAAATGGATATCCTACTATGACCAACGATGCACTAAACATACACATTAATGGATTCACCAAAGATACAAATGGATTCCCTACTATAACCAACAATTCATTAAGCATACAAATGGATGCCCTACTTTGACTAATGATGCACAAAACATACAAATTGATACACTAAACATACACATTGATTCATTAATATGTCGGCCGATGCACTAAGCATACTCGGTGATTCCCTAATCATTACTAATTGATGCTCTAATATGATCAAGGATGCACAAAACATACAAAAATTTAACACATGCAGCAACCACAAACACATATGCACTAATAAAATCTGATGCCTTAACATGTACTCTCATGCTGCAAATATACACATGGATGCCCTAAGATGTCATATCATTTAAACACATATGCTTTAAATAAGTGCATCACATTTCATAAAATCTTATTGAGATATTTTTTCAAACACCTAGTGAGCAATTTTAATAAACACATTTTTTATGCAATTTTTGTCAAATCTTCGAAAAACACTATATCATTAATTCACAACCTCATTACGAATATTAAAATACATAAATTTTGTATAAATTAAATAATTAACGATATTATATATAATCAATTAACCTAAAGAATATATATCTTGATGACTTGAGCGGCGGTGGTGTGACGGTGGTGGAGTGAAGATGTGATGATTGCTCAACGGAAGACGGTGGTGGTGGTGGCAGTGGCGATGGCGGCGGTGGTGGTAGCTCATCACCATGGGAATGAAGAGATCTGAACATGATGATCTGTTCTATATTCCGTCCTTTATTTATTTATTCATTTTGATTGGAGTTTCTTTCTGATGATCGGAGTTTTGTTTTGATGATTGGAATTGTGTGTGTTTTTTTAGAGAAATGATAGGAGCTGGTTAAAATGATATGAAAATGATGCTCTGGGTTTGGTATCCCATCTTTGTTTGGTGTTTTTAGCTTTTACCCCTAAAGTTTTAGATGTTTGCAAAATCTACCCTATAGCTATTTTTCTCCCTTTTCTATCTAACTATACTTTCCTTTAGAACCGGTCCCTATATATACGAAACCTAAACGATTCTCTAGGCGATTTTTTAACCCTAAACCTTTTAATCATTTTTCTTCAAATGCCTAAACCTTGGGATTATTTGCATCGATCTGATTTTGCTATTGATTAACTTCATTGTTAATTGGTTCTTGATTGGATTTGGGTTTCGGTTCTCTTGATTTAGTTATTTTTGAAGAATCGTTTTTCTTAGGGTTTGAAGAATCGTTTTCTGGTTTTAACCAACTTTGGGTTATTTGATCGATCTGATTCATCCTAGGTTGGTTTATCACTCCTTTTAGGTCTTGATTAATCATTTATTTCTTTGATTGGATCATGGGAGCAGGTTAGGAACTGAATCGTTGCGTTTAAAACCCTAACTTTTCAGTTAGGGTTTTCGTTAATTTAATGCAATTGATTATACGTGAATCTTGCTGTTTAAATCCTACTTGTTTGTGTCGATTGTTTGGATTGTTTGTGGGGTTTTAGAGAGATGGAGAAAGGATTTTTTAACAAGGATAGTTCTTCGATGAAAAGGCAAAAGCACCACCCTGGCTGGATATTAATGCGTTGGATGCTAGGTTAAAACATCTTAAAGGTGAGCATGGAATTGATGTTGATCTTTGCTCACTGAGTTACGTAAAGTGCTAGGGTTGTTGAAACCCTAGCACAAATGAGGGGAATCAGTTTGGTAACATTGCGTTTGAATCTGTGTAGAGTACTAATGCTATGTGTAATAATCCTTGGGAAGGATATTACGGTTTGATGCGGGTACTAATGCTATGTGTAATAATCCTTGGGGTCGTTATTCATATGCACGGGTTCTTATTGAATTATCTGTGATATGGATGTTTTGGAATCGATTGATGTTGCTATACCTCTGCCTAAAGGTAAGGGACATTACATGGAAGTTCTTGAAGTCGAATATGAATGGTGGCCATCTTGGTGTTCTAAGTGTGTTTGTTTCAATCACGATGATGATGCTTGTCCTCTTAGGCGAAAGAGGTTACTAAGGGTCGATTCGGCTAATAAAGATATTGAGGTTAATCGTAACGTTCACTCTAACAAGGCTGGTAAAACGATTGAAAAAGGTAATAAAGGGTCTTGGGGGTTTAAACTTAAGCCCAAACTATCGTATCAACCTGTTTCTAAAACGTACCTAAGAAGAAGAGTAATGGCTCAAAACGTGATTTGGGGGCTGATCGTTTAAATCAGCCTACAAATGATGGTTCTAAGTCACTTGGTACATCTAATGATGCGTTGAAGAGTGATTCTGGTCCAAGTATGGTTGTCAAAAAGGTACCGAATCAACATGAGCAGCTTGAACAGGTGGGGCGCTAATTCTTCTTTGGGGGTGTGGAAACCATTGGTGAGGGCTGTAATTCTAAGGTACCATTGACAACTACTACTGAAAGTTTATGGAAGCATTGTTCTAATCCTGATGTTGCTTCTACGAGTAAGGATTATTCAGCTTTTGCTACTTCAGTCACAAGTGAAGTGGTTAAGAGCTCTATTATGGATTGTGATCCTATTGTGGAAAGGGTTACTGAAAGTGATGATGAAGTGGATGAAGTTTATGAGAACTACGATGATATCGAGACGTATCCCAAGATCAAGAGTGGTTCTTCAAGAGACTTCACGGTGCAGGGCAAGAAGAAATAGTTATATGCCATGTCATTTATGTTTTCTTTTGTGTTTCTTGTTGGTAGGTTGTTTTGTTTGCATGTTCATGTTTGTTTGTTGCACATGTTGTGCATGTCGGTTTAAGAATGGTGCGTCATTCTTATTGTGGTTGCTTGTAAGTGTCCTAAGGGATGAGATGAGGAAGTCATCCTCATCCTTTGTAATTTAATGTTTTTGGTGTAATGCATTTTATCGAGGTGAAAAATCCTTTTACCCAAAAAAATCGTGTGAGTCTGGAAAATCTGGATAAAACTAGTCGTCTTGACCCATGGATGAACCCTAGTTTGGGACGTGCTAGTGATAAGGATGGTACTTCTATGGGTGTGTTGGATTCGGGCATTAAAGTGACTCCTATTAATCTTTGATCGGGATACTTGTTTGACCTCGAATTTGGTATTTCCTAGTCTTGCTTGAAGGAGGGTATTTCGTTGCCCTCTGAATGTGGTGAATCGTCTACCTGGTCATAACGTGAATGGTAGTGAAAATGTGCCTAATGAAGTAAGGTCGTTTGCAAATGTGTTAACCCGGAGCGTGTCACTAAGAAAGTTAACTTTCAAACACTGGTGAATGAGAATCGTATTGATAATCATGATACCGTTCTCCCTAAGGCTGCTATGGAGGGTGTGTTCAACCGTTATGATAATACTCTTGTTGGCTTCTTTGTTGGCAAGAATATTGCCTTTCCATTGGTCCAAAACTACGTCACTAACACGTGGGGTAAGTTTGGGTTAAAGAAACTTATAAAAAATGATGATGGTGTTTTCCTCTTTAAGTTTGATTATAAAGAGGGTGTTGAGAATGTCCTTCAACGGGGCCTTGGTTATTAAGAATTAGCCTCATCCTCACTAAATGGACTCCTGACGTGTTATTGGCCAAAAGTGAGGTTACCAATGTACCCGTGTGGATTAAATTGCATAATGTGCCATTACTTGCATATTCGGAAGACGGTTTGAGCCTAATTGCTACACAGGTGGGTAAGCCGATTATGTTAGATGCTTTTACTAGTTCCATGTGCGTTGATTTATGGGGTCGCATTAGTCTTGCATGTGCTCTTGTGGAATTATCTTCAGAATCTAATCTAAAACACGTGGTTACTGTGGCGATCCCTAAAAAGGACGATAGTGGTTTTACTCGCAAGTATCAAGGTTGAATATGAATGGAAACCTCTTCATTGTGTAGAGTGTAAAGTTTTTGGGCATGAAAATGCCTATTGTCCAAAGAGTATTAAGGAGCAAAATGATGTAGCTCCCACCTCGCCTTTGGAAGAGCCGGATGAAGGGTTTAAGGTGGTTGAGAATGGAAAGCCAAACCCAAAGGTAGGAAGATGTCTAGTGGTATTAATATGGGTAAGGGGCCTAGATTTGCTCCTAGGAAGTAGGTATATGTTGCAAAGACAAAGATCAAGGAAGCTTCTACTTCTAATGTGGTTAATTCTATGGAGTATTACCTACGTCTAACTCTTTGGGACCCTTGATGTGCAAGATCACATTGACAATCCCAAGTCTTGTGATCGATTCTACTACTAACGAGGCAAAGTTAGAGAACTCTAGTGGTTGTAATAAGGAAGCAGTTATGGATGGATCTCCTCACAAGTTAACCTTGTGAGTGATTTGTTTAACAATGGTAAAGATGAGGCTTCTAACCCTCTTGAGACTATGACTTTTCTACTACTAAGGCAAGTAATCCGTTTTCTAAAGTCGGAATGTGGTTTGTTCGATAGTGATGAGGATGAGGTTATGGAGCAGGATAACCCTATGGCTACATATATGGCTACTGGGAGGTGGTGGGTTTGAGCAAGAAGATTTCATATCGATGATTCTTTTCAAGTCTACAATTTACCGGGACACTTGGAGGATTTTTGTGACATGTATGACATTAATTTCTTAGGTCGTGGTAGGAAGTAATTATGATATTTGGTAGTCCATAAGATTGGCATGTCTTTCTTATGTAGTATGTTTGGATAGAGCACTATAGGTGTGTGTCATTTGCCTATGCTTGGTAGAGATGAGAGAGATCCACTCTCATCCATTGTATAAACGTTTTTGGTTAATATATTTTACAAGAGTCGGGATTACCCCTTTTAATATATATATATATATATATATATATATATATATATATATATATATATATATATTTTGGGTAAAGGGTTTTACCGGAAATATATAACCAAAAAATAATGTTAAGTACAAATGAAATGTGGCTGAAGTACCACATTAACCTCAAGCGAATAGCTTGATAGACTAGTGTTTATGACATGCCATAAACACAAAGAACCTAGCTATATTACATCAACTAACTAGGCATAAACAAGTAAAAAACTTGTAACAAGCGAGCATCCCGCATCCAGCCAATCCACGAAGGGAACAAGAACCTTGATCTGCCTCAAAAACCCTTTCCAAGAAAAATCAAAGGGAAAACCTTGGGAAGCGAAAAAGTACAACCCTTACGGCACTCCTTGTGCGAAAAACAAATACTTGGAATCTTCCATTTATCAAGAATCGAGACCATGAGGTTAGCTTCTTGAACACGAAGGTAACCAGCTTCAACGAATAGTAGAGACAATGATGCTAACCACTTCGAGCAGCGTAGACTTTTGCAGCTTGAAAATCCTAGCATTGCGCTCCATCCAGACGAAATATGTAGTAGCTGGCGATGCAGAAATGATGCTACTAACCAACATTAGATATAGGAATAAGGACTGTAACAATACTCTCAAAAAGGTGGGACCGCTTCCATGCCGGATAAAACCCGGACACGACCAAACTCATAGAAAGCCGGCACTCAAAAATAAGTGAGAATGAGAATCACGACCAATTCACAAAGCGGGCATCTAAGCAAGTCCAAGTCAACGTTAGGACCAACATCCCATTGTCGCATCCTATCCGAGTCTTCACTTACGCTTAATAGCGAGCCATAAATGTATTGCATGCCTCGGGATACAATGAGAGAACCAAGGAACATTACACCATTCAACCAAATCAGCTATAGAATCCCATACGGCGAAAAACTACTAAAGTTACCATCCGACTTAGCCATAATAATCCATCTTGTATCGTTAAGATTAGGGACGGGAGTGCGATAACGGAAATCTAGATAACGGTCCACGAGCCATCGCCAAACACCATTAGCAATCGAGATCACAAACGAGTGGGATAAATTAAACTTAGGGCAATATCTCTAGATAAGCAAATCACGAATCTGGCTTAACTCACACCACATATCAAACCAAACCGATGTGTCCTTCCCATTGTTGATCTTATGCCGGATAAATGAAGCGAATCTTGGTTCTAATCGCAAGAAGCTTGCGCCATCCCCAACTAACATCCCCCAAACATGGGATATCCCAAAAGCTTCTCCCACGAAGTTTATAAGAATGGATCCATTGAACCCATAATGACTCTTTATGTGTCAAAATACTCCAAATGTGTGTAGTCATGAGTGCAATGTTAAAAGTCCTCCAAGCGTCGAATACCAAGACCACCTTCTTTCTTTGCTTTACAAATGATTCCCAAGCAACCTTAGCCGTTCCCTTTTCATTTCTCCTTGACACCAAAGAAACCCTCATAAGCTGCTCTAAATCATGGATATCACAGTAGGAAGAATAAAGACGGAAGCCCAATATAGATGCATCGAGGATAAAAGCAGACCTCAAGCGAAAGCCTTGAAGAGATCTCTGAACTTATTAGCCAATCATTCACGACCTTCCGGCTTTTCAACAAGCACCTTACAATCCCTATAAAGAAGTCTCGATGATATAAGGGGACCCCAAGATACCGATGGCCTCTAGAACAAGAAGAGGTCATCTCGCAAAACAAAGGTTAATAATTCTCTTATTCACAAATGATGGCTGAAAATCCTTGCATTAGAAACCTTTTTACGCAATATAAGAGTTAGCACTTCCATAACTAGCGTAAACAAATAGGGAGATAACGGGTCACCTTGTCTAAGACCCTTTTACCTTTAAACCGACCATGAAGATCCCCATTAACACATATAGAATAAGATGTAGAAATACACACCATGATCGGTCAACCATTTTGGCGTGAAACCAAAACCAATCGAATAGCCTTTGAAAGACCCAATCAACCGTATCATATGCCTTATGAATATCAACCTTAAACGCACATCTAGGTGGACCTCTTCCTTTATGATAATTCCACATAAGCTCTTGGGTAAGTAATATATTATCGGATATCGACGACCGAGAACAAAGCGATTAGTAATACTCTCCAAAGAAGAATGGTGGGATCACCGGTCCCATGCATCCTAGGATGCCAGCGGACCCTCCCAAGGACGGCCCCAGCTGTGAGCACTGTCCCGAGGATACATCAGAGGTTGGGCTTAACCCGGCCATTTTCTCCAATAGGCCCTCGTTGACCAGTGTCCACGAGCATTTCTGATGGGGGGATGGTACCAATTGGCTTTTAGCAATGGAGAGATTGAACCATCTATGACACAAGGTTGGAAGCTCTACCCATGACCCATAGTGATTGGTAATACTAATAGCTGACCAAGGCCCTCTTTAATACGATTAGCAAGGATTTTGCTAATGCACTTATACATGACATTATAGCAAGAAATAGGCCTATAGGCATTAATCTTAGATGGGGTAGACACTTTAGGAATCAACGATATAATGGTATGATTAATCTCCTTAAGAAGCTTACCATTCATGAAAAAATCACGAGACATTAGCCTCGGCACCCACAATATCCTATGCTTTCTTAAAGCGGCAGTGTAACTCATCGGGACCAGAGCTTTATCATCCCCATAGAAAATATAGCCTCCTTTATCTCCGCATCCGTATTAACACCGAACCATGAATCATTAATTGGTGTGAAAGAACATTAGAAAATATACCATAATCATCAAATGGACTACAATTTCCTTCGATACAAAAGCTGTTCATAGTGAGCAAAAAAGCACTGCAACACGATTACCCTCGTACACGACATTGTTTGCATCTCTAACCAATTCAATTCGATTACGGGCACATTTGCATTAAACAATATTATGAAAATAAGCCGTATTAGAATCACCTGCATGAAGCCTTGAACTTTAGATTTACGCTTTAGAACCGTTCTTCATCTAACGTAGCCTCCTTATATGCAAGAAGATAGTGAGCATGTTCATCCCGAATGTTTGGATTAGACGGATCTGTATCAATGGCCTTTTGGACCTCATCTAACTCCTTACGAATCCTAACCACCCGCTCATGAAGATTACCTTGGTGTGCGGGAAGCTTACGAAGCGGACATTTCAGCCCCTTTAAGCGTTGAACCACGATACATAGCACATCCATGGGCATTAAGACTCCATCCCGCATTAAGGTATCAAGCTCAAGCTTTATGAACGAGGAAGTTAGAGAACTTGAATGGTTTAGCTTAAGCTTAGTTACAGGGTATCTGAGAAGAATACGGAGAATGATACGAAATAAG
Organism: Chrysanthemum makinoi; assembly: GCA_910596185.1. Lineage (NCBI taxonomy): Eukaryota > Viridiplantae > Streptophyta > Magnoliopsida > Asterales > Asteraceae > Chrysanthemum > Chrysanthemum makinoi. The sequence goes on along the minus strand of OU343223.1, from coordinate 161,144,356 downwards.
ATAAGCTTGGAATATAGCAAAAAGAACTGAAACAAGTCGAGAAAACTTGGATTACCCATCACCCTGTCAATTTTCTTCAATGTACCAAATGAGCCTTTTGGTTTCTGATTCCAAGTAAAGTGAAGCCCGGTGCTATTAATATCCTCAACCTTCATCCTCTGCACACAATCTTTAAATTCCGCATATCAATGTCGAGGTATAACTACCACATGAATGATCTTCCAATTTAAGAGCGTTAAAATCACCCAGACAAGACCCAAGGCCTACTACATAAAACCAGCATATGGCACAAGGTTGGTCAAAAGGCAAGATTAACATAATAATTATCTGCATACACAAAGGAACAAAAGAATGTGTTGTTGTCCTTTGAATATTAACATTACATGCATAACCCGGGTTAGTTTGAGACATAATCATAACATCAACCATATCGTCATTCCAACCAAGAATAATACGGGACCCCTTATCACACGGACTACCATTTGGCGTCCACTTCCATGACGACAAACATTACGACATGTATCATACACCCGCAGGCATATCAACATGAGATTCCAAAATAGCACACACACTAAGATTATTATCATTAACCACATGTTTAACCTCTTTTTGTTTAGGGGAATGGTTCAAACTTATATCCAAGAGGCGATACTAAACATCGGAACATTGAGCGAGTGCTTGCCCCGATTTATCAAACAAATTACCTGATACATCAAAAACATTTTCAACCTCCTCATCATCCGCCAAACCATTATTCTCATCAACATCATCATAAGTAGCCAAAGAACCAAATGGGTTAGATGTAGATATATTAGAACCGAGAATTGGGTTACTTAATGATGATATATATGAGTAGGTTGGCCACCCTTATTAGACACATCGATTGGGGTCATTAGGTGTAGAATTATTAGGTGAAATGAGTACACCTACACGGTTGGGGAATGACAGCACTAGTACTAGCAATTCCTTGAGGAGGTGCTAGTAGAGGAGTGTTAGCGACTTTGGGTCTATCTTTATTTTACCAATCGGCACCATTAAAAACAATACCACTTATATATATATATATATATATATATACACACACACACATATATATATATATATATATATATATATATATATATAAACCCTAAAAGTCCCTCTTCAGTGGCGACAAACAAAACCCCAAAACTTCAATTTTTTTTTATCAATTCCACTCAAATCCTTGTTTTCTTTCATAAATCTGTTAGGGTTATTGATTATTATTCGTACTAATCACTTTCTTGATCGATTCGGTCAATCAAGTTCTTGTTGTGTTTGTGAAATCGTTTTTTAGGGTTTGTTATAACCTTGTAATGTTTAAATCGTTCATCCAATCATAACCCTTATTGAAGTCGGTTTTTTTGGTACCTTATTTATCCTAATCGGTATTAGGGTATACAAATTCGATTTTATTACTTTTGGTTTGATCGATTCTTTATCCAATTCTTTGTTTCTAATATACGATTCTCTTTAGGGTTTCGTTTCTTTGTGTGCATCTAATTGCTGGTACTTAATTCTATACTATACTCGTTTAGGGTTTAGTTATATTGGATTGTTGTGGTGTATTTGGTCTTTATTGATAAACAAATTCCGTTTGGGGTTTGGTACATTCTGATTTGCAAGTAACTTGTTCTAGGGTTTCGTTACTATACAAATTGCTTGTTTCTTCTTAAGTTTATTATGCGTGGGTTTGAGAGTGATGGAATCGGGGTTTTGAATGGTAAGAAGCCTACTAAGGACTCGGGTTGGCTACTAAGATTAACAATATCGATGGTAAGGTACTTGTTAACGAGGGTAAGCCATTGAAATCAATAAAAGGTGCGGGTTTGGGTGGAAAAGCGGAGTTTTGTTCTTCCTAGTGATCATGGTCCGTTGTTTCGATCCGAACAATGCTATACATCGAGTGGTTTTTAGTCCTAAATCGATGTTCCTAAGCTAAATGATGTTGTTGAACCCGGTTCTTTGGGGTCTGCAATTGTGGATACGTCCTAAGGTTGATGGTGAAAGACTAGCCGAGGGTGTAATATTGATGGTGCTAAAGTTGTGATCCCCTTAGCCGTTGTTTACGTTATGAGTTCTAAATTTGATAATACGTTATGCGGATTTTTCCTTGGGCAACGTTTAGCTTTTCCTATTGTTAAAGATTATGTCATGCATACATTGGGTAAGTTTGGCTTCGAATGTGTAATGTTGCGTAATCATTTCTTCCTTTTCAAATTCAAGACTCAAGGGGTATGAATAGGTGGCGAGGTATGGTCCTTGGTTTATCAAATCGAATCCCATTTTCTTGAAGAGTTGGGTTCCTAATAGGAGTTGGAGAGGAAAACATTACAAAGGTACCGATATGGGTTCTTATTTATAATGTAA
>OU343223.1:161058446-161141868 GCA_910596185.1 Chrysanthemum makinoi | reverse complement strand
GAGCATGCTCATCCCAATGGTGAATTAGATGGATCCTTATCAATAGCCTTTGGACCTCATCTAACTCCTTCTGAATCCTATCAACCAGCTCATGAAGATTACCTTGATTGTGCAAAAGCTTGTAAACGGGATTTCAGCCCCTTTAAGCGTTTTCTTGTGGTACATAGCACAACCATAACATTATGATTTACACGCATTAACCGTATCAAAACCCTTCCTATGAACCAAAAATTAGCGAACTTGAAAGGTTTAGGCTTAAGCATAGTTTCCTGAGGAATACGAAGAACACACGGAGAATGATCCGAAATACGATAAGGTTGGAAGATAGCACAAGAACTTGGAAATAAATCAGAAAACTGCAAATTACCCATCACCCTATCAATTTTCTTCAATGTACCATATGAGACTTTAGGTTTTTGATTCCATGTAAAGTCAAGACCGGTGCTATTAACATCCTCAACTTCCATCCTTTGGACACAATCTTTAAATTCGCGCATAGAAATATCAGGAGTGTAACTACCACATGAATGATCTACCAAATTAAGCGCCGCATTAAAATCCCCCAACAAGACCCAAGGCCTACTACGCATAAAACCAGCATGGCACACAAGGTTGGTCCAAAGTGCTCGACGATTCCCATAATAGTGAGGTTAATTCAGCAACTGATTTGAAGACTAGCTTGGTTATTGGTGTTCCTTTGATGAATGGGATGGGCTATACTAAAGAAACTATAAGAGTGGAGTATGAATGGAAGCCACCACGTTGTGATACATGTAAAATTTTTGGCCATACTTGTGACCAATGTCCTAAGAAGGTTATTGCTACATCTACTTCTCACGGTGGAAAGGATGCTTGACGGATTTCAAACTGTTGGTAATAAACGTTACTAGTGGTAAGGGTGGTGTGTCAAAAGCTGTGTCAGAAGGTTGGGTCAGAAGTTTGTTTATCAACCTAAAGGTACTATTAATCCTAAAAATGTAGCTTCTACTTCTAGTAATTTGCAGGTGCCTAATAAGTCTAATATTTCAGATGCTACTATAATAAATCGCCTCTATACGTCCACCTCTATGAATACTAGTGTTAAAATTCAATCTGAAGTCCACAACACGAAATGAATAAAAGTAGTGCCAAACAACATAATTTGCAACGGAACCTGTGTTACGCTTTCTAATTCGTTTGCAGCTCTTAATGAGGATGTTGAAACTGATCCTAACGTTACTCGTAGGAGGATGAGCCTGTTTGATGACGAATTGCTGCATGTTTCTAATGAAACATCGGATTTTATGGCTTCTACTTCGAAGGGTGGTACTAGTTCAACAAGGGCAAGCACTCGTGCTTCGAATGTTCTTAATGTTTAGTGTTGCTTCCTGAAATTACCAATCACCCTATCAATTTTCTTCAATGTACCATAAGAGCCTTTAGGTTTTTGATTCCATGTAAAGTGAAGACCGGTGCTACTAAGATCCTCAACTTCCATCCTTTGGACACAATCTTTAAATTCACGCATAGAAATATCAGGAGTGTAACTACCACATGAATGATCTTCCAAATTAAGCGCCGCATTAAAATCCCCCAACAAGACCCAAGGCCTACTACGCATAAAACCAGCATGGCACACAAGGTTGGTCCAAAGTGCTCGACGATTCCTATAATAGTTATCTGCATACACAAAGGAACAAAAAATGGTTTTGCTGTCCGCACGAATATTAACCTGTACATGCATAACTTGGTTAGTTTGAGACATAATCATAACATCAACAATTTCATCATTCCAACCAAGGATAATACGGGACCCCTTATCACAAAGACTAGCATTGGACGTCCACTTCCAACGACGGCACACCTTACGTCAAGTATCATACACCACGAAGCATCATGAGATTCCAACACCGCCATACACTAAATTATTTTCATTAACTACCTGTCTAACCTCTTTTTGTTTAGGGGAGTGGTTCAAACCCCTTATATTCCAAGAGGCGATACTAAACATCAGGAACATTTAGAACGGAAGTGTTTGCCCCCGGTTTATCAAACAAATTACCTGACACATCAAATACATTCTCAACCTCATCATCATCAGCCAAATCTGTAGTCTTATCAACATCAACATCAGTAGCCAAAGAACCAAATGGGTTAGATGTAGGCACATTAGCAGTCAAAATTGGGTTACTTACCTTAGGTGTGGGATAGCTATGATTATGAGTTACATTCCGAGAAGATTGGCTATCCTTGTTAGGTTTAGTCGAATTTTCCACACCTACCGGATTCGGGGGAGGACCCGAGCTAGTACTAGGTTCCCCCTGAGAGGTTGTGCTAGTGGATGGATTAGTGACAGCTTTAGGCCTATATTGCATATTCCTACCAACAGGCACCCCATTAAACAGATTCCCAGTTTTCTTTTCCTTACTTTTAGTTTTACCCTTTTTACCCACTTGTTGAAACCCGTCATTATTAACCTGCACAACAGGTGGAACCACCTTTTTAGGAAAAGTATCAGCAGAATGGCCAAAAATGAAACAAGTATCACATCGCGGAGGTTTCCATTCATATTTCCACCCTAATGGTTTCAGACGAAAAGCCAAGACTATCCATATAAGGGACTCCTACAGTGATAGATTCCTTAAGGGGAACACACGAATCAATCTCAATTAAACAGCGAGCAAAACCACTCCTACCCCAAGAATCAATACACATAGAGCTAGTGTAGGAATCAAGCATAATAGGCTTACCAATGTGCGTAGCAATAATACTAATACCATCCTCATTAAACACATGTAATGGAACATCATGCAATTTAACCCAAACCGGGATTCGGGTTAACTCATCTTTCGTCAAGTTAGTACTCATAGTCCATTTTTGAAGTATAATGGGGCTATTTTAATCATCCATGGCCTCCTTCTAAAACGCATCCAAACCAACCTGAGAATCAAACTTAAAGAAAAAGAAACCGTTTGCATTCATCATAATACGTTTTAACCCATACTTGGCCCAATTGTTACGAACAAAGTATTCAACTACCGGAAAAGCAATACGCTTTCAATAAAATACCGTAAGAGTGTGTTCAAATAGTACTAATAGTTTCAACAACTGCGTGGTATGGACACATCAACACCTGTAAAAACATTATCAACCTTTAGTGCACGAAAGTTAGATTTACCTTTAACATTTGTCGAATTCGCACCACTAGTAGCACCAACATAGGACTTAGTTGGTGCATTAAACTCCGCAGGTTGGACGATAGGCATAGCACCCTTAAATTTATCCAAAGTTGGCAAAGGAACACTCGTTTGTACCCCATGCATACGTCCACCTTGACTACCAACACAAACGTTATCTCCAGAAGGTAAGTTAGCATCCTTTCCAATGTCCGTAACACCATGCTTGCTAGACGACCCCGACACAGGAATATTAGTTCGTTTAGACCCAAAATTATACTCAAGCGTTGGGTATTCTTGTAAGTTTAAGGTGGTCATGCCACCAGCAGTACCCACGTCCCAAAACGAAGTGTCATCCAGAATTCTACCATCAATACTTGTTATACCAGCTTCAGATGTAGTTGAATCGATAGTATCTTTAGGTTTAACATGTGTAGGTAGTCGATCACCATCAGAAACAGCCCAAGAATCAGAACCTGGTTCGTTATTACCACTCAAAACTGGACTAGGGTTGCGCAAAACCCTAGTCGCTAATCTGGATTGGCTTGGAGCTCCCAAGTTACCAGCTTCCATATCCTTAAACCGCTGCATACGAGCCTTTAACGCTTCCAAATCCACAGTACCATCACCAGTATTCGCCATATTAATCAGCAAAAAGAAAATGATGAAGAGAAAACCCTAAACGAAGAACACAAACCCTAATACGATAAACAGAAAAAAAACCACCAAAAAACCCGAAGAAACTACGCCAATCTTCAATTTGATAGTCCTAACAACGTTAAGACATGCTTTAACGACCAGAATATACCATCTAACCAACACCCCTCATGATATCAAAAGATTAAATACTAAGCGATACTTTGAAACCCTAAAAAACGAATGAACAATCACTCAAACTCCAATCGACCAACCTGATTAGTAACCAAACACGAGTGATAGGCTAACTAAAACAGATTAAAGACGACAAAAATTGAGGTTAAGGCAGTAGGAACGATCGTAGATAATTTAGGGATAAAGAATCGGTTTCTAAAGAGAGATAATCCTTACTAATAATGTTGTTGGTAGTGTGGGCGTTGGTAATGATGCTACGGATGGTGGTTTTAATGGTTTGAATTCAGCATCTATTACTTCCTCCACTATTAAGGATGGTACACAATCTGTTTATATCAATCCTTGTGTGAAATCAGATTGTGTTGTGAATGAGGCTGATAATGTTTATGTTGCTTTAGTTGTTGAGGAACCTGTTGCGTCGGGTTCTTTTGGCATGGGTAATGGTTTAGGTATGGCTGATTTAGAACCGAATGCAAAGCCGTTGGCTGTCGTTTCTGTTTTGCAACCTGAAGTTATTGAACCTGATTCTTTTGCTCATTGTTATACTTGTGATGATTTGAATCAGGTTAGTGAGGTGTCTATTACAAGAGTGGATAATGTGCTAGGTGCTAAGGTTGTAATTCCTCGAGCCGTAGTTGATGATATGTGTAATAAATATGCTAATTCACTCTACGGTTATTTTCCTGGTAAACGGTTAGCATTTCCTATCGTTGAAGATTATGTTAAGCATGTATGGGTTAAGTATGGCTTCGAACAAGTGATAATTCGTGATGGTTTCTTTTTCTTCAAGTTTTCGTCACGAGAGGGTATGATGAAGGTTCTAGAGGGGGGTCCTTGGTTCATTCGTTCGATACCATTATTCTTGCATATTTAGGTGGCGAATACTAAGTTGGAGAAGGAGGTGCTTACTAAGGTACCGGTATGGGTGCGTATCCGTAATGTACCTGCAATTGCTTATTCGACAGTTGGTATTGGTTTGATTGCTACACAATTGGGTCATCTCATTAGATTGGATGCAGGTACTAGTGCTATGTGTTCTAATCCATGGGGTCGTTACTCTCACGCACGGGTTCTAATTGAATTATTTGCTGAATGTGATGTGTTGGAATCAATTGAAGTTGCTATACCATTACCTGAGGGTAATGGCCATTATTTGGAAGTTCTTGATTTTGAATATGAATGGTGGCCTCCACGATATTCTAATTTTCATATCTTCAATCATGAGGATGTAGCTTGTCCTCGGAAGATGAAAAAGGCTCCTATTGTTGATATTCACAAAAAGATGGAAGTGACGAAAGGTGGAAACAAGGCGGCTAAATCTAAGCGTGTGTTGGTTTATAAACCTAAAGGTACGCTTCAATATCGGCCTGTTTCTAAACCTGGTGCTACTAATGTGAGTTCGGGTACACCTAATGCGCCTTTGGAGGGTAGTGGTGAGGCGGTTAACTCTGCCATGCATGATCAGCCCGTGACTCCTCCTCCTTTGATCACTAAGGTTAGTTCTTCTCATTTGACTAATGAGCATGGATAGTTTTTGGATAATATTCATATTGGGGAGCTGAGGAGTTTTATTGATACGAGTATGAAAGATAATAAGGTACTTGATACAATTACTTCCAATGATGTTGTTGAAACTAGTAACACTGGTTTAAATGGCTCTTCCGATGTACCTTTGCATGATAGTGGTAATGTGGATGGTAGTATTGGGGAATCGTGTATGAAGGGTTCCGTGGTGCATATTTCTATGCCTATTGAGTAACTCGGCCTCGTGTTCATATACTATTCCAAAGGTTATGGATTCTTGTTCTTTGAAGGGTAAGGATCCTTATGAGGATGTGGTAACTGAAAGTGATAATGAAGTCTTTGAGAACTACTTTGAGAACTATGATGATATCGAGTTTTTTTGGTCTAATTCCAAGATTCAAAGTGGTCGTTGAAAGATTTCAAAGTGCAAGGACGCAAGAAGACTTAGTTTGTTATTTTCTTGTAATAAACATTGTCTTTTGATTTCTTGTTGTTAGATAGCTATGTTTTAGCTTGTTTCTAATTGTAAGTTGCACAAATGTGTGCATTTATGTCGCCCTGATCGGGCAAGTGGTGGGGGATTCACCCTCATCTTTTGTACTTCAACGTTTTTTGGTGTAATGAATTTTACCAGGCGGAAGGCCTTTTACCCAAAAAAAAACATTTGCTACCAAAGACTCTAAAGTGATTTAGCGTAGGCTTTTTGCCTCGAAGTAACTCATATGGAGTTTTTCCTAAAAATGGTCTAATTAAGACTCGGTTAAGTATGTACGTTGATGTATCAACGACATTGCACCAAAACTTTTGAGGTATGGATTGCTCATTTAGCATGGTGCGACTCATTTCTTGTAGGGTTCTATTCTTTCTTTCAACTACCCCATTCGATTGTGGAGTGCGAAGAGCCGAGAAGTTGTGAGTAATACCATTAGCGTCACAAAAGGCTCCAAATTGCACTTCATTATCGAATTCCCTACCATGATCCGTTCTAATAGACACTATAGGACTTCCTAATTGTCTTTGGATTTTCTTACTTAATATTTCAAAGTAATCGAATGTTTCAGTTTTGTTCTTTAAAAATTTAGTCCATGTGTACCTAGAGTAATCATCCACTATAACCAAAGTGTAGTAGTTGCCTCCATAACTTTGGATAGCGGAAGGACCAAATAAATCATGTGTAGTAATTCTAGACACTTAGTTGTAGAGACCATGTTTTTAGCTTTGTGACTAGCATGGACTTGTTTTCCTATATTACAAGCATCACAAAAGTGATGTTCATATTTTAATTTTGGTAGATCTCTTACTAGATCTTTGGATGATAGCGATTGAAGAAGTCGCATATTGGCATGACCCAATCTTCGATGCCATAAGGTCGAAGTATCATCCATAGAAGTAAGACAAAGTTTGTCTTGAGGTTCATTAACGATTTTAATGACATAGACTCCATATTTCCTAATTCCTCTACCTATAGTGATACTGTTTTTCAATACCTTAATACCGGTTTCGTTAAAAAGTACGTTGCACTTTTTATCACATATTTGTCCTATACTTAAGAGATTAAAGTTTAGGTTTTCTACGTGACACACATCGTTAATGGTTAGAGATTTGTTAGAAATCGTACCTTTACCGATGATTTTGCTTTTGCTATTTCCAAATACCACATTTCCTCCATTGAAGGATTCATAAGTGGAAAATAAATCTTTATTGTCGGTCATGTGCCTCGTGCAGCCGTTATCCTTGATCCACTCATCTGGATATAGGTCGACCTTTAAGCACACCTCGTCATTTGCCATGAGACAAATTTCTTCGTCTTCCTCCTCGCTCATTCCCCACGAACCGCTCACGAATGCTTTTTGTTCATCACGTTTGGGACACTTACTAATAAAGTGGTTTGCGTCCCCACATTTAAAACAAGCGGGATCATCCCTTGTCTTCTCGTCCTCTTTGCTTTTTCGGAATCCTTTCTTGTCGTCATATGGTTGTTTGACATATCTTCCCTTTCTTCTAAATAACTTTTTTAAGTCCCTTACCGCCATGGCATACTCCTCGTCATCACTATCCGAAGAGGAGTTCTCTTCATCGCTTGAGACCTTCTTGGCTTTAAGGGCAAGAGATTTGTGCTTCTCTTTCAATTTTGAAGCTTCGGAATCTTTAGCAAGCTCATAGACTTTTAAATTGCCTATGAGTTCATCAGGGTGAGATTGACAAGTCTTTTGATTCTTGACTGCGTACCTTAGATCTCCACTTGAATGGAAGTGCCCTTAGATATCTCCTAACATGATTACGGCTAGAGAAAGATTCATCAAGTACTTGTAAAGATGTAATTATAGTATTAAAGTTTGCAAAAGAATGATCTATAGTATCCTCAACCGATATTAAAAATTGTTCATATTTTTTTTTGGTAAAAGGGATTTTTCACCCTGGTAAAATACATTACGCCAAAAAATATTGAAGTACAAAGGATGAAGGTGACTTCCTTCATCTCAGTCCCTTAGGACACTTACAAACTACCACTATATAAGAGATTCTTTCTTACAATACGATCGATTGGTGGTGTTTGCTTTCTGCTAACCCTAATTTTAGGGTTTCTTATTTATTAGTGGTTGCTGATTCTTTGATTGCTAATACTTAGTCGATTTGGGGCTTGGTTACTTTGCGACGGTGGTGTGCTGGAGGAAGCTTATATATCGAATGGAGCCTTAATCTTAGGGTTTCGTTGTTATTTTCCTCTCACGGTTTTGTGATACTATTATCGGTTTGTATCTGCGTATTCTTGTGTTATGGCTGTCAATCGACTACAAGTTCTTCACCAGATTCAAGCTTTGTGTAAGTGGGTTTTAGGAGAGATGTAAGTCAGTTCTAGGGCAGGTTGTTAATGGAAGTTAGGTGTGAATCACCTATTGTTCGATTCTTGATTAGTATTACGTCTGCAGGCCGATGGTATTGTGATCTATTTGGTATGATTGGTCTGGTATACGATGGGATTGGAAGTTAGGGTTCGCTAAGACCTATGATCGTTATATCTGTGTTATTTGGTGCATGGGATTGAATGTTTAACGTGATTCGTTTACTGATGATCTTGTCGCTATGGATGTTAAGTTTCTAGGGTTCTTATTCAAAAACTCTAGGTTTCGTTGTTGGTTGCATGATCATGAAGGTTTTGTTTGTGGGTTTCTTTGCTACTACAAACAAATGTTATGTTGAAGAATGCTTGGATGGTCTTTCGTGGATTCTTCATGGAAGTTAAAGTGGACTACAATAGTGATATAGAAACAAGTACTTTTCTTGAGTAGTATTGTATAATTTTTTATGTACTTTGTCATTATTGGTAGGGTCATTTTATTGTAAGTTATAAGAATGGTGTGTCATTCTTATATTCGAGTCTGTAAGTGTCCTAAGGGATTGAGATGAGGGAAATCACCCTCATCCTTTGTACCTCAACGTTTTTTGGAGTAATACATTTTACCGGGGTGAATTAACCCTTTTACCCAAAAAAAACGACAGGCCATTCTTATAACTTACATGCACAACACGTGCAACTAACAACCACACACAAGCTAATCAAAGCTACCTACCAACGAGAAACACAAAAGAAAAGTAAATGACTATATCTTCTTGCGTCCTTGTACTTAAACGGCTCAAGAAGAACCATAACATAGTGATTGACTCACTCTTCAATAATCTTCATTATTACCCATCGAGAGCACCACCAACATCTACATAACCAAAAATGGTAAAAATCTAATAATGAGTCTCATGAAGGACCCACGTACATAAGAACCCATGATCAACAAGTTATAAAGAATCATATTACGCATGACATAGACACCATGTGATCAAATAATGCCACACTAAAGCTATGAGAAGATTTCATGCAGCAACAACAACCACTCGAAAGAGTGGGTCAGAATGAAATCCAAAGCCACTCAAAAATTCCCATAGACGAACCATAGGGTTATTCCTAACCCTAACAAATAAATCAATTTTATTGTTTTAACTTGTTGATTACCTTGATGAGTTACAACTAAAGAATTCCAAATTTCTTTAGAGGTTTTAAGCATGGAAATTTCTTTAGAGGTTATATAAAACCATTTTAGCTTCACTATTTTTGGAAAGCTTTTTCTTAATATCATCGGTAAGTTTATCATGAGGTATGTTAACTAAATTTCCATTTTCATCTTTGCGATGGCTTCAAATCGCCTTCAACAATGATGTACCAAAGATCAATATCTTTATACTTCATATACATTTGAATCTAATTTTCAATATATAAAACCATTAGTTTCAAGAATTGGAGGTCGTTGCAAGGATTGCCCTTCCTTATAATTTTCAAAACCCATATTGATCGAAAAGTTTTTAAATCACGGTTTACTTTAAACTTTATAAACTTAGTTCTTGATGCCAATTGTGGAAAACTAGAAGGGGGTTGAATAGTTTTGCCAATTTTAAGTTAGTTTCAAAAACTTTTAGCCGATGTTATGTGAAATTGTAAGAATGAGGAGATAGTATAGATCTATGAGTAATGCAAGTAAAGTAAGTAAATTATAGGAAAGAAATGACACAACCAATTTATAGTGGTTCTTACAAGGACACCTTCGCCCTACTCCACTCCCCGAGTCACTTACCGAGTTCAAGCACTATAATGATAAACTCCTTCAACTTGGCGGAGAAGCCTTCACAGCGTTACTTACACCTTTCGGTACAAAGCTAAATACCGAGTCCGTAATACGGAGGACCAAACCAACACTACTATAACACAACAAATATGTGAAATATGAAATACAAGATCTTTGCTACAGAAATCTTGTGGAGGAACAAATCAATCAAGGACCCCTTGCTTGGATGACTTGTAGAATGCTCGTGATCTCGCGTTAGAGAAGGACCTATATGAGAATCACAATAGAAGACAGAATAACAACTCTCTAGATCAAGTGACCTTTTGTTAGAAGAGTGTAAGAATATATGAGAGGGTTAGTAAGAAGACGGGTGAGTAAAAATGAAGAAATGACTCGCTATTTATAGGCAAATTCTTGCCATTGTTGCACGGATCCCACGGATACCTTGCTTGAGTGATCCGTCTAGTGTAACTCCAGGGATCCGTGAGGCGCTCCTCTTGCCCATGGGTTTTTGGGTTATGGGTCATGGGTCATGGGTTATGGTTTGGACCATAGGTATCTAAGTAGATACAATGTATCTAATAGATGCAATGCATCTAGTCAATGGGTATGGGTTAACTCCATGGGTTATGGATATGCTCCATAGGTATGGGTCATGGGTTGTGATTTTTACCCATCCTAATAAACTATTACAACAAATGAGTTATTACAATAATTTGTATTAAATAACTATATGTTGATGCTTTACAAAAATAACATGTATCCTTATAGTTTTACTTATGATAACATTATATTTGTTATCAACAAAACACAAAGAGATCGCTAAATATTAATAAACGTTTTTACGGTTTATTTGTATTAACGATTGCGCCACAGCAAGGGGTCAGGACCTATAGTCTTTGGCCAAGTGTCTTAATTTTGAGCAATTTCTACATGCCATTTTACATGCATGGTGGTGTAATGGGTTACTGGCGATCCACCACATTGGCTTGTTTCCTTTATAACCCTTCTTCTCTCCATTACCGATAGCATACACCTTACCAGCCTCTTGCCACTTGTTGGGGTTATTATCACCTTTAGCATCATCATTCCTCTTTCTCTTATCATTCCTCCCCGCACTCTGTACCTTCCAGTATAAGGGAATCCATTAAACGTTTAGTTATAGTTATAGCCTCATGAAAATTTGTTGCTTTTGTAGCAATCACATCGTTCCTAGTAGCTAGTGGCAAACCATGTTATATAAACAAATTTTGAGTGCCTCGGTCGCGAACCATCTCGGCAAAAGTAGCGACAACTCGAAAATGATGGTTGTAAACTGTCATCGTTACCTTTCACCTTATGATTCCAAAACCGATCTCCAACTTATTAACCTCATTCCTTGGGCGAGAAGTCTTGATCAACAAGGCTTTGTTGATCCCATGTCATAGCATATGCCATCACCTCCATTGACTTGTGATAGTTATTCCACCAAGTCAACGCTTCATCCCGAGTAAATGTTGCATACTTCACTTTGGCATCCTCATCCGCGATTCTTGGCGGTAACAACGACGGTTTTCTCCATTCACCATTAGGTAAACCCACTCCCTCATTTCCTCCAAATTCTATGGGATCACAAAATCGGAACTCCTTATAGGTACAACCACGGGCTCGGTTAAGCGGAGGGGTTCCAGCAGAGGTGTTAGAGTGATTTGACTCATTAGCTGATTTAGCGGCACGCATGATCACGAAATGTCGATAAGAGCATGATTTGTAGTTGGAGTCTTAGGTGGAGCGTGACCATTTTCACCTTGATCATTGACGTTCTAATTCTCAGGGATGGGATTGTTGATATCCAGGTTGTCGGTATTCTGATTCTCAACATTCTAAGTTGGGCGCCGACCTCGACGGTTGGTGTTGACCACAACAGGCACTGCTTGGGTGGGTTTCATCTTGGAGCAATTGATCTGAATTTCATCAAAAGAGTTCCATAAGTTCCGAACATCAAAAATCATTAATCGAGAAACGAATACTAGAAGGGTCGAATACCGCACGAATACCAATCACGACAACAAGGATACAATCACATCAATATAACGACTCTAAACAAGAAATCAAATGATGCACTTCTATTAATACTTTGATACATAGTTTTAAGTAAAATAGCTGAAAGATAGGAAATTGTCATAGACGATTCTAGTAACGAAGATAACAAACTAAGATAAGTCAGCATCTCTAACTGAGGACTCCTCAGTTTCGAGATGGTACATCACCATAAGCCTAAATGCATCTAGCCACGATCTGCACGGGCGCCTCTCGCTTATCTCCGTAGGCTCTCAATCTCTCTCTACACTGAGGAAATCTCAACATGCTGGGAGTAGCGATCTCTCTTTAGATCGGCAACCTCTCTCTCTAGCTCATCGACCTTGCACCAGAGCGCTTGGTCCGCCTCTCGAGCTGTCATGAAACCTCTCTGAAGATCTCCCATCTACTCATGGAGATTTGACATGCCTTCTCTCAATGACATGTTCCTCCTAACCAATGTCTCCATGTATCCCCTCAACTCCTCAAGACTCGCCAACGATATGCCAGGATATTCGGTCCGCTATTGTCTAAGCCTACCCCCCTGAGTAATAATTCGCGGGGATCAGACTCGTCTCTCCATACTTAGCAGGGCTCATGGCTACAGCTGATGCAAGTGCGAAGTCTAGTAGGGTTGGTGGCTGAGGAGGTAGAGACTAACTCAAGCGGTACGCCATGTTAATCGGGGCTCGAGCAAGTGTAAGGGAGAGCGGCCCGGTGAATGCGAATGCGTGTTAACCACCCCGCATTTTTAGGTAACTTTTCATTTTCGAGAATTTACTATTCACTTTTACTATTCACATTCACTAATCATCTCGTAAAATTTTTAATCCACATTCTCGTAAGATAAATTATTTTAGTAATAACCTGAGAGTTCGACCATCGTTAGATCATTTTCGCAAAAGTTATTAAGTAGACATCGTTTTAAAGTTTCGTTTTAGACGGTCCACCGTTTAAACATCACACGTATAACGAAAATCAACTCGACAATTTTTCATCGAGATAACATTTTAGATCACTCATGATTAATTGGAGAATTTTTAAGATTTATTATTTTTAATATTACCAAATAAGCCCAGCGCAAACAAAACTAAACTTACGTTTTAAACAATTCTACTTACATCCGGACTTAACGATTCACTTGCTTTGTGTTTACATATGTTTTTGAAACTTTTACATTTTTTGAAAAGTCAAACATATTTCCCTCCTCCTTTGACCATAAAGAAATTAACCTTTATGCGTTCTACTTTTTTCTTAAATCACGTAACTTTTAAACTTAAGCAAATAACTGTTAGGTTATCCGCGTCTGACGAAAACCAAAGTTTGACATCTCATATCACTTTTAGACTAATTTTAGTCTACTCTAAATAAATTCCGCGTCGTTTCCACGAAATTTCGTTCTTTTAAGATAAACTGCGAATTCTGCTTTTTTGCCGTATTTCCACCTTGAAGCAACGTTTTTGCACCCAATGAGACTTATCACCCATTTTATATTTTTTAGATGGAGTATAATGATGAGTTTCATCATTCACGCAAGTTTCAGAGTTTTACGATGCACGGTTTTACGTTTTATGACTTCGGTTGGCATTTAACGGAACCAAAACTCACTCCGTAACCAAGATAATACCAAAACTAACCACCTAAGTCATCTTATCTTCACTTGGCCGACCATTGTTCATTTAGATCATTACAAGTGTCCTAACTTAACCATGGTTAATATTTAACCCAATATATGGTTAACCAAACTTACCCTCCTATAAATAGCAAGTGAAATTCATCCTAAAGACCTTCACAGGCTGTTTTGGGTCGTTCATAGCTTAAATCCACCATATCTTCCATCATTTGATCTTTAAACTCCAAGTTTATGCAAAGAAGTTCCAAAGATCAAGCTAGTTCATCAAATCTCTAGCAAGTTTAAGTGATCTTCTTGAGTTTAGATTCACTCAAGTCACTTAGTACTTCATCACCAACTCTTCAAGTTTGCAAGGGTGCCAAGGTGTAGAAAGCTAGCTCAATCCAAAGTCTTAAGTGATCAATCAAAGTCCTATCCTTACGAAGTTACTCCTTTCTTAGTGAAAGCCAAAAGTTGTAAACAACTTATCACCACCATCATCTCATCTTCATTATTGAAAATCTTAACTATTTCATGCTATATATATAGTTACTATGTTGATTCATGATGTACATATACTCAATCACTTGTTTTAATTCACATATTATCATAAAAGTAATAAACTAGTAAACTAGTCATATTCTACACATGTGAGACCATTAAAATCAGTAACATATGGACTTTCTAACTTACATAATATGGTAGAAAATATAAAAAGGTAAACATAGCAATTTGAATCACGAAGCGGACAAAGCAGTCAAAAGTTATAAGCGAAGTTAAGCTGAAACCTAAACGCCAAAGCGCCAATAGCTTGCTTTTGATTTACGCGTTTTAAAATGGTATACTGCTCGAATCATCAAAAGTTAAAGCACGAAAGTTGTCGGAACGACTTTTCCTTTAACATCAAAGAAGCTTCGGACCTTGAAAACGCTTAAGCAGGCCATAATCTTTCAAAAGCAAACCGCTCTATATTTAGTCTCATAACTATACTTTTGTCACAACTAAAGCAAACCAAGAGCCTAATTGCCATTAAGCCAAGACCACGGCCTACGGCTAAGGTCAAAGCTAAGTCTCAAGACCATGGTAGTCAGACCAAGTCATGGCAAGGCCATGGCTAAAACCTCAAGGCTTGTTTACCCAGGCCAGTTAACTAAGGTAATCATATTTATGAAACGACAAGAACTTGTAGAAACATGATAAACTTATTTATATAACAATCTTAACTCAAAACATGATAAACTTAGTTGGGTTCCTTGGTATTGCACTCTTATATTGGTTATTATTACATTTGTTGTAATACTAAATTGCGATTATGGACTTGAATGTTGGTGGTTATGTGTTATTGAAGTCGACAAACACGTGCATGGTTGCGGGAGTCAATGATGGAAGTTAAGTTTTTGGGGACTCTTTCAAACCCCATGTACACGAGCCCGGATCATTGCCTCTTATTCATCTTGGGTCTCGTGATTGTATATCTTTGAAGTTAGGTTTGTTAATCCTATGTTCATACGCTTCACGGTCATCATGCTTGGTGTTTATGTGTGTTAGGGTTTGCATCTAAACATACAGATTGGAGCAAGTTTGCTTCTTTGCTCTATCGATGGTTTTAGAGTCTTTCTCCAACCTTTGTGTGACATTTGTGAACTGAATCTCAAGATTGATGATCCATGAGTGGGCAAGTTGGAGGATTTTTCATGGAAGTTAAGGTGATGTTTTGCTCACGGTTTATTTGGAACTTGGTGTCACTCCTGGTCATGCAATGATGACATGAAGCGGTGCTCACTATGGAAGTGGTTCTTTTGAACTGGTTCTTTTACTATGCTCGGTATCACATTGAGGTTGTTGGTTTAGCATTTCAGCACACTTTTGGGCGAGTTTTATGCTTGTCTTTCTATCCGTTTTGGAGTCTTCCATCAATCGTTGGAGAAATTTGTGAACTGACTCTTTTCTGATTACATGATCATGGAGTTGATGTCGCGTTGGTTTTATCACGATTTGTTTGGTTTTCTTATTGGTGTTCTGTTTTGCATCTCAACACACACCTTTGGGCGAGTTACGAGCTTCTTTGCTCTATCCGTGGTTTTAGAGTCCCCACCAAATGTTGTGTGAAACTTGTGGACCATACTTGATTGAGGACCATGATATTGTATATTTGGGCGTATTTGGAAGTTTGGACTACTACGGTGATTTGAAGATTCAAGTATTTTTACTTGAAGTGCATGTAGTTTTATTCTTTTTATCATTGTAGTCTGATGTTTAGTTATAAGTGTGGTATGTCACACTTATATTGTCGATTATAGGAATGATGTGCATTCCTATGAAAAGTCTGTAAGTGTCCCAAGGTGAGATGAGGATTCACCCTCATCCTTTAACTTCAATGTTTTTTTTGGTAATACTTTACCGGGGTGAATTAACCCTTTTACCCAAAAAAAAAAGTGCTACAATAGTAGGGAGCTTCATGTGAGGGGTTTCATTTGGGTAAAAGCATTATCGGCGAGTTGCTGGATTTACGATTTAAAGTGTCCTAGCTCCTCGAGCGTTTACTACATGACCTCTGAATTATGATGGCCCGAACGGTAATCTGATATATATAAACTACACATTTTCACAACTAGACCATTTCTATAAACGACATACACCAAAACCATGTACTACATCATGATCAACATAGAGACGTATATAGGATGGTTTATGTTTTCCTAAACATTATTCCAAACCTAAGTCATAACATTCTATTTTAGGTTGCTCATAGAAGTTCCCGCAGACATATCCATCATTCTCATTATACATTTGCTATCATTTACTTTGGTGAGGTGAGTTCATAGCTGGCCTTTCTATTACTTAATTGTTTTACAAACCCTTGTGGGAGATACATGCTTTATTTTAAACCGAACATTATTTCAAAGCTGTATACTTATCTAATTGTTATTAGCACTAAGTTACCGCATTTGCCAAACTTAAGTCCCTTAATCATGAATCATTAATCACTATGTGAGAGTGGGAGGCGATATTGTGAATAGATCTATTGGGATTGGCGAATCTGTTTGTGTTGGCCCGTTAAAGGCAAACAAACGCACTATATTTGAGTAACATTGGCAAAAACGAAAATTTTACGAGATAGGGACGCATACTTACATTTTCTCCAATTATTTTTGGAACACGTTAACGCCTTGATTGCATGATGCTTAGTCTAATAATAACTGTTTTGGTTTTCAAACCATTGGTGTGAATTTATAACTCACACTACAAACATTATGTGTTCAACTGATTTCCTAAACTCTATGAATTTCACTCAACCTTTGTGTTGACAGTTTTAAGCATGTATTTCAGGTCCATAATGTCGGAAGCTGGCACGGAGGAGCACGAATACTCAAGAAGGCTATAAATTTTATTATCATTCGAAAATCAATTTAATGTATTTTGTAAACATGGAACTAACTAGGACCTCATCTTTGTAAACTCTGATATTTATATAAATCGAATGATAAATATTTTAAAACGACTCCATTAGAGTTCGTTTTCTATTGTTATGATTGTTGTGCCATGAAGTAACACCCAGTTTGAATTCCGCTGCGTATCACGAAATTGGGGATGTTACAGTCTTGGGACTCTGAACTGGTTAAATGGCCTCGTCTCGGATGTCCTCCTCCTCCTCATCTAGAGGGTCCACATCCTCCTCCTCATCCTCATCCTCATCCTCATCCTCTAAGTAAGAGTCCATGAGTCGACGTCTCTGCGAAGGTATACCATGTGGTGGTAAAGTAGGTGATATAGGTCATCGATGAGATGATGATGAAGATGGTGATGACAGGAGAGAGTGAGCTGAAAGATGCATGGGTGATGATGGAGGTCGCATTGACATGCGAGCGGTAGTACGATAAGCAAGTCGAGGAGTTTGAGCTCGTGCTAAAACCTGATGTAGTGTAAGCTGTCGCAAGGAACTTGGATGATCAGATGGTGATGAAGGTAACTGAGAAGTTGGTGAATTATGCGGCTCTGGAATGACTGATGATGATGAACCAAAAGCGGGGTGTTAGACAATCATGTAAGGATCGCCTTGAGCTGGAGTCATCAAATTCTGTGCTGAGCGGGATGCAGCAGCAAGGATCTCCTCTGACACGTCATAAGCTAACAAAGGCATGGTCTGTGCTGAGCGGGATGAGTGTACAAAAGTGACTAATTCACATAACGCAAATATCATATCAAACATCGCAATATCCATCACATAATGTCAATTATATCCAATTCCAAAAATTAGTGAATATCGCATTACTCAAAACATGTTTAAGACAAAAACCGCATAAGTCTTAATTAAGCCCTTACATCATATAACCAAAACTTCACATAAATTCCAAGACATATCAATCATATCGCAATCTCATAATATTCCAAACACAATTCAAGAGGCTTCGGCTTGGCAGGCTGGCATGCGTCGATCAAGGATCAATTTTTATGAAAAGTGGTTATAGTTTAGGTTTTTGATAAGTACCTAGTTCCCTATAACCTTGGCTCTGATACCAATCTGCAACACCCCTCAAATTTGGTAGAGCGTTAGACTTAAACAAGCTTTCGGGGTACTACAGGATTGGTACACAACACAAGTATAGGAAAACAAGATAGCATAATCCGTTACATAAAACCAATCCAACATTTAGTCATTTTTTTTTGGGTAAAGGGATTATACCCGGTGAAAAACATTTAGTCATTAGGTTACATTTATTCAAAGTACTGAAAGAAAGGCCCAAAAGAAAGCATAAGTTAGGTCCAACAAATATTATTAGAGTTTTAGTTGATCCTTCAACCATCCCTTTTTGCCAAGCCTCCAAGAAACAAGCAATCCAAATCATCATCTTAGTTACCAGAGAAAACATGCTAAAAGAGTCAAACTAGCGAGGAGTGAGTTCATAGGTTTAAACATAAATTCAGTAGTGGACCTGATAGAGTTTATTTGCTATGTGAGACTAGGGTAGATATATAACATTGCAACAACATTCCAATAATAGTCATTCTAATATCGAAATGAGAGTGAGATCTCAGTAGAGGCCCTAGCGACTCTAGTCAGATCGATCTGATATAGCAAGGTATAATATGTTGCTATCCTGGTCTAGCTTAGAAGTAGATATCTATTCTTAGCTAGGCACCAACGATATAGCAAAGGATTGTTATCCTAGTCTAAGTCAACATCTACCGCATATTTAACCTTCACTAGTCAACACATAAACCAAATCAAAAAGTAGTGGCAGGTCCAAGAAAATAGTTTGCATGTTTTCTCACCCCAAGTTTCAGTAAAGCATAGTTAAAAAATGGGGCTATGAAACCCACCTCGATCAAGTAAAGCAGAAATAACCAATAATAGAAGTAAGTAGAAAAGCAGCTAACACGTCAACGGCTACACGGACTCGGCACAACCTAGTAATATAGATTCGTCTTTAATATCTTTCCAAATCCATATTTTCTATTCCCGAATATATTCCATTTCAATTTCCAAAAACATATCTCATTCTCAAATTAGTTGTGAGCGTTTGGTATCATCGTGTTTGGTGTCGACTCAACGAGACTCAAGTGAACGCACTCTACTAAAGACCAAAGCATAATCACGACAAAAAAACTCGACCTCTATGTGATAAGATTTATAGCTTAATAAGTTTTCAGGATAAATCGTTAGAACTTATCAAATTCATCAACTCGATAAATACACCATTTATTCATCGCACTTATTTTTCCAAAAACCAATTCACCAAGCTACCGAGTCATAAGGATAAGTTTCCCATTAATAAGTTCTTCCGACGTACATAACGGGTTCTTATCGGATTCGTCAACACGAAAAGTCCGTTATCTACTTGGGTTAATGATGTGCGTACGAAGCGCGTCTGGGGTCAAAGGAACTTCCTTTTCGTCGAGAAAGTTTTTCAACACCCTAGGCAGTGAACCTAATCGTTGTAGTGTAGTATTGGGTAAGCCTCGGGTAATGATATCATTCTCTAGGGGAATAGGAATGCTAGCAAGAAGTGTACTACGCTAAGATGGGGTTGAGGATGATTCTTATTTATCTTTTATATATTTTTTAGAAAGCTAAGGGTAAAATCTAGGGGCAATGGATTTTGGGGGTGGTACTTCTACCGATTACTTCTACTATTCTAATTATCTAATACTATGGGTAGCCATGTCTTTTTGATGTGTGCTCGTATGATGATTAAAAATGTGCTTACCTAGATACTATTACTCTCTAGTTATCTTTTATTGATGGTTGAATTGTCACGTCCTTATTCTTAACACGTTGTGTTTTCTAAGGTCGTAGGGAATGCTTATGCCCTAACTCTTTGAGAATACCTTAAGGTTATTGCCTACGAAATCGGCTAGATGTTTCATAAACTAATCTAAAGGTTATCTTTGGATGTTTAGACTACGAAATCCTCTAAGTGATTCATAAACTAATGTTCACAAAGATTACTCAAGCATTTAAACACAACGATAGCCTAGTGCATTCCTAAGCTATTTACAATTAAGATAAGAGACAACCAATCAATAATTAATAACTTGGTTTCATAGATCTAAGCAAACACACAAGAAATTTAGCTAGAAATGTTAAACAAGCAAGCATACACACATTCAATGGAAGACATAATGAAACTAATGGATTAAAACACTTATCTTGATGTGTAAAATAGGATTTGGGACCCTAAGATACTGTCCGAGTCGGACTACAAACGTTTAGGGTTTTTACTCCACAAGTCTACCTCCTTAAAACTCGAACAATCGAATTCTATATATAGATTTACACTTGCGACAGCGTCGCCATATAGGTGGGACGCCGTCATATCACCGTCATTAGGGTTTTCGTCTTGGCCAAGTTATCGTTAGGACAGTGTCATTGTAGTTGTGGCGTGCCGTGGGCTTTAGTAGGGGCGTCGTCGATTACGGATCTGGGTTGTATGCGAGATGAAAAGTCTTGGTGACTCCCTTCCTCTTCAAAGCCTGAGGCCGTCTGATGTATTTAAGCAAAAAGTCTACTGAGCCGTCAGGTGTATTTTAATTAAATCCGTAGAGAGGGATGGCGTCGCCCTTTAGTTGGGACGCCGTCAGCTTCAGTTTCAGCAGCTTGAGTTTCTTCAATCTTGACTTTGCCATTTTATTTATGTTTTCACTCGTTTTCGTCCAAATATGCATCATTCCAGCATTTTGCTTCCAAGAGACCTAAAAAGTGAAAAGGAACGAAATTAAGCAGTAACGGATATAAAAGTGGGCGATTAAGGGCTTAAATGACCCCTTAAAAGTATACATTTTAAATCTTTATCAAATATCCCTACACTTGGTATTTGCTTGTCCTCAAGTAAATGTGCTTTTGGCTAATCAATTTATAAGTTAGGGGGCATGAAGCATTGGTTTAACAAAGTTCACAACAAGTAAAAGCACCGTGATAGTCATAACAAGCACGGAAATTATATACTAGCACCTCACAAAGGGTGTTTGGATTCTCTCATCTCTCGGGTGTATATGAAATATAGTAAATGGAAATGGAAGATAAACACTTATTAAATGGTCATAGTACATAGATTACCATAGGCTTGAGACTAGATCAAACCTCCACCGCTTTGGCGTAAACACCTAGGAACAACTATCTAAGAGGTCTTTTAAAGGGTTGCAATGTTAGGCTTATGGTAAGGAAACAAAGGGTTTGGTTGGATAAGTGATTTAGTGGTGGCAAGTCAAAAATCTTATGTTACAAGCATGAAAGGAATGGCGTTGCTAAGCCAAGACTTGACTCACTAAACTCTAGATAACTTGAAACAAACATACATAAATTTGAAAAACATAAACATAAGGATAGACGTAGGATGGTAGCCCGTTTTTTTTTTTTTTTTTTTTTGCATACACTTTTACTCAACCATCCTCTAAGATAACATCAAAATATAAGGGATTTATAGGAGCATCCCTACACTTGATTTTTTATTACTCTAACACTAATTTGACCCGATTTGAAAAGATCAAAACACTTGGAGTATTTAATTACGTAAATAAATGGAATTTGAATTTAACGTTCTTTCCCGTCACTCCATAAAATATTACTTTTGCCCATGAGTCCCAATCATCCCAAAACTGTGTACAAAAAGATAGGACTTGACTTAGCAACCATGCAAGTAACCAGATAATTGAACTAAGGGTTTAGTATGATAACAATAATGCACTAAAGGTGAGTGCATACAAGGTAGGCTAAGGCGATTTGGGTGTACATTTGGGGGTGGATTGTAAACAATGCTCTTCATTGATATTCTGGAAAACCGAAACATCACGAGAACCACGAAAAGGATATGCTCTGAGGGGTTAACTAGGGGTATCGTGTACTAAACATGATTACATCGCAAGGGTGTGGGGTAATTACTCAACCGATGTGGAAGAAGTAATTATAATACGGGTATCAAACAAGGGTTATCCTAATGCCTCTTATCATTTAGTCATTCCTAACTACACAAGTGTAGTCTCACTAGCGATCTCGGAATGCATCACAAAACAAGTTATAGAACCTATTATACTACCGGTACACTCTCTAAGCATTAAAGGTGAATGCTTTTATTCCTAAAGATCTAGGGGCGAACCTCACATTTTTAGGGTGGAATTTGAGTGGTAAACGGTTTTTGTGCTAGTCATATAACTCCTATCCATGAGATGCTTTATTAAGACTGAAGTTTTTTGCTCGTACATGTCATAAAAAAATTTAAATTTGGTGCTAAAATTGCCCTAACAAATATTTCTCATAGCTTATTACACAAATGAACTAGGACAAGAAAAATATTCAAGGATAAGCATATTTTCTAAGTTCTCGTTTAATTCTCCCTCCCTGCACTTAAACTGAACATTGTCCCCAATGTTCCCCGAAAGTATCAAAGTTAAGATAAGTAAAAGAGAAATAAATTAGTACTCCCCTTATTAGCTCGGTAGGATCCGTGTGAAGTAATGGTTAAATTCTTTCTCAAGAAGAATGTATACGTGATAAGCGGCATCCAATGTTGAGTTTCTTCTTCTTGCCAAATATAACCTGCACACTTTAAGAAAATAGACGAAACCTTCGTGTAAAATCGGCGGTAAAACTATATATGACACGACTAAACTAGGATATAATGCTTGTGGAATGGATGTTTGCAGATTTTCGGAAAATTAAGACGAGAATTTCCAAAAATTTATAAATAGACGAGAAAACGAGAAAATTTTATAAGTTGTTTCGCTCCACTTGACATCGTCGGTTCTAATCCACGACGCCGTCAGTTGTCTTGAATGGTCTACCGTTTTCCTGGAAAAATTACATCTTTAGAATCTGGAAAAATTCCTACAAAACATCCATTATGACTCGATACAAGCATTTGACTCTAACAAACACACATATACATCAATTTCAATAATTGTAATTCTCATTGTTCACGTTCTTTTAAAAACGTATGTAATCCTCCCTACACTTATCCTTTTGTAAAAATACCTTTATATGTAATTAAGACGAGGTTAAAGACAAAATAAATCATTTTTACAAATTCAAACATGAGAATAAACAACAATGAAAAAGATATATGACACACAAACAAGCAAACAATAATTAAAACAATGTAACCCTAAACATTCTCTCTCTCCTAGGCGACAAAAAAGAAAACTGGCCACCACTCGAAATCTTGATCGGTTTTTCTTTTATTCTATCATTGTATCATCTTAATTGTCGCCTAGTGCATGGTACCTACATCTACTCTACCTTATTGGCCAATTTTAATTACCTCGTGTACTTTTTGGGTAATTCAATTCTTATTGGTTGGTGATTCTTGCTGTCATTGTATTAAATTATTCCATCCTCGTACCTTTATCTTTGAGGGTCGGTGGTTTTATTTATTGACCAACAATTGTCATGTTGACCGGTGGTATGTTTTTCTTGATCTCGTTGCTTATTGCTAATTCTTTGAGGATTTTATTGCTTGGAACGTTCTGCCCTCGACGCCTTCAAAACCATGTTCTGGTTTTATTTTTCATTCGTTTCTGGGCTGCTACTCTTTAACGCTTATCAAGACCCTAATTATTTATAGTTTTGTATATCATTTATTGTACGTGTATCGATCTTCTAAGTGAGTCTATATCTGGTTGTTACTTCTTACATGTTCTGTATCAGATCTATGCATTTGTTATGCCATGAACGTGTGTTTTAGAGAGATGGAAGTTAAGTTTTAGGGTTCTTATTCAAAAACTCGATTATTGGTTAATTGATCTTGCTGCTATAGATTATCATGTTGCGGATCGTTTATGGGTATGTTAGGGTTTAGACCCTAGTATTGGTTCGATTGATGGGTTTTCGTTCTGGTTATGATGCTATTGATGTATGCTTAAGCTAAGGGTCGTCTCTAAAACCCTAGCAATTGGATCGTGTCACAGACCTACTGTCCTGTGATGTTTGTTACTGGAAGTAAGGGTCGAACCCTATTGTTAATGTGCTTCTATTCATCTGGTTTAGTTCTTGCATGCCAATTGTTGATGGATAGTAGCCGCGACTGTGTAAGTGCATGGGCTTTCTTCGTACTCTTTGGTTATTCTTATTGGTGTTTCGGTTTTGCATCTAAACATACATTTTTGGAGCGAGTTTATACTTGCTGCTCTATCCGTGGTTTTAGAGTCTCTCACCAACCGTTGTGTGAAATTTGTGAACTGAAATCACATTTGATGATCCATGAGTGTGGAAGTTAACAAGTTCAAGAAGTTGTAAGTTAGGGTTTGCAAAAACCCTAGTGTTTGTCTATGGCAGGTTGTGTTAACTATGGGTTGCATTCTGATTTGCAATTAGCAACATATGGTTTTCAGAATCGTGTCTTATGTTCGTCTTTGTCTCATGTTTGTGGGACAAGGAAGATAATTGGAAGTTCTACGATGACTAGGCTTTGGTGCTACATTAGTGAAGCAAGCTTTCATTTCATATTTTATTCACTTGTATAGTCATTGTAAGTTGTTTGGTTTCTTTTGTAAGTTATAAGAATGGCATGTCATTCTTATATAGAGTTGATTGTAAGTGTCCTAATGGACTGAGATGAGGGAGTCACCCTCATCCTTTGTACTTCAATGTTTTTGGTGTAATGAATTTTACCAGGGTGAATAAACCCTTTTACCCACAAACAAGCAAACAATTAAGCATGGGTTGCCTCCCATGAAGCGCTTTTCTTTATTTATGAGTCTTGTAGCTAGACTCGAAGTCGTGCTCCTACGTACCTATGTAAGTAAGTTTATCCTCAAGAATGTCATAGGGATCAAACTTTTTATTTAACTTCCTATTGGTACGCTTAGTCCGGTATGCCTTTTCAAACTTTTCTCCATCGGGGTCATAGATTGTCATCCTAATGTGCCATTCTCCATTTCCATTACTGGGTGGTCTATCCCAATTCCAAATATGCTTAGGCTTCTCACTCTCAACTTTCCACTTATTCATGTTAAGATTAACGGGCAAGGTTCCTAGGAACTCGGTCATTTTCCTAAACACTAAGGTATCCTCGAACAGGTTCACTTCCAATGTCCCTAGCCAATTGTTGCCCATGAAAAGTTTTTTTTTTGGGTGAAAGGGATTTTTCACCCTGGTAAAATGCATTACACCAAAAACATTGAAGTACAAAGGATGAGGGTGATTCCCTCATCTCAGTCCCTTAGGACACTTACATACTCTCATATAAGAATGACACGACATTCTTATAACTTACATAATAAAACTTACCACCTACAATGACTATATACATGAATATAAATAAGGAATTACAACTTGATTCACTAAGGTAGTACCAAACGCATAGCCATCATAGAACTTCAAAGCAACTTCCATGTGATCCAGAAAAGCACCCAAAACATAGGACATGATTGATATCCTCCTAGAACTGTGAAAGATCATCACACACCTATGGATCATCAAATTGAAATCAGTTCACAAATTCCACACAACACTTGGAGAGAGACTCTAAAACCACGGATAGAGCAGCAAGTACAAACTTGCTCCAAATGTGTATGTTTAGATGCAAAACCAACCACCAATAAGAATAACCAAATAGTACGTATACAACCTACCCACTTCCAAAGTAGCAACTTCAATACATCATCAAAATGTCATGAAAAATACTAATCCAGATGAACATCATCACAATGCAGCCAACCTGCAACTAACAATCCACAATAACCACTTCCAATAACGACCAAAGACTGCAACAAATAGCATGAATAATGCCATAAGCCGCAACCAACACCAGGTCGCAATAACCAAACAGGGTTGTTTAAGACCCTAATTCCATCGTATTAGAAACAATAGGATCAAGTAAGAACCACCAATTCTGATAAATACGAAGGAAAAACAGTAGAGAACTACCATTCAAGCAAAAGTCTAACCAAGCCTCAATCTGCGTTGAACCAAAGAGAATCAACATGGGAATGTATGTACCAATGATAAGAAACTAGTGTGAATGGTAACAAATAATGCACCGAATGTGCAACTTACAACCATGATCACCCCTTCCAAGAACACCACGAAGATCTTGCGAAGGAAAGATAAATAAGGGTTTTTTCAACAAGATACCCAGAAAACTTGACTTACACTCTCTCCAAAAACCAACTTACAAAACATGGATCCGGTATAGCACATGAATCTGATATAGAACTTGTATTCGTCACAAACCGATAAACACGTACCAGCAAGGAGTAGATCGAAACCCTAAATAATAGGGTTCCATTCGAAAGTTAACGCATCAGCCTCATCCACATACCAGCGAAATCAGAAAATATAGAACAAAAAAGTAAAACCCTACATCGTGGGTTCCTTGATTTCACTAGCCACCATGCATCAAAACACCCCATTAGATAAATAAAATCATAAACGAACATATTTATGATGAAACATCACAAACCCTAATGAGCCGCCACACTAAATCCACCCTTATATATATATAATCGATTAGAAACCGACTTAGGATAATCAGAATAAGAGGTACGATTTAAATTCGAAACCCTAATTAATAGATCACCATATAACGTTCAAGACGGATTAAAGAATCACTTGATTAGGGTTTCGGCCAAGATTAAGGAGAAATCGTTTTTGATATAAAGATAACAACCAGTCGCCCCTCCTATGAATGAAAACACCCCTAAATCATGTATTGCATACCTAAAAACAATAAGGATCGTTCAAAGGTAGAGAGGACATCATATAGGGATATCTTTTTGGCCGGAATAAGGAAGAGGAGGGGGCGGCCTGATTTCTCCAAGAGAGTCATCTGCTCATGGAAAGTTGAATTACTTACAAAGGACTCTTCTAGATAGAAAGGTCGTTGAGGACCTACAAAATCTCCATTAATCCAAGGTTTATATCTAGATGATTTTCTATCCAACATGATCTTATAGGGTATTTCTTCCTATTTGTAGTAGATATGCTTCTTGACATCGTAAATTGACCTAGCACTCCCTTCTCCTACCACTATCTTAGACATCTTACAATAAATTATGGCACTAGCGGTAGCTAAGAATCCTCTTCCTATTAGAAATGGGTATGTCGGGTCTTTATTCATGTCTAGCACATGGAAATTTACTAAAAGAGTTAATTTACCTACGTGTACTACCATGTCCTTAATTATCCCTACCGGATATGCAATACTACCATCCGCTAGACCTAAGATGGTTTTCGTTGGCTCTATCTTACCTAGGTTAAGGCTTTTATGGAGGGACAACGGAAGAAGATTGATGCTTGATCCTAAATCGGCTAATGTGTTGAAAGATTTGGAATTCCCAAGTCTACATGGAAGAATGAATAGCCCGGGATTATCTAACTTCTTAGGTAACTTATTTTACACAAATGCGGACCCACATTCTCCTAATTTTAGTTCTTGCTCATATTTTTATTTTAATGCATTATAATAAGGCGCATGAGTTTCTTGTACTCCTCTTCTAGA
The DNA here is from genome assembly GCA_910596185.1 of Chrysanthemum makinoi. Classification (NCBI taxonomy): domain Eukaryota; kingdom Viridiplantae; phylum Streptophyta; class Magnoliopsida; order Asterales; family Asteraceae; genus Chrysanthemum; species Chrysanthemum makinoi. Next base: position 161,114,141 of record OU343223.1, on the reverse strand, counting down.
TTAGGTTTAGGTTCTTAGTTGATGGGTTTCTCACGAGTTGGATAGACCATTGGTTCGGGTCCTTGGTATTTCATGAGGGATCACTTGGAACTCGCGTTGATGGCGTTGATCGAGTGAACCTTTGGGTGTGAAGGGTATGGATGTGCACTCTCCCATGGTGAGCAAGAACATGAAGTCGATGAAATCAAATTTACTTTTGGGTTCTTTATAGTGTCACTCGGGAGTGCTCCAATTTCTCGGTCATGGAAGGCTTTTAAGAGGGCTTCAAGCTTGGTTGTCATCTCGCCTTGTCGTTGCTTGAAATCGGCATCAAGCTTAGTCAATCAAGTTTCTTGAGATGACATGAACCTAGACACAATTGCCCCAAGACTAGTGGAATTCCTGATATTTGGAGGGTTAGACCTATTGGGTGGACTATATGAGTTTTGGGGCGGATTTGAGATTTGGCTCCACCTAAGGTTAGGGTGATTTCTCCATGAGGGGTTGTAGGAATTTCCTAAGCTGTTTTGGTCGGGCTTGAAAGTGTACCACTCTCTCTCGTCGCCTGCAGCGTGAAGCGTAGTTCGCAAAAGCTTGTTCGGGGAGTCTTGTGCAATCACGAGTGTCGTGGGGACCACTACATAACTCACAAAGTAGAGTGATTTTGCTCACTTGTTGTGAAGACTTAGGATTCTCGTAGGAGCTCATTAGGAATTTAACTTTATCGTCAAGCTCGAGCATCCTACGATTGGAAGTTTGTGAGTCAATGGGAGGCAAGGAGATTGCCTTGACGGTTTGGGGCAACTCACGGGGGTCATTCCAAATTTCATTGTCAAAAAGGGGCAAGGTCCTCTATTGTACCCCACGATTCTTCCGCGGTGAGATCACTAAGTTTACCACAGGCCGCTTGGTCGATGGATTGCTTAGTTGAGAAGTTGACATGATCGTAAAAGATTTGGACTTGAAGCCAAAGATCGATGTCGTGATGAGGGACTTTATGGAGCAAGTCCTTGAATCGAGTCCATGCCTCGTAGAGAAATTCACCTTGAAGTTGTTGGAACATCAAGATTTCATTCGTAAGTTTGGTAGTTCTCCTCGGTGGGAAAATTTGGGCAAGGAAACGAGTGGTGAGATCATCCCAACTTGAGATGGATCCGGCGGGAAGTCGCTCAAGCCAGGTCCCGTAGACAGAATTGGAAGAGATGCAAGCGCGTGGTCTCCCGTGTGGTAGCATCAAGGTCGATGGAATCAACGATTTTAAGGAAGTCCTTGAGATGCTGATTAGGATCTTCGGAACGAATTCCATGGAAAGCACATCCGTTTTGCACCAACCGGATTGTGTCGGATCGCAGGGCCGTAGTTTAAGCTTGATCGGGGAGCTCAATGGGGTTCCTATAGCCTTGGTGGCTCGGTCTAGAGTATTCACCAAGAGTATGGCCTCTTGGCGGGTCAATTGGTGGTGGGTCGATGGGAATTGGGTGATGTGGAGGCGGGTTATCACCTTCCATGATGAAAAATGATGGGGTTACTAACAAAGTCACGAAGAAAGGGGATAGATTACAAGGAAGCTAAAAATGAGAAAAAATCTTGCTTGATAGGAATCAAGCAAGGGAACCTAAGCGAGATAGAAATCTAACTAGCTATTCTATTCTCCGGCAGCGGCGCCAAAAACTTGATGCTGCGTCGGCGCATTCGGGGTCAAAAGAACTTCCTTTTCGTCGAGCAAGTTTTTCAACACCCTAGGCAGTGAACCTAATCATTGTAGTGTAGTATTGTGTAAGCCTCAGGTATTGATATCGTTCTATAGGGGAATAGGAATGCTAGCAAGAAGTGTACTACGCTAAGGTGGGGTTGAGGATGATTCTTTTTTATCTTTTATATATTTTTTAGAAAGCTAAGGGTAACATCTCAGGGCAATGGATTTGGGGGAGGTACTTCTACCGATTACTTCTACTATTCTAATTATCTAATACTACGGGTAGCTATGTCTTTTTGATGTGTGCTCGTATGATAATTACAAATGTGCTTACCTAGATACTATTACTCCCTAGTTATCTTTTATTGATGGTTAAATTGTCACGTCCTTATTCTTAACGTGTTGTGTTTTCTAAGGTCCTAGGGAATGCTTCTGCCCTAACTCTTTGAGAATACCTTAAGGTTATTGCCTACGAAATTCGCTAGATGTTTCATAAACTAACCTAAAGGTTATCTTTGGATGTTTAGACTACGAAATCCTCTAAGTGATTCATAAACTAATGTTCACAAAGATTACTCAAGCATTTAAACACAACGATAGCCTAGTGCATTCCTAAGCCATTTACAATTAAGATAAGAGACAACCAATTAATAATTAATAACTAGGTTTCATAGATCTAAGCAAACACGCAAGAAATTTAGCCGGACATGTTAAACAAGCAAGCATACACACATTCAATGGAAGACATAATGAAACTAATGGATTAAAACACTTACCTTGATGTGTTAAATAGGGTTTGGGACCCTAAGATACTCTCCAAGTCGGACTACAAACGTTTAGGGTTTTTACTGTACAAGTCTACCTCCTTAAAAACTGAAAAATGGAATTCTATATATAGATTTACACTTGCGACAACGCTAAGCCTTATAGGTGGGACGCCGTCATTAGGGTTTTCGTCTTGGCCAAGTTATCATTGGGACGGTGTCACGTTGTAGTTGTGACGCCGCATTCGGAACTGATAAGGCGTCGTCGATTCGGATCGGGCCATATGAGATGAAAAGTCTTGGTGACGCCCTTCCTCTTCAAAGCCTGACGCCGTCAGGTGTATTTTAGCAAAAAGTCTACTGAGCCGTCGGGTGTATTTTAATTAAATCCGTAGAGAGGGACACGCGGTATCGCCTCATACTTTAGTTGGACAGCTTGACCGTTCGGCCGACTTGAGTGTCTTCGATCTTAACTTTTCCATTTTCTTCATGTTTTCACTCCTTTTCGTCCAAATATGCATCATTCAAGCATTTTGCTTCCAAGAGGCCTAAAAGGTGAAAAGGAATGAAATCAAGCAGTAATGGATATAAAAGTGGGCAATTAAGGGCTTAAATGACCCCTTAAAAGTATTCGTTTTAAATCCTTATCAGTTAAATATATTAATGTCAAGTCATCCGTAACCCAACATAAGTTCCATAACTAGTGAAGTACATGTGGAAAGTGGCAAGGGTAGCTTGTGGGAACAATTTGCAAGTACTCATGGTGTTTCTACACATCAGGGGAGTTCATCTACTACGGCGGATGAAGATGAAGTTTGCATACCCGTGTGGGTATGAGTATCAGCCGTATGGGTATGAGTTCGCCTCATGGGTTGTCATAGGTAGTATGTTTTCATTATGATAGTTATAAGGATGGCATGTCATTCTTATATAGTTGTTTGGTTTATTCTTTGTTTTAGCATGTAAGTGTCCTTATGGACTGAGATGAGGGAAGTCACCCTCATCCTTTGTACTTCAATGTTTTTTGGCGTAATAATATTTACCGGAGAAACCCAAAAAAAGTTCCATAACGATTATTAAATGCTCATAAATGACATATTTAGATAAGCGTACCCTCGAAACATTTAATAACTCTTTATTATAAAACTTTTCGTTTAAGTCGTTAGTTTCTTTTAAATATCGAATAGCAAGTTATTTCTTGTTATTAAATATTTACTTTATGAAACCTTATTAATTATTTTATTTTCTCGTTTATCTTCTATACTCCTTTATAAAACATCAATATCCCTAGCCAAATACCCAACCAACACATTAAGATTCAGCCATCCATACCTGGTTACAAGCGTAAATTTACATACACCCGAACCAACATCCAAACCAAAAAAGTTCCCAAGCAAATCAATACCACATCCTCACCCTTCATTTGAAATCAATCTCTTTTTGTGCTTTTTTGAGGTATTCGGTTTAGCATCTCAACACACACTTTTGGAGCAAGTTTTATGCTTGTTGCTCTATCCGTGGTTTTAGAGTCCTCCACCAACCGTTGTGTGAAATTTGTGAACTGATTCTTATTTTGATGGTTACAAGATCATGGAGTTGTAAGTTAGGGTTTGATAAACCCTATTGTTAGTTTTATGGCAGGTTATGTTTGCTATGGTTTGCATTCGGATCTTAGTTGCTTTTAGCAACATATGGTTTACAGAATCGGGTCATAAACGAAGAGGATTGGAAGTTCTACGACGACTATGATTTGGTGCTACTTTTATGAAGCATGCTTCTAATTTCATATATTTATTCACTTGTATAGTCATTGTAGGTTGTTTTATTTTATTTTGTTAGTTTAAGAATGGCATGTCATTCTTATATAGAGTTGATTGTAAGTGTCCTAAGGGACTGAGATGAGGGATTCACCCTCATCCTTTGTACTTCAATGTTTTTGGTGTAATGTATTTTGCCAGGGTGAAAAATCCCTTTTACCCCAAAAAAAAAGAAGGCATTTATGAAACTTATATTTTTTTGGGTAAAAGAGTTTTTTCACCCTGGTAAAATGCATTACACCAAAAACATTGAAGTACAAAGGATGAGGGTGACATCCCTCATCACAGTCCTTAGGACACTTACAGACTCTCATATAAGAATGACACGCCATTCTTATAACTTAAATAATACAACTTACCCCTACAATGACTATACAAGTGAATATAAATAGGAATTAAAACATGATTCACTAATGTAGCACCAAGAACATAGCCAACGTAGAACTTCAAATCAGCTTCCATGTAATCCAGAAGAGCACCCAAAACATAGGACACAACTGAAAACCACCCAGAAGTGTTAACGATCATCACACACCCATGAATCATCCAATTAGAAATTAGTGCACAAATTTCATACAACATATGGTGATAGACTCTAAAACCACGGATAAAGCAGCAAGCATAAACTCGCTCCAAATGTATATGTTTAGATGCAACACCAAATACCAATAAGAATGACCAAAGAATATGTAAACTACCAAGACACTGCAATAATCACGCCATGCGCATCACTTCCAATAACGACCAAGGACTGCAGCAATCAGCATGAATAACCAATCATAAACATAAACTGCATCAAATTCCAGGTCGCAATAATCAAAACAAATAGGGCATAACGTGACCCTAGTAAACACAATCCGATATAATCGATCCAATGCATCATAATAATGACAGTTCGACACCAGCAGGATTCAATATAACGAATAATAGAGTTTTAAAAACCCTAACTTACAATACCCCAAGAAATAATCATACGACCTGAATGTGAACATCCACATAATTCCGGTCATAACCCGATGACTAAATATTCAAATCAACCCCATCCAACACCATAGACATTCGACGCACACCATAGAATTGAGTTGAAACAAATCAAGGTTAAACACATACCCCTCACGTGCACCAGATCCCATACCACATGAAAAGCAACAGGATCTGAAGGAAAACCATACCAAACATGGACCTTTATCTCCCAAAACCCACATTCAATAATATGTACATTACATCCATACGAACCAAAACCCTAATCGGGTTTACTTCCAAGAATGACCATCAACTTACAAAGAAACCAACAAAAGCACACTAGACGAAACCCCAGGAGAGTAACGTTGAATGAAAACCAGGTAGAACCCTAATAGGGATAACCACGTATGTGCAAAGAAGCAACAAACCCTAAAAAAACTGTACGCAGCCATTGACCAACGAAACTGGAATTAAGGGCAGTTCCAACCAAACAACCCAATAGGATATATCAATAAACGCCCCGAACCACCAGATCGATCAACAAAAGTGTAAGGGTTATGAACAATTAACGACACCCTAAGCATAATCAAATCACCATTAAAGGCAATAGATTGAAAATAAAGAGAATTAGGGTTTCGGTCAATCAAAAACTCACCAGCCGCCACCTCTATGATATTAAACACAACCCACAAATCGTATTGTATACCCAGGAAGGGTAGAGAGGACGATTGTGTTTGGTTTATGGCCGGATTTGAGGAGAAGTGGCGGCCGGATCCTAGAGAGAGAGAGAAAAACGTTTTTCAAATTGGGTATGTTAATTCATCATCTTATGAAACTTATATAACATAACGAAATTATTTCTAAAGAATAGTGTTCCGTTCCGTTATAATTTTCATAAATATATATTAGTGTAATTGTTTCACGACATTTCTTAGTTCAAATCAGCTTAATACAATTCAGGATATGGTGCAATGCATTCACCTATAGTGAACAGTCATCGTGTGATTGAAAAAAAAAATTGGGTGTCACAGTTACTTTAGATTACGTACCATTTACAAAATTGGGTGTCACAGTTACTTTTGGTTATGTACCATTTACAATATAAGTGTGGGCTATAGTCGAAGATGATCAAAAATATTTTATGCATAAGTGTTCACTAGTTAATCTTTTGTGTGTGATCCTAAAGAGTTATTTGTAGTGGGTGGGGTCGTAGACACTTGATTAAAATTTCTAAACAATCTTGACCCACTTAGGAAATAATTTACATACAATATAGTACTGACAAAACAAATTGGGTTACATGTTTACTTTTCTGGGGGAGTATCATCTTCACTAGAACAACTTTCGTTGTTGTCATCGTCATCATCGTACTCATCAAATTTTGGTTCTTGGTCATAACTTTCATCACCATAATAACCGTCTTCCACATCATCATCATCATCATCATCATCATCTTCTTCTTCTTCTTCCACCCCGTCTTCTTCACTGGTGACATCATCATTGTCATCTTCATCCTCTTCTTCATCATCTTCCTCTTCTTCTTCATCATCTTCTTCTTGTTCAATAGTCCCTTCGAAATTCCCTGTTTGCTCCTTTTCTTCGTTATATGTCTTAATGTTTGCATCCTCATCATTGCTACTATCACTATTCTTCTTCTTCTTATCTTTCTTCCTCTTTTTCCTTTTCTTCTTTTTGCCACTCCTATCGTAACTTTTAATTTCAGTAAGAATTACCACTAAGGCAACCATGAAAACGTAATCCACCTCCGGGTAGACTGTTATGCCAAAAGTGTCCTTTCCATGCTCGACATTCATTATATTTTGTTTATCATGGACTGCAATATATATATATATAAATATATATATATATATATATATATATATATATATATATATATATATATATATATATGAATAAAACATTGATTAAGTAATAGGAGATGCTTTAAATTGGGGTTGCAAGGGTGATAACCTCCTCATAATTCCAGTGCAATTTTATCACATTAGCATGAAAAATATCTCCTTATCACTTGCAAATAATTAAATCCTTTCACGTCTTTACAATTTCTTACAAAATTATTAAGTAATAGGAGATGCTTTAAATTATATCAGCAAATTAACTCAGTTTCATGGTTGGTTTATCGCCATCAACTTGGATGCTAGGAGCCTATGAATGCAGAATAACTCGATATCAATGAATAAAAACACCTAACTACAGAAAACTAAACAACACATATTCTTGTTCGCCAATGATTTGTATATTGAAGTCGATTCTCTCTCTAGCCAAACAAGCTTAATCGATTCTAACGATACCCTAAAAGTTGATCTTTAACCTTTACAAATTTTTAATCTTTCTCCACCTTAACGTAGGTCGGTTAGATTAACTAATTGTTTATAAGATACTTTTAATCATGGGTCGGTTCTTTATTCTTTGATATATTTGCTTGTGGTATTTTTTTATTGCTTTGGTTTACTACGCTTGCATGTGATTGTAGCTTTTGATGATATTATGCTACATGCTTAATTGATTTTATCATCAAATATTTAGGGTTTCTTTTTAACGCATACTGATCACTTGACCTATAATTATACAAACCCTAGTCGGCTATCTTGTGGCTCTTGTCGACTATTTTCCTGGTCTTGTTGGCTGATTATTGTGTACCTAGTGGTGGTTTTGAGGGTCGACTTGCTGTGATTCATTCTTGATGGGGTTACTGAAAGAGGGATGAAGGCTGGGACTTTGGAGCATGATATTGGACTGAAATATGTCCGTGTGGTGGATGGTGTTACGAATGTGCTGAGGGAGTTTCGGTAAATATTGTGAGTTAGAGTTACTCGTCATTGAACGATGTTACTCTAAGAAAGACTCCTGATTCTGTGTCGTCTCATGTACAGGCTAATAAGTTAGGTGTGATTGGACATAATACGGATGTGATTACACCTAATGTGGGTGTGTTCCAACGGCGAAACTTAATAGAGGCAAGGGAGGGTGCTGGCCCTCCCAAAGTTTAGCCCAATAATGTAGAAGCTTGATAGTTTAAAGATAATCATTTTTGTTTAGAGTTGTCCCTTCCTATAAATTAGGCAACAATAGTATCTGATGTTTCCGAAGTAAATCCTTTATATGAAAAACCTATTTGTTTGATATTTTGAGGTTAAGAGTTTTTGATTACTCTCACTTAACTATAAGTTAGCACCTCGCTTTATCACATGATGTTTTTCTTTTATTTTGATTTCTTTTCTTTATAATGATTATGTAATTTCATTTTACAAATGTATATCTAGTGCTATACTTTGATTGTTTTTTATTTTTGCAGAAAGTTACATCGTAAGTTATGTTTGATTTTAGTAGCACGTAAATTTTGTTTGATATGAATTATTTTTATTTTTTATTTATTTATTTATTTATTTTGTGTACAATGAAAAAGTAGTTTTGAGCTTCTATCTCGGCCCCCTAATGAAATGTTCAAGTCTGGTGTTTTCAGCCCTAACTCGAGTTCTTTGAAATGCACCTATGATCGGGATACTTTGGCTGGTAAATTAGATTCAATGGCGGCTAGTAAGACATTTAATACGGATAAGCCAAAGGTTGTCTTGTTTGATGAACCGAAGGTGGAAAAGAGGGTGGACGAGCCGGTTCACTCCACACTAATTTCATTCCTTTGCTAAACTAGGGCTTGAATATATGACTTGTAAAGTTAATTTTCAAACTCTTGATGCGGGTAAGCCACTTAATGACAAAGCCGAGGTTCAAATCCCACTGTCTTCGGTTCAAGCGGCTAATTCAAGGTTTGAAAACTGTTTGTTAGGGTATTTCATTGGGAAGGGAGTTGCTTTTCTCGTTGTGGAAAAATATGTGAAAAGTACGTGGAGGAAATATGGGTTAATCAATGCTATGATGAACTCAAAAGGGATCTTTTTCTGTAAGTTTTCGTCGGGTGAGGGGTTAAATGGTGTTTTGGAGAATGGCCCATGGTTTATTCAATTTGTGCCCATCATTTTAAAGAAGTGGACTCCACGAACCAGTTTTGTGAAAGAGGAATTGACTTCTATTCCTTTCTAGGTAAAACTTCATAACGTCCCTATAGCCGCATTTACTAAAGATGGTTTGAGTACCATAGCCACTAAACTTGGTACTCCTATTATGTTGGATGCATACACGAGCACTATGTGTATGAAATCTTGAGTTGAAGCCCTTTTACCCAAAAAAAAATCTTGGGGTCGTTTTGATTATGCCCGAGCCTTGATTGACATTAAGGCTGATCGTGAGCTTAAGGGGACAATGGTTATTGATGTGCCAAGTTGGGATGGGGAATGGGAAGTGTTGCATACTGTTATAGTGGAATATGAGTGGAAACCGCCTCATTGTGGTTATGTATGGTTTTTGTCATTGATGAGACCCAATGTCCTAAACACATACTTGCTGATCTCCGGTTATTCTTACTATTTCTACCTTGTTACTTTTAAACTTCGGCCTTTTAAATTCTCTAACATTATTGTGCAGATTCCTCGTTTTAAAGTTCAGGTTAAGGAGTGTTGGAATATGAATATTAGCGGATTTTATATGTATCGTGTTGTTCAAAATCTTAAGTTATTGAAGAAGCCTTTGCGTAGGCCTTTTACATAATGAGGGGAATATTCATGAGAAAGTCATTAAACTTCGTCATGAATTAGATACTGTTCAACGGGCTCTAGATAACGATCCATTTAATGTTGATATTAGGGAAGAGGAAGCAGCTTACCTTAATGCATTCAATGAAGCAATTCTTTTGGAGGAGTGTTACCTTAATGCATTCAATGAAGCAATTCTTTTGGAGGAGTGTTTTTGAAGCAAAGGCTAAGGTGGAGTGGCTTCGAGTTGGGTATTCTACTTCTACTTATTTTCATAATGTGGTCAAGATCCGTAAAGCTAGGAGCCGGATGGATTCTGTGTGCAATAATGATGGGGTGCAGTTTGAACAATACCACGTCTCTAATGTATTTGTGAGTCATTTTAATTCATTTCTTAGTCAGGAGGGGTTCTCAGTTCCATTTCATGATCATGGCTTTTTAACTCCACTCTATATCCCATTAGGACCCGGTGATTTATCATCACCCATCGAAAATATATCTTCCTTGACTTCTTGAGCCGTAACCTCCCGAACCATCATCAATTGGCTGGTTCGATGGTTCGTCATGTTACGGATGCGGAGATTAAGGATGCTATATTTTCTATGGGGGATGATAAAGCTCCTGGTCTCGGTGAGTTACATCGCTTTCTTTAAGAAAGCATGGTATATTGTGGGTGCTGAGGTAAGAACTGATGTTCGTGATTTTGTCATTAATGGCAAGCTTCTCAAGGAGATTAATCATACCATTATATCTTTGATTCCTAAAGTGTCTACCCTGTCTAAGATTAATGACTATAGGCCTATTTCTTGCTGTAATGTCATGTATAAATGCATTAGCAAAATTCTTGCTAATCGTATTAAAGAGGGCCTTGTGTAACACCCCCAATTTCGGGATACGCTGCGGAATTCAAACTGGGTGTTACTTCATGGCACAACAGTCATAACAATAGAAAACGAACTCTAAGGGAGTTGTTTTAAAGGATTTATCATTCGATTTATATAAATATCAGAGTTTACAAAAATGAGGTCCCAGATGGTTCCAAGTTTACAAAATACATTAAATTGGTTTTCGAATGATAATAAAATTTATAGCCTTCTTGATCTAGTCCTTGCTCTTCCGTGCCAGCCTCGTACAATATGGACCTGGAATACATGCTTAAAACTGTCAACACAAAGGTTGAGTGAAATTCATAGAGTTTGTTAAATGGTTGAACACATTATATTGGTAGTGTGAGTTAATTAGACTCACATCAATGTTTTGAAAACAAAACAGTTATTATTCACTAAGCATCATGCAATCAAGGCGTTAACTTGCTGTCATATAATAGTAACCGATGCCCCAAGTAGGTAAAATTTGCCGTTTTACCTGATGTACTCAAATATAGTGCGTTTGTTTACCGGATCACGGTCAAACAAACGGGATTCAAATCCCGATAGATCTATCCACAATATTCAAGCCACTTCACTCGTGATTAATGATTCATGATTTAGGGACTTAAGATTGGCAAATGCGGTAACTTAGTGCAAGTAAAATAATCAGATAAGTATAGAATTTGAAAGCAATGTGTTCGGTTTAAAATAAAGCATGTATCTCCCCCAAGGGTTTGTAAAACAATTAAGTAATAGAAAGTGGGGCTATGAACTCACCTCAAAGTAAATGATAGCAAATGTATAATGAGAATGATGGATATGCCGTGAGAACTTCTACGAGCAACCTAGAATAGCATCAACTCTTAAGTTCGGAATAACGACGCGAAATAATAAACATGCCTATATACGTCCTTATATTGATCGTGATGTAGTATTTGTATGTTTGTTTATAGAAATGGTTTTAGTTTGTATATCCCGTACTACCGTTCGGGCCATCACAATTGAGAGGTCATGCAGAACGTTAGAGGAGCTAGGACACTTTAATTGTAAATCCAAAGAACTCGTCGATCCGTTAACCCAAATGAACCCCTCACATGAAGTTCCCTAGTGTTGTAGTGCTCAATACTTAAAACATGGATTTTGATTACTTGATTATATGATATATTAAGAGTTTATAATTACAATAAATGAACTAACAAAGTTTATAAGTATTTAAATAAGTTTGAGTTTTATAAATACTTACCTTAATATAGAATGCTTGAGTATTATGGAAAAATAAAATATTAGCGGAGCTTCGACGTAGAATTTGCAATCTTCGAAAACCCAAGGCTATTAGAAGATTATAACAATGCCTTCTTGAGAACCCGAAGAAGAAATGAAGATTATAACAACGTCTTTTTGGAGACTTGAAGTTATTTGAAGATTATAACGACTCTTTCTTGAAAACTTCCAAGAACGAAGATCAAACGCTAGTTTTCTTCACGAACACATGAATGTTCTTACAAGATCTATAAGAAATGCCTTAGGTTTAGGACTTTAGATGTTAAGAAGGTGTGGTGCAAGAAATAATGAAGTGATTTGCTTGGTATTTATAGGATGAGAAAAATAGTTAACTACATATTAGGTTAAAAACTAACCATGGTTAAGTTATATACTTGGCAAGATCTTAGGAATGAATGGACATGATCAAACCATGTGTCTAGGAGGCTTCCTTGAGAAGCCTCATGAGGAGGTTAAGAGTTTTGGTTTTTCATCTTGTGTTTACGGAGTGAATTTGAGTCCCGAAAATCGCTAACGGTAAGTATTTAATTCATGAAACGTAAAATCGGTATATCGTAAAAATATGAAACTTATAGAAATGATTAAAATCATCATTATACTCCATCTAAAAATATAAAATGAGTGATAAGTCTTATTCGGTGCAAAAACCGCTTAAAACCGAAATACGGGGTCAAAAACGCGTAATTCAGCTTATCGAAAAGAACGAAATTTCGTGGAAATGATCGAGAATTTATTTAGAGTAGACTAAAATTAGTCTAAAAGTGATATGAGATGTCAAACTATGGTTTTCGCCAGACGTGGGATAACTTAACGATTATACGTGAAGTTTAAAAGTTACGCGATTTAAGCAAAAATGTAGAGTGCACAAGGTTAATTTCTTTATGGTCAAAGGAGGAGGGAAATATGTTTGACTTTTCCAAAAATGTAAAAGTGTCAAAAACATATTAGAAACATAGTGCGAGAATCGTTAAGTCTGATGTAATTAGAATTGTTTAAAACGTAAGTTTAGTTTTGTTTCTTATTTGGGCTTATTTGGTAATATTAAAAATAATAAATCTTAAAAATTCTCAAATTAATCATGAGTGATCTAAAAATTTATCTCATGCGAGGAAAATTGTCGATGTTGATTTTCGTTATGCGTGTGATGTTTAAATGGTGGACCGTCTAAAACGAAACTTTAAAACGATGTTTACTTAATAACTTTTGTGAAAATGATCTAACGATGGTCGAACTCTCAGGTTATTACTAAAATAATTTATCTTACGAGAATGTGGATTAAAAATTTTACTGGATGAATAGTGAAAGTGAATAGTAAAAAGTGAATAGTAAATTCTCAAAAATGAAAAGTAACCTAAAAATGCGAGTGGTTACACCTTGGTCAGTTGGTTAGTATTAATCAATCTGCATTTGTTCCTGGTCGTCGTATATCTGATAATATATTACTTACCCAAGAACTTATGCGGAATTATCATAGAGGGAGAGGTCCTCCTAGATGTGCGTTTAAGGTTGATTTTCAGAAGGCATATGATACGGTTGATTGGACTTTTCTTAAGGCTATTCTGATTGGGTTTGGTTTTCACTCCAAAATGGTTGACTGGATCATGGTATGTATCTCATCTACGTCTTATTCCATATGTGTTAATGGTGATCTTCATGGTGGTTAAAAGGTAAGCGGGGCCTTAGACAAGGTGACCCGTTATCTCCATACTTGTTTACGCTGGTTATGGAAGTGCTAACTCTTATATTGCGTAAAAAGGTTTCAAGTGCGAGATTTTCGGTTTCCATCATTTGTGTGAGCAAAGAGAATTATTAAGCTTTGTTTTGCGTGATGACCTCTTCTTGTTCGCTAGAGGCCATCGAGGATTCATTAATGTCATTATGCAGTGCTTTGGAGGATTTCAAGAACTTTTCGGTCTTGTCCCAAGTATCCCTAAAAGTACAATGCTTCTTTGTAATGTTCCTAATGCTATTAAAGTCTGCTATTCTCCGCCTATGCCGCTTTGCAGAGGGTTCTCTCCCTGTCAGGTACCTTGGGGTCCCCCTTATTTCATCAAGACTTCTTTATAGGGATTGCAAGGTGCTTGTTGAAAAATTGGAAGGTCGTGTGAATGATTGGTGTAATAAGTTCTTATCTCTTGGTAGGCTTGGTTGGTGAGGTATGTTTTATCTTTGATGCATTTATATTGGGCTTCGGTTTTATCCTTCCTACTCGTATTATCCATGAGTTAGAGCAGCTTATGAGGGGTTTCCTTTGGTGTCAAGGAGAAATGAAAAGGGAAAGGCTAAGGTTGCTTGGGAATCTATTTGTAAGCCAAAGAAAGAAGGTGGCCTTGGTATTCGTCGTTTGGAGGATTTTAACATTGCTCTCATGACTACTCACATTTGGAATATTTTGACTCATAAAGAGTCGCTATGGGTGCAATGGATCCATTCGTATAAACTCCGAGGGAGAAGCTTTTGGGATGTTCCTTGTTTGAGGGATGTTAGCTGGGGCTGGCGCAAGCTTCTTGCCATTAGACCCAATGTTCGTCCCTTTATCTGGCATAAGATCAATAATGGGAAGGTCACTTCGGTTTGGTTTGATATGTGGTGTCAGTTAAGCCCGATTCGTGATTTACTTATTGCTAGAGATATTGCACAAGCGGGGTTTAATTTTTCTGATTCGGTTTATGATCTGATTGCAACTGATGTTTGGCAATGGCTGGTGGACTGGCTATCTAGATTTCCATTGTTAGCTGCTCTCCCGGTTCCTACTCTTAATGATACTAACGATGGATTATTATGGCGCAACATGGATGGCAACTTTTGTTGTTTTTCAGTCTCGGGTGCGTGGGATTCTCTACGTCTTAGGGCTGATGTCGTTGAATGGTGTTATGTTCCTTGGTTCTCTCATTGTATTCCAAGGCATGCTATACATCTGTGGCTCGCTATTAAGCAGAAGCTTAAGACTCAGGATAGGATGCGACAATGGGATGTTGGTCCTGATGTTGATTTGGCCTTGCTTAGATGCCCGCTTTGTGAATTGGTTCCGGATTCTCATTCTCATTTATCTTTTGAGTGCCAATTTTCTATGCAGGTTTGGTTTCAGGTACAGGTTTTATCTGGTATGGATGCGGTCCCACCTTCCTTTGAGAGTGTTGTTTCAGTTCTTATTCCTTTATCTAAGGGGCGGTCGGTTAGTAGTAACATTTCTCGATTATTGCTTGCTGCTACTACTTACTTCGTTTGGATGGAGCGCAATTCTAGGCTATTCAAGCGTAAGAAGTCTTCTGTTGCTGAAGTGGTTAACACCATTGTCTCTTCTATTCAGTTAAAGCTGGTTACTTTCAAGTTCAAGAAGCTAACCTCGCGGTCTCAGTTGATTCTGGATAAATGGAAGATTCCAAGTATATGTTTTTCACACGAAGGGAGTGCCGGGTAAGGGTTGTACTCTTTTTCCCTACTCCAAGGTTTTCCCTTTGGGTTTTTCTTGGAAAGGGTTTTTAAGGAGGCAAACTTCCTGGGTTCGCTTGCTCCCTTCGTGGATTGGCTGGATGCGGGATGCTCGCTTGTTTACTTGCTTATGCCTAGTTTGATGATGTAATATAGATAGGTTGTTTGTGTTTATGGCATGTCATAAACACTAGTTTTATCAAGCTCTTCGCTTGAGGTTAATGTGGTACTTCAGCCACATTCCATTTGTACCTAACATTATTTTTTGGTTATATATTTACCGGGGTAAACCCCTTTACCCAAGATTTGAGTAATAATAATCTATTATCCTCATCCGATATAACAATATATGTAGCTGCTATGTCACCAAACAACTCGTGAAACTCGTCGATAGGTTTAGACTGACTCTTACCCGGATGCATGTCAAAGGTGTACAACTTCTTCAAGTAGAAACGATTAGCTAAATACTTTTGTCATGTATAAAGTCTTTAAATGTTTTCAAATCCCCGCTGCAGCCGTCTCCTTATTGATCTCCCGTTGGTCCCCATCACTTAAACATGAGATCAATGTATTGTAAGCCTTTTTCTGAGTGACGTTATCGTATGCCATTATTGTGGTTGTTGGTAACTCTTCCAATGCTTTAGCTAATCCCCTTTGTTCCAGCAAAGCCTTCATTTATATTTGCCATAACCCGAAGTCATTCTTACCCTTATCTCTTTGTTTTCTGATAACCTTGTGATGTAGACCTTAAAACACTAAACTAAACAAAATACCCATGTCAAAAAATTATCTTAGACTTTGACTTTAGTCTAAGAGGAGAGTTATTTTGCATACCAAATATCCCTTGCATACGGAGGAACTCATCCTCACCATCCATCTAAAAAGAATCAATGGCTGAGATTAAAAGCATTTTAATATTTCACCTATTTTTTATAATTTAAATATCTCATTAACTGTTAATCGTTAAACAAAACAAATTATACCATCACGACCAACATATTACTATCTTTCTATTGACGAGCATTTGATTATAATTTCGACAAACTTTTTTTTCGTTTTCTTCACATTTTTTCTTATGTTTTTTTCTTCGTTGTAGGAAATAGCATAAGAAATAACGTGTAATTGAACACTAATTTGAATATACTAATAAAATCCCATGTGATTGAGACCAGGTGTGGGAAAATCCACATGTTATTGAGATACGTGTTAAAAAATCACATGTGATTTTATTAGAAATATTCAAATTAGTGTTTAATCACATGTCATTTTTTATGAAAATTTCAACGAGGAAAAAACGTAAAAAATGAAAAAAAAAAAAAAACAAAAAAACAAAAAAAAAGCGTAAAAGAAAAGGTGAAAAAAGAGAAAAAAGGTCTGTCGAAAGTATATCATAGTACATATCTATAGAAAGATAATTAAAAGCTCGTCGTGATGATATATTTATTTTCGATTAACGATTAACAGTTTAAGAGATATTAATATTTGAAAAAAAGGATGAAAATGGGTTTATTAAATTGTCGGGTTTAATTTCATCCATTGCATCAAATGGAGATGAAGGGTGAGGATTGGTCCCTTGGTATATTAATAGAGTTTGGTATGCAAATGATCTTAAATATTAGTTTAAATATCTAAATCTAAACCATCTATAATGCATTTTATGCCATCTCTCCTTATTTTTTTAAGACATCCAAAATAGATTTTAAGCACTACAAGCTCTGAAGCTATGTTTACAATTATTTAATGCACCAACACATCCATACAACACCTATAATTAATGTTATTCTTAAAATACCCTCTCATTCAAAAATACAAGTAAAACACCACATGGTACAAACAAATCTAGCTACTAACTGATTGTAAAAATATTGACCTATGCTAACTAGTAAGTAACTTTCATCGCCAATCATCACAATTACGTATTACTACTGGATACCATTTTCGTATCACCATTGCATTCTGATGCACGACACTCTGCCATTTTTATATGTGATAGTTTGTGATAAAGTTATTCCCTAAAATGGACCACCTAGGTGTGCTTTTAAGATTGATACTCAGAAGGCGTATGATACTGTTGATTGACAATTTGTTGAGACTATTCTAGGTAGATTTGGCTTTCATACCAAGATGGTTTCATGGATTATGGCATGTGTTACAAGTGTGTCTTACTCTATTTGTATTAACGGGGATTTGTATGGCTAGTTTCATGGTAAAAGGGGTCTCCGACAAGGTGATCCTATATCAACTTACTTGTTTACGCTTGTTATGGAGGTTCTTACTTTTTATTGCGTTATGTGGTTGAGCAGAGGAATGAGTTTCAATACCACAATCTCGATGAAAGGCATAAAATTATTAATCTTGGCTTTGCTAATGATCTTTTTATTTTTACACATGGTGATTTTTTTTCAGCTAGTGTGGTTATGGATGCGTTAGAAGAGTTCAAGAATTTGTCCATTTTGAGCTCTTCATCTTTTAATTGAAGGTACTTATCCGGTCAAATATTTAGATGTGCCCCTTATATCTTCTTGCTTGTTGTATCAAGAATGTAAGGTTCTTTTTGAAAGGGTTCAAAACAAGATTGCTGATTAGAAGAACAAATCCCTATCCATGGTGAGTCGTTTATATCTTATTATATCCGTTTTATCATCTATGCACATATATTGGCTTCGTTTTTTATCCTTCCAATTCATGTAATTCACGTCCTTAATCAATTAATGTGTGGCTTTCTGTGGTGTTAAGGTGATATGAAGAAGGGAAGGCTAAGGTGGCGTCGAATGATATTTGTAAGCCAAAATAGGAGGGTGGTCTTGGTATTCGTAGCCTTAATGATTTTAATGTGTGGCTAATTACGGAACATGTTTATAGTATTTTGAACCATAAGGAATCGCTATGGGTTAAATGGATATACTCTTCTTATAAACTTCGTGGTAGAATTGTTTGGTATCTATCATGTACGGGTGATATGAGTTGGGGCTGAAGGAAGTTCCTCTTAATCCGTCCCACTATTAGGCCTTTTTTCTGGTTCCATATTCGTAACAGTAAGAGAGCATTTATATGGATTGATAATTGGTGTTCTTTGAGTCCTCTAGAGAGTTTGTTTACTGCTAGAGACATTTCCCATTCTGGTTTTTCTCTAAATGATAAGGTGGGTGATCTTCTTATTGATGGTGATTGGAGATGGCCATCTAATTGGATGAGCTGGTTAATCTTCCAGCTTTGATGGAGGGCATTGAAGATGAGCTGGTTTGGAGGGTCCCTAACGCCTAAGCCATTTACTATCTCTCGTTTCTAGGATTCTACTCATGATAGGGCCAACCTGGTCCCGTGGTTTCATGTTGTCTTGTTCCTCAAGATATTCTCAAGCATGCATTCAATATGTGGCTAGTGGTTAATTATAAGCTTAAAACACAAGAGAGGCCAATGTAATGGAATGTCGGTCCTTCTATTGACTTAAACCTGCTTCGGTGCCATTTTTGTGATAACCAACCTGATTCTCATGCTCACCTATTCTTTGAGTGCCCATTTTCTTTATAGGTATGGATCGCTATTCGTGCTCTAGGAGGAATGGAAAATATTCCTCCTAGATTGGAAGATGTTATCTCATACATTATTTTTGGGTAAAGGGGTTTACCCCGGTAAATATATAACCAAAAAATAATGTTAAGTACAAATGGAATGTGGTAGAAGTACCACATTAACCTCGTTTAAGAGCTTGATAAAAACTAGTGTTTATGACATGCCATAAACACAAATAACCTAGCTATATTACATCAACAAACTAGGCATAAACAAGTAAAAAAACTTGTAACAAGCGAGCATCCCGCATCCACCAATCCACGAAGGGAGCAAGTTAACCCATGAAGTTTGCCTCCTTAAAAACCCTTTCCAAGAAAAACCCAAAGGGAAAAACCTTGGAGTAGGGAAAAGAGTACAACCCTTACCCGGCACTCCCTTCGTGTGAAATACAAATACTTGGAATCTTCCATTTATCCGTAATCAATCGAGACCTCGAGGTTAGCTTGAACTTGAAAGTAACCAGCCTTCAACCTAATAGTAGAGACAATGGTGCTAACCACTTCAAAGAATAAGACTTTACGCTTGAATGCCTTAGAATTGCGCCCATCCAAACAAAGTAAGTAGTAGCAGCAAGCAATAATCGAGAAATGATACTACTAACCGACCGCCCCTTAGATAAAGGAATAAGAATCTGTAATAAAGACTCTCCAACGGGTGGGACCGCATCCATACCGGATAAAATCCAACCTGAAACCAAACTGCATAGAAAATTGGCACTCAAAAAATAAATGAGAATGAGAATCCAGAACCAATTCACAAAGCGGGCATCTAAGCAAGGCCAAATCAACGCAGGGACCAACATCCCATTGTCGATCCTATCCCCGAAGTCTTAAGCTTCGCTAATAGCGAGCCACATATGTATAGCATGCCTTGGAATACAATGAGAGAACCAAGGAACATTACACCATTCAACCAAATCAGCCCCAAGACGCAGAGATTCCCATGCACCCGAGACCGAAAACAACTAAAATTGCCATCCATGTTGCCCATAATAATCCATCGCCAAGATAATTAAGAGTAGGAACCGGGAGAGCAGCTAACAATGGAAATCGAGATAACAATCCAACGCCATCGCCAAACATCAGCTTGTAATCGATCATAAACCGAAGTCGATAAATTAAACCCCGCTCGGGCAATATCTCTAGCAGTAAGTAAATTACGAATCGGGCTTAACTGACACCACATATCAAACCAAACCAAAGTGTCCTTCCCATTATTGATCTTATGCCGATAAAAGGATCTAACCTTGGGTCTAATGGCAAGAAGCTTGCGCCAACCCCAACTAACATCCCCCAAACAAGGGACATCCCAAAAACTTCTCCCACGAAGTTTATATGAATGGATCCATTGCACCCATAGCGACTCTTTATGTGTCAAAATACTCCAAATGTGAGTAGTCATGAGAGCAATGTTAAAATCCTCCAAACGACGAATACAAAGGCCACCTTCTTTCTTTGGCTTACAAACAGATTCCCAAGCAACCTTAGCCTTTCCCCTTTTCATTTCTCCTTGACACCAAAGGAAACCCCTCATAAGTTGCTCTAACTCATGGATAATACGAGTAGGAAGGATAAAACCAAGCCCAATATAAATGCATCAAGATAAAACAGACCTCACCAATGAAGCCTACCCGCAAGAGATAAGAACTTATTACGCCACCATTCACACGACCTTTCAATTTTTCAACAAGCACCTTGCAATCCCTATAAAGAAGTCTTGATGATATAAGGGGACCCCAAGATACCGAAAGGGAGAGAACCCTCTGCAAACGCATAGACGGAGAATAGCATCTTTAATAGCATTAGGAACATTACAAAGAAAGTCAGACTTTTAGGGATACTTGGGACAAGACCCTAAAAGTTCTTGAAATCCTCCAAAGCCCGCATAATGACATTAATGTGACTCGATGGCCTCTAGCAAACAAGAAGAGGTCATCTCAAAACAAAGGTTAATAATTCTCTTGCTCACACAAATGATGAAACCGAAAATCTACAAAGATTCAAACCTTTTTCTCGCAATATAAGAGTTAGAACTTCCATAACCAGCGTAAAAAAGTATGGAGATAACGGGTCACCTTGTCTAAGGACCCGCTTACCTTTAAACCAGCCATGAAGATCACCATTAACACATATGGAATAAGACGTAGATGAGATACATACCATGATCCAATCAACCATTTTGGAGTGAAAACCAAAACCAATCAGAATTGCCCTAAGAAAAGTCCAATCAACCGTATCATATGCCTTCTGAATATCAACCTTAAATGCACATCTAGGAGGACCTCTCCTCTATGATAATTCCAAGATAAGCTCTTGGGTAAGTAATATATTATCAAATATACGACGATTAAGAACAAAAGTGCATTGATTAATACTAACCAATTGACCAAGGCCTTCTTTAATACGATTAGCAAGGATTTTGCTAATGCACTTATACATGACATTACAAAGAAGAAATAGGCCTATAGTCTTTAATCTTAGACGGGGTAGACACTTTAGGAATCAAAGATATAATGGTATGATTAATCTCCTTGAGAAGCTTACCATTAATGAAAAATCACGAATGCAGCCCTTACCTCAAGACTCATTAATATCCCATGCTTTCTTAAAGAAAGCGTACGTGTAACCATTGGGACCGTGAGCTTTATCATCCCCCATAGAAAATATAGCATCCTTAATCTCCGCATCCGTAACATGAGGAACCATCGAACCAGCCAATTGATGAGGAAGAACATTAGAGAATATACCATAATCATCAAAGAGAGTACAATTTCCTTCCATACCAAGAAACTGTTCATAGTGAGTAACAAAAGCACCTGCAACCTGATTACCCTCGCACAAGACATTGTTTGCATCTCTAACCAATTCAATTCGATTACGGGCACATTTGCTTTTAACAATATTGTGAAAATAGGCCGTATAGAATCACCGCATGAAGCCATTGAACTTTAGATTTCGCTTAAAACCGTTCTTCATCTAACGTAGCCTCCTTATATGCAAGAAGATAGTGAGCATGTTCCTCCCGTAAGTCCAATTAGACGGATCAGTATCAATAGCCTTTTGGACCTCATCTAACTCCTTCCGAATCCTAACCACCCGCTCATGAAGATTACCTTGATCGGTAAAAGCTACGAAAAGGAGATTTTAGCCCCTTTAAGCGTTGAACCACACGATACATAGCACAACCATGAACATTAAGATTACATCCCCGAAGAACCGTATCTCTAAACCCATCTTTATGAACCAAGAAGTTAGAGAATTTGAACGGTTTAGGCTTAGGCATAGTTACCTAGGGAATACGCAGAACACACGGAGAATGATCTATAATACGATAAGGTTGAAATATGGCAAACGAACCTCGGAAACAAGTCGAAACTTCGATTGCCCATCACCCGATCAATTTTCTTCAATGTACCAAAGGAGCCTCTTGGTTTCTGATTCCAAGTAAAGTGAAGGCCAGTACTATTAATATCCTCAACCTCCATTTTCTGAACACAATCTTTGAATTCACGCATAGCAATGTCAGGAGCATAACTACCACATGAATGATCCTCCAATTTGAGTGCCGCATTAAAATCTCCCAACAAAACCCAAGGCCTAGTACGCATAAATCCAGCATGGCAAACTAGATTGGACCAAAGGGCACCGATGAACATAATATTCTCTGATATACAAAAAGAAAAAAAGTTTTGCTGTCCCTACCAGTATTAACCTGAACATGCATAACCCGTTAGTTTGAGACATAGTCATAACATCAACAATATCATCATTCCAACCAAGAATAATACGGGACCCCTTATCACATAGACTACCATTTGACGCCCACTTCCACGACGCACAAACATTACGACATGTCTCATACACCACCGATGCATCAACATGAGATTCCAAGATAGCACATACACTAAGATTATTATCATTTACCACCGCTTAACCTCTTTTTGTTTAAGGGAATGGTTCAAACCCCTTATATTCCAAGAGGCGATACTAAACATCGTGGACATTCGAATCAGAGTGCTTGCCCCGATTTGTCAAACAAATTACCAGTTTCATCATAAACATTTTCAACCTTATCATCATCCTCCAAACCATTAGTCTCATCAACATCATCATAAGTAGGTGAAGCATGAGCCGGTTGACTACCCTTAGTAGCCACATCAGTAGGGTCATTAGATGTAGAGTTATTAGGTGAAACAATATTACCTACCTGATTAAGTGAAGGACCCGTACTAGTACTAGCAACTCCTTGAGGGGGTTTGCTAGTGGAAGGAGTGTTAACAAATTTTGGTCTATAATGCATGTTTTACCAATTGGAACCCCGTTAAAAACCGTACCACTTTTATTGTCCTTAGCATTCCTCTTAGCTTTACCCTTTTTCCCAACTAGTTGAAACCCATCATTTTTATCCTCCACAACCGGTGGAGTCACAATTGTCTTGGGACAAGAGTCAACAGAGTGGCCAAAAATCAAACAAACATCACACCTAGGAGGTTTCCACTCATATTCCACCCTAATAGTTTCAGAAGAAAACCCAGGTTGATCCAAATATGGTACCCCAATAGTCAATTTCAATTAAGCAACGGGCAAAACTACTCCTACCCCAAGATTCAATACACATAGAGCTAGTAAAAGAATCAAGCATGATAGGCGTACCAATATGTGTTGCAATAATACTAATACCATCTTCTAAAAATACCAGAACGGAACATCATGAAGTTTAACCCATACCGAATGCGGTTAACTCCTCTTTCATCAAACTAGTACTCATGATCCACTTTTTAAGAATAATAGGACTATTCTTAATCATCCACGGACCTCCTTCAACAACAGCCTCTAAACCAACCTGAGAGTCAAACTTAAAGAAAAAGAAGCCTTTTGCATTCATCATGATCCGCTTAAACCATACTTAGCCCAGCTTATTACGTGCAAAATACTCAACCACGAGAAATGCAATACGCTTACCAATGAAGTATCCATACAAGGTGTTATCAAATTTAGTGCTAACATTCTAACCACCTTAAGGAATGGACACGCCAACACGATTAAACATATTATCAAGTTTAATTGCACTAAAGTTGGACTTACCTCATTGAGTAGATGTATTACCTTGGACCTGTTCGAGCCACTAGCAACCCCAACATAAGTTGAAGGGTGCACTTCAGACGATTGGACGATAGGGCTCTCCGAAGTAGCATGCATGCCTACACCTTTAAGTTTACCAGCTTGACTAGCCACACTAATTCCATCACCTTTAGGCAGACCACTCATATCCTGGTTAATAACATGACTTCCCGTTATAGGTCTAGTATCCAACGAAGCCCCAGCAGCCCCATTAACACTAGTGTCTTGATTACCCACCATAGTACCACTTTTAGCTGCTCCAAGAACCTCACCAAGCGTTGGGAACTCAGATTGCACAATACCCGTGTTACCCCAAAATAACGAATCATGTTCAGCAGTTTGTACTTTTGTATTAACACTGAAGTCAATGTTAAATTCACGATAGTTCAAAGGAATATCATGTGACGGAATGACAGAAGAAGAACCACCGGAGTTAGAGTCGAGGTATCATCGAAGTAGCATGTAAGGGTTACGTAAAATCCTAAGAGGTTTACGGCCGGCGCATCATTAGTACCGCTTCATTCCCTTTAGTCTTTGCATACGAGGCCCAAGGCTTCCAAATCAACACTAGCATTACCACTCTTTTCCATATTGCAATAAAAACAAGCAAATGAACCAAGAAAAACTCCGTAAAATTAAATAGCGAACCCTAAAAACCCTAAAATAACGATTAACAAAAAGAACCAGGAAAACAACGTCAAACTTCCAATACGAAGGCCTTAGTGCAACTAAGGCATGAATTTAAGCACAACCAATCTAACCAGAATCATCCATAATCAGTTCGTATAAGGTATTAAGCAAATCGATTGAAAGAAACCCTAAGAAAAAATCCGACAGAAAAAAACCCTAACAATTCAGCGATCACAAAAACTTGATAACAATTATACCCCACACGAATGTAAGATCATAACTGAGACAAATTAAAGTAATAGAGAAGAAGTTAGGGATTGCATTAGGTCGGTTTTTAGAAGATTAGGGAATCGCAATTTTTCTCTAGAGAGACTTCGTTGTAGGTGGTTCAGCACGTAGTGTGATATATCGGCTTCTCTTTGCAGCTTCCTGTTATCAATTTGGCATGAACGGAATTCAAGGCTTTTCAAAAAGAGGCTTAAATCTTATACACATGTGTTTGATGATATTGTTTCTATTGTTCGTTTAAAGATCCCCTCATTTTAGTTTACCAAGAATTCATCGAGGGTTAGAAGGATAGTGGAAACATGGATCAGTGATCATTTCAAGCGTTCAACGACGATGGATTGTCTTTATTATCTAATTTTGGGAGTTCCATGTGAGAGTTGTACCCTTTTTCCTACCCCAAGGTTTTCCCATTGGGTTTTTACTTGGGAAGGTTTTTTATGGAGACGGTCTCACATGGTTTCTAGTCCTCCCTGGATTCGCAAGGCTGGTGGGATTTTGAAGTATTTTGGAGTGTTGCTGCTACAAGAAGGTATCATGGCTGCATCTACATTTTATTTGATTATTCATTATGTAGTAGATAGTTAGTTTGTGTTTATGGCATGTCATATACAGTTTATAGTTGGTTATCAAGTTATTGCTTGAGGTTAATATGACTCTCCGCCACATTCCATTTGTACTTAAACCTTTTGGTTATTAATAGATTTTATTGGGGTAACCCTTTACCCCCAAAAAAAGGTTATTCCCTAAAATTACCACCATGTGTAATTTATTATCACAAAAAACATATAATCGAATAATATTGTTAGCCAAAAATTTTGATTGCAAGTTATCATCACGCAACGATAGTTATCCTGCTAGTCATTATATACGTGGATTCCCTCCAAAAGAAAATAAGGTTACTCAAACACCTTCTTTAACGCATAACCTTGTTTCTCAAAACCGAAAACAAGAACCGATGTCGTTTTCTTTTTCATCAATAACCTGACAAAACCCACAACACCACAAAACCTTTGTTGATTGAAAACCAACAAACCTCTACACGTCTCTCACAAACTTGTACAATCGAAGAAATCAAGAACCCTTTGACTGTGAAACCCGTTTGCAAGAACAAAACCCGATACCTTCAAAATTAAAACACGATATTCAAGAAACCTTGTGCCCCTGTTTTTGAAACTAATCTTCAAAAACAATACCTTGCAAAATCTAGATAATACGAAACCCTTGACGATAGAAAAACTTGCAAGAAACCGATTACTTTGAACCCAAGCAACCCTTGCAAAACACCTAGTGTCTTGATCTTCTAAATTGAAAACCAAACAGCTCTTGATTTTCTTTTACACGAAAATAAAAGGAGCCCCTCGAAGCCTCTCTTTGTCGCAAGAAACCTGAAAAATCCAAGCTTCAAGACCCTTTATGTCCGACCTTGTCACATTTCTTTTCACAAACCAGTCAACAAGAATTTTCATACTATCAAACCTAGCATCCAGAATATCTAACCAAGCTCTTATTACCACTTGTTGAACGTGTGACCAATAAACCCGAAAGTGAACTATACGGAATCGAAACTTTGTAAAGAAAACCGACAAACTGAAAGAAGTAACCCACACGCATGACCCCAACGCTTTTACGCTTATTAATCAATGAAAAAGTTAACAAGACATTGTTCTCTCCCCTTACCTCCTTTTATAGAGATAAGGGGAGGAGTTTGTTACAAGAAGAATGGTAAACCGAACTTGACTTGGAGTGAAAGTCAAATAATAATAAAAGAAGGAAACAAGAACTATATTTTGGGTAAAGGGGCTTACTCGATAAATTATATTTTGGGTAAAGGGTTACCTCGGTAAATAATATTAAAACAGAAAAATTTAAGTACAAATGGAATATGGTCGAGATACCATATTTACCTCAAACTAAAAAGCTCGATAAATATCTACTACTAATGCTTATGACATGCCATAAGCACTTACAACTCTAGGAACAAAAAATGCACCTAAAACAAATCAATCAATCAAACAAGCTAACCGCCAGCCTACCGTGAAAGATGAAGTTTCACCGGTATGTGGATTATTAAATAAGTTAGCCGATTCATCATACGCATTTTGAACAAGTTCTTCATCATCTTCGTCATCCATCACCAATGAAACATACGGATTAGATGTAAATAACCTTCCTTAGAGGTAGTGCCAGTAGAATTCAACATAGATGATGAATTAGAAGCTTCACCCATAGAAGTATTACCCTTCTTAGGTTCACTCGTTGTCGCCTTTGGGACATGTTTGACATTCTATTTAACCGAAGGACCAACAAACCGATTACCATTAGTAGACTTGGTTTTACCCTTCTTCCTATTCTTATCCGTCATTTGGAAACCATCTTTATCCAGCACCACACTTGGATTAACAACATGTGGACTAGAAACAACAGGAGGAATCACCACTTTTTTAGGACATTGATCATGAGTGTGACCAAAAATCATGCATTCATTATACCTGGGAGGTCGCCATTCATACTCAACACGAATAGTAGCTTTAGTAAAACCCTCCCCAGAAAGTGAAGGAAAACCAATAGTAACAACATCCACAAGATCAACTTCAGAGTTGATCTCAATAAGACACCTAGCAAAGCTACTTCTTCCCCACAAATCCTTACACATAGAGCTCGTAGAAGAATCAAACATAATAGGTTTTCCAATAAATGTAGCAATCAAACTAATACCATCCTCTTCAAACACTTGAAGAGGAACATCATGAAATTTAACCCATACCGGAACACGAGTCAATTCTTCCTTATGCAAACAAGTATCCATTGACCATTTCTTAAGGATTGTTGGAGATTTACGTATCATCCACGAACCACCTTCCAAAAAAACTTCTAACCCAGCTAAAGTATCAACTTTAAACAAAAAGAAACCTTTAGAATTCATCATAATCCTTTTCAACCCATGTTTCCCCAGTTATTCCTAGCATAATATTCAACAACTGGAAACGCCATCCTATTTCCAATAAAATAACCATACAATGTGTGTTCCAACCGTGTACTAACCTTTCAACCACTTTGCGGGGGATAGATATGTTAACACTTCAAAAACGGGTTCAGCAACTAGTGGACGAAACGGAGTAGCAATAATAGGTTGAGCATCCCTCAAACCCTGCAAACTCCAACAAAGATTGATGTCCACAGCTTTGACAATAGGAGACTCATTAGTAGGTTTAGGAGTCGTAGATTTAGCTTTAATTTCAGCCACAAAAGCATTCCACAAATCTTCAATAGCATCCGTAACAATTGATGTAGCATTCCTATCTAATTCAAATTTCCATACAGTATATTTACCACCTCACAACTCAAAGTGAACTCATTAATGTCCTCTAGTGTACTAAGCGAGACACCAAATAGAACAACAATAACCTCGTTAGGATTAGCAAGACCACATGTAGGTACATCAATACGAGCATTTGTAGCATGTGGAATCGGCTCCACATTAACCTTCACGAATGTTATCATCAACCCGAACAGTGAGGAGATGATGAGTCAAGTAGAATCGCTCACACCTGTAACACCCTTAAGTCGAAACTTCTTATTTTTCCTCATAGTCACATTTTTCAACAAATCAGCATTCTCTCCCAAATCCGACATCATTAAATCCAATAACCACGAATTAACATAAACAAAAGAACGGAAACAACTGGTCTTCAATAGTAACGAGAAAACCCTAATTGAAACCAGGGTTTATAATCCTTCAAAGCGCATTAAAACTTACATCTTGTAGCGATGACTTCCAATTGATAGTGATGTCTCGAATTAATAGTCGATCGTAATTATGATAGGAAAAATTCTACCACATCGAATTGAATTAAACCGACTACAATAAACCCAAATAGCGATTATGAAAAAAAAAACCCTAAAGAAAATAGAACCGATCAGAATTAATACATAAACAAGCTCGATCAAGGTTAGAATTAACAACACAAAATCGAGATTATTAAAGATTAATAGGGATCAGTCAGAAAATCGATTAGGGTTAAATAATATGAATCGCCAAAATCGCCATAGGAGGGTACGAGAGCCCCCGATAAATTATATATATAATCACAAAAATTTGAAGAACAAATATAATGTGGCTAAAGAAAAAAAAAACTATCCTAAGGCTAAACTAACCAGTCATTTTTTTTGCTAACCGACGAAGTACATGCAAAGACACTAAGGTACTTATTACACCTCGTAATTATCCAACAAACATGAATATCATCAAGTTACTAATTATGTTTGCCTATATTATCCAAAAGACTGTCAAATTCACATATGCCAAAACTATACTCTAATTCTTAGTATCATCTAATTTACTTTTTAGACACTAATTACATCCATTTCTATAGACACCAATATATAAGGAATACAAGAGAATAAAGATAATTATGTTTTACCTCGGCAAGAATTGTAGAACCATCTTGCGGATAAACGGAGCAAGATTTCATCTCCCAGTCACCTGTAACCTTGCAGTCGGATGTTGTCTCTTCCTTATTTTCTACTAGGAAAACATCTAATTCCGTCTCGTATTTAGATGTTGACGATTTCTTTACACTGAATAGTAAATCTTTGTGATTTTTACTATCTCCCTTGAAAGCTTGTCATCTCCCATGGATTGATCGGAGCTGATTATAACAATAAAGATAGGGAGATTAAATAAATAAAAATAATAATACGTTAACAATTCCATATAATTATTGTGACTTTCAGTAAAGATATATGCAAGAAACTACGGAAGTCATTTAAAAAACATGGTTAAGCATGCATATTAGACCTAAAAAATTAAAAGAAAAAAAAAAGTAGGATGAATTTTTGCAGTCAAAAACATTTATATAAATCTAATTATTAACTAATAAAAACCTTTTTCTTGAATGTTAGAACAGGTTTCTCGGTTGCATCATACAAGATATGACGATCATGAAAGCTGAAGCGTGTGTCCTTGATCTTAAACATCAGATTTCCATTAATATCAAGCACGGTGAAATTTCCATATTTATTGGTCAAAGATTTCGTTTGAACAACAAGATCCATGGTATATGGCTTGACGTATTGTGCTTCCACAACCACCATCGTGCGATCTGCTATGGCACACAATGACCTAGCCGGATTGTATACCTCTAAATGATAAAAAAAAATAGAGCCAAAATTTTATATCTTCTATATGTTATCCTCTCTATATATCCCTTTCTAAAACTAGCAAATTCTATTAACAATATAAATGGCCGCACATGCATTTCTATATGTCTATATCTATGGGTGTTTTCAATTATGGGTAGTTTAATGCCCTACGAAAAACGCTCTCAAATTAACATTTGTTTTTTGATTTAATCTCTCGAATTTTATGGAAATATTGGAATTTATTTTCTATCTTTATAAATGTTTTGTAGCATTTCTAGAAATAAATCAAGAAAAATTCTTTTTATTCAGATTCTTAAGATTTATGTTAATTAGTGTGTTAATGAAATAACAATGCTCAACTGGGCTTGTTTTCAGTCCTCTCGCGCAGGGCTTCACACTATAGCGTTTGAGACCTTTACAGACGAACAAATTCGTCGCCAAAGGCCAAAAATGTCTTCGCTAAAAATTTTGGCGACGACAACGTCATCGTCGCTGTAGACCCGTCCCTAAAAATTTTGGAGACTAAAGTCAAAGGAAGGCCTTTAGCGACGAAACATGGGGCCCAGAAAAATTCTCATTCAAATATAAGATACCCACATAAACTCTCATTCAAATATAAGATAATTGGGGCCATATACTTTTAAAGGATAGAATAAACGTGGAAGATATAAAAAATGTATACATAAACCCTAAACTCTCTCCCGTTTTTTACGACTTTGGCGATTTAGTTTATTCATTCCTTTAATGATCGAATTTTCGATTCTGTTAATCTATTGGTCCTCTTTATTGTGGGTCGTCTTCACAATTAATTCATTGATCGGTGAAGGGTAACTTTCTTCATATTGTTGCTTTTAATTTTGATTTTGAATCGTGGGTCTGTGCTGATTATATATTTCAACATTTGAACGTGGGTCGTTGCTATTTTATTTATCTTTATACATATTTGATCGTGCATGGTATTCTTCATGATAATTATTCTTCTCTACTTCAGCATGGGTTAAACTTTGCACCTCATTTGCTTAAAACCCTAGTTATCTAGGGTTTGCTCGTTTTGTTTGAAGAGCAGACATATTTTTCTTCTTGTATTGGTTGTGTTATTGCTTTTAGTTAGGTTTGGCATGATGGAGGGTTTGGGAGAGAAGAACATTGATTTGGTAGTTAACATTGATTTCAGTGAGCTTAAAGCATGCATGACGCGTTTGAAGGGACAACAAGTTGGTGATTCTGGTTTATCTCAACCTCGTAAGGCTGCTAGGATTTTGGTTAACCCTAATGTGACCTCAATTAGTAATGTAATTGGACAAGAAGATGTAGCCTCGGATCCTACCTCCTCCAGGTTTTGGGAATCTTGATGGTCTCATGAATAATGTCTCCGCCACTAGTAGTCATGGTGAGTCGATTTTCGAACCGACAATGAACCCTTATAGTGTTGGTGAACAGTTGGTGCTACTCATTCTTTGAAATAGAATCTGGGATCAGCTGGTACAAGTGATATCGTGGTGGAAACTAACTTACCAGAAGAGGGTTTGTTGGATTCCAACAAGAGTAGTGAAGACCATAATGGTATTGATAAGGTGGTTTTGGATGCTTGTAAGAGTTTTGAGGAATTAATGAATGCGGAGATTGGTTTTAAATCTGATGATAAAGGTGCTAATGCTAGTTCTACTTCATCACCTCAGGCTACTTTTGTTAAAAACACTTCAAGCGTCTTGTAAAAGGCTCAATCTACTATTGAACCCAATACGGTTGCTAGTGTGAAGCCAGTTTCAAATGCGGGTGCTACATCTAACAATCCTAAGAAACACATGTCAAACTTTCGTAGGTTAAAGTGTAGCAATAAAACAAATGGAGTTGATCTTTCTGCCCCTTCGACAGTGGTTGAAGACGTAAACACCAGATTTGAGAATACTTTTTGGCTATTTTATCGTATTGCTTTCCTGGTTGTTGATTATTATGTGCGTAATACGTGGGCTAAGTATGGCATTCAAAAGGTCATGATGAATGCTAATGGTTTCTTTTTCTTTAAGTTTACTACAAAGAAAGGTGTGGAAGATGTCCTTGAAAATGATCCGTGGGTGATTAGAAATATTCCTATTATTCTTAAATCTTGGACTTTGAACACTAACTTACTTAAAGAGGATTTGACTAATATTCCGATATGGGTTAAATTCCATGATGTTCCACTTGCTATGTTCTCTGATGATGGTCTCAGTCTTCTAACCACATTGATTGGTATGCCGAAAATGTTTGATTCTTACGCCATTCCAATGTGTTTAGAATCATGGGGCCGAAGTAGTTTTGCTAGGTGCTTGATTGAAGTGAAGGCAGATGAGGTGCTTAAGGAGAGTCTCACTGTTGAGATACCCTTACTTGATGGGTCGGGTTCTACTATTGAAAAGGTTTAGGTTGATCACGAGTGGAACCAACTCGTTGTGATACTTGTAAGCTTTTTGCTCATACTCTGGCTAAATGTCCTAATTTTTTTCCACCTATAGTTCAGCCTACACAAAAGGATAGTAATGGTTTCCCGGCGATAAGTTGAAAAAATAAGGGTAAATCTGGTAGCCAAACCTGTTTTGGGTAATAAGTTTCGTTACGAACCTAAAGCACCTCCTCCTGAGCCCAAGAAGGTAGTTATTACTAAGAAAAATGCCATTGAAGTGGCTAGTACTTAATATTGTCGATACTTAAGAGTATGATATTCCTGCTATGGTCGTGAATACGGATGGGGCTGATTTGGATTTGGGTAGTAAAAAGAATGCAAAAGTGGATGGGTCTCAAAAGACTAGAAATGAATTACAAGACCCGCTTGCGAGTGTTGTGAAAGAGAAGGAACAGGTTGCTCCTTGTAAGCCTAGTTCTTCTCGTTCTCCGTCTACTTTTTCTAGTAAAAAGGTTAACCCATTTTCTAAGGTAGGAGAGGTTGATGTTTCGGATAGTGATGAGGAGGAGGTGCTTGAGGATAGCCCTATGGCTAATTTCATGGGATCGAGAGGGGGTGGAAATGAGCTTGAATATTCGATCTACCAGGGCAATTGGAGGCTAGTTATGACGTGTATGATATCAAGCTCCAAGGTTGTGTTAGGAAGTAGTTTTTGTTTTTATAGTTGTCAAATGTTATCTTATCGCGCATCGTTTATTTCTTGTTTTTGAGGAAAGGAAGTTTCTTGTGTATATAAGCTCTATCACCTATGTAACGGGTTGAGATATAGGATTTCACCCATATCCTTTGTACTTAAATGCTTTTTGAAGTAATACATTTACCAGCTCCTTCGACCTTGTACCCAAAAAAATGTGGAAGATATAGCATTTACTTCGAACAACATTCTCTTTATATAGGAGAGTACGAGGATGTCACGTGAGATTTGTTCAAATATGCTTATATTCTTGAAAACACAACAACCTTACTTTAGTGAATACTTCTGCCAATTGTTCACTGCCTTTTCACCAACTTGCACTTGTCTTTGACTTTATCAGGATGCACTTTATCTCGCTCTATCAAGTGCCTAAGGTTATAGGTAATTAGATTTGGGAAAAAACTAGAAGGGGGGTTGAATAGTTTTGCCAATTAAAACTTGGTTTTAAACTATTTAGATCGACTTATGTCAATCTATTGAAACGTGTGTGTTGGATGTTGATAGATAAGCATATGAATAAACAATACTAGGATAAAGAGTAAGAAGCACAAAACCACAACGCGAGTATTTATAGTGGTTCAGCTACAAGGACACCTTCCTTGCCCTACTCCAATCCCCAAGTCACCTACTCGAGAGTTCGTAATCACTACACAACACAAACTCCTTGTGGCGGAGAAGCCTTCACAACGTCGCCTACTCTTTATCTGGTACAAGGCTAGACACCGGGTTCTTCCATGAGGTAGAACCAAACCTATCACAACGTCGCCTACACTTTATCTGGTACAAGGCTAGATACCGAGTTCCATTACAAAGGAGGAACTACTACCCAACACTACACAAATCCTATCTCAAAGGAGATCTACTTCTTATGACAACATCAACAAGGATATCAATATCCTTTGACCCAATACAAATCTATCTTGTACATCGATACACCATATCGAATGTACACCTTAGGCACTTTTCACTAATGCCTTTGACTGTACTTCTAGGCACCCTTCACTAATGCCTTTTGACTTGACTTCTAGGCACCATTCACTAATGCCTTTTGACTTGACTTCTAGGCACCCTTCACTAATGCCTTCAACACGGACTCTCGGCACCCTTCACTAATGCCTTCAATATGACTCTTCGACACTTTTTCACTAATGTCTTCGTCTTGACCCTTTAGACATCTTTCACCTATGTCTTCGACACTACACTTCTAATGAGAAAGAAAAGAACTATCAACAAGATACCATTAGTAGTCTTGATGATGACGAAGCTAGGCAACCCATGGACTTGAGCTTGCTCGACTTCAAGAGGTGGTGATCTCGCCTTTAAGAGGAACTTAGAGAATCACACAAACACAAAACTACATAGAAATATCACTTGGATCTGAGGTTAGAGAGTTTACAACACTAAGATAAAATATGTGTGAAAGGGGTGAGTTACAATGAAGAAATGGCTCACTATTTATAGACAAAATATGCTACTGTCCCACGGATCCCTTACTTGAGGGATCCGTCCAGTGTAAACTGGGGGAACCATGGGATGCTCCTCTTTGCCCATGGGTTATGGGTCATGGGTCATGGGTTATGGGTCATGGGTCCTAGACTTTGGACCATGGGTATTCAAGTAGATAAAATGGATCTAGAAGATGCAATGCATCTAGTCCATGGGTTATGGGTTAGCTCCATGGGGTCATGGATAATATCCATTATGATTTATGCATAATGTCATGCAATGGGTCATGGGTTATGCTCCATGGGTATGGGTCATGGACTTTGGGTTTTACCCAACTACATTCAATGTATTAAGTCAATGGGTTAAATACTTAAACTTCTACCCATTCTATTACCCATTATAATACATACTAAGTATGTATATATCTACCCAATATGTAAACACTAGTTGTTGTACATATTACTAATTCATGAAAGCACTATTACTTGTTAAGTGATTTATATGAAAGTATAAGTATCTTTGTAAACTAATGGCTCAAACAATTTACGAGTTTTATTTTCTTCGTTAAAATGATTTTACGTTTGTTATCGATAAAACATTAAAAGATCGTAAAAAAATATAAATAAATATTTTTACGGCTTATTTGTATTAAGAATTTCCCCCTTTTTGTTGATGACAAAACATAAGATTATTTTAAGGAAAAACTAAAATTAAAAGTTTGAATTGAGTTTTTTATCGTTTTCCCCTTTGTCGAAACAAAAAAGTGCGTCGAAAAGAAACTAACACATTGTTTTAAGAAAAACATGTGAAAAGAAAAAAAATGAAAAATAGAGAGTAAGTGAGGAGAAGTATTCTCGACTTAGCTCCCCCTTGACGAGTCCATCCCTTTGTGAGGGCGTCAAGCAAGAAGAAATACTAAACTATTGCAACTATGATTGCAAATGGTTTCGTCTTTGTGACAAATATGCTCCCCTTGATGATTGAAACTTTGCAAGGAGGACGTCATGTAATGTAATCCTTTGTGAATGATATTGCAAATGATTTTGCAATGTATTGCTTTGACACGAAACTCCTCCTAGCTAAGGGTGTCAAAGTCTTCATGTGTATATTGAAAATCTACAAAACAAATGTTAGAAAACAAGTATATAATGCATAATTTCTTGCAAATAAGACTTAAGTTAGTAATAAACAAGTCTTCGTCAAGTAACGGATCCTATGGTTCCAACTTTTGAGGGATCCGTCTAAGCTAAATTGAGGGATCCATCTGTCTGTAAGCTTAAGACATCAATGGTGATGTAAAAATTGATGTTAACATAAAAATGAGATATGTATTAGGTCACCAAACATATTCACAAGAAAATATGGCATATAAAATGTAATTTCATTCAATAAAAATACGAGAAATGATCTACATATCTCTAAAACTAAAAAAATGATTTAAACATGAAATATGATTCTTAAACTATCTAAGTTAAGCTTAAGACTATGATACCACTTAAATCCTTAAGCTCAAGGTTTTTTAGGTTTGTTGATAACGTTTGAGGAGGTGATAAAACATGAAACGTTGATCTTCACGTACTTCATGTATCAAGCTTTCAACATGTTGACAATGATAACAATCTTTGTCATGGCTCGAAAATGGTGGTGGTAGAAAAGGGATGGCTTGAGATGGAAGGTTTGGTTGAGATTCTTCAAAAGAAGGATGAATTTGATGGAGGTGATTCAACCAAAGGTGGTGGTGGTGGAATATGTGATGAGGATTGTGGCAGAGAGGTGTCTACTTCCATGTGATCAGGTGGTTGGCTTTGATGATTCCTCATAATCCAAAAGGGACGATTTTTGGGTGACGGAGAAAAAGATGCCGTGACTAGTGTTGATTCAACACTTTGATTTTGTTGCGCTATTCTTTCCTTTGAGGAGAATGTTGGCAATGGTGGAGGATGAGATGGCCTAGGAGGCAAGTCCTCAAGATTGTAGAGGTGTGGTGATGAGAGTGGAATGGTGAATGATATGGCTCTAGGCACTAAGGGTGATGGTTTAGTGGAAATAGTATTGTTTGGTTTAGGGGGTATGGTGGTGTTTGGCATTGGTAGTTTTGTGGAATAATCCTTTTGGGGATTGGTTTGATAGGTCGAGGGGAGATCCTAGCATTTGTAGATTTAACGGGAGATGATTCGGTTGAAGAAATTACGTGAATAACACGAGCAAGTTTCTTGGGTGGTCCTTTGGTGGATGAGTTACCACTCGGAGCTTTCCTCATGATGAGATGATTAAAAAAAATAGTGTTGTAAAGGTTTCTAAATGCTGAGAATGGGGATGTAGATGACTTTAGGAGTCTTAACAAGATGGTTTATAAAGGGAAGGAAAGTGCATTCAAGACTTAAGCCACTAAGATCCTTTAGAATGTGATGATTAGCATGCACAAGAGTCAACTTCAAAGTTGCAATCGATCTAGGAGTTTAATTAAGACAAGATGGAGTGTTCAAGTTAGCAAGGAGAGCATGAAATGATTGTTTTAGCTAGAGTTTAGCTGAATCTGCCACTGATCCACGGTTCCTCCAATGAGGATCCGCCTAGGCTAATCCTCGGGGATCCGCTCTCAGCAGCTAAGAAAGGAGAAAAGTGATGTTTTTGAGGTTTAATATACCTATACCTCTTGAGTGTTTCAGTCTTCCTAAGTGTCTTAAATGAAAGGGTACTTAAATGATCAAGAGCAATGAGTGATGGTAGCTAATGATTGCCTTTATGGAAGAAAATGGGACTTTATGAGTACCAATGAATGACTAAAGGTGACACTAGAAAATTTGAGAGTGTCAAGTGGTGCTAAATGATCCTAGAGACCAGATAGTAACTTAAGATAGATTTGGAAAATACCTTTTTTGGGTAAAGGGGAATGATTACCCCGGCAAAATATATTAACCCAAAATAATGAAGTACAATCGAATGTGGCTGAAGTACCACATTAACCTCAAGCAAAAGCTTGAACAACCACTACTAATCCGTGTGACATGCCACACGGAAGACTATCCCTATTACAATGACTAAAACACCAATAGGGAAATACCATCTAAAACTACACAAAGAGAAACCACGTTTGATCACCCTCGAACCTGAATTGAATTTAACTTCCATATCTTGCTAATATTATCATAGGCCTCAAGACTTCCATTTACACGATGCAAGCTTAAGCCTTACCGTGTTAGTAATACAATTAACCACTTGTTCTTTAGATCGCTTCATCTTGCCAAACAAACGGTTGTTTCTTTCTTGCCATATAAAATAAGCGTAGCACCAACACTAACTTAGTACTTAAACTTTTAGTGTTTCTCCTCTTGGCAAACGGGATAATACCAAGAATAATATTATCAATAGATGAACTCGAATTGGCGTTTAGCATAATTAGAAACTTGAGTCCAAACCTGTTTAGAAAATGGACATTCGAAAAAAGAGATGCGATGGGAATCCATACACCCATTACATAATGTACACGAAACCAAAGTAGCATCCACATTATCCCAAACTCGCAACATATCTTGGGTTTTAGCCTCCTTTGATAATAAGCCACAAAGTTAAAGCATGTCTTGGAATATTACCCCGAACCAAACACAATACATCCAAGGCACCTTATCCCCCTAGGCCTAATCGTATTAAACACATTACTAACAGAAAATGGTTTAATAACACCACTAGAATCCTTCCAAAATGTACTGGTCACGAAATCCTTGTCTAAGAATAGGAACATTAATCAAATTCAATATAGGAATTTGCACATACCATTCATTCGGCCAAGCAAAGTTTCCATCAGCAATAATTTCATTAAGTTTCGATGCTTGATCAAACCCT
Organism: Chrysanthemum makinoi; assembly: GCA_910596185.1. NCBI lineage: Eukaryota > Viridiplantae > Streptophyta > Magnoliopsida > Asterales > Asteraceae > Chrysanthemum > Chrysanthemum makinoi. Next base: position 161,075,551 of record OU343223.1, on the reverse strand, counting down.
GCATTATAAATACTTCGGCTAGAAATAACTTTCGCTAGAGGACCTTGATCACACCAACGATCATGCCAAGCTGATATTGAAGAGCCATCACCAATCTTGTAATTGATAAACTCACGAATAAGCGGACGAAGACGCAAAATTTTCCTCCAACCACACGTCATATTACCACGAATAGGCACATCCCAAAAAATTGCAATCCATTAATTTATATTCATGAATCCACTTAACCCAAAGAGACTCCTTATTATTAATCAAATTCCAAAGATGCGATATCATTAAAGCATTATTGAAAACGGATAATCTACGAATACCAAGACCTCCCTCATTCCTTGGAAGGCAAATAACCTCCCAAGCAACTTTCGCTTGGCCTCTTTTATACTTCCCTTGGCTCCATAGAAAACCTCTCATGATTTGCTCAATTTCGTTCAAAACTTGAGAAGGAAGAACAAAACCGAAGCCCAAAAACATGTAAAGACCGATAACGGATTGAATAAGTTGAAGCCTACCACAAGAAAGGAACTTATTCTTCCAATTATCCACAGGAGCTTGAACCTTCTCAATTAACTCCTTGCAATCACGATGAATCAATCGAGAAGACACAAGAGGCACTCCCAAGTACTTAACCGGCAACCTATCTTCAACAAAAGGAAGAATTTGCAAGATTGAAAGCTTTACATGATTAAGCACATTACAAAAATAAGCCGTACTCTTGGGAATGCTAGGCACCAATCCAGAAACTTTCTTAAACTCCTCCAAAGCTTCCATGATCACTCGCTGAATTCACATCCCAATGAGCAAAAAGAAAAGGTCATCAGAAAGCATAGGTTGACCAGCTCCAATTTAGAACAATGATGGTGATATGTAAACGAATCAGCATTCAACCTTACGCTTAATAATAAGCGTTAAAATCTCCATAACCAATGTAAATAAATACGGGGAAATAGGGTCACCTTGACGAAGACCCCTCTTACCTTTGAAATACCCATGAAGCGAGCCATTAATACTTATAGAAAAGGATGTAGAAGTAACACATTACATAATCCATCCAACCATCCGAGTGTGAAATCCAAAACCAATCAGAATACCTTTAAGGAAATTCCAATCAACCGTATCGTAGGCCTTTTGAATGTCAACTTTAAAAGCACATCTAGCAACTCCACGATCCAAATGGTAATTGTGCATGAGCTCTTGGGTAAGTAAGATGTTATCACTATACTCACCAGAACAAAAGCATTGGTTTGGACTTACCAAAAACTTTAAACTTTCTTTTATACGATTAGCAATTATCTTGCTAACGCATTTAAAAATAACATTGCAACAAGATATAGGCCGAAAATCATTAATCCTAGCAGGCGAAGAAACCTTAGGAATTAAAGCAATGATTGTGTGATTTACCTCCTTGAGCAGCCGACCATTAACAAAAATTCACTAATCGCGAGCTTAAAATCATAAGCAATAATGTCCCAAGATTCCTTAAAAATGCAGCAGATAACCATCAGGCCCCGGGGATTTATCATTCCCCATAGAGAACAAGGCATCCTTGATTTCAAGATCACTAACCTCACGAATCATTTCCATAGCCTCCTGTTCCCCAAGCCGATTCTGAAACAGCTCCGTAGTATTTAAATGTTCCGTTGTACCTGCTTGACCAAGAAATATTTCATAGTGTGATACAAACACATTAGGAACATGCTCATTTTCAAACGTCACACCATCTAAATCAAGAATCACATCAATTCGACTTCGAGAGACACGACTTTTAACCGACTTATGGAAGTAAGCAGTATTCGAGTCACCATCACGAAGCCAATTTACTTTAGACCTTTGTTGTAAGAACCGTTCCTCTAAAAGAATAGCATCACAATACGCTTGCACATACACGGCTTCCTCTTCTCGAAGAACAAGATAAAAGGGTCTTTATCCAATGCACGCTGAACAGATCAAGCTCAAACTGAAGCTTTAACATTATCGCAAATTATCATTCTCATACATCAACTTTTAAAAATTTCTTCATATGTATAAGTTTAGAAACAACTTTGAACATATAAAAACCACTAACCTCTTTGGTCCAACCCTCCATCACCACTTCTTTAAACCTTGCATTCTGAACAAGGATATTTGCGAATTTAAACGGTCTTGGTTTGGACGGAACCATGGAAGGAAGACATAAAACACTGAGCATGGTCGAAATGCGATATGGTGAAAAATAGCATGACCTCCTGGAAATACATCAAAAAATTCTAGATTAGCCATAACACGATCTATTTTCTTTAAAATACCATCAACTCCTTTAGGTTTTTGATTCCATGTGTATTTCAGCCCCGTGATTCGCACATCCATGACTTCAATATCATCAATACATTCCTTGAATTCACGCATCCTGATATCAATAGTCGAAGAACCCAAAGCATTATCATCAAGCATCAAGGCAAAGATTAAAATCCCCAAGATACACCAAGGCCTACCACGAATGTAAACCTTATGCATACCCAAATTATTCCATAAAGCACGACGATGAATATAATAATTATGAGCATACACAAATGAACAAAAAACCTTTTTCTTGTCCGCTTTAATCCAGATTCGTATGAATAACCCGTCATCTTGAGTTATCACCGAAACATCAACATCATTACGGTTCCAGCCTAAAAGAATCCTCGTGCCTTTAGCACACATATTACCATTACTTGTCCAATCCCAATGGCTTAAATATAAACGAGCACAGCTTCATTAGATTATCACCTCTAGCATGAGACTCAAGAATAGCACAAATAGATAATTTGTTCTCAAATATTACATTCAACTTTTTGTTTCGGGGAGAATTTTAGACCCCGAATATTCCAAGAAGCGATGTTACACATTGATAACATTCCTACTGGGAGTGCTTGCCCCTTCAAGTACTAGCAGCTTGACTTGTACGATCAACCATGTCCAATTCTTCATCCAGTTCCTCACTATCACTTTCATTAATCATAGACTCATTAACTTTATCCTCCCACAAATCATCATCATTATCCAAAGCATTGAAAGAGTTCGAAACAATAACCGGATTCTTATCTTTGGTATTCTGGTCACTTGTATTATTCGACCATCCTTCTTTTGCATCCTTATCCACCCTTCGATAATGAAGGTTAAGAGCTGTCTTGTTCAACTTCACACCTTCTACTTGTTTTTGTTGTTTGTTTTTATTCTTGTTGCGCTTATTCTTGACCACTTGAAACCCATCATTCACAATAGGAGCAGCTGGAGCTTCTTTAGGAAGTTTAGGGCATTTGTCATTATTGTGATAAAAAATCAAACAAGTAGAGCAACGCGAAGGTTTCCATTCATATTCAATAGAAACCGTAGCCAACGTGTGACCTAAATCCTTACCAATAGGTATAGCAATCACCAATTCCTCTTTAAGATCCACACATCCGAGACCTCAATAAGAACCCTAGCATACGATATTCCCCAAGAACTCACACACATATTGCTAGTGTAATGATCCAAAGTGATTGGTTTCCCCACCTGGGTAGAAATAAGACTCAACCCAACTTCAGAATAGGCAACAATTGGAACATGATGAAACTTAACCCAAATCGGCACATTCTTAATTTCAGCCTTCTTCAAATCAGTAGTTTGCGACCAAACATTAAGCATAAGAGGTTCCCGTCGAATCATCCATGGTCCTTCTTCTAAAACACGTTGTATTCCTTCCTTAGTAATGTAATTGGACAAGAAGATGTAGCCTCGGATCCTACCTCCTCCAGGTTTTGGGAATCTTGATGGTCTCATGAATAATGTCTCCGCCACTTGTAGTCATGGTGAGTCGATTTTCGAACCGACAATGAACCCTTATAGTGTTGGTGAACAGTTGGTGCTACTCATTCTTTGAAATAGAATCTGGGATCAGCTGGTACAAGTGATATCGTGGTGGAAACTAACTTACGAAGAAGAGGTTTGTTGGATTCCAACAAGAGTAGTGAAGACCATAATGGTATTGATAAGGTGGTTTTGGATGCTTGTAAGAGTTTTGAGGAATTAATGAATGCGAGATTGGTTTTAACCGATGATAAAGGTGTCGATGCTAGTTCTACTTCATCACCTCAAGCTACTTTTGTTAAAACACTCTGCGTCTTGTAAAGGCTCAATCTACTATTGAACCCAACACGTTGCTAGTGTGAAGCCAGTTTCAAATGCGGGTGCTACATCTAACAATCCTAAGAAACACATGTCAAACTTTCGTAGGTTAAAGTGTAGCAATAAAACAAATGGAGTTGATCTTTCTGCCCCTTCGACAGTGGTTGAAGACGTAAACACCAGATTTGAGAATACTTTTTGGCTATTTTATCGTATTGCTTTCCTGGTTGTTGATTATTATGTGCGTAATACGTGGGCTAAGTATGGCATTCAAAAGGTCATGATGAATGCTAATGGTTTCTTTTTCTTTAAGTTTACTACAAAGAAAGGTGTGGAAGATGTCCTTGAAAATGATCCGTGGGTGATTAGAAATATTCCTATTATTCTTAAATCTTGGACTTTGAACACTAACTTACTTAAAGAGGATTTGACTAATATTCCGATATGGGTTAAATTCCATGATGTTCCACTTGCTATGTTCTCTCGATGATGGTCTCACTTCTAACCACATTGATTGGTATGTTCGAAAATGTTTGATTCTTACCATTCAAATGTGTTTAGAATCATGTCAAATAAGTAGTTTTGCTAGGTGCTTGATTGAAGTGAAGGCAGATGAGGTGCTTAAGGAGAGTCTCACTGTTGAGATACCCTTACTTGATGGGTCGGGTTCTACTATTGAAAAGGTTTAGGTTGATCACGAGTGGAAATCAACTCGTTGTGATACTTGTAAGCTTTTTGCTCATACTCTGGCTAAATGTCCTAATTTTTTCCACCTATAGTTCAGCCTACACAAAAGGATAGTAATGGTTTCCCGGCGGTAAGTTGAAAAAATAAGGGTAAATCCGTAGCCAAACCTGCTTTTGGGTAATAAGTTTGCATTTAACCTAAAGCACCTCCTCCTGAGCCCAAGAAGGTAGTTATTACTAAGAAAAATGCCATTGAAGTGGCTAGTACTTAATATTGTCGATACTTAAGAGTATGATATTCCCGCTATGGTCGTGGAATAATGATGGGGCTGATTTGGATTTGGGTAGTAAAAAGAATGCAAAAGTGGATGGGTCTCAAAAGACTAGAAATGAATTACAAGACCCGCTATGTAAGTTGTGAAAAAGAAGGAACAGGTTGCTCCTTGTAAGCCTAGTTCTTCTCGTTCTCCGTCTACTTTTTTTAGTAAAAAGGTTAACCCATTTTCTAAGGTAGGAGAGGTTGATGTTTCGGATAGTGATGAGGAGGAGGTGCTTGAGGATAGCCCTATGGCTAATTTCATGGGATCGAGAGGGGGTGGAAATGAGCTTGAATATTCGATCTACGGCTGGCAATTGGAGGCTAGTTATGACGTGTATGATATCAAGCTCCAAGGTTGTGTTAGGAAGTAGTTTTTGTTTTTATAGTTGTCAAATGTTACCTTATGCGTACTGTTTATTTCTTGTATTTGAGGAAAGGAAGTTTCTTGTTTATATAAGCTCTATCACCTATGTAACGGGTTGAGATACAGGATTTCACCCATATCCTTTGTACTTAAATGCTTTTTGAAGTAATACATTTACCAGCTCCTTCGACCTTGTACCAAAAAAAAATGTGGAAGATATAGCATTTACTCCGAACAACATTCTCTTTATATAGGAGAGTACGAGGATGTCACGTGAGATTTGTTCAAATATGCTTATATTCTTGAAAACACAACAACCTTACTTTAGTGAATACTTCTGCCAATTGTTCACTGCCTTTTCACCAACTTGCACTTGTCTTTGACTTTATCAGGATGCACTTTATCTCGCTCTATCAAGTGCCTAAGGTTATAGGTAATTAGATTTGGGAAAAAACTAGAAGGGGGGTTGAATAGTTTTGCCAATTAAAACTTGGTTTTAAACTATTTAGATCGACTTATGTCAATCTATTGAAACGTGTGTGTTGGATGTTGATAGATAAGCATATGAATAAACAATACTAGGATAAAGAGTAAGAAGCACAAAACCACAACGCGAGTATTTATAGTGGTTCAGCTACAAGGACACCTTCCTTGCCCTACTCCAATCCCCAAGTCACCTACTCGAGAGTTCGTAATCACTACACAACACAAACTCCTTGTAGCTGAGAAGCCTTCACAACGTCGCCTACTCTTTATCCGGTACAAGGCTAGACACCGGTTCTTCCACGAGGTAGAACCAAACCTATCACAACGTCAGCTTACACTTTATCCGATACTAGGCTAGATACCGAGTTCCATTACAAAGGAGGAACTACTACCCAACACTACACAAATCCTATCTCAAAGGAGATCTACTTCTTATGACAACATCAACAAGGATATCAATATCCTTTGACCCAATACAAATCTATCTTGTACATCGATACACCATATCGAATGTACACCTTAGGCACTTTTCACTAATGCCTTTGATGCACTTCTAGGCACCCCTTCACTAATGCCTTTTGACTTGACTTCTAGGCACCATTCACTAATGCCTTTTGACTTGACTTCTAGGCACCCTTCACTAATGCCTTCAACACGGACTCTCGCCACCCTTCACTAATGCCTTCAATATGACTCTTCGACACTTTTCACTAATGTCTTCGTCTTGACCCTTTAGACATCTTTCACCTATGTCTTCTACACTACACTTCTAATGAGAAAGAAAAGAACTATCAACAAGATACCATTAGTAGTCTTGATGATGACGAAGCTAGGCAACCCATGGACTTGAGCTTGCTCGACTTCAAGAGGTGGTGATCTCGCTTTTAAGAGGAACTTAGAGAATCACACAAACACAAAACTACATAGAAATATCACTTGGATCTGAGGTTAGAGAGTTTACAACACTAAGATAAAATATGTGTGAAAGGGGTGAGTTACAATGAAGAAATGGCTCACTATTTATAGACAAAATATGCTACTGTCCCACGGATCCCTTACTTGAGGGATCCGTCCAGTGTAAACTGGGGGAACCATGGGATGCTCCTCTTTGCCCATGGGTTATGGGTCATGGGTCATGGGTTATGGGTCATGGGTCCTAGACTTTGGACCATGGGTATTCAAGTAGATAAAATGGATCTAGAAGATGCAATGCATCTAGTCCATGGGTTATGGGTTAGCTCCATGGGGTCATGGATAATATCCATTATGATTTATGCATAATGTCATGCAATGGGTCATGGGTTATGCTCCATGGGTATGGGTCATGGACTTTGGGTTTTACCCAACTACATTCAATGTATTAAGTCAATGGGTTAAATACTTAAACTTCTACCCATTCTATTACCCATTATAATACATACTAAGTATGTATATATCTACCCAATATGTAAACACTAGTTGTTGTACATATTACTAATTCATGAAAGCACTATTACTTGTTAAGTGATTTATATGAAAGTATAAGTATCTTTGTAAACTAATGGCTCAAACAATTTACGAGTTTTATTTTCTTCGTTAAAATGATTTTACGTTTGTTATCGATAAAACATTAAAAGATCGTAAAAAAATATAAATAAATATTTTTACGGCTTATTTGTATTAACAATTTCCCCCTTTTTGTTGATGACAAAACATAAGATTATTTTAAGGAAAAACTAAAATTCGTGAAAAGTTTGAATTGAGTTTTATCGTTTTCCCCTTTTGTCGAAACAAAAAGAGCGCCGAAGAAACTAACACATTGTTTTAAGAAAAACATGTGAAAAGAAAGAAATAATAAAAAATAGAGAGTAAGTGAGGAGAAGTATTCTCGACTTAGCTCCCCCTTGACGAGTCCATCCCTTGTGAGGAGGGCAAGCAAGAAGAAATACTAAACTATTGCAACTATGATTGCAAATGGTTTCGTCTTTGTGACAAATATGCTCCCCTTGATGATTGAAACTTTGCAAGGAGGACGTCATGTAATGTAATCCTTTGTGAATGATATTGCAAATGATTTTGCAATGTATTGCTTTGACACGAAACCTCCTAGCTAAGTGGTGTCAAAGTCTTCAAGTGTATATTGAAAATCTACAAAACAAATGTTAGAAAACAAGTATATAATGCATAATTTCTTGCAAATAAGACTTAAGTTAGTAATAAACAAGTCTTCATCAAGGTAACTGGATCCTATGGTTCCAACTTTTGAGGGATCCGTCTAAGCTAAATTGAGGGATCCATCTGTCTGTAAGCTTAAGACATCAATGGTGATGTAAAAATTGATGTTAACATAAAAATGAGATATGTATTAGGTCACCAAACATATTCACAAGAAAATATGGCATATAAAATGTAATTTCATTCAATAAAAATACGAGAAATGATCTACATATCTCTAAAACTAAAAAAATGATTTAAACATGAAATATGATTCTTAAACTATCTAAGTTAAGCTTAAGACTATGATACCACTTAAATCCTTAAGCTCAAGGTTTTTTAGGTTTGTTGATAACGTTTGAGGAGGTGATAAAACATGAAACGTTGATCTTCACGTACTTCATGTATCAAGCTTTCAACATGTTGACAATGATAACAATCTTTGTCATGGCTCGAAAATGGTGGTGGTAGAAAAGGGATGGCTTGAGATGGAAGGTTTGGTTGAGATTCTTCAAAAGAAGGATGAATTTGATGGAGGTGATTCAACCAAAGGTGGTGGTGGTGGAATATGTGATGAGGATTGTGGCAGAGAGGTGTCTACTTCCATGTGATCAGGTGGTTGGCTTTGATGATTCCTCATAATCCAAAAGGGACGATTTTTGGGTGACGGAGAAAAAGATGCCGTGACTAGTGTTGATTCAACACTTTGATTTTGTTGCGCTATTCTTTCCTTTGAGGAGAATGTTGGCAATGGTGGAGGATGAGATGGCCTAGGAGGCAAGTCCTCAAGATTGTAGAGGTGTGGTGATGAGAGTGGAATGGTGAATGATATGGCTCTAGGCACTAAGGGTGATGGTTTAGTGGAAATAGTATTGTTTGGTTTAGGGGGTATGGTGGTGTTTGGCATTGGTAGTTTTGTGGAATAATCCTTTTGGGGATTGGTTTGATAGGTCGAGGGGAGATCCTAGCATTTGTAGATTTAACGGGAGATGATTCGGTTGAAGAAATTACGTGAATAACACGAGCAAGTTTCTTGGGTGGTCCTTTGGTGGATGAGTTACCACTCGGAGCTTTCCTCATGATGAGATGATTAAAAAAAATAGTGTTGTAAAGGTTTCTAAATGCTGAGAATGGGGATGTAGATGACTTTAGGAGTCTTAACAAGATGGTTTATAAAGGGAAGGAAAGTGCATTCAAGACTTAAGCCACTAAGATCCTTTAGAATGTGATGATTAGCATGCACAAGAGTCAACTTCAAAGTTGCACTGATCTAGGAGTTTAATTAAGACAAGATGGAGTGTTCAAGTTAGCAAGGAGAGCATGAAATGATTGTTTTAGCTAGAGTTTAGCTGAATCTGTCACCCGAATCTCACGGTTCCCTCCAATGAGGGATCCGTCTAGGCTAATCCTGGGGATCCGGCTCTCAGCAGCTAAGAAAGGAGAAAAGTGATGTTTTTGAGGTTTAATATACCTATACCTCTTGAGTGTTTCAGTCTTCCTAAGTGTCTTAAATGAAAGGGTACTTAAATGATCAAGAGCAATGAGTGATGGTAGCTAATGATTGCCTTTTATGGAAGAAAATGAGACTTTATGAGTACCAATGAATGACTAAAGGTGACACTAGAAAATTTGAGAGTGTCAAGTGGTGCTAAATGATCCTAGAGACCAGATAGTAACTTAAGATAGATTTGGAAAATACCTTTTTTTTTTTTTTTTTTTTTTTTGGGTAAAGGGGAATGATTACCCCGGCAAAATATATTAACCCAAAATAATGAAGTACAATCGAATGTGGCTGAAGTACCACATTAACCTCAAGCAAAAGCTTGAACAACCACTACTAATCCGAGTGACATGCCACACGGAAGACTATCCCTATTACAATGACTAAAACACCAATAGGGAAATACCATCTAAAACTACACAAAGAGAAACCACGCTTGATCACCCTAACCTCAATTGAATTTAACTTCCATATCTTGCTAATATTATCATAGGCCTTCGAAGACTTCCATTTACACGATGCAAGCTTAAGCCTTACCGTGTTAGTAATACAATTAACCACTTGTTCTTTAGATCGCTTCATCTTGCCAAACAAACGGTTGTTTATTTCTTGCCATATAAAATAAGCCGTAGCAGCCAACACTAACTTAGTACTTAAACTTTTAGTGTTTCTCCTCTTGGCAAACGGGATAATACCAAGAATAATATTATCAATAGATGAACTCGAAATTGGCAGTTTAGCATAATTAGTAACTTGAGTCCAAACCCTTAGAAAATGGACATTCGAAAAAGAGATGCGCATGGGAATCCATACACCCATTACATAATGTACACGAAACCAAAGTAGCATCCACATTATCCCAAACTCGCAACATATCTTGGGTTTTTAGCCTCCTTTTGATAATAAGCCACAAAGTTAAAGCATGTCTTGGAATATTACCCCGAACCAAACACAATACATCCAAGGCACCTTATCCCCTAGGCTAATCGTATTTAAACACATTACTAACAGAAAATGGTTTAATAACACCACTAGAATCCTTCCAAACAGCACGGTCACGAAATCCTTGTCTAAGAATAGGAACATTAATCAAATTCAATATAGGAATTTGCACATACCATTCATTCGGCCAAGCAAAGTTTCCATCAAGAATAATTTCATTAAGTTTCGATGCTTGATCAAACCCTGCATTATAAATACTTCGGCTAGAAATAACTTTCGCTAGAGGACCTTGATCACACCAACGATCATGCCAAGCTGATATTGAAGAGCCATCACCAATCTTGTAATTGATAAACTCACGAATAAGCGGACGAAGACGCAAAATTTTCCTCCAACCACACGCCATATTACCAATAGGCACATCCCAAAAATTGCGACCCATTAATTTATATTCATGAATCCACTTAACCCAAAGAGACTCCTTATTATTAATCAAATTCCAAAGATGCGATATCATTAAAGCATTATTGAAAACGGATAATCTACGAATACCAAGACCTCCCTCATTCCTTGGAAGGCAAATAACCTCCCAAGCAACTTTCGCCCCCTCTTTATACTTCCCTTGGCTCCATAGAAAACCTCTCATGATTTGCTCAATTTCGTTCAAAACTTGAGAAGGAAGAACAAAACCGAAGCCCAAAACATGTAAAGACCCGATAACGGATTGAATAAGTTGAAGCCTACCTGGCGAAGAAAGGAACTTATTCTTCCAATTATCCACATGAGCTTGAACCTTCTCAATTAACTCCTTGCAATCACGATGAATCAATCGAGAAGACACAAGAGGCACTCCCAAGTACTTAACCGGCAACCTATCTTCAACAAAAGGAAGAATTTGCAAGATTGAAAGCTTTACATGATTAAGCACATTACAAAAATAAGCCGTACTCTTGGGAATGCTAGGCACCAATCCGTAAACTTTCTTAAACTCCTCCAAAGCTTCCATGATCACTCTCGTTGAATTCACATCCCAATGAGCAAAAAGAAAAAGGTCATCAAGAAAGCATAGGTTGACCACTCCAATTTAGAACAATGATGGTGATATGTAAACTAATCAAGATTCAACCTTACGCTTAATAATAAGCGTTAAAATCTCCATAACCAATGTAAATAAATACGGGGAAATAGGGTCACCTTGACGAAGACCCCTCTTACCTTTGAAATACCCATGAAGCGAGCCATTAATACTTATAGAAAAGGATGTAGAAGTAACACATTACATAATCCATCCAACCATCCGAGTGTGAAATCCAAAACCAATCGTAATACCTTTAAGGAAATTCCAATCAACCGTATCGTAGGCCTTTTGAATGTCAACTTTAAAAGCACATCTAGCAACTCCACGATCCAAATGGTAATTGTGCATGAGCTCTTGGGTAAGTAAGATGTTATCACTATACTTCCACCAGAACAAAAGCGATTGGTTTTGACTTACCAAAAACTTTAAACTTTCTTTTATAATGATTAGCAATTATCTTGCTAACGCATTTAAAAATAACATTGCAACAAGATATAGGCCGAAAATCATTAATCCTAGCGGCTTAAGAAACCTTAGGAATTAAAGCAATGATTGTGTGATTTACCTCCTTGAGCAGCCGACCATTAACAAAAAATTCACGAATCGCGAGCTTAAAATCATAAGCAATAATGTCCCAAGATTCCTTAAAAATGCAACCAGATAACCATCAGGCCCCGGGGATTTATCATTCCCCATAGAGAACAAGGCATCCTTGATTTCAAGATCACTAACCTCACGAATCATTTCCATAGCCTCCTGTTCCCGCCGATTCTCAAACAGCCCGTAGTATTTAAATGTTCGTTGTACCGCTTGACCAAGAAATATTTCATAGTGTGATACAAACACATTAGGAACATGCTCATTTTCAAACGTCACACCATCTAAATCAGTAATCACATCAATTCGACTCGAGACACACGACTTTTAACCGACTTATGGAAGTAAGCGTGATTCGAGTCACCATCACGAAGCCAATTTACTTTAGACCTTTGTTGTAAGAACCGTTCCTCTAAAAGAATAGCATCACAATACGCTTGCACATACACCGGCCTCTTCTCGAAGAACGATTAAAAGGGGTCTTATCCAATGCACGAATCAAAGTATCAAGCTCAAATAAGCTTCTTAACATTATCGTGCAAATTATCATTCTCATACATCAACTTACGAAAAATTTCTTCATATGTTTAAGTTTAGAAACAACTTTGAACATATAAAAACCACTAACCTCTTTGGTCCAACCCTCCATCACCACTTCTTTAAACCTTGCATTCAGAACAAGGATATTTGCGAATTTAAACGGTCTTGGTTTGGACGGAACCATGGAAGGAAGACATAAAACAAATGGAGCATGGTCGAAATGCGATATGGCTGAAAAATAGCATGACCTCCTGGAAATTCATCAAAAAATTCTAGATTAGCCATATAACATCTATCTATTTTCTTTAAAATACCATCAACTCCCTTTTGGTTTTGATTCCATGTGTATTTCAGCCCCGTGATTCTCGCACATCCATGACTTCAATATCATCAATACATTCCTTGAATTCACGATCCCGATATCAATAGTGAAGAACCCAAAGCATTATCATCAAGCATCAAGGCAGATTAAAATCCCCAAGATACACCAAGGCCTACCACGAATGTAAACCTTATGCATACCTAAATTATTCCATAAAGCACTAATGATGAATATAATAATTATGAGCATACACAAATGAACAAAAAACCTTTTTCTTGTCCGCTTTAATCCAGATTCGCGTATGAATAACCTGGTCATCTTGAGTTATCACCGAAACATCAACATCATTACGGTTCCAGCCTAAAAGAATCCTCGTGCCTTTAGCACACATATTACCATTACTTGTCCAGTCCCAATGGCAAATATAAACGAAAGCACAACTTCATTAGATTATCACCTCTAGCATGAGACTCAAGAATAGCACAAATAGATAATTTGTTCTCAAATATTACATTCCGAACTTCTTTTGTTTCGGGAGAAGTTTAGACCCGAATATTCCAAGAAGCGATGTTACACATTGATAACATTCCTACCGGAGTGCTTGCCCCTTCAAGTACTAAGTCTTGACTTGTAATGCATCAACCATGTCCAATTCTTCATCCGCCTCACTATCACTTTCATTAATCATAGACTCATTAACTTTATCCTCCCACAAATCATCATCATTATCCAAAGCATTGAAAGAGTTCGAAACAATAACCGGATTCTTATCTTTGGTATTCTGGTCACTTGTATTATTCGGACCATCCTTCTTTGCATCCTTATCCACCCTTCGATAATGAAGGTTAAGAGCTGTCTTGTTCAACTTCACACCTTCTACTTGTTTTTGTTGTTTGTTTTTATTCTTGTTGCGCTTATTCTTGACCACTTGAAACCCATCATTCACAATAGGAGCAGCTGGAGCTTCTTTAGGAAGTTTAGGGCATTTGTCATTATTGTGATAAAAAATCAAACAAGTAGAGCAACGCGGAGGTTTCCATTCATATTCAATAGAAACCGTAGCCAACGTGTGACCTAAATCCTTACCAATAGGTATAGCAATCACCAATTCCTCTTTAAGATCCACATCAGCCGAGACCTCAATAAGAACCTAGCATACGTGATACGCCCCCAAGAACTCACACACATATTGCTAGTGTAATGCATCCAAAGTGATTGGTTTCCCCACTGGTAGAAATAAGACTCAACCCAACTTCATAATAGGCAACAATTGGAACATGATGAAACTAACCCAAATCGGCACATTCTTAATTTCAAATTTCAAATCAGAGTTTGCTGACCAAACATTAAGCATAAGAGGTTCCCGTCGAATCATCCATGGTCCTTCTTCTAAAACACGTTGTATTCCTTCCTTAGTATCAAACCGAACAAAAAGAATTCCTCATGAAGTTGAATTCGCTTTATTCCATATTTCCTATGTGTTTTTCACATAGTTCTCAACAAGCCGAAAAGCAAGCTCTTTCCAATAAAATACCCATAAAGGGTATTTTCAAATCTTGACGTAACAGCTTCAACGCTTCTAAAGGAATTGCGCAAACAGCTCCATCAACCTTTTCCGTGATTTCGCATCTCTTGAACCTTCACAACTTTTTGGTAGCCATTTTTGAACTACATTCACAAACGATCCTGTAGTTGTAGCCTTATTCTTATCCGAAAGTAATGATGATGAAACACCCAAACTTTGAGCTACATCAAGAATGTAGGGTTTTCACCAAGAGTAAAACTAGGGCTTGCATGGAAATTACCATCGCTCACAACCGACACCCTAGGGTTTTCCTTATTCAATTCTCACGCACATTAATGTGAGAAGATTGGTCATTATTAATCTCACCGCATTCAACGATCACCCTTTAGAGAAGATGGCTTAACGTTACTTAATAGCGTGACGCAACGCTTACCATCAATGTTACGTAATTCGCATGCCAAAACCGATACCGGCTTATCGATTTACTCGCATCTTCCATCTCTCACTAAAAATCGAAAAACAATAAAACACAAAACCCTAATAAGGTTTCCAAACGAGATCCACAAATGACCTACTAACCAACCTCCATAATTTTGATCTTAACAATTAACTAACACAAAAAACCCTAACTATGTGAACAAAGAACCAATGACAACTACACTACAAACCCTAACCCACGCCGAATCTAACAATAACTAAGACCCGATAATATTACCCTCGCGACTAAAATGATCACAAGAGATTAGGGACGAACGAATCGAGGCCTAACCACTATCACAATCTAGCGACATAAGGAACACAATCAATGAGAATTAACAATCGTAAAACAATGAATGATGGACATACAGGATCGAACCAGCTGCTGATAAGGTTCAAATTTGCCCACATTAGAGAGAGAGAATTAGGGTTTTTCTATTTGGAAAATACCTTACGAGTTAGATAAAAAAACCCTAATTCTCTCTCTCTCCCAATGGAGATTTCGTCACGCTCTTCTAATTTTCCTACCATAATCCTTATTTTTTCGTTATTCTACCCTATTAGGTATGCAAGACTAATGGTTTGGGTTATGTTTTCATCTAAGGGGTGGCGGTCAATGATTCTTATTGTTCTACATTCAAGAAATCTCCATCGATTCCCGAAACCCTACTCCTATTTTCAATCGGCTTCTCCTTTTTTGGAGTCGCATTTTTTAGGGTTTTGGGAATCGCCATTGTTAACTTGTTTGGTTCTGTGTATGGTCGATTATGGTTGGATTTGTTGTGCTCTATCGATGGAAACCCTATGTTTAGGGTTTCTTATTTATTACTTGTCGTATAGCCTGGTCTTTGAATGAATATACTTGATGGCTTGGGGTGTGATTGATTGTGCCAAGCCAACGCTATAATGGAACCCTTTTTAGGGTTTCGCTTATGATCTGCTAGAAGTATACCCTCCGTTGGGTATTGTTTTGCTTGGGTCCGCACTGATGGGGGAGGGTGTGTTTGGCCTCGTTTATTTGGAAGTGGTTTTGCGAGAGTGGAAGTTATTTGCGCAGTAGTGATCTATTCGGACCATCAAAGACCTTCTTCTGGTCTTGGGTCGTTTTATCGGAAGTTAGGGTTGAGTCACCCTATGTTATGTTTTATGCTCTGTGATCACACCCATTTTGCCGCTACTCCCGATGCTTTGATTATTTGTCGCAGAGAGGTTCGTGATTGTGGCTACCTATGCTATAGATGGAAGTTAAGTTTGTGGGGGCACTTGTTCAAAACCCTTACTCGCACGATGCCATGCACTTTCATTATGTTATTTTGAACGCCGGTTGATCGATCTACATTCTATGGCTTTGATATTCCTCTTGGATCGATGATGCTTTTGTTTGTCGGAAGTTAGGTTGTGACCCTATGTTAGTCTCATGTTGGTTATCATTCTGGTTCATTGCTTTTTGGTGAATGCTTATTCGTGTTGCCGCATGGTTTTATGATGCAACGGATGCATGGCTTTTCCTTCTTGAATGGTAGTTTGTATACTTTCTCCATCGTATTTTAAGATCTTGTGTTCTTGAAGCTATAGTCTTTAATACGTTGGGAAGTGTGGTATGTTGTTTGTGGTGTTCTTTGCTACTACAAAACGTGATGATTGAAGATCGCTTGGATGTTTATTCGGGATTCTTCATGGATGTTAAGGTGGACAAACCAAAGTGACTAGTAAGGCTCAAGTTCTTTTCTCGAGTAGTATTGTAATTTTTATATACTTTTGTCATTTCTGGTCGGTTTATTTTATTGTAAGTTATAGGAATGGTGTGTCATTCTTATATTCGAAGTTCAGTTGTCCTATGGATCGAGGTGAGGACATCACCTATCCTATTGTACCCTCAACGTTTTGAGTAATGAATTTTACCGTGGTGAATTAACCCTTACCCAAAAAAAAATACCTACGAAGTTGTAAGAA
>OU343223.1:160945217-161058346 GCA_910596185.1 Chrysanthemum makinoi | reverse complement strand
TTCTCCTTATGTAAAGTATGTTATTAAGGTGTACACATTATCATTTCTTTTATTTATCAGTTTATTAACATGTACACATTATCATGTTTCTTTTTTATATATCAATTTACACAGTTAAATTAAGTAAGATTGACTGAGAGTAGGAATAACAGCTCCTATGTAAGGATTTTGGAACTACTTTATCATGTGGTTATGGTATTCGAAGAGCTGCAAAAACATGATTCGCAAATTAATAAGGAAGAGGTCTCAAACTTGTACCACCATGTGAGCAACCAAACACCTCTCATAATAATTTCACGCCAAAAAAGAACAAAACCCCTTTAATAAGTTATTGTAAAAGATAAAAGTTATGAATGGATCTTGTATTAGTTTAATGAATGTTTATAATTAATTTATATTTACTTATTTTTTTGTAAACGATATTCATAAAACAAGCCTGCCTCCCGACTAAACGCATTGTAAATGGTTTTTCAATTAACACAAATAACGTACAACAAAAATAAAAACCTTATATTATCCAAATATGTAAACAATTGTACAATCAAACTGTTTAAAAAAGTAAACAGACAAAATACTTACATGCTTTTAGTTGTTTAATGGATTATGGTAACATCAATTATATATCTTAACCCTTTCATTTAACTTTTAATTACTTTTTAGTATATATTTGATCCACAAAATAATAAAAATAAAAACCACAAGTCATACCCGTCCATCGGACGGGTTTTGACACTAGTGTATATATATATATATATATATATATATATATATATATATATATATATATATATATATATATATATATATATATATATGATAAAGATCAAATAAAAAGACAAATATCCGTTAAAAGATAAAAAGATTTTTTCAAAAAGTTCTTAAAAAACTCCAAAAATTCCACAAGATCGGTATGATGGTGCATGAAAAAGTTGTGAAAAACTTTTTTCTAAAAGTGGATATTTTTCCCCAAAAAATTTTATGAAAAAATACGTTTGCGCATTAAATCGTTTTTTTGTGCATCAAAAATTGGTATTTGCACCCAACTTCTTTTGACTTTTTTCATCAAAATAACATTACGCATCTAACTAAAACAAGTTGAAAATTTTGTGCATCAAAATTGTTTTGCGCATCAAAATTCATTTTTTGTGCATTAAAAAAAACATATCAAAACTCAAAATTATAAAAAAAGTTTTCACAAAAGTTTTATGCACCAATATACCCGATCTTGTGGAATTTTTTTTGGAATTTTTGGAGAATTTAAAAAAAAAACAAAATCTTTTTATTCTTTTTACGGATATTTGTCTTTTTATTTTAACTTTAGCTTATATATATATATATTGGGTAAAAGGGTTAATTCACCCCGGTAAAATTTATTACGCCAAAAACATTGAAGTACAAAGGATAATGGTGTATCCATCATCTCAGTCCCATAGGACACTTACATGTAAAAAACACAACTTACCAAACCAACTATATAAGAATGACAGGCCATTCTTATAACAAACACAATAAGACAATACTACCATGACCCTTCGACTATCAAAACCATATGCAGGAAAATCATAATCATAACCATCATAGGACTTCAAATCATCCAGAAAACCTCTCCCCATGACCTCGTGCATACACACTTCATCATCATCCGACGAACCAGCTAATGACAAGGATGAACTTTCCTTCCGTGTGGAGACATTATGGGTCTTAGAGAATTGATCCCACAAACTTCCATTGCCACTTTTCGCAGGTACAGCACTAGTAGATACATCACATACGGTATCCGTCTTGTCACTATCATGTGGTACCTCCACCACCACCTTGCTCGGACCAGCATCACCCTTTAACACTCCCGAAGTAACACCAACAGAATCATCCTTTGAGGGCTGAACCACCGGAGCAGCCTCCAAACTATGTTTAGTATCATTAGCATTCTTCTTAGTAGTAGGTTTAGAAACAAGTTTATATTCAAAATTAGACTTTGGTTTGAAATACCGAGGCCTTTGGTTAACTTTGGTAGCCTTGTTTCCAACCTTATCCAGGTGAACACCCCGATTATCACCAACATCTTTATGAGCCGAATCTGAACCCCTAGTAGCCGACATTCTCCTAAGAGGGCAAGTAACGTCCTCATGGTTAAAAACATTTCATTTAGAACACCGATATGGCCACCATTCATATTCGACTTCAAGAACTTCCAAATAATGACCCTTGCCCTTAGGCAACGGTATAGCAACTTCAATTGATTCCAAAACAGCCCGTTCAGCAGATAACTCAATTAGAACCCGTGCATAAGAAGAACGACCCCAAGGATTACTACACATAGCTCTAGTACCTGCATCAATACGTATAATACGACCAAGCTGTTGTGCAATCAAACCAATACCGACTTCGAATAACGTAATAGCAGGTACATTATGAATAAGAACCCATACCGGTACCTTTGTAATGTTTTCCCTCTCCAACCTTGTATTAGGAACCCAACTCTTCAAGAAAATGGGATTCGATTTGATAAACCAAGGACCATACTCAAGCACCTTATTCATACCCTCTTGAGTCTTGAATTTGAAAAGGAAAAAATCATTACGCAACATTACACATTCGAAGCCAAACTTACCCCACGTATGCATGACATAATCTTTAACAATAGGAAAAGCTAAACGTTGCCCAAGGAAAAATCCGCATAACGTATTATCAAATTTAGAACTCATAACGTAAACAACGGCTAAGGGGATCACAACTTTAGCACCATCAATATTACACCCATCAGCTAGTCTTTCACCATTAACCTTAGACGTATCCACAATTGCAGCCCCCAAAGAACCAGGTTCAACAACATCATTTAGCTTAGGAACATCAGATTTAGGACTAGCTAAACTTACCCCTTGATGTATAGCATTGTTCGGATCAGAAACAACGGGACCATGATCACTAGGAAGAACAAAACTCCCCGTTTTTCCACCCAAACCTGCACCTTTCAGTATTGATTTCAATGGCTTACCCTCGTTAACAAGTACCTTGCCATCGATATTGTTAATCTTAGTAGCCAACCCAGTAGCCTTAGTAGGCTTCTTACCATTCAAAAACTGATTCCATCACTCTCAAACCCACGTACAATAAACTTACAGCAACAAACCAAGCGCACTTGTATAGTAACGAAACCCTAGAACAGGTTACTTGCAAATCAGAATGTACCAAACCCCAAACGGAATTTGTTTATCAATAAAGACCAAATACACCACAACGATCCAATATAACTAAACCCTAAACGAGTATAGTATAGAATTAAGTACCAGCAATTAGATGCACACAAAGAAACGAAACCCTAAAGAGAATCGTATATTAGAAACAAAGTGCAGCAATTGGATAAAGAATCGATCAAACCAAAAGTAATAAAATCGAATTTGTATACCCTAATACCGATTAGGATAAATAAGGTACCAAAAAAACCGACTTCAATAAGGGTTATGATTGGATGAACGATTTAAACACATAGGCGGTTATAACAAACCCTAAAAAAACGATTTCACAAAACACAACAAGAACTTGTTTAATTCCACGAATCTGATCAAGAAAGTGATTAGTACGAATAGTAATCAATAACCCTAACAGATTTATGAAAGAAAAACAAGGATTTGAGTGGAATTGATAAAAAAAATGAATTGAAGTTTTGGGGGTTTTGTTTGTCGCCACTAGAGAGGACTTTTAGGGTTTATATATATATATATATATATATATATATATATATATATATATATATATATATATAAAAGTGGTATTGTTTTTAATGGGGTGCCAGTTGGTAAAAATATGCAGTATAGACCCAAAGCTGCTAACACTCCTTCTACTAGCATACCTCCTCAAGGAATTGCTAGTACTAGTGCGGGTCATTCCCCCAACCAGGTAGGTAATTCTGTTTCACCTAATAATTCTACACCTACTGACCCCACTGATGTGTCTAATAAGGGTGGCCAACCTACTCATATATCACCTACGGTAAGTAACCCAATTCTGGCTCCTAATATATCTACATCTAACCCATTTGGTTCTTTGGTTACTTATGATGATGTTGATGAGAATAATGGTTTGGCGGATAATGAGGAGGTTGAAAATGTTTTTGATGAATCAGGTAATTTGTTTGATAAATCGGGGGCAAGCACTCCTGTTCTGAATGTTCCTGATGTTTAGTATCGCCTCTTGGAATATAAGGGGTTTGAACCATTCCCCTAAACAAAAAGAGGTTAAACAGGTGGTTAATGATAATAATCTTAGTGTGTGTGCTATCTTGGAATCTCATGTTGATGTCTGCGGGTGTATGATACATGTCGTAATGTTTGTCGCCTCGGTGGTGGACGTCAAATGGTAGTCTGTGTGATAAGGGGTCCCGTGATATTCTTGGTTGGAATGATGATATTGTTGATGTTATGATTATGTCTCAAACTAACCGGGTTACGCATGTACGGTTAACATTAGGGCGGACAGCAAAACATTCTTTTGTTCCTTTGTGTATGCAGATAATTATTATGTTAATCGGCTTGCCCTTTGGACCAACCTTGTGTGCCATGCTGGTTTTATGCGTAGTAGGCCTTGGGTCTTGTTGGGTGATTTTAACGCGGCACTTAAATTGGAAGATCATTCATGTGGTACTTATGCTCCTGACATTGGTATGCGTGAATTTAAAGATTGTGTGCAGAGGATGAAGGTTGAGGATATTAATAGCACCGGGCTTCACTTTACTTGGAATCAGAAACCAAAAGGCTCATTTGGTACATTGAAGAAAATTGATAGGGTGATGGGTAATCTGAAGTTTTCTGACTTGTTTCTAGGTTTTTTTGCTATATTCCAACCTTATCTTATTTCAGATCATTCTCCGTGTATTCTTCGTATACCCCAGGTAACTAAGCTTAAGCCTAAACCATTCAAGTTCTCTAACTTCCTGGTTCATAAAGCTGGGTTTCTTGATACGCTTAATGCGGATGGAGTCTTAATGCCCATGGATGTGCTATGTATCGTGTGGTTCAACGCTTAAAGGGCTGAAATCTCCGTTTCGTAAGCTTCTCGCATACCAAGGTAATCTTCATGAGCGGGTGGTTAGGATTCGTAAGGAGTTAGATGAGGTCCAAAAGGCCATTGATACAGATCCGTCTAATCCAAACATTCGGGATGAACATGCTCACTATCTTCTTGCATATAAGGAGGCTACATTAGATGAAGAACCGCTTAAAGCGTAAATCTAAAGTTCTGGCTTCATGCGGTGATTCTAATACGGCTTATTTTCATAATATTGTTTAAAGCAAATGTGCCCGTAATCGAATTGAATTGGTTAGAGATGCAAACAATGTCTTGTACGAGGGTAATCAGGTTGCAGGTGCTTTTTTTGCTCACTATGAACAGTTTCTTGGTATCGAAGGAAATTGTAGTCCTTTTGATGAGTATGGTATATTTTCTAATGTTCTTTCACACCAATTGGCTGATTCGATGGTTCGTCATGTTACGGATGCGGAGATAAAGGAGGCTATATTTTCTATGGGGGATGATAAAGCTCCTGGTCCTGATGGTTACACTACCGCTTTAAGAAAGCATGGGATATTGTGGGTGCCGAGGCTATGTCTGCTGTTCGTGATTTTTTCATGAATGGTAAGCTTCTTAAGGAGATTAATCATACCATTATATCGTTGATTCCTAAAGTGTCTACCCCATCTAAGATTAATGCCTATAGGCCTATTTCTTGCTATAATGTCATGTATAAGTGCATTAGCAAAATCCTTGCTAATCGAATTAAAGAGGGCCTTGGTCAGTTGGTTAGTATTACTCAATCTGCTTTTGTTCCTGGTCGTCGTATATCTGATAATATATTACTTACCCAAGAGCTTATGTGGAATTATCATAAAGGAAGAGGTCCACCTAGATGTGCGTTTAAGGTTGATATTCAGAAGGCATATGATACGGTTGATTGGGTCTTTCTAAAGGCTATTCTGATTGGTTTTGGTTTTCACGCCAAAATGGTTGACTGGATCATGGTGTGTATTTCCTCTACATCTTATTCTATATGTGTTAATGGGGATCTTCATGGCTGGTTTAAAGGTAAAAGGGGTCTTAGACAAGGTGACCCGTTATCTCCCTATTTGTTTACGCTAGTTATGGAAGTGCTAACTCTTATATTGCAGAAAAAGGTTTCTAATGCAGTGGATTTTCAGTTTCATCATTTGTGTGAACAGCAGAGAATTATTAACCTTTGTTTTGCAGATGACCTCTTCTTGTTCGCTAGAGGCCATCAGGTATCTTGGGGTCCCCCTTATATCATCGAGACTTCTTTATAGGGATTGTAAGGTGCTTGTTGAAAAGCTGGAAGGTCGTGTGAATGATTGGCGTAATAAGTTCAGATTCTTGCGGGTAGGCTTCAGCTTGAGGTCTGTTTTATCCTCGATGCATCTATATTGGGCTTCCGTCTTTATTCTTCCTACTCGTATTATCCATGATTTAGAGCAGCTTATGTGGGGTTTCCTTTGGTGTCAAGGAGAAATGAAAAAAGGAACGGCTAAGGTTGCTTGGGAATCTATTTGTAAACCAAAGAAAGAAGGTGGTCTTGGTATTCGACGTTTGGAGGACTTTAACATTGCACTCATGACTACACACATTTGGAGTATTTTGACACATAAAGAGTCGTTATGGGTTCAATGGATCCATTCTTATAAACTTCGTGGGAGAAGCTTTTGGGATATCCCATGTTTGGGGGATGTTAGCTGGGGATGGCGCAAGCTTCTTGCGATTAGACCCAAGATTCGTTCATTTATCTGGCATAAGATCAACAATGGGAAGGACACATCGGTTTGGTTTGATATGTGGTGTGAGTTAAGCCCGATTCGTGATTTGCTTATCATAGAGATATTGCCCTAAGGGTTTAATTTATCGACTCGGTTTGTGATCGATTGCTAATGGTGTTTGGCGATGGCCGTGGATGGTTATCTAGATTTCCTCTGTTAGCTGCACTCCCGGTCCCTAATCTTAACGATATCGAAGATGGATTATTATGGCGCAAGTGGATGGTAACTTTAGTAGTTTTTCGCGTGCATGGGATTCTATGCGATAGTAGGGCGATTTGGTTGAATGGTGTAATGTTCCTTGGTTCTCTCATTGTATCCCGAGGCATGCAATACATTTGTGGCTCGCTATTAGCGAAGCTGAAGACTCGTGATAGGATGCGACAATGGGATGTTGGTCCTAACGTTGACTTGGACTTGCTTAGATGCCCGTTTTGTGAATTGGTTCCAGATTCTCATTCTCACTTATTTTTGAGTGTTTTCTATGCGTGTTTGGTTTCGGTCCGGGTTTTATCTGGCATGGATGCGGTCCCACCTTCTTTGGAGAGTATTGTTACAGTCCTTATTCCTATATCTAAGGGGCGGTTGGTTAGTAGCATCATTTCTCGGTTACTGCTCGCTGCTACTACATATTTCGTCTGGATGGAGCGCAATGCTAGGATTTTCAAGCGTAAGAAGTCTACTGTTGCTGAAGTGGTTAGCATCATTGTCTCTACTATTCGGTTGAAGCTGGTTACCTTCAGGTTCAAGAAGCTAACCTCGCGGTCTCGATTGATTCTTGATAAATGGAAGATTCCAAGTATTTGTTTTTCGCACGAAGGGAGTGCCAGGTAAGGGTTGTACTCTTTTTCGCTTCCCCAAGGTTTTTCCCTTTTGATTTTTCTTGGAAAGGGTTTTTAAGGAGGCAGACTTCCTGGGTTAACTTGCTCCCTTCGTGGATTGGCGGGATGCGGGATGCTCGCTTGTTACAAGTTTTTTTACTTGTTTATGCCTAGTTAGTTGATGTAATATAGCTAGGTTCTTTGTGTTTATGGCATGTCATAAACACTAGTCTATCAAGCTTTTCTCTTGAGGTTAATGTGGTACTTCAGCCACATTTCATTTGTACTTAACATTATTTTTTGGTTATATATTTACCGGGGTAACACCCTTTACCCAAAATATATATATATATATATATATATATATATATATATATATATATATTGGGTAAAGGGGAGTAATCCTGCACTCTTGTAAAATATATTAACCAAAAAACGTTTAAGTACAACGGATGAGAGTGGATCTCTCATCTCGGCCCGTTACAAGGGCAACAGACACACACCTATAGTGCTCTATCCAAACATACTACATAAGAAAGACATGCCAATCTTATGGACTACCAAATATCATAATTACTTCCTACCACGACCTAAGAAATTAATGTCATACATGTCACAAAAATCCTCCAAGTGTCCCGGTAAATTGTAGACTTGAGCAGCAATCATCAGATATGAAATCTTCTAGCTCAAACCCACCACCTCCCCCAGAAGCCATATATGTAGCCATAGGGTTATCTGGCTCCATAACCTCATCCTCATCACTATCAGAACAAACCACATTCCCGACTTTAGAAAACGGATTACTTGCCTTAGTAGTAGAAAAAGTCATAGTCTCAGTAGGCTTAGCAGCCTCATCTTTACCATTGTTAAACAAATCACTCACAAGGTTAACTTGTGAGGAGATCCATCCATAACTGCTTCCTTATTACAACCACTAGAGTTCTCTAACTTTGCCTCGTTAGTAGTAGAATCGATCACAGTACTTGGGATACCAGTGTCATCAGTATCTTGCACATCAAGGGTCCCAAAAGAGTTAGACGTAGTAATAGGCGTACCTATAGAATTAACCACATTAGAAGTAGAAGCTTCCTGGATCTTTGTCTTTGCAACATATACCTACTTCCTAGGAGCAAATCTAGGCCCCTTACCCATATTAATACCACTAGACATCTTCCTACCTTTGGGTTTGGCTTTCCGATTCTGAACCACCTTAAACCCTTCATCTGGCTCTTCCAAAGACGAGGTGGGAGCTACATCATTTTGCTCCTTAATACTCTTTGGACAATAGGCATTTTCATGCCCAAAAACTTTACACTCTACACAATGAAGAGGTTTCCATTCATATTCAACCTTGATACTTGCAGTAGTAAAACCACTATCGTCCTTTTTAGGGATCGCCACAGTAACCACGTGTTTTAGATTAGATTCTGAAGATAATTCCACAAGAGCACATGCAAGACTAATGCGACCCCATAAATCAACGCACATGGAACTAGTAAAAGCATCTAACATAATCGGCTTACCCACCTGTGTAGCAATTAGGCTCAAACCGTCTTCCGAATATGCAAGTAATGGCACATTATGCAATTTAATCCACACGGGTACTTTGGTAACCTCACTTTTGGCCTATAACACGTCAGGAGTCCATTTAGTTTCTTTAACCCAAACTTACCCCACGTGTTAGCGACGTAGTTTTGGACCAATGAAGCCAACAAGAGTATTATCATAACGGTTGAACACACCCTCCATAGCAGCCTTAGGGAGAACGGTATCATGATTATCAATACGATTCTCATTCACCAGTGTTTGAAAGTTAACTTTCTTAGTGACACGTTCCGGGGTTAACACATTTGCAAACGACCTTACTTCATTAGGCACATTTTCACTACCATTCATGTTATGACCAGGAGTAGACGCATTCACCACATTCGTAGGTGCAACGAAATTACCCTCCTTCGAAGCAAGACTAGGAAATACCAAATTCGAGGTCAAACAAGTATCCTGATCAGCAGCATTAATAGGAGTCACTTTAATGCCCGAATCCAACACACCCATAGAAGTACCATCCTTATCACTAGCACGTCCCAAACTAGGGTTCATCCATGGTTCAAGACGACTAGTTTTATCCAGATTTTCAGTACTCCACACATATTATTTTTTGGGTAAAAGGGATTTTTCACCCTGATAAAATGCATTACACCAAAAAACATTAAATTACAAAGGATGAGGGTGACTTCCCTCATCTCAGTCCCTTAGGACACTTACAAGCAACCACAATAAGAATGACAGACCATTCTTAAACTGACATGCACAACATGTGCAACAAACAAACATGAACATGCAAACAAAACAACCTACCAACAAGAAACACAAAAGAAAACATAAATGACATGGCATATAACTATTTCTTCTTGCGTCCTTGCACCGTGAAGTCTCTTGAAGAACCACTCTTGATCTTGGGATACGTCTCGATATCATCGTAGTTCTCATAAACTTCATCCACTTCATCATCACTTTCAGTAACCCTATCCACAATAGGATCACAATCCATAATAGAGCTCTTAACCACTTCACTTGTGACTGAAGTAGCAAAAGCTGAATAATCCTTACTCGTAGAAGCAACATCAGGATTAGAACAATGCTTCCATAAACTTTCAGTAGTAGTTGTCAATGGTACCTTAGAATTACAGCCCTCACCAATGGTTTCCACACCTCCCAAAGAAGAATTAGCGTCCACCTGTTCAAGCTGCTCATGTTGATTCGGTACCTTTTTGACAACCATACTTGGACCAGAATCACTCTTCAACGCATCATTAGATGTACCAAGTGACTTAGAACCATCATTTGTAGGCTGATTTAAACGATCAGCCCCCAAATCACGTTTTGAGCCATTACTCTTCTTCTTGGTAGCCGGTTTAGAAACAGGTTGATACGATAGTTTGGGCTTAAGTTTAAACCCCCAAGACCCTTTATTACCTTTTTCAATCGTTTTACCAGCCTTGTTAGAGTGAACGTTACGATTAACCTCAATATCTTTATTAGCCGAATCAGAACCCTTAGTAACCTGCTTTCGTCTAAGAGGACAAGCATCATCATCGTGATTGAAACAAACACACTTAGAACACCAAGATGGCCACCATTCATATTCGACTTCAAGAACTTCCATGTAATGTCCCTTACCTTTAGGCAGAGGTATAGCAACATCAATCGATTCCAAAACATCCATATCAGCAGATAATTCAATAAGAACCCGTGCATATGAATAACGACCCCAAGGATTATTACACATAGCATTAGTACCCGCATCAAACCGTAATATCCGCCCCAAGGATTATTACACATCGCATTAGTACTCAACACAGATTCAAACGCAATGTTACCAAACTGATTCCCCTCATTTGCGCTAGGGTTTCGAACAACCCTAGCAGCTTTACGTAACTCAGGAGCAGCAGCATCAACATCAATTCCATGCTCACCTTTAAGATGTTTTAACCTAGCATCCGACGCATTAATATCCAGCCTAGGGTGACTGCTTTTGCAGCTTTCATTGAATAACTATCCTTGTTAAAAAATCCTTTCTCCATCTCTCTAAAACCCCACAAACAATCCAAACAATCGACACAAACAAGTAGGATTTAAACAGCAAGATTCACGTATAATCAATTCGTACAAATTAACGAAAACCCTAACTGAAAAGTTAGGGTTTTAAACGCAACGATTCAGTTCCTAACCTGCTCCCATGATCCAATCAAAGAGATAAACGATTAATCAAGACCTAAAAGGAGTGATAAACGAACTTAGGATGAATCAGATCGATCAAATAACCCAAAGTTGGTTAAAACCAGAAAACGATTCTTCAAACCCTAAGAAAAACGATTCTTCAAAAAATAACTAAATCAAGAGAACCGAAACCCAAATCCAATCAAGAACCAATTAACAATGAAGTTAATCAATAGCAAAATCAGATCGATGCAAATAATCCCAAGGTTTAGGCAGATTTGAAGAAAAAATGATTAAAAGGTTTAGGGTTAAAAAAATCGCCTAGAGAGAATCGGTTTAGGGTTTCGTATATATAGGGACCGGTTCTAAAGAAAAGTATAATTAGATAGAAAAGTGAGAAAAATAGTTATAGGGTAGATTTTGCAAACATCTAAAACTTTAGGGGTAAAAGCTAAAAAACACCAAACAAAGATGGGATACCAAACCTGTAGCATCATTTTCATATCATTTTAACCAGCTCCTATCATTTCTCTAAAAAAACACACACAATTCCAATCATCAAAACAAAACTCCGATCATCAGAATGAAACTCCAATCAAAATGAATAAATAAATAAAGGACGGAATATAGAACAGATCATCATGTTCAGATCTCTCTTTCGTATTCCCATGGTGATGAGCTACCACCACTGTCGCCATCGTCACTGTCACCACCACCACCGTCTTCCGTTGAGCAATCACTGCGTCAATCTTCACTCCACCACCGTCACACCACCGCCGCTCAAGTCATCAAGATATATATTCTTTAGGTTAATTGATTATATATAATATCGTTAATTATTTAATTTATACAAAATTTATGTATTTTAATATTCTGGTGGAGGTAATGAGGTTGTGAATTAATGATATAGTGTTTTTCGAAGATTTGACAAAAATTGCATAAAAAATGTGTTTATTAAAATTGCTCACTAGGTGTTTGAAAAAATATCTCAATAAGATTTTATGAAATGTGATGCACTTATTTAAAGCATATGTGTTTAAATGATATGACATCTTAGGGCATCCATGTGTATATTTGCAGCATGAGATTACATGTTAAGGCATCAGATTTTATTAGTGCATATGTGTTTGTGGTTGCTGCATCAGGTTAAATTTTTGTATGTTTTGTGCATCCTTGATCATATTAGAGCATCAATTAGTAATGATTAGGGAATCACCGAGTATGCTTAGTGCATCGGCCGACATATTAATGAATCAATGTGTATGTTTAGTGTATCAATTTGTATGTTTTGTGCATCGTTAGTCAAAGTAGGGCATCCATTTGTATGCTTAATGAATTGTTGGTTATAGCAGGGAATCCATTTGTATCTTTGGTGAATCCATTAATGTGTATGTTTAGTGCATCGTTGGTCATAGTAGGGTATCCATTTGTATGTTTAGTGCATCATTGGTCAAAGTAGGGCATCCATTTGTATGTTTAGTGTATCCGTTAGTATGTTTAGTGCATCGCTAGTCATCGTTGATTATCCATTTGTCATCTTTCCTGCATACTTAGATTTTCTTTGATTGAACTAATTTAAAAGACTGTGGGCAGTAAAGATCGTTATTTTGTGTTAATCGCATAAATTTAGGTCCTCATGTGAAATTTAAATGATTGACGTGCATGAAGTTGAAAAAGTTAGTTATGTATATAATGTTGTTTATGTAGTATTTGATGTATCTAATTAGGCTGCTAAGTCGAGCGTTTGGATTGGTGTATAAAAAACAGTTAGAAGCATGTGTTATTATTTGATGTTAGGTTTATTTAGGATTTTATGGAAAATGATGCATGTATGTGATGCATCTGTGCTTGATTAAGTTTTAGTTATTGTTGCGCGTTAATCGTATTGATTTGCTGATTTTGCTTGTTATTGAGCGTTAAATGTACTATTATGACTTGTTGCTAGTTGAAAGTATTAGTTACATTGAAATGATGCGTGTGTAAATGTTTGATGTTTAAAAGTGTATAGATGATAGTTAGAAATATGTATTACTATTCAACTTTAAGTTAATTAGGATACTGATGGAATATGATGCAGGGATGTGATGCATCTATGCTTTTGGAGCATACAAAGGTTATGGGAACCAGAAAACCATGCCACTGAATAAGTCTTTAAAAACATTTGAACATACCGACTTAATCAAGTCTGAATTAGAAAATGTGTGTCCTGGTGTGGTTTCCTATGTTGATCTTCTTGTCGTGGCAGCTCGTGAGAGTGTGGTTTTTGTAACTAGCTGTTTTGACGTGAAATATTTAAGGGATATGTATTTTGCATAACTCTTTGATTAATGATGTTTGGTTTTTTATAGGTTGGAGGACCATTTTATCATTTTCGTACTGGTAGGAAAGACATCGATCACTCTTATCCTCATGCTTCATCTGGCCTTCCTAGCCCCTGAGATACTCATCACATAAGCATTTTTAGATTTACATCACAAAATTTTAATAAAAAAATAGTCACTCTCTAAGGTATGAATCACTCATCTTTTTATGAAATTTTAGTCTTTCTTATTGTTTTTGTTTGTAGTTTGCAATGTTGATTATTCTCTTGTATCGTTAGTTAATTCTCTATTATCGTTGGCTAGTTAATTATCTATTGAAATAATAAGGTACAGATGCATCACATCATCGTTAGTTAATTCTCTATTATCGTTGGCTAGTTAAATAACTGGTAGGAAAGACATCGATCACTCTTATCCTCATGTTTCATTTGGCCTTCCTAGCCCCTGAGATACTCATCACATAAGCATTTCAGATTTACATCATGAAATTTCACTGAAAAAAGACAGTCACTCTCTAAGGTATGAATCGCTCATCTTTTTGTGAAATTTTAGTCTTGCTTGTTGTTTCTGTTTGTAGTTTGCAATGTTGATTATTTCTCTAGTATCATTAGTTAATTCTCTATTATCGTTGGCTAGTTAATTATCTATAGAAATAATAAGGCATATGTATGAATAATTTAGTGCATCCATTTGACGTACTTTTGTGCATCTATTTGACATATATCAGTGCATATGTTTGACATATTTTAGTGCTCCTTACTCTAAATGTAAGGTTTTATTTCAACTGTTGACATGTTGATCTAGTGTCATATTGAAGTCTCACTCCTTTCACATTCTTATTTTTCAAATTCAGTGTCCTGAGAATGTGCACTTGATAAGTAGGAATCATGAGGCTGCTGATATAAATGCACTCTTTGGTTTCCATCTTGAATTCATTGAAAGAATGGTATGTAGCAAAACATCAGTTTGTTCGTTGTGTATGTTTAGAGGATGTGGTAGTTTTGTAACCATTTGCTTTTAGTGAATCCTATACTAAGCATACCAAAACGACTCATTTTGACTTTTGAACCTTTACCGGCAATTGATTAATTTTATTACTAACAATTTGTGCTATATAGGGTGAGAATGATTTGATCTGGGCTTGGACGCGGTTCAATCAGTTATTTAGCCATCTTCCATTTGCAGCGCTTATTGAGAAGAAAAATGTTTGTATGGACGGTGGTATAGGAAGATCAATATTATGTAATCTTAAACGCGTGTATTTTTAGATTCAATATGAAACACATTTGAACCATAAACATATTCTAGTGCATCCGTTTGTATTTTTAGTGCATCCATTTTATGTTATTCAATGCATCTTTTTGTATCATAGTAAGGCATCTGTTTGAGGTGCTTTATTGCATCAGTTATTTAGTAATGTTCTTACTATTAAGTCACTATTGTTCCAAATTCATATATTTAGAATGAGATTGTATATGATTAGTAGTCAAGTATTCTTTGTTCTATTTGCAATTTTTTTATCGATTGAACAAATAGTAAAAAAGACCAAAGTCCAAAGTAGAAAAACAAAAGTCCAAAGTGCAACAAAGTAATGCATCATAGTGTATAAAGTAACGCATTACACTAAGTAATTCAGGGCATCAGTTGGTTAACAACTAATGCATCATAGACCTTCCAAAATCTTCAATTACTCATAGCAGCCTTTAACTCGTAGCATCCCTATATTCATGATCAAATGACTAGATTCATATCACAAAAACTTACCTTTCAAGAATGATATAAATATTTAACAACTGTTGTAATCACAATATTTTTTGCACCTCTTGAGTACTCATGATATATGATAAGTAACTAGATAAGTAAGTCTATGTGGTTAATTGATAGTCTTCATTTCTGGAATTTTTTTTATACACTTCCCTCTTTTTTAGCAAATTGTTTTTCCCAAATCACTGTAGACAATCCTCTTGTAAGCACTTGCATTTTCTCTGCCAATAATTTCAGTTGCATCTGGCAAAAAATAATCAACATCATTATAAACTTAACAAAAATTCATCATAGCTCTCTTATAAGAACATCTTAAAGCTCCAAGTAGATTACCTTTGACACAAGTTCTAAACTTCCAAGATCCTTGGAAAAATTGAGGTACTTTTTCAGTACATCCATTTGAGGTACTTTAGTGCATCTGTTTGAGGCACTTTAGTGCATCCGCTTATAGTTTGGGTCATATAATCAACGAATTCAGGTAATTTGTCAGAAAGAACCTATTGGCATCAAGCAACGACTATCATGTAAAAAAAGCGAAAGAAAGAAATCGTATGCTTTTCCATATATCAAAGTGTTACGTTGATGACCTAGGACAATAATATAGATCAAATCAAAACAAATGAATACCTTACAAATATAATGCATAAGAGTCATTACACTATTCCTTGCACGTGTAAATGTGAGTTTTAGAATGGTATCCAACCTGAATCCAATGGCACCACCTAAAACAAAACCAAATTATTTTTTGTGTAAGGCAAAAAAACTCGAAAACTTCTTAAAATTAACAACCAAACTAATCGCATAATAACATAACTACCCCTTGCAGTCCCTTGGTTCTATGCATTTCCTAAACAAAAAATAGTGTTTTCACGACTCTCTTCAATTTAGCCGAACACCTGATCTGATTGAATCGTCAACACCCATGAGATATAAAGTTTCCATGAATAATTTTTCCAGTGACTAATTGATAACAACTTGCCTGATTTGCAGCAGATTGAAATTTTTTTGGGCACTGTCAAAGCTCGAAAACATAAATAAAAACAAACATAAGCATTAGATTAAAATATAGAACTATAAATATCTTCTAACCATTGATAACTATACCATATAGGAGAAGGCTATGATCTTATATTCTACACGTGGAACTTTTTTTTTGGGTAAAGGGTATGTGACCCGGTAAATTATATTACACCAAAAAATCGTTTAAGTACAATGGAATGTGGCAGAAGTACCACATTAACCTCAAGCAACGCTTGAACTTCCAACTAACACGCTTGTGACAGGCCACTAAGCGTTAAAAATATAAATGCATACAATAACCAAAACTCCAACCGGAAACAACCACCTAATCACACACGAATGACCACACATATCCGCCCATCTCTTCGAAGGAGATTGATGAACCAGATGAGCCTGCCTCCTTAAAAACCCTTTCCAAGTAAAAACCCAATGGGAAAACCTTGGAGTAGGGAAAAAGAGTACAACACTCACCTGCATCTCCAACGAACTCCAACTACCTCTAAAAGCATCAACCAGGGACACAAGACACGCCTCTCGCTCCCAACACAAGAAATCTGCATCAAGAAATGAACACTCCATTAATAATGCATAAGAGACATAGGCAACCGCCAAACACGCAATAGATCAATCACATTTTCCCTCCTTTTGAAACTACATGTAAGAAGCTTCAAACGGACCGTTGATTTAATCACTTCAATCACTTGACTTTCAGATCGACGTTTTTGCTTGAAAATCCTGTTGTTCCTTTCTTGCCAAATAAAATAAGTAGTCGCCGCAAACAAGAGCTTCGAAACAACACTTCGCACAGACCTAGATGGAGAGATAGGAATCAAGTGATGAACCACATCTTCTAAGGAATTAGGAATATCCGTAAGACCAGCAAACATCTTCAACGAATCCCAAACCTGAAAAGAAAACAAACACTCAAAGAAAAGGTGGTTATGAGAATCCGGTTGAGTCTTGCACAAAGGGCACACAAGGGCGTCTCTCGAAGGATCATTGGATCGAAACCTATCTTGAGTACGAAGCCTCCTTCTCAGAACCAGCCACAAATGAAAAGCATGTCTAGGAATACGGTGCGTGAACCAAACAAGATGAAACCAATCAACAACCTGTCCACGAGGCCGAATACTCTCCCACACAGATGAAACTGAAAAAGACTTATCATGACCATCCACCGTCTTCCACACTAAACGATCATCCACATTATCAATTAAAATAGGAACCAAAATCGATGTAAGCATAGGATACCTAGTTCCCCACATATTCGGCCAAGTCCAAGAGTTCCCCAAGATAATGTCCCGAACCAAAGTATTAGAAGAAAAACCCGCCCGGTAAATATCCCGCGAGGATACAATAAGAGAAAGAGGACCAACCGAACACCACTTATCAAACCAAGCAGAAGCCTTCAAACCATTCCCAAGATTATACCAAAAAAATTGCCTAACAAGAGGCCTAATCTGAAGAATCTTCCGCCAGCTCCAAGACATATTACCACGCCTTGGAACATCCCAAAAGTTACGACCACGAAGCCTATAAGTATGAATCCATTTCACCCATAAAGAATCCATAGACTTGAACAAACGCCAAATATGAGCAGCAATGAGAGCCGTATTAAATGATTCAAGTCTACGAATCCCAAGCCCACCCTCCTTTTTAGGCAAGCACACAACCTCCCAAGCAACTTTAGATTTACCTTTCCGACCATTACCAGCACTCCAAAGGAAACCCCTCATAAGCTGCTCAAGATCTGACACGAATGCTACTGCTGATACGAATGTGCCTTTACGAATGCTACCCCTCATTAACTCTTTGTGTGTGTGTTACTTCGATGGATGGGAATGCTACTGCTGATACGAATGTGCCTAAGGTGTCAAATTCTGGTCTTGATGCTAATGGTAGTGATAATGTGTCCAATACCGTAAGGTCGTTTGCTAATGTTTTAAATCCGGATCAAGTCACTAGGAAAGTTAATTTCCGACCATTAGTGAATGATTATCAGATTGATAATCATGATACGGTTCTTCCAAAGGCTGCTATGGAGAGTGTGTGTAACCGTTATGATAATACGCTTGTTGGCTTCTTTGTTGGCAAGAATATTGCCTTTCCTTTGGTCCAAAATTATGTAACTAACACGTGGGGTAAGTTTGGGTTACAGAAACTCATGAAGAATGATGATGGTGTGTTCCTTTTTAAGTTTGCTTCTAAAGAGGGTGTTGATAATGTCATTCAGCGGGGCCCTTGGATTATTCGGAATTCTCCTATCATTCTCACTAAATGGACTCCTGACGTGCTATTGTCCAAAAGTGAGGTTACTAAAGTGCCCGTATGGATTAAATTGCATAACGTGCCGTTACTTGCATATTCGGAAGACGGGTTGAGCCTTATTGCTACTCAGGTGGGTAAGCCGATTATGCTTGATGCTTTTACTAGTTCCATGTGTGTTGATTCATGGGGTTGCATAAGTTTTGCACGTGCTCTTGTGGAATTATCATCAGAATCTGAGCTAAAACATGTGGTGATTATGGCGATCCCTAAAAGGGCGATAGTGGTTTTACTACGGCAAGTATCAAGGTGGAATATGAATGGAAGCCGCCACATTGTGCGGAGTGTAAAGTGTTTGGGCATGTTACTGCTTGTTGTCCTAAGAGTGTTAAGGAGCAAAATGATGTCCCTCCCACCTCGAATGTGGAAGAACCTGATGATGGTTTTAAGGTGGTGCAGAATCGGAAAGCCGAACCTAAAGGTACGAAGATGACTGGTGGTATTAATATGGGTAAGGGTCCTAGATTTGCAACTAGGAAACAGGTATATGTTGCAAAGACGAAGACACCGGCAGCTACTACGTCTAACTCTTTTGGGACTCTTGAGGTGGAAGATGACACGGGCATCCCAAGTACGGTGGTTGATTCTACTACTGACGAGGCGAAGACTGGGAAGTCTTCTGGTACCACTAAGAAGCGGTATTGATGGTTCTCGGAGGAAGGAATCTCGTGTTGATATTGGTGCGGCTTCTAAGCCTCCGGTGACTGTGACTTCTTCCACTACCAAGGTAAGTAATCCGTTTTCTAAAGTGGGAATGTGACTGTTCGACGGTGAAGAGGATGAGGTTTTGGAGCCAGATTACCCTATGGCGTCATTTTTGGCTTCTGGGGGTGGTGGGGGTCTTGATCTTGATGATTTTGATGATTATGCTGAGCAAGTCTACGATCTACCGAGACACTTGGAGGATATGTGTGACATGTATGATGTTAGTCTCTTAGGTCGTGGTAGGAAGTAAATTTGGTTTTTTGGTAGTTCATAAGATTGGCATGTCTTTCTTATGTACTTTGTTTGGTTAAGTGCACTTTTGTGTGTGTCTGTTGCCCATGTAACGGGCCGAGGTGAGAGATTCACTCTCATCCGTTGTACTTAAACGTTTTTGGTCAATATATTTTACCAGGGTGCAGGATTACTCCCCTTTACCCAAAAAAGATCTGACACAATACGAACAGGAAGAACAAAAACCGAGGCCCAATAGATGTGCATAGAAGACAGAACTGATTGAATAAGCTGAAGCCGACCAGCAAAAGAGAGAGATTTATTCCTCCAATCATTGATGCGGTTAGACAACTTCTCCACCAATTCCTTACAATCTCTAAATATCAATCTAGTAGTAACCAACGGCACTCCAAGATACTTCGCAGGCAAGGTCCCCTCAACAAATGGAAGAATCTGCAAAATAGCAAGCTTAACACGAAGAAGAACATTACAGAAATAAGCAGTACTCTTAGGTAAACTAGGAGACAGGCCCGAAACATCGTTAAACTCCTCTAAAGATTCCATAATCACACCAGCCGAAAGAGCATCACCATGAGCAAATAAGAACAAGTCATCAGCAAAACAAAGATTAATAATGTTAAGTTGAGAGCATTTGTGATGAAAAGTGAACATCTCAGAATCCCGAACACGACGCCTCAAGATAAGGGTAAGCATCTCCATAACAAGCGTGAAAAGATAGGGCGATAATGGGTCCCCTTGCCTTAAACCACGCTTACCCTTAAAATACCCATGCAAAATGCCGTTCACACTAATAGAAAACGAAGTAGTAGAGACACACTCCATAATCCAGTGAACCATACGCGTATGAAACCCAAATCGAACCAAAGTACACCTCAAAAACTGCCAATTGACCGTGTCGTACGCCTTCTGAATATCCACCTTAAAAGCACACCTAGAAGGACCACGATTGAGGTGATAATTGTGCATAAGCTCCTGAGTAAGCAGAATGTTATCAGCAATCCGTCTTCCAGGAACAAACGTAGACTGATTCGGACTAACCAAAGTACTAAGGCTCTCCTTGATCCGGTTGGCAAGAATCTTACTAATACACTTGAAAAGCACATTGCAACACGAAATAGGCCTAAAATCAGTTACCCGCGTGGGAGAATTGATCTTAGGCAAAAGGGCAATGGTAGTATGATTTATCTCTTTCAACAACTTACCATTAATAAAAAATTCCTGAACCGCCTTAGTAACATCATCCGAAATAATATCCCAAGCACCCTTAAAAATACCGAATAACCATCGGGACCCGCCTTATCATCTCCCATAGAAAAAATAGCATCTTTGACCTCACGAGACGTCACATCACGAACCATATATAAAGCCACATTAGGATCAAGAGTCGATGTGAAAAACTCAGAATCATCCAATGGCATAATAGGTCCCTCTTGGCCAAGGAAAGAAGTAAAATAAGAGACAAAAGCATTAGGAACCTGGTCCTCCACCAATTGCACACCATTACCATCCAAAATAGCATCGATTCGACTCCTAGCTTTCCTACTCTTAACGACCTTATGAAAGTATGCAGAATTCGAGTCACCAACCCGAAGCCATTCAACCTTAGCCTTTTGCTTGAGAAAACATTCTTCCTTCAAAACAGAATCATTGAAAGCATTAAGATAGCACGCTTCCTCCTCCCGCAAGACGACGTTAAACGGATCCAAATCAAGGGCACATTGAACCTCATCCAATTCATGACGAAGTTTAGTAACGTTCTCATGAATATTCCCTTCTCGAAAAAGCATACTCCGAAGAGGCTTTTTCAGCGCCTTCAATTTAAAAACCACCTTAAACATATGAAAACCACTCACCGATGTGCCCCAACACTCTTGAACTTGCTATTTAAACCTTGAATTATGAACCAGAATATTGGAGAATTTAAATGGCCTAGGCTTAAACTTACACCTCGTAGGAATATGAAGAATAGCCGGGGAATGATCAGAAACACGATACGGTTGGAATATAGCATGAGCACCTGCAAACGCCTCCAAAAACCCAAGGTTAGCCATAATACGATCAATCTTCTTCAAATTACCATCCAAACCTCTCGGCTTTTGAGTCCAAGTAAATTGCAGCCCCGAGCGGTTTATATCAACCTGTCACACCCCCAAATTACCTGTTTTGCAGCGGAATGGAATTCCTGGGGATTGACTGTCATAGCATCACAGTTGCAGATATATTGAACGACCTAAAGTGTCGTTTGGAAAATACATCGTTTGATTTAATAAAACATTCAGAGTTTACAAAGTATAGGTCCCAATTGAAAATCAACTTGCGGAAATAAGTTGTTACAATTCAAACGATGTTTTAAAGTATGTAAAACCCAAGTGAGACGCGTCGTCACCACGACTCCATGAGGTGTCCAAATGCATGCCATGAAGTGTATGCCTTAGATACCCGAGATAAAACATGCTAAAAGTGTCAACACAAAGGTTGAGTGAGTTCATAGAGTTTGAGTTGAAATGTAAAGCCTTTCAAAATCGTTTATGTAGCAAAGGCATTGTAAATCCACTCAGTTCCAAGTCCCCCCATACAAAACTTGCAACCTGTGTGTTCACAACCCTTGCCGAAAATGTATAGTTTATGTTCAAACAGAAATCGTCAAATGAATTCACAAAATAATGCATGGCTCAATGTATCGAAATCGTTTATGCAGCAAAGGCATTGTAAATCCACTCAGTTCCAAGTCCAGCCCATACAAAACTTGCAACCTGTGTGTTCACAACCCATTGCCGAAATGTATATAGTGTATGTTCAAATCAATCCAAGACTGTTAGTCCATAATCGTATACCAAGTCCGTTAGATCAATATTATACCAAGTCCGTTAGACCAATGAATATACCAAGACCGTTAGACCAATGAATATACCAAGACCGTTAGACCAATGAATATACCAAGACCATTAGCTCAATGAATATACCAAGACCGTTAGCTCAATGAATATACCAAGACCATTAGACCAATGAATATACCAAGACCGTTAGACCAATGAATATACCAAGACCATTAGCTCAATGAATATACCAAGACCGTTAGCTCAATGAATATACCAAGACCATTAGACCAATGAATATACCAAGACCATTAGCTCAATGAATATACCAAGACCATTAGACCAATGAATATACCAAGACCATTAGCTCAATGAATATACCAAGACCATTAGCTCAATGAATATACCAAGACCATT
The DNA here is from genome assembly GCA_910596185.1 of Chrysanthemum makinoi. NCBI lineage: Eukaryota > Viridiplantae > Streptophyta > Magnoliopsida > Asterales > Asteraceae > Chrysanthemum > Chrysanthemum makinoi. The sequence continues at coordinate 161,035,370 of OU343223.1, read as the reverse complement.
AGCTCAATGAATATACCAAGACCATTAGACCAATGAATATAATATAGAAATTCTAAGTATGGCAAAACTGTTACTACGCATGACTAAGCATTCAGTTCGGCTAAACATATAATTTGCAAATAGTCATGAATGTAATAAAAATAGTCGAGCATGTATCTCCCCCAAAAACAGTTATGAAAACAAGTAAAAGCAGGGGCTATGAAACTCACGGTAATACGTAAAAGTTTAAAGTACTTGGGTAAATGAAAGCAAGTAGTTGAGCATGTATCTCCCCCAAAAATAGTACAAAACAATTAAAAGTGGGGCTATGAAAACTCACTTGGTCAATGATGCGAAGACAAAAGTGAGTACACCGAAATGTAGCGTGAATCTCGAAAATGACCTATTATGAATGATATGATATGTAATGAGTTGCAATGTAATGTTATGCATGCATTACGTATGTTATTTATACCATTTGTGAGTTTTGAAAATATTACTTATCGTCGAAAAATACTCGTTTGACGTCTTGACCAATCAAAAATCACTTTTCAAGTTTTTACGTCAAAATGTCATCCTACAATGGTTTAATAATGATTTGTGGTGAAATTTCCACTTTTCGTCGCAAAACAATGTCGTCGGAATATTCATGAATTTAACAAAAATGGCTTTGGAAAACTAGCCGTAAAACGGTGTACGTCGATCGTTAGAGAACGAACTCGACGGTTTTGGAAAGTTTGTATCAAAATCTAAAAGTTTCAGTTCATGAGTTTTCGTCATAGAGGTCTCGAACATAAAGATAATAGGGGTTAAATATGGTGATTTTAGTTACCGTAACACTTATCTCGTAAAAATAATATAGTTTTTCTAAAAATAATAGTTACGGCAAGTTTATGAAAACGTGTATATCTTAGTCGTTTCAAATCCGTTTTCTACGTATTATACGTCCTTAGCTTCGTATCAAAGTATACTAATATATTTTTGATAAGTCGAAATAATTTGTAAAGCTTAGGACTCGTTTTTGACTCGTACAAGATAAATATATGTTGCTGAAATTTCAGAAAACTATATTTTCGTCGTCAAACTTGTAAAATCCATAACTTCTTCGTTATAACTCCGTTTTATTCCGTTCAAGCGACCACGGATTCGTTTTAAAGTATATTTTCTAAATATCAAGGCCAAAATTTCGTACCAACTGTCGGTTTTTCCAGAAAAATGAAACAAGGACAGAACCTATTTTATACGTATTGAAAATAGTTTTTCTCGGACAAAACCTATTCTAATCCCTTCAAATCAACTCCAAAGCTAATCTAATCCTACCATACACCTTCTTAGGGTGTCATGGGTTCCTAGACATCATCAAGACCAAAGTATACTAAGGGAATAATTATAGGATGACCATAATATATATATAACTCTAAAATCATGTAAAAATGGTATAAATCACATATGTCTTGCATGTTTGCTCCAAAAATGAAAAGATACATATGTAATGAAAAGGAAACATGAAAAATGATAAAAACATGCTTACAAGTGAATATGATGAGGTGCAAGTAACAAGGTTAAACCTAAACACTCTTGGTTTTTATTTCAAAACCTTAAATAAGAGTGTAATCTAGATTGTTATTACTTGAGCTTGAAAAATTTGATGATCTCTTGAACACCCTTTAGATGAACCGGTTTTGAGAGGAGAGAAACCAAGAGAGAAATGTTTTTGCTAACTTGAATAATTGTGAAGAATAAATGAGATGAATGTCTTTGAGTACAAATCTATACTATCAAAATTTTCTACCAAATCATAAATGCCAACACTATGGCCGGTTTTTAGGGGTCTTTGTCAACAAAAAATATCTTTTTTTTTTTTTTTTATAAATTGTGTAAAAGTATTGTAATAAGTGTAGGAAAATGTATAAGTAAAATGTAACTTGTAAGATTTAATATACATTTGTGTATTTAAGGAAATTTTAGGTGAAAGTAATTTTTAATAGATCAAAGTAGAGTATAATGATATCATAAAAATTGTAAAAATACATTCATTGTGAAATTTGAGTGATAAAATAATTATCGTGTAGTTTTTAAGAAAAACGTCGTAATAATATAAATTTAACAATTTATATACGAAATAAATTTAGAACACTAGGTAAACTCAAAATATAGTTTTTATAAACTAAATGTAAATATAAAAATATGTCGGGATCATTTTTGGAAGCATCGGATTAAATGTTCAAAATAATAACTCACGCGTTAAAAGTGAGATGAAATGTCATGAATGAATTATCATGATGCAAATGATGTCAATGAAATGTAGACTAAACTTAGTCCATATGAAATGTACGTGATGTTATGATCATGAATTCGCCGCTAAACCATAAAGGTTACGCGAATTTGAAACAAGTAAACCAAGTTTACTATAAATGTTGAAATAGTGAGGCATAAATTGTGTCGAGAAATGACCTGAAAGTACGGGTTGTCACATTCGCCCATCCAAAAAGGAATTCAGTCCATGAATTCAGTTCGTGTTAGTCTATCGGGTTAGGGTTTGATGAGGCAAGCCTTCCCATTCTCGAGCAAAACCCTCAAAAGACCTTTTGGTAACCGATTTTTACTTAATCCCACAACTCATCAAACAAGAACTGTCATACGATTAGGCTAAATCGGTTTAGGTAACAACTTGTTTCTAGCTCGATCTTTGCAACTCATCAAACAAGAACTATCACGCGGATCAAACTGGAAACAAGTGGTTTGAAGAAAATCTTTTGAAAATTTGGCTCGATTACGGAATTGCTTACACATATAAGCCTACTACTCCCTTCATTGCATGATTCTTCCTGAATTAGACATAGGTGATCCGGCTATGTATAATTTAGGAGTAACTATGCAATGCTTGGACTAATCGACTCATATGATGTTTGGTGTTGAGTCAACTGATGTTAAAATTGTGATGAACATCGAGGAGAGAAGACATGGAGAAGTGTCGTTAAAATGATAGTTAAAGTAAAAAGGAATTGAAATCCTCGTAAATGATAACAAATCGGAAAGAAAATAAAGTACGATAGATGAGAATATTTTACAACAAGTGGTTTATCAAACAGAAATACATCTTAGGTTATAAAGATTCGGATATGATGGAAAACATAAACTTAGTACGACATAGTACATAAGGAGAAATAAGACTGTTAGTTTCCGAACTTCTTCAGTCTTCCGCGTCGTTGATACCTTGACGAGCTCCTCCTCCTCCTTCTAACATATATACATTCCCATGAGCACCTTCAACTGGTTGACCTTGGTTTTGAGGACATTGGTTCCGATAGTGTCCTTGCTCCCCGCATCTGTAACATGTAACCATGGCCTTGACTCTACAATTCCTGGCAAGGTGTCCCAGTTGCTGACACTTGTAGCACCTAGCAGGACAAAGACCCGTGTGATGATACTTACATCGATTACATAGTGGGTAGGTTCCAGCATAACCTCTGCCTTCTATTGGCGCAGCAACATATACTATTGCAGTTTCTTGCCTTCTATTTTGTTGTTGATGACGGTTAGTGTTGCGGTTTTGGTTGTTGTTGTTATCATCTCCTTGGTCGTTTTCCCATTTCCTTTTGTTGTTGTTGATTTGGTTATCGTCGTTGTTGTTGTTTTGGTTATTGTTGTAGTTGGTGCGGTTGTTGGGGTTGTTGTTGTTTTGGTTGGTGTTGGTGTACTTACCTCTCTTCACTACCCGGGCCATGAGCTTTTGAGTCACCCTAATAGCTTCCTCGATTGTTTGTGGATCAAACGAAGTCACATGTCCTTGAATAACTTCGAAGTCCCCGATAAAAGCCTCTAGCAACTTCTCGTTATCCGGTACCATCGACGGGCATAACGCGGCCAATTCCTGAAATCTCCGAATGTATGTGTCAATATCGTACCCAATCGTTACTAGTTCGTAGAACTTCGTCTCCAACTTTTTCACTTCCGTGCGAGGACAAAACTTCTTAGTCACCAAACCCTTAAATTGCTCCCAAGTAAGCTTGAAAGCATTCTCCATTCCAATCGGTTGAGCATATGAATTCCACCACGACAATGCTCCATCGAGTAATGTACTTGTAGCAAATTTGACCTTACTATCATCCGAGCAATTACAAAGCAAAACACGGATTCCAACTTTTCAAACCATCGTACCATGGCCGTGGCTCCTTCAGTCCCCTAAACTTGTGGGCTCACCACTTTTGAAATCCTTGTACGAACATCTCTTAACTCCGGATCCTCCGGCATTTCCAGTAGCAGCGGCTAGCCTAGCGGCTCAGCAGCATGCGGCCTCAGCAGCAGCAGCAGCCACTGTTTCCCTTTCGACTCTTAAAGCATCAGCTATGCTATCATTTACTAACTTTTGAATAGCTGCTTGGGTCATTTCAACTGTAGCTTTCTTCGGTGCCATATCTTCTTCAAAACAAGAGGAAATGTGAGACGTAGCAAAATCCGATGTTAATAATAAACACTCCAAAGAGATGTGATAAGAAATGGTAAGTTTGAGGTTATTTTTCAAAATAATCGACGGGTTCCGAAAAGATGGGTTATGAGGTGTCGTAAGTGCTTCAAGTGTATAATGGTTTAGTGACTTAATGTGTTAGTAACGTGTAACTCGACATGTTAGTGATGAAACAAAGGAGTGAGAGTGACTTCGCCCTATATAAAGGTTTATCTCGGCATTCGACGTTATCGGTGATGAGTCAATTGATGTAAAGATTGTGATAGGGAATAACAAGGAATTCTCCACATTAGAGTATGAGGAAAGGATAATGGGATGGGTATTTAAGGGCATCCATGTGACAGTCGATATGAAATGAAAGTAAATAACCCGAAAAATGTACGTATAAACCGCATGTAGAGTGAACATGCACCTATGATGAAATGATGAGATGCTATGATAATGTAGTTATAGTCTAGGGTCAATGATGCAACCTAGTTCTCTATAACTGAAGCTCTGATGCCAATCTGTCACACCCCCAAATTACCTGTTTTGCAGCGGAATGGAATTCCTGGGGATTGACTGTCATAGCATCACAGTTGCAGATATATTGAACGACCTAAAGTGTCGTTTGGAAAATACATCGTTTGATTTAATAAAACATTCAGAGTTTACAAAGTATAGGTCCCAATTGAAAATCAACTTGTGCGGAAATAAGTTGTTACAATTCAAACGATGTTTTAAAGTATGTAAAACCCAAGTGAGACGCGTCGTCACCACGACTCCATGAGGTGTCCAAATGCATGCCATGAAGTGTATGCCTTAGATACCTGAGATAAAACATGCTAAAAGTGTCAACACAAAGGTTGAGTGAGTTCATAGAGTTTGAGTTGAAATGTAAAGCCTTTCAAAATCGTTTATGTAGCAAAGGCATTGTAAATCCACTCAGTTCCAAGTCCCGCCCATACAAAACTTGCAACCTGTGTGTTCACAACCCACTGCCAGAAAATGTATAGTTTATGTTCAAACAGAAATCGTCAAATGAATTCACAAAATAATGCATGGCTCAATGTATCGAAATCGTTTATGCAGCAAAGGCATTGTAAATCCACTCAGTTCCAAGTCCCGCCCATACAAAACTTGCAACCTGTGTGTTCACAACCCATTGCCGAAATGTATATAGTGTATGTTCAAATCGTTCCAAGACTGTTAGTCCATAATCGTATACCAAGTCCGTTAGATCAATATTATACCAAGTCCGTTAGACCAATGAATATACCAAGACCGTTAGACCAATGAATATACCAAGACCGTTAGACCAATGAATATACCAAGACCATTAGCTCAATGAATATACCAAGACCGTTAGCTCAATGAATATACCAAGACCATTAGACCAATGAATATACCAAGACCGTTAGACCAATGAATATACCAAGACCATTAGCTCAATGAATATACCAAGACCATTAGCTCAATGAATATACCAAGACCATTAGACCAATGAATATACCAAGACCATTAGCTCAATGAATATACCAAGACCATTAGCTCAATGAATATACCAAGACCATTAGACCAATGAATATACCAAGACCATTAGCTCAATGAATATACCAAGACCATTAGCTCAATGAATATACCAAGACCATTAGCTCAATGAATATACCAAGACCATTAGACCAATGAATATAATATAGAAATTCTAAGTATGGCAAAACTGTTACTACGCATGACTAAGCATTCAGTTCGGCTAAACATATAATTTGCAAATAGTCATGAATGTAATAAAAATAGTCGAGCATGTATCTCCCCCAAAACAGTTATGAAAACAAGTAAAAGCAGGGGCTATGAAACTCACGGTAATACGTAAAAGTTTAAAGTACTTGGGTAAATGAAAGCAAGTAGTTGAGCATGTATCTCCCCCAAAAATAGTACAAAACAATTAAAAGTGGGGCTATGAAAACTCACTTGGTCAATGATGCGAAGACAAAAGTGAGTACACCGAAATGTAGCGTGAATCTCGAAAATGACCTATTATGAATGATATGATATGTAATGAGTTGCAATGTAATGTTATGCATGCATTGCGTATGTTATTTATACCATTTGTGAGTTTTGAAAATATTACTTATCGTCGAAAAATACTCGTTTGACGTCTTGACCAATCAAAAATCACTTTTCAAGTTTTTACGTCAAAATGTCATCCTACAATGGTTTAATAATGATTTGTGGTGAAATTTCCACTTTTCGTCGCAAAACAATGTCGTCGGAATATTCATGAATTTAACAAAAATGGCTTTGGAAAACTAGCCGTAAAACGGTGTACGTCGATCGTTAGAGAACGAACTCGACGGTTTTGGAATGTTTGTATCAAAATCTAAAAGTTTCAGTTCATGAGTTTTCGTCATAGAGGTCTCGAACATAAAGATAATAGGGGTTAAATATGGTGATTTTAGTTACCGTAACACTTATCTCGTAAAAATAATATAGTTTTCTAAAAATAATAGTTACGGCAAGTTTATGAAAACGTGTATATCTTAGTCGTTTCAAATCCGTTTTCTACGTATTATACGTCCTTAGCTTCGTATCAAAGTATACTAATATATTTTTGATAAGTCGAAATAATTTGTAAAGCTTAGGACTCGTTTTTTGACTCGTACAAGATAAATATATGTTGCTGAAATTTCAGAAAACTATATTTTTCGTCGTCAAACTTGTAAAATCCATAACTTCTTCGTTATAACTCCGTTTTATTCCGTTCAAGCGACCACGGATTCGTTTTAAAGTATATTTTCTAAATATCAAGGCCAAAATTTCGTACCAACTGTCGGTTTTTCCAGAAAAATGAAACAAGGACAGAACCTATTTTATACGTATTGAAAATAGTTTTTCTCGGACAAAACCTATTCTAATCCCTTCAAATCAACTCCAAAGCTAATCTAATCCTACCATACACCTTCTTAGGGTGTCATGGGTTCCTAGACATCATCAAGACCAAAGTATACTAAGGGAATAATTATAGGATGACCATAATATATATATAACTCTAAAATCATGTAAAATGGTATAAATCACATATGTCTTGCATGTTTGCTCCAAAAATGAAAAGATACATATGTAATGAAAAGGAAACATGAAAAATGATAAAAACATGTTTACAAGTGAATATGATGAGGTGCAAGTAACAAGGTTAAACCTAAACACTCTTGGTTTTTATTTCAAAACCTTAAATAAGAGTGTAATCTAGATTGTTATTACTTGAGCTTGAAAAATTTGATGATCTCTTGAACACCCTTTAGATGAACCGGTTTTGAGAGGAGAGAAACCAAGAGAGAAATGTTTTTGCTAACTTGAATAATTGTGAAGAATAAATGAGATGAATGTCTTTGAGTACAAATCTATACTATCAAAATTTTCTACCAAATCATAAATGCCAACACTATGGCCGGTTTTTAGGGGTCTTTGTCAACAAAAATATCTTTTTTTTTTTTTTTTTAAATTGTGTAAAAGTATTGTAATAAGTGTAGGAAAATGTATAAGTAAAATGTAACTTGTAAGATTTAATATACATTTGTGTATTTAAGGAAATTTTAGGTGAAAGTAATTTTTAATAGATCAAAGTAGAGTATAATGATATCATAAAAATTGTAAAAATACATTCATTGTGAAATTTGAGTGATAAAATAATTATCGTGTAGTTTTTAAGAAAAACGTCGTAATAATATAAATTTAACAATTTATATACGAAATAAATTTAGAACACTAGGTAAACTCAAAATATAGTTTTTATAAACTAAATGTAAATATAAAAATATGTCGGGATCATTTTTGGAAGCATCGGATTAAATGTTCAAAATAATAACTCACGCGTTAAAAGTGAGATGAAATGTCATGAATGAATTATCATGATGCAAATGATGTCAATGAAATGTAGACTAAACTTAGTCCATATGAAATGTACGTGATGTTATGATCATGAATTCGCCGCTAAACCATAAAGGTTACGCGAATTTGAAACAAGTAAACCAAGTTTACTATAAATGTTGAAATAGTGAGGCATAAATTGTGTCGAGAAATGACCTGAAAGTACGGGTTGTCACACAACCAACTCATTAGCATCAACACACTCCTTAAATTCCCGCATCACAATATCAATAACCGAAGAACCCTCAACCTTATCTTCTAAATTAAGAGCTGAATTGAAATCCCCAAGAACACACCAAGGCCGATTACAAACCAGCTGATTATGTAACCCAAGATTATCCCAAAGGGGTCTCCTATGAGTATACTTATTGTGCGCATAAACAAATGAACAAAACAACTCCTTTTTATCAGCCCTAAAGCGAATGAAAGTATGAACCACCTGATCAGTCATAGCAACCACATTCAAATCAACCATATCCACATTCCATACTACCATTGGACGTCCAATCCCAGCCTTTAAACACCCTCATGCATAACTCCTGAAGACGAGAATTAGAAACATGCGATTCCAAAATAGCACAAATAGAAAGTTGATTTTCACCAATAACCTGACGAACCTCATTTTGTTTAGGGGATTGGTTCATTCCCCTTATATTCCATGACGCGATACTATACATGAGGAACATCATCAGAGGAAGTGCTTGCTTCCTTATGATTACTAGTGACCGTGCTTGGTTTGCCAAACTCCATATACTCATCAACCTCCTGATCACTATCACTATCTCCTTCATGAACCCCTTTATCCACTTGAGACGAGTCCTCCTGAAGACCAAACTCAGAACTGAACACATCATCATTAAGCACTCCAAAAGCATTCTTAGTGACTATATCACTTAAATCATCATGAATATACGTCTTAGGTGCTTGAACATCCTTAATAACCTGATTATCCAATGAATTTAGACCATCACCCACATTTGTAACACTCGGATCCTTAATCGTATCATGCGCCCTAGAAGATGAAGCACCATGCTCCACACCCTCCTTAGGACCATTAAGATCCTTATTAGTGCCATTACCCTTAGAAGAAGACGCTCCATCAGATCCCACTTTAGTTTTCGAAACCGGTTGCCAACGATAGTTAAAAGTGACCTTTGGTTTCGGTAAACGAAGACCATCAATAACCTTCTCATGAGTTGTCGCCTTACCCTTACCCTTACGCTTTGTAACTTCTACAAAACCCTCCTCATCAAGATTAGAATTTACACTTGTTTGTTTAACCTTTTTAGGGCAAGCAACATCATTATGGTCAAAACTTTTGCACAAGTCACAACGGGGAGGCTGCCATTCATATTCAATATCAATTCGAGCCAACGAGTGACCTGAACCATTAGGAAATGGAATCGCCACAACCACATGATCCATTAATTCGTTAATAGATGACACTTCAACAAGAGCTCGAGCAGAAGAATTTTGACCCCAAGACTTAACACACATAGAACTAGTGTATGAATCCAACATTATAGGTTTACCAATTTGAGTGGTAATCAAACTTAACCCAACCTCCGTATAAGCAACTATTGGCACATTATGTAATTTCAACCATACGGGGGCTGAAGTTACCTCCTCCTTAGCAAGTGTAGTATTAGGCGTCCAAATGTTCAAAAAAATAGGAATAGAACGAATCAACCACGGACCATTCTCTAACACTTGATCCATACCATCCTTTGTGGAAAATTGAAACAAAAAGAAACCATTATTCAACATAACACGTTCCAATCCAAACTTAGCCCATGTATTCTTAACATAATTCTCCACAATAGGGAATGCAAGCCGTTTCCCAATAAAATACCCATAAAGAGTGTTAGCAAACCTAGCCGAAACATCATCAATCTCATTTAAAGGAATTCCGACATGAGCTCCCTCCACCCTTTCCTCATTACGTAATTCACATATGTTAACAGATTTGAAAGTATTCTTAGTTTTAAATATAGAGGCATACGAGAGTTTAGGGGCTGTTTGGGAACCAACATTACTCGAAGACTTACCATTATCACCACTATTCGCATTAGTTGCATTCAAAGTTTGTGTAGCACTAGAAGCACGAGTTGCAGCATCCATAGCATCCATATTCGACCCACAAGCTGTATTTTCATTCCCAAACAGCGCACCTGAAGTCGATACAACTGTCTTACCGAGTATGTTCATCCAAATCTAAAATCCTCTTACCTAAATCAAATAGGGCATCATAGCATAAGTAAAATCTATTCACAAAAGTTAGGGAATCATAGTGTAAATTTAGTGCATCGCAATTATAAAATCTCATTCAGACATTTTATCAAACACTTGGTGTACAGTATTTGTAAACATGTTTTCCATATATTTATTTCTCAATTTCATTTCAAACAACTATCATATGCAATAAATCATGTCAATAAACTCTTAAAATCGGTACAATTATATGAAAAGATGATGATTACTAAAGCAAATTTCATAAAACAAAAAAAAACTGTCTCATAACAAACACTAATAGGTTCAAATAAAACTGTAACTAATTCCCTAAGCTTTATATTCGATCTTTGATAAAAGGAGTAACAAAATTACAATAAAAAAAGGTCTTAAAACTTACTTTAATCGGTGATTTCAGATATCAGAACGAGATGATTATAGAACTTGATAACAGATCGTGTTTGTTTGTTTTTATCGTGTGGAGATTATAAGCAATAATCACTGGGAAGAAATCAGAAGAAATTAAAGCGTGTTTATTGTGGAACAAAGTTAGAACGACCTGAGAGGATTGAACCAGAGAAAAATAAAAAATGAAAAAATTTAGGCATTATATATGATCCTGGTAAATATTACAAATAAACCTAGGAGAATTTAAAAAGTTACAATCGGGTCCCTGTAGTTTGGTGCAAAAAAAAGGAGGAGAAGGGAGGGAGATCTAATGGTTGAGATTACTTCTCTCACTTTTCTCTTGAGATCAACTTTTTAAATGATCCAATCTCTCTCTCTCTCTCTATATATATATATATATATATATATATATATATATATATATATATATATATATATATATATACATATATATATACATATATTTTTTGGGTAAAGGGTTTTACCCGGTAAATATATAACCAAAAATAATGTTAAGTACAAATGGAATGTGGTTGAAACACCACATTAACCTCAAGCGAAAGCTTGAAAGACTAGTGTTTATGACATACCATAAACACAAAGGACCTAGCTATATTACATCAACTAACTAGGCATAAACAAGTAAAAGAACTTGTAGCAAGCGAGCATCCCGCATCCAGCCAATCCACAAAGGGAGCAAGTTAACCCAGGAAGTCTGCCTCCTTAAAAACCCTTTCCAAGAAAAACCCAGAGGGAAAAACCTTGGAGTAGGGAAAAAGAGTACAACCCTTACCCGGCACTCCCTTCGTGAGAAATACAAATACTTGGAATCTTCCATTTATCAAGGATCAAACGAGATCGCGAGGTTAGCTTCTTGAACTTGAAGGTAACCAGCTTCAACCGAATTGTATAGACAATGATGCTAACCACTTCCGCAACAGTAGACTTCTTACGCTTGAAAATCCTAGCATTGCGCTCCATCCAGATAAAGTATGTAGTAGCCGCAAGCAGTAACCGAGAAATGATGCTACCAACCGACCGCCCCTTAGATATAGGAATAAGAACAGTAACAATACTCTCCAACGAAGGTGGAACCGCATCCATGGCAGATAAAACCCGGACCTGAAACCAAACCTGCATAGAAAACTGGCACTCAAAAAATAAGTGAGAATGAGAATCCGGAACCAAGTCACAAAGCGGGCATCTAAGCGAGTCCAAGTCAACATTAGGACGAACATCCCATTGTCGCATCCTATCTTGAGTCTTCAGCTTCTGCTTGATAGCGAGCCACAAGTGTATTGCATGCCTCGGGATACAATGAGAGAACCAAGGAACATTACACCAGTCAACCACATTAGCCCTAAGACGCATAGAATCCCATGCACCCGAAACTGAAAAACCACTAAAACTACCATCCAACTTGCGCCATAATAATCCATCGACAGTATCATTAAGATTAGGGACCGAAATTGCAGCTAATAATGGAAAACGAGATAACCAGTCCACCGGCCATCGCCAAACACCATTAGCAATCATATCACAAACCGAATCAGATAAATTAAAACCTGCCCGGGCAATATCTCTAGCAGTAAGCAAATCACGAATTGGGCTTAACGCACACCACCTATCAAACCAAACCGATGTGTCCTTTCCATTATTGATCTTATGCCATATAAATGAACGAATGTTTGGTCGAATCGCAAGAAGCTTGCGCCATCCCCAGCTAACATCCCCCAAACATGGGACATCCCAAAAGCTTCTCCCACGAAGTTTATAAGAATGAATCCATTGAACCCATAACGACTCTTTATGTGTCAAAATACTCCAAATATGTGTAGTCATGAGGGCAATGTTAAAATCCTCCAAACGTCGAATACCAAGACCACCTTCTTTCTTTGGCTTACAAACAGATTCCCATGCAACCTTAGCCTTTCCCCTTTTCATTTCTCCTTGACACCAAAGGAAACCCCTCATAAGCTGCTCTAACTCATGGATAATACGAGTAGGAAGGATAAAGACCGATGCCCAATATAAATGCATCGAAGATAAAACAGACCTCACCAACTGAAGCCTACCCGCAAGAGATAAGAATTTATTACGCCAATCATTCACACGACCTTCCAATTTTTCAACAAGCACCTTACAATCCCTATAAAGAAGTCTTGATGAAATAAGGGGGACCCCAAGGTACTTGACGGAGAGAACCCTCTCGCAAACGGCATAGGCGGAGAATAGCGACTTTAATATTATTAGGAACATTACAAAAGAAAGCTGTACTTTTAGGGATACTTGGGACAAGAACCGAAAAGTTCTTGAAATCCTCCAAAGCCTGCATAATGACATTAACAGACTCCTGATGGCCTCTGGCGAACAAGAAGAGGTCATCTGCAAAACAAAGGTTAATAATTCTCTGTTGCTCACATAAATGATGAAACTGAAAATCTACATTGAAACCTTTTTTCGCAATATAAGAGTTAGCACTTCCATAACCAGCGTAAACAAGTATGGAGATAACGGGTCACCTTGTCTAAGGCCCGCTTACCTTTAAACCAGCCATGAAGATCACCATTAACACATATGGAGTAAGACGTAGATGAGATACATACCATGATCCAATCAACCATTTTGGAGTGAAACCCAAACCCAATCAGAATAGCCCTAAGAAAAGTCCAATCAACCGTATCATATGGCTTCTGAATATCAACCTTAAGCACGCATCTAGGAGGACCTCTCCCTCTATGATAATTTCGCATAAGCTCTTGGGTAAGTAATATATTATCAGATATCGGCGACCAGGAAGCGAATGCAGATTGATTAATACTAACCAACTGACCAAGGCCCTCTTTAATACGATTAGCAAGGATTTTGCTAATGCATTTATATATGACATTACAGCAAGAGATAGGCCTATAATCATTAATCTTAGACGGGGTAGACACTTTAGGAATCAAAGAAATAATGGTATGATTAATCTCCTTGAGAAGCTTACCATTACTAAAAAAGTCACGAACAGCAGCCCTTACCTCAGCACCCACAATATCCCATGCTTTCTTAAAGAAAGCAGCCGTGTAACCATCGGGACCAGGAGCTTTATCATCCCCCATAGAGAATATGGCATCCTTTATCTCTGCATCCGTAACATGACGGACCATCGAGCCAGCCAATTGATGAGAAAGAACATTAGAGAATATACCATAATCATCAAAAAGATCACAGTTTCCTTCCATACCAAAGCTGTTCGTAGTGAGCAACAAAAGCACCTGCAACCTGATTACCCTCGTACAATACATTGTTTGCATCTCTAACCACTTCAATTCTATTACGGGCACATTTAGTTTTAACAATATTGTGAAAATAGGCCGTATTAGAATCACCCGCATGAAGCCATTGAACTTTAGATTTCTGCTTTAAAAACCGTTCTTCATCTAACGTAGCCTCCTTATATGCAAGAAGATAATGAGCATGTTCATCACGTAACTCTGAATTGGACGGATCTGAATTGGACGGATCTGTATTAAAAGAACAATGTAGTATACTCAACAGAAGTATGTCCATGTGTTGAAGTATATATTAGTTTTTGCGAAAGCAGATAATGACTGAAATGGTTTGATTTGTATCATTACTTACCAAACGACTCCTGTCCGTGACATATGCCAGGATGGGCGCGTAAAAACAATCCCTTTCACTTTCATGCTCTGTACATTCGTTCCATGCGCATATGTGTTTCATACGGTCATACGCAATTGGAATTTAATAAAAATGGTAAATAATTTAAAAGCAATTATATGGAAAGGTTTATTTTTAAAATAAAATCATAGATTATGTCTACACTTTGATTAACATACCTTCATCTACGGGGTTTCTCATGAACGGTCTTGTACGATTCAGCTCCATACATTGTACAAGTTCAGAACGCATCATCAATCCATTTTCAGCAAATGGCGTTAGGGAAAGAGTATTGTTTACTAGATTTATGAAAACAACTCTTGTGCCAGCAAACAGGTTTTCATCGTGAACCAATACATTCCATCCGTGTCCACCAAACTCATGCACGTGTCTGTCTTCCTCCAGTATTTCAATTTGACGGTGAGTGATAGCTGCTACCGGCACGCCAGCAAGAAGAATGTCAAATTGGTTATTGTCAGTATTGTCCTGGAAATTGCAAGAAATGACCTACGTAACAGTTTAGTTTAAAGAAAACATTAGCAGGTCAAACAATTAAAATAATCCCCATTTTCAATAAACTTATACAATGTATTGATTAACATTTTTTTCTTACCCGAGGTTGTGCAAGATATTCATCCAACGTAACCAGGCATCTACGTTGTCTGTAACCTACAAGAGTCAGATCGTATCCAGGGCATTCGTGCCACTGCATCGTATTGTACCATTACATAATACAGATCTTCTTCCTGATGAATTAAATGGAATGTGGCCACATTGATGTATCTGTTGTCATCGATAAAAGCTCGCCACTCGGACCCATGCAAAGTAATGCGACCACCAATCAATTTCCAGTAAACCTTATGTTTGGTTCCCCCATTGTGGATTATGTATTTCCAGCGCTTCTTGGGGTACAGTGTTTCAGTAAACAAAGTAGGAAGCATCTTAAATTTAAAAAGTAAGCACGTATATCAATTTGATGTTTACATTGATAAATTTATAACCTTAAGTTAGTATTTTAAGTACAACATACCTGCAATGTCCTAATGTTTCTGCGGTTTGCCTCCACCAACAATTGGATGTTCATTCTATTTTAAAACCACAATCGTCTTAATGGTCAATAAGTTTTTCACATATACATAACATTTCCACCAACTAGTACAAGTCTTAGATTATCAATACATCTTTATCATTAAGGTGTCAAACAAAAAATGATTGAAGATGTATTACTACATATTTAACTATGTTTCAAAAATCAATAATCATATAGTCCTTTTAGAGTAAAAATCTGTATTTTTTTACGGTTAATCATCTTACTCCATACGTTTGCTAAAATCTAGTAACAGATCCATAATCTACCCAACATACCATACACCATTGCTTCGTCCAATGTTTAAACCTAAGCTCAGATAATTAATTACATAAGGTGTAGTTCTTAACCAAATCATATAAAAGCTATACTAACCTAATGATTGAATAATTATTTTAGGACCACCTATTTAACAAATAGCTGCTACGTATTCCACAATCCACATATGTCCATGATTCTTTATATTCAAATCATCATATATTTACACGTCATACAATATTCTAAAGAATCAAATCGCATATATTTCTAATAAAACGGTTGTTACATTATGATCAAAGGATACTATATTCTTTAGGATATGTTAAACATTGCAAAAAAATACCAAACATGCATTTGTAACCATCAACATATCAGTAACATGTAACATTATCTGATGATGCGGTTGTTGCGTTGAAGAAGATAGAGTTGATTTTTTTGCGTAGAGTGTGTGATTGTAGCCGTAATATATCACGGTTCTCAAAACTTGCAATGATTACTATTAATTAAGAGAAGGATTTTTGTTTTATTTTTTTAGTTTGTTTTATTAGAGAATTGCATATATACCCACTAAAACTCAAAAAGTTGCATATTTCCCCTTAATACAAGTTTTTAATGCATGATGTACAATGCAACTTAAGCATGTTTTTGGGTATATATGCAAATATGTAAGTTTTAGTAGAACAATAAATAGTATACGTACCAAAACGGTACGTTTTTAAAAATCATGACTACTTTATGACCTAAACCCTTGATTATATACATACAAAATATTTGGTAGAATCACCTTAAAAATTAAGTACCTTAACATACAAATAAAAAATATTTCATTAACATACGGGATGTCGTAACTTGTATAAATGTGTAACCTAAATCACAACCATACGCGATGTAAATGGCGGTAATTTGAATAACAACGTAATATTGACATAACAATGTATCTCCTTTAAACAATCCCGAGCATACATATAAATTTTAAGACACGTATAAATATACAAGTTACCCATTTAATAAATCAAAGCGTAATCAACACTTTAAAGACAAATACCTAATA
Source organism: Chrysanthemum makinoi (assembly GCA_910596185.1). Taxonomy (NCBI): domain Eukaryota; kingdom Viridiplantae; phylum Streptophyta; class Magnoliopsida; order Asterales; family Asteraceae; genus Chrysanthemum; species Chrysanthemum makinoi. The sequence continues at coordinate 161,018,318 of OU343223.1, read as the reverse complement.
CATTATTGTGTAAACCGTAACTATTATTCTCGAAAATAAATACATATGTCGAATACAATATTGGTTAATAGAATATACAATGTAGCTATTGAATTACTGTCAGTGCATCAACGTTTGCAATGTAGGTACTTTTTAAATAAGAAACATATGATGTTTCCCGTCCTTGAATGTCACGTTCACTGTGATGATAAAAAACCTGTGGAATCCAAGTAAAAAAAAAGGTTAAACGTTGCAATAAAGTATATAATTGTAGGTACTTTTTAAATAAGAAACATATTTTTTGTGGTTTGATATTTTCTTGGTCAAACTGGTGATGTTCATAAAATTTCTGTATCACATTTTTTGAAATATATATATATATATATATATATATATATATATATATATATATAAATATATATATATATAGCAGTTGTAATAATAATAGCAGCAGTTGTGGATTTGAATCGCTAGTTGGTAATGTGTTATTGAAGTCGACAAGCGTGGGCTATGTGATCGTCGTGGGGTTTATGTCGTTTTTTTGTTTATGGTTAGTGGTGTTCTCGTCCATTGCATGTAGGATCTTGATGCTATGGTATGTTTTTTTGCATGCCAATTGATGATGGATAAAAGCTGCTAATGCGGAAGTGCGTAGGTTTTCTTCATATTTGTTGGTTATTCTTATTGGTGTTCGATTTTGCATCTAAACATACTCCGTTGGAGCGAGTTTGTGCTTGCTGCTTTATCCGTGGTTTTAGAGTCTAACACCAACCGTTGTGTGAAATTTGTGAACTGAATTCTAATTTGATGATCCATGATTGTGTGATGGTTTCCGTGAAGTCTATGGCGGATATAAGACGCTATTGTGGTAAGTTGGAGGATTCATATGATATGGGTTTTGTGGACTTTGAGTGCTCATTCATGACATATTATATGTGGATTCTTCATGGAAGTTATGATGGACCGTCAGAGTGATTCAGAAGGCTCGAGTGTTTACTTGAGTAGTATTCTAATGTTTTTATGTACTTTTGTCATTATTGGTAGGTTCATTTTAGTAAGTTATAGGTATGGTGTGTCATTCTTATATTTGAGTCTGTAAGTGTTTTAAGGGACTGTGATGAGGGAAATCACCCTCATCCTATGTACCTCAACGTTTTTGGAGTAATGAATTTTACCGGAGTGAATTAACCCTTTTACCCAAATATATATATATATATATATATATATATATATATATACTTGTTTTCTTGTATGTTTTTTTCAATAACATCAGATGGTTTTTGTTTGGGGAGTACACTTGAAAAAAAAGGGCCAAGTATGTGAGGTTGGATAATTAATGCTTGTTCATGGGGAAGCCAAATCCATCATTAGTTAGTATTGCATTTGGTGGCTCTAGGGTGGCAATCAAATCAAATGGCTTATAAGTCATATACAATTAGAGTTTATCAATCAATACCAACAAATATTTTTCACTTTAAACACATACACATACGAGAAATTAGGTGTTCTAAAAACCAAACACACAAAAAAAGATGATTACACCAATGTCTTTTTGCATTGAGTTAGTTGCTGCTGCTACTGGTTCTAGTTTGGTTAGGGATATGATGGTTGTCTGATTTCAGAGGGAGCTTACTGTCACCATGTTGGATGAAGCAGAATTAATGAAAAATACCCAAGATATAAGGGCTCGTGTTGCTAAGAGGGATTGTGTGATTGGAGAGTTGGAGCTTTTGTTTACTTTTGATTCTTGTGTGCAAAGCACTTCACAGTTGAATAATTTGCAAAACGAAGATTTGACAGAAGCTGCAACGATTTTGGTGAATGTCATGAAGAAGCATAAGCGAGCAGGGGAGCTTATGTCATTCATTGAGAAGTTGAAGTCGATGGTGTACTGATCTAGTTTATTTTGGTGTTTGTGAAATATATTTTGGGGTGAAGGTATGGTGTAAATGGGTGGGGTTGTGGGAATATGTTGGCTAAGACTTAGTAATGGTTATGTGTAACACCCCAACCCAAAAAGGGTGGAAATATCACAACGGACATAAACTAAACAGCAGAAGTCTTACATAAATAAACAAAGGAAAATCAAGTCAACATGACTTAACAATACATAAATTCAAAGAAAGAAAACTCCAAAATAGAAATATGATAACCAAGTCTAATAATATCGAAACAAATCAATTGAAGTCTAAGATGACTAGGCATGGTCTCTATATCAGCTCATCTCTCAACCCAAACAATCCCCAGCTCCTAGCTTATGTACATGCCGCAGGAAAAGAAATGCGGCTGAGCTTAAAAAGCCCAGTGAAAAGATATAACAATACGATAGCAATAATGAGGAACTGAAGTCAAAATAAGTTCGATAAGCAATGAATGCAGAGTAACAATATAGAATAGGGTAAAGGAAACAAGGAAAGGGTCAGTAATCCACCACGAGCCAACAATACAATACAATACAATCAATAGTAGCAATAGCAGTCCAATATCCAATAGTAACCATTGTATTCGGAGGGGTGACCTCGGAATACCAATCTAATAGGAGGGGAGACCTCAAGTAGCCAGTGGAGTGATCAGCTCCCAATATGTGAAGGGGTGTATTACACACACGCACCACATCACCAATACAATATATATGATAATATGCATTACAAATCTAGGATGCATCCATACGCCCTGCAGAACAATAGTGGCCATAACAATAACAATGAAGCGCGCATAATCAATACAATATAGGGACGGTGTGGAGCATCACTCAACCACACTAGAGTCATGCCATTGGTGCATCAATGACACGGCCATGTTACTTTCATGGCTAGGATAACAATATTTGGCTCGGGTATTAATCTGAAGGGTCAAACAATGGTCCAAAGTGTAGCAATATATAAGTCTTCATAATCAGAGGTCCAATATCAGTAGTTCAGTATCGAAGGTTCATTAACAGTGGTTCAATAACAGAGGTTCAGTAATAGAGATTCAATAACAGAAGGGTCAATAACAACGGTTCAATATAAAAGGGTCAACAGTAAAGCAAAGGTGCAATATCGAAATGGCAAGAGATCAAAGATGCAAAGAGTCCATGAGAAACCCTTACTGATAAAGGGCATAATATCTGTACCTTATTCGAAGCAAGCAAATATGAAAGTAAAGTCAAGAGATAAGATCAATCCCGCCGCCCGGAACCTATATGAATTAGACAACGCTTAATAAGAATCAGATTACTCATTTTAGACGGCTTTCCATTTTTAGCAGGTTTCCACTTTTAGTAATCTTTCCATTTTAAGTAACTTTCTATTTTAGGTAACTTTCTATTTTAGGCAGGTTCCATAATTAGTAACTTTAGCCATTTAGGATGCATTTTAAAGACATATTAGGTTAAGTGAGTATTATTATACTTTAAGGATCATTTATGTCAAATAACACAAGTTTAGGGTCTAAAGTGTAAATATTATAAAGTGTAGGGTCATAATTGTAAATATATTACATTTACATATTTTACTCATTTAGTCCTTATAGTTATTATATTTACAACCAAACCTTTAAGTGTCAATATTTATAATTCAACCTATATACACGTAAACAAGCCCTACGTTTATTTCCATTCGACAATAATAACCCTAGATATATATTCATGATTCTTGTTCCATTAAAGCACGTAAAAGACCAGAAGAAAAGTGTGTCGTGTGGGTTTTCAAAACAGTTTTACGGACCAGATTTATACCTTTATATCGACACATATATGGTGGTTTAAATTCATGATTTAATGTAGCAAAATACTAGATTAGTCTTAGCCCCGTTTTAATATCTTCAATACATGTTATATACAAAAAAAGCATGCGCATAGACTAATTATATGACCAGATTTATAACTTAAACAACATATACATATAGGTTCAGTTATGATTTCATGAAGCATAAATAATGGGTATTTCATGGCTTGGGTTCAACATTAATACTTGACATGTTTTAAGGTTACAAACGCATGCACAAAGTGTTTTAACCTCACGACCAGATTCAAAACATAAACAGAAAATGTGTAGTGCATAGATTGACACATATAGAGGTTTATCTCATGGCTTGTGTAGTAATATATTAAGTTGTTTCAAGCACTTAAATGGGACATGTTTTAGGTCACAACCATGCGTGTGGCATTCCAAACCCATGACCAGAATAGATATACAAACAGAACATATAACAGTTTCCTCACGATTTTATGTAACATATATATAGCTAGTTTTAAATATTCATGGAACAAGTTTTATTAAGCACCCTCATGCGTGTGATATGTAAACCACACGACCATATTTATGACGAAAAAGATGAGACGAAGGCTGCAATGGTTACCTTTGAAGCGTGAACAAGGAAGAAGGGAAAAGGACAAAACGAAACAAACCAACACCCCTTTGTGTTCCCTAGATCACCACGACAAGCGTGGAACTGGGAAACAGATTCTCATGCAACATAAAAACCCTTTCATCATAAATAGAAAAATCCCACTAGAATGTTAAGTACTAAGTAAGTTAATTATCATTGTTAATAGAAATCTAGTAAAAACGTTAGGTGATCATCTTTTTGCTTTAATGCGTCTCATCATATTAACTTTTTACTTCCATAGGTCTCGTCATGTCTTATGAGTATGAATTCGACTTTCAACTCTCTCATGTCTACATTCCTAATATCTCTCTTGAGCCCAACACACCTGACAATCATGTCCGTGGGTTTAATACTCTCGAAACTCGTCACTTCCATGAAGGACGTATTGTCGACACACCTCTACTATATGAAGAAGGTATCAATACCTCCTTCCGAACCTTAGGACTAGAAGGCCTTCTCGGAATTAATAAGAAAATCTGTCCATGGTTTGTATTGGAATTCTTCCGTCAAGTTGAACTCGTTCGTATCGAGGATCGATCTCTATCTCTTTGGTTTCGGATCAAAAACCAAAAGTTTGTCTTAACCTTTGGGCAATTTGCTCACATTCTTCGAATTTCAAATCATGGACAATGTGCCTTCACTGAAGATTGGTATCTTGATTCTCTCTTCAACCATCGTGAAGAAAATAATCCATATTGTTCCCACATACCTTCCCCTCAAGAATTAACTCGCATGTTATGCAAACCTCAACCCTATTACTCTGATCCAAACATAATCTATACACGTGATATCCGAGATGAGTTTAAACCTCTCGTAGTCATCCTACGTGAAAATGTTTGGAGTCTTAGGGAAATCGAGAAATCCTTCCCGCTTGTTGTACTCACATAATGTATTGTTTGCTAACTCAACAACCATACAATCTCGTCTATTTCTTCGCAAGACGAATTGTAAACCTTCAAGGCAACAAGAACAAACTAATCCCTTATGGAATGTTCCTAACACGCCTTAATCATCAGATCATGTACTTCCACCCTCAATTTCAAAGTCCGTTGTACGTACTCGTGAATAAGATGATGGAACCTCTAAACACATCTCATATCAAGTCTTTCTTCATCCCTGAATCGGCAAATACTCATCATCCATTTGACGATCCATCTAGCGAAAACGCTCAAGAAACTTAGTTTCCTTTCCAAATAGGCTCGATCCTTGGATTTCATCTTTAATAATGTGATCCTTCTCATGAAATAAAACATTTAAATGTTTGATGTCTCGCTTATATAGTTGTTCAAATTCCTTAGAAAACACTGGCTTTGAAATATGATACCTTATGAAAAATTTGCATACCTTATGTGAAGTTTACGTTTTAGCAGGAGACGGATCCCTCTCTTTGCACTAGACAGATCCCTCCACTTAGGGAACCGTGGGATCCGGGCAAACAGAAATGCAATGCAGACCTCCACACATCAAACCAGCCCACTAGACCACTTCACACTAGCTAAACATAATGCCTTAGGACCACTTAAGTCTTTCTCAAGCTCAGTAAGTTTCACACTCACTCATAGCTCATCTAGGATCACAATCAAGGCACTTTTTGATTTTTCATTTCACCAAAACTCATCATCCTTCCGCTCCAATACTCATACATCGTTGCTCACATGTTAACTCATACAGTCTTATCATTCTATCAATTTTAGCAAATTTATATTAATCATCCTTCCCCCAAAATGGGTCAAATACTAGTTTTTCATTTCTTACAACTCGTAAGGTATTTTCCAAAATTATCTTAAGTTACTATCTGGTCTCTAGGATCATTTAGCACCACTTGACACTCTCAAATTTTCTAGTGTCACCTTTAGTCATTCATTGGTACTCATAAAGTCTTATTTTCTTCCATAAAAGGCAATCATTAGCTACCATCACTCATTGCTCTTGATCATTTAAGTACCCTTTCATTTAAGACACTTAGGAAGACTGAAACACTCAAGAGGTATAGGTATATTAGACCTCAAAAACATCATTTTTCTCCTTTCTTAGCTGCTGAGAGCCGGATCCCCAGGATTAGCCTAAACGGATCCCTCATTGGAGGGAACCATGAGATTCGGGTGACAGATTCAGCTAGACTCTAGCTAAAACAATCATTTCAAGCTCTCCTTGCTAACTTGAACACTCCATCTTGTCTTAATTAAACTCCTAGATCAGTGCAACTTTGAAGTTGACTCTTGTGCATGCTAATCATCACATTCCAAAGGATCTTAGTGGCTTAAGTCTTGAATGCACTTGCCAAATCCTTCCCTTTAATAAACCATTTTGTTAAGACTCCTAAAGTCATCATCTACATCCCCACTCTCAGCATTTAGAAACCTTTACAACACTATTTTTTTTAATCATCTCATCATGAGGAAAGCTCCGAGTGGTAACTCATCCACCAAAGGACCACCCAAGAAACTTGCTCGTGTTATTCACGTAATTTCTTCAACCGAATCATCTCCCGTTAAATCCGTAATCCTAGGATCTCCCCTCGACCTATCAAACCAATCCCCAAAAGGATTATTCCACAAAACTACCAATGCCAAACACCACCATACCCCCTAAACCAAACAATCCTATTTCCACTAAACCATCACCCTTAGTGCCTAGAGCCATATCATTCACAATCTAGAGGACTTTCCTCCTAGGCCATCTCATCCTCCACCATTGCCAACATTCTCCTCAAAGGAAAGAATAGCGCAACAAAATCAAAGTGTTGAATCAACACTAGTCATGACATCTTTTTCTCCGTCACCCAAAAATAATCCCTTTTAGATTATGAGGAATCATCAAAGCCAACCACCCGATCACTTGGAAGTAGATACCTCTCTACCACAATCCTCATCACATATTCCACCACCACCACCTTTGGTTGAATCACCTCCATATATACCTCCACAAATTCCTCCTTCTTTTGAAGAATCTCAACCAAACCTTCCATCTCAAGCTATCCCTTTTCTACCACCACCATTTCCGAGCCATGACAAAGATTGTTATCATTGTCAACTTGAAACATATGATGCGTGAAGATCAGCGTTTCATGTTTTATCACCTCCTCAGCGTTATCAACAAACCTAAAAACCTGAGCTTAAGGATTTAAGTGGTATCATAGTCTTAAGCTTAACTTAGATAGTTTAAGAATCATATTTCATGTTTAAATCATTTTCTTAGTTTTAGAGATATGTAGATCATTTCTCGTATTTTTATTGAATGAAATTACATGTTATATGCCATATTTTCTTGTGAATATGTTTGGTGACCTAATACATATCTCATTTTTATGTTAACATCAATTTTTACATCACCATTGATGTCTTAAGCTTACAGACAGATGGATCCCTCTGTTTAGCTTAGACGGATCCCTCAAAAGAGGGAACCGTGGGATCCGTGCAATAGAAGACTTGTTTATTACTAACTTAAGTCTTATTTGCAAGAAATTATGCATTATATTTTTTTGGGTAAAGGGGAGTAATCCTGCACCCTGGTAAAGTAGAAATTATGCATTATATACTTGTTTTCTAACATTTGTTTTGTAGATTTTTCAATATACACATGAACTTTTTGACCTTAGCTAGGGAGGTTTTCTGTCAAAGCAATACATTGCAAAATCATTTGCAATATCATTCACATAGGATTACATTACATGACGTCCTCCTTGCAAAGTTCCAATCATCAAGGGGAGCATATTTGTCACAAAGACGAAACCATTTGCAAACATAGTTGCAATAGTTTAGTATTTCTTCTTGCTTGGCATACCATAGGGATGGACTTCGTCAAGGAGCTAAGTCGAGAATACTTCTCCTCACTTCTCTATTTTTTTATTTTTCTTTCTTTTCACATGTTTTTCTTAAAACAATGTGTCGATTTCTTTAGGCGCTCTTTTGTTTCGGACAAAAGGGGAGAAAGTAAAACTCCAATTCAAACTTTTACGAATTTTAGTTTTCCTTAAAATAATCTTATGTTTTGTCATCAACAAAAAGGGGGAGATTGTTAATACAAATAAGCCGTAAAAATATTTATTTATATTTTTTTACGATCTTTTAATGTTTTGTCGATAACAAACGTAAAATCATTTTAACGAAGAAAATAAAATTCGTAAATGGTTTGAGCCATTAGTTTACCAAGATACTTATACTTTCATATAAATCACTTAACAAGTAATAGTGCTTTCATGAATTAGTAATATGTACAACAACTAGTGTTTACATATTGGGTAGATATATACATACTTAGTATGTATTATAATGGGTAATAGAATGGGTAGAAGTTTAAGTATTTAACCCATTGACTTAATACATTGAATGTAGTTGGGTAAAACCCAAAGTCCATGACCCATACCCATGGAGCATAACCCATGACCCATTGCATGACATTATGCATAAATCATAATGGATATTATCCATGACCCCATGGAGCTAACCCATAACCCATGGACTAGATGCATTGCATCTTCTAGATACATTTTATCTACTTGAATACCCATGGTCCAAAGTCTAGGACCCATGACCCATAACCCATAACCCATGGGCAAATAGGAGCATCCCACGGTTCCCCCAGTTTACACTGGATGGATCCCTCAAGTAAGGGATCCGTGGGACAGTAGCATATTTTGTCTATAAATAGTGAGCCATTTCTTCATTGTAACTCACCCCTTTCACACATATTTTATCTTAGTGTTGTAAACTCTCTAACCTCAGATCCAAGTGATATTTCTATGTAGTTTTGTGTTTGTGTGATTCTCTAGGTTCCTCTAAAGGCGAGATCACCACCTCTTGCAAGCTCAAGTCCATGGGTTGCCTAGCTTCGTCATTATCAAGACTACTAATGGTATCTTGTTGATAGTTCTTTTCTTTCTCATTAGAAGTTTAGTGTAGAGACATAGGTGAAAGATGTCTAAAGGGTCAAGACGAAGACATTAGTGAAAAAGTGTCGAAGAGTCATATTGAAGGCATTAGTGAAGGGTGGCGAGAGTCCGTGTTGAAGGCATTAGTGAAGGGTGCCTAGAAGTCAAGTCAAAAGGCATTAGTGAATGGTGCCTAGAAGTCAAGTCAAAAGGCATTAGTGAAGGGTTCCTAGAAGTCGAGTCAAAGGCATTAGTGAAAAGTGCCTAAGGTGTACATTCGATATGGTGTGTCGATGTACAAGATAGATTTGTATTGGGTCAAAGGATATTGATATCCTTGTTGATGTTGTCATAAGAAGTAGATCTCCTTTGAGATAGGATTTGTGTAGTGTTGGGTAGTAGTTCCTCCTTTGTAATGGGACTCGGTATCCTTGTACCAGATAAAGTGTAGGCGACGTTGTGATAGGTTTGGTTCTACCTCATGAAAGAACCGTGTCTAGCCTTGTACCGGATAAAGAGTAGGCGACGTTGTGAAGGCTTCTCCGCCATAAGGAGTTTTGTGTTGTGTAGTGATTCTGAACTCTCGAGTAGGTGACTTGGGGATTGGAGTAGGGCAAGGAAGGTGTCCTTGTAGCTGAACCACTATAAATACTCGCGTTGTGGTTTTTTGCTTCTTACTCTTTATCCTAGTCTTGTTTATTCATATGCTTATCTATCAACATCCAACACACACGTTTCAATAGATTGACATAAGTCGATCTAAATAGTTTAAAACCAAGTTTTAATTGGCAAAACTATTCAACCCCCCCTTCTAGTTTTTCCCCAAATCTAATTACCTATAACTTACCTAGGAAAATAAAACAGGGCAAATATGCTACTCTATATTATGTAAAGCTTGATGAGAAGCTCAATGATTACAGGTACACTTGTTGAGAGGCTTAAGGGGGTGAGGTCTCAGGTTCGACCCCTGGCCTCACCTTTTTGCAATTTTATTTTTCTTTTTGATTTTTCTTTTTGTAAATTACTTAGAGACTGAAGGGTATTCACTTTTTTTAAAAAACATAAATTTTCAAAACTCGAAATAAGCTGGGAAATAATTTTTAAAAACCAAAAGGTTTGAGTATAAGTTTAAAACCAAACATTGCCTAATCTGTTTAAAACCCTAAGCTGTTACAAGCTTAAACAAGCTCCTAGGATTATAAAGCTATAGAAAAATCTAAAACCAAGCACCTAAGTGCACAAGCTCAAATGAGCTTGTGCATACTAACCTAGAAGCTAGGATATTCTAAAGCTAAGTTAAAAACAGATGCAGACTGAAATCAGACGAGGAATATATCAAAGTAAGCAAAAAAATGGCAATAAGCACTTATTGAAAAAGTAAAATCCAAACAGTCTAAAGGGGTACTTTGCAGCTTATGCACAAGTTGTAAGGTTACAAGCTACAAGCTGAATATTACACCTAACCTTCTCAAGCTGGCAAACTACAAGTATGCTAAAGTTCAGATAAAATAAAGCATGTATGAGATTATTTAAAGGCTTAAGAAAAGTATGGGTTGAGCATACACTTTTGACCCATTGTATGACAAATTAAGGAAATAAAAGCTGAAAACAGATGAAGAAGGACAATAAGAGATTAATAAAAAGCACTTTTTAAACTTTCCTGATCCTATAATAAGCTGGAAAATAAGCTGATAAGGAGCTTAATCAGACACTATTTTTGGTTTTTTTTTACTTTTTGACACAGACTATAAAACTGCAAATTGACTCTAAACCTAAACTCTAATTGACTCAAATGGTTGAATAAACTAATTGTAAACTCAAAATTAACTTCCTAAGGACACTTTAGATGATCCTACTGAAATAAGCTTAGACAGATGTTTTAAATCATGAAACTTCTGAAAACAAAACTAAAAGCTAATAAATATTGTGAAGATATTTTTAAGCTACTCAAAAATTAGTTATAAAACTGATATTAGACTAAACTTAGTTGATTATAGGAGCCAAAACAAGGTTAAGCAGATTTAGCACTTGGCTAAATCTGCTAAACCAAACACCCCCTAAAATATTAAATTTGCTTTTTAAAACTGCTTTTAGCCTACAACTTGTAAGATTTTGATACAAATTGAATATTATGACAACTAAGACTAAAAAGAACAGATTAAGATAGAAAATCAGCAGTTAATAAGCAAAAAGCTAATAAGGCATATTTTTGGATTTTTTTGATGTTTTTTTTATGAAAAGTTAAAACAAGAAATTTTAAAAACTGAAATAAGCTAATGATAATAAGAAAATAAAAGTAGTTTAAAGGAAATAGTAATAAGCAGTAAGGTAATAAGCAGTTTCAAAAATAAGCAGTTTTAACTCTAAAGAGCTTTAAGACAGAATTAGAGGCAACACTTTTAATTAAAAGCTATAAAAAGAAGTTTACATTGAAAAGACATTAAAATAAGCTGAGAGACAATAAAATTAAGCTTGGATAAGCTAGAGACTATTCTATGACTATCCTACTCCCAATGATCTTTAAGCTTGTGAGTGAAGAGGTATATATAGCTGCTTGTAGAAGGCTCAAGGTGTTTTGGATACTTTCCCAACTTCTAATCTCAGCCCTTAATTCCAAATGCCATCATCATCAATAAATCATAACCTTTGGATCAAGTAATGACGCGATTGGACCAATTAGAAAGCTTGGAATTGCCAAGGTGGCATTCTCTTGTCATGTCAGCCTTGTCTTCTAGAAGGTGTGGTTAAGTGAGGTGGGTAAAATTGAAGTGACGGGGTGCTGATGTGGGTAAAATGGGATGAAGGAGGTGGGAGGGTAAAAAGGGTGCGTTTGGATTATTTTATTGTTCTTTGATGTGAGTGGTGAAGGTGAACCGGGTGTAAAATGGAAGGGTTAAAGGTTGGGGGTCAAATGTGGAGGGTCAAGTGGGATGAAAGGGTATTAAAGGTTTGGACTGGTGTAAGTTGTGGACTGGGCAGATTTTTATTTAAAAGGGGGTTTAATTATTAAAGGCTTAAATAAGGAAAAGGGTTTAGGATTTAGTTTAGTTTAGGGATAACGGGTGTTAGGTTAGGACTAAATTTGCAAATAGAAAAGGACTAATTTTGAAATTAGTTTTAAGGGCTTTGAGTGAATTTGGGTAAAGATAAAGGTGTGTTTTGTAAAATTTAGCATAATAATGATCCAAAAATGAAAATATCTTTCCCCGGCTACGGCTTTCACGCTCTTTTCCATTCTCGTGCTCATTTTTCTCTATTTTGTCTTTTCTTTGTCCGTTTTGCAATATCCGGTACCTGCACATGCAAAAAAAAAAAACATATATTGAGCATTTATTTGTCAGTTTCTGGTTTATTTGGTCCGTTTTGATAAAGAAAAGGGTACATGTTTTCACATATACCAATGCTACTTCTATTTGGTAGTCAAGTTGTTTGTTGCTAGTTGATCGTTTGTGGCCTGTCACAAATGTTGTGGTGGTTCTTCAGGTGGTTGCTTGAGGTTAATGTGGTACTTCAGCCACATTCTATTGTACTTAAATAGTTTTTCAAAGTAATATATTTTACCAGGGTGAAAAATCCCTTTTACCCAAAAAGAAAAGATAAATTTATGCTGGAATCATCTTCTAATGAGTTTGAGTCTATGATAGAGGATGAACTGATGTACATTTCAGAGGGAAGAAGGCACGAATATGGATAAAGAGTTGGAATTGGAAGTTGACAAATTGATTGATCACCTGACCTATGAGGATGAGGATGATGAAAAAGTAGCAACTTTGCTTGGTCAACTCCTCTTTCTCCTCCAATGCCTGAGCCTGAAATTGCCAAGAAGAATCCTCTAGCATCATGATCTCCAAGTCCCAAGCCAGACCTAACACATGAACAAGAACCCATCCCAACCCCAGCCCCAACTGATGAAACCTTGAGACCCTAGTCTCCATCACCTTTCAACATGAACAACCTCAACCTGGTACTGGTTTCTCACCTTTCAACTTAGACGAATGTTTGGTTACTGAAAATTTTCAACAATGACTTGCTCAAGTAGATGAAGTCAGGGTTCCAACTTTGGCTTATGTTTATATTCATGAGTGGATTTTTTATCAACCAACTTCCACAACATGAGCCCCCAGATAGAAGATTTGCGTTATACCATCCATGTAGGCATTACTGAGGTGGTTATAGATTTTATGAAGCCCAAGATGATCACCAATGATCTTGAACCTCTTAGAAAAGATCTTAAAGTTATTTTTTCAAACCTATACAATTATCAAGCCAATTAGAAGACATGACTTGAGTCTCTTTTTGAGAGTCATGTGGATCAGCTATGGAAAGACACTTTTTTTTTTTTTTTTGGTGGTAATTCACCCTGGTAAAATGCATTACACCAAAAAACGTTGAAGTACAAAGGATGAGGGTGATTTCCTCATCTCGGTCCCATAGGACACTACAGACTCGAATATAAGAATGACAACCATTCCTATAACTTACAATAAAATGAACCTACCAATAATGACACAAGTACATAAAAATTAACAATACTACGAGAAAATACACTGAGCCTTCTATATCACTATTGTAGTCCACTTTAACTTCCATGAAGAATCCATGTATGAACATCCAAGCATTCTTCAACATGTAGAAACAATTCCAAAGAAGATAAGCATCAAATCAAAGGCGAAACATGTAGAAGCGATCATAGGTGAAGAACCTAACCTCAAATGTAATCACCATGAAAAGTGACGACAACTAACACTCATCGATAATAAGTCAATATCAACGACCTTGATTATGAATTAAAGCAGTTTCAAAAGACCTAATTAACCAATGAATAAACATAGGGTTGTAAAAACCTAACACCCATGTTATGAACAACGAACATGCAAAGTACATGCCAAGATCACCCCATCAAAACAGCCATAAAGGAACCAATATCAGAATGATCAAAGACACAATGAGACGGGTAAAACCCTAGCAAGTAGATCGAATGAGCAAGAACGGACGGATCCATCAACATGATACATATGCGGGATCAAATCACAACCAAGCGATCAAAGGTGTTTTTGAATAAGAACCCTAAACTTAACTTCCAAGTCGAACGCAAAACATCTACTCGTGAACATCACTCCCCGAAACCTCCATCCATCCGCTACACCGCGAGACCGGAAATGCATAACAACATCAGGTCTGATTGTAAAACGAACCAAGGACAATGAAATAGGGTGATAACGCACCCTAACCTGCCAACCAGATCGCTACACCTAGGGATAAACCCTAACTTCCATAATATCAATCACACAACCAACGAGAGTAGACATCAAAAACAGATCAGTGATAGAAAGAAAGGTTTTTGAACAAGGATACCTTCAAACTTGACTTGCATCTCTCTAAACCCACTTACATCATACGAACATCTTGCATAGAATTAGCAGTTGACAATCATAATCAACACAATAAGGATAACGTGATATGCAGCAGCAACGCACCACACTAGCAAAAACCTAAGAAGGTTTACTTGCAAACGTGTAGATTAAACCCTAATGAAGCTTAGGGTTTGATAAAAAGCGAACGTCTCAAGGGATAGTAATATGAAATCGGTTAAAATAATCCCATGCATAAACGACAACAATGAATATGCAGTAACTATCACCGAATAAAGAATAGGAATTCAAAGTTTTAATGCCACCAATATAATATGTCGCCAAGATAAAATCAAAAATTCCACTGCCCCACTAAAGTGATGGACCAATAGTATTCAAGGCTTGGTGTGATTTAAACAACAAACAATTCTTGGCAACAAAAAACGAATCAACAAAGCAACACCGACCCACGATATAAGAAGAATTAAAAATTAATGTTAATAAGAATCGTAGGAGGTGATTAAAGTTATGTGAGGGATTCGCTTTTTGGCAGATAAAGGTAGAGACGCTTTGCGATTGAGGCTAGATAAACAATACAAACCAACCTCACAAACAAACCAATCCTAGCCTACTAATCATTAATCTGATAATCAAAAGAGAATCAAATAGCAGAAAAGAAGAACGGAATGATTTGTTTGTGGGCAGCCATGATCGCTAATCGCCCCTACCTAGAGAGAGTTTTAGGGTTTTCATTGGAAATCCTTCCTCTAAGACACTTCCTCTAAGATTGAAACCTTGACACCCTCCTCCTCAAGCTCATCATCATGCATAAGGCTGGCATCAAGAAGTCCACCAACATTCCCTCTGAACTAATAATGGCACCAATGACACTTGAGAGTTTCACACTAAACTTGATATCACATCAGATGCCTTGAAGACATTAATAGTGAAGCTGCAAAAATCTTCAACCATGCAATCGGCAACTCCTCCTAGTGCTTCTACTGATAAAGAGTTGAAGCATCCAAATTCCATTATGGAATAGATTTATCCTTTTGTTGATGGTTCCTTTGACAAAGTTAGAACCTGTTCAACAACTAGGAGGGGGGACATCAAATGGCTTTGATCTCTGTGAAACAACGAGAACCAGCACCAACGAAGATCAATGTCAACATCCTTATGCCCACTCCTATCAGTGTTATTCACCAAAATCGACCATTCATAAAGTTTGTTGAAAAACATTTTGGATCCGACCACTCTGATGATCAACACACAACAGAACGTTAATCTCTTTTAAGAAGTCCATCTCTAAGGAATGTTAACAAAGGGAAAGGGATTTCCATTGATAAAACCTCAATGAAGGCTATAACTCCTTACATGGATCAAAATGGATCAGTTCTCCTCCTAAATTGCCAACTTACACAAAAAAGGGAAAGCATGTTTACCATTCTACGAAGTTTAGATGATGCTCCGTGAAGAGAATATGATGGATGAATAAGAAAGCATTTAAGGAAGTTGATTCAAAGTTCTGGACACTATTATGTTTTATTAAGTCACTAAATAGAAGAAACTGCTTGAGAAGTATAATGCAAAGAAGAAAGCAAGATGGAAAAGATAAGGGATGAATATATGAAGTGTGTTATGCTTAGAGCTGATCCTTATTGAATCACAGGAATATCCTTCAAGGTTGAGAAGAACAAGCAGGTCACCATGACATTCACTAGGAACAATGAAGTTAGGAACTTTTAGGCTTACATTAACTTCACCTTAGGTAAGCTTGCGTTCTTAGAGTGGATTGAAATTCATGACTTAGCCAGGAACCAAAAGCTCAAAGACCCTCCTCAGCTCCTTGCAAAATCTAGTTCAAATGTTTAAGTGGGTAAAAGATACAACTGCAAAGCTAAACATTTTTCCAGCATTTGAGCAACTTAAAATGGACCTCCTTGCGTCAAAGAAGAAGCAACCTACTCAGGGAGATCAAAAGAAGAGGAAAAGGATTCAATTCCAATAACTGCTTTCGTAGAGACTAAGGTAGTTGATGATGAAAGGAACCTTAATCCACCAGAGGTTGGAGAAGACAAGCTGGTTGTATATGAGCCTAAATTTGGAATGTTCTTCCTTAGCCATAATAAAATCAGCTACAATCCCAGAGAAAAATATGTTTGATCTTGCATCCACAACTCAGTTGATCAAACTCCATCAGGGTATAAGGCTAAACTTGCAAATAGCAAAGGAGTTCTCACCTAGGATGCATTAGGCGATTAAAGCCATGGATGATTATGAAGAGGCTAAAAGAAAAGGGAAGAACTTATTAGGGTTGAAACTTCACACTTTGCTTGTCTGTCTCTCAAATATTAATAGTAAGTATAAGTTGTATGCTCACTTACATTATTTAATTTAGTATAATATTTGGGTAAAGGGTTTTACCCGGTAAATATATAACCAAAAGATAATGTTAAGTACAAATGTAATGTGGCAGAGGCACCACATTAACCTCAAGCAAAAAGCTTGATAAACTAGTGCTTATGACAGGCCATAAACACAACAAACCTAGATATAATACAAATCACCTAACTAGGTATAATAACAAGATAAATCTTGTAACAAGCGAACATCCCGCATCCACCCAGAAGCACGAAGGGAGCAAGTCGACCCAGGAAGTTTGCCTCCTTAAAAATCCTTTCCAAGAAAAACCCAGAGGGAAAACCTTGGAGTAGGGAAAAATAGTACAACCCTTACATGGCACTCCCCTCGTGTATAAGACAAGCACTTGGAATCTTCCATTGATCTAATAGTAGGCAAGACCGAGGGGTTATTTTCTTGAACTTGAAGGTAACCAGCTTCAATCGGACGGTAGAGATAATTACTTGGACCACTTCAGCAACGGTAGACTTCTTATGCTTGAAAAGTCCTGAATTGTGTTCCATCCAAAGTTAATAAGTAGAAGCAGCATGTAACAACCGATATATGATGCTAATAACTGAACGCCCCTTAGATAAAGAATAAGGAACGTGATAGAATCATCCAATGAAGGTGGGACAACATCCATTCTAGATAAAACCCGAACCTGCAACTAAACCTGCAAAGAAAACTGGCACTCAAAAAAGAGGGTGAGAGTTCGGAACCGAGTCACATAGCGGGCATCTAAGCAGGTTCAAATCAACGTTAGGACCAACATCCGATTGCCGCAACCTATCTTGTGTCTTTAACTTCTGCTTAATAACAAGCCACAGATGTATAACATGTCGTGGAATACAATGAGGAAACCACGGAATATGAAACCACTCAACCAGATCAGCCCTTAAACGAAGAGATTCCCAAGCACATGCAACCGAAAAAGGTCTGAAATTGCCATCCAATTCAAGCCATAATAAACCGTCATCAGTATCATTAAGAAGATTTGGGACCGGGAGATTAGCTAAGAGCAAAAACCTAGATAACCAATTTGCAGGCCATTTCCAAGTACCATTATCAATCACATCACAAACTCCGATAAGCTTAAACCAGCCCGAACAATGTCTCTAGCAGTGAGCATAACACAAATAGGGCTTAAATCACACCACATATCAAACCATACTGAAGTAGCCTTTCCATTATTAATCGTATGCCAAACTGAAAGGGACGAGCCTTGGTTCGAATAGCAAGAAGCTTGCGCCATCCCCAGCTAACATCACCCAACCAAGGAAAATCATATATATTCAAATAGAGGGATATTCTTGGGCCAATTCAATGCTCAATAGTTTCTAACAATAACTAAACATAAATTATATTAAGTATAAAAAGACTCGCTGATAATGAAAGCAATAAGCAACGTCAGTGAAGTTCAAGTCAGAAAAATCTCCTACGATCATTATTAGAAGTTAGGGGTAAACCCTATTGTATGTACAAGTCCATTGAATACACAAGTTTGGTCCGTAATGATATCTTATGTACATGTTCTGGCATGGTGGATGGGGCTTGTGGATTGGTCTTTGTGTTGGTTTTCTTCGTATTCTTTCGTGATGCTTATTGTCTATAATACGATGGGAATGGTGAATTAACCCTTTTACCCAAAAAAAGAATGTTGGAGGTTTTGTTTGTGGTGCTCTTTGCTACTACAAACAGATTATATGTTGAAGATCGCTTGGATGTTTCTACGTGGATTCTTCATGGAAGTTAAGGTGACCACCATAGTGATTTAGAAGGCTCAAGTGCTTTTCTTGAGTAGTATTGTAAATTTTATGTACTTTTGTCATTATTGGTAAGTTTATTTTATTGTAAGTTATAGGAATGGGGTGTCATTCTTATATTCGAGTCTTTAAGTGTCCTAAAGGACTGAGGTGAGGGATATCACCCTCATCCTATGTATCTCAACGTTTTTTGGAGTAATGAATTTTACCGGGGTGAATTAACCCTTTTACCCAAAAGAAAAGTCAGAAAAATCGTCAAATAATCAAAGATTACTTAAAGACATACTCTCTTGCTGATGTGGGTCAGCTAGTATGTAGAAGGACTTGAAACTGAAGGACAAAGGTTCATTAGGGATCAATAATGCTTTGATGAACCTAGCAACTCTTTGTTTTATCCATCAGAGCTTAGCCCGAAATACCTCTTATATATTTAGGTGGGACTTTTTAAGTTTGCAATAGAGCGAGATAAAGTGCATCCTGATAAAGTCAAAGACAAGTGCAAGTTGGTGAAAAGGCAGTGAACAATTGGCAGAAGTATTCACTAAAGTAAGCTTGTTGTGTTTTCAAGAATATAAGCATATTTGAACAAATCTCACGTGACATCCTCGTACTCTCCTATATAAAGAGAATGTTGTTCGAAGTAAATGCTATATCTTCCACATTTTTTTTGGTACAAGGTGAAGGGCCGTAAATGTATTACTTCAAAAAGCATTTAAGTACAAAGGATATGGGTGAAATCACATCTCAACCCGTTACATAGGTGATAGAGCTTATATAAACAAGAAACTTCCTTTCCTCAAATACAAGAAATAAACGATGCATAAGGTAACATTTGACAACTATAAAAACAAAAACTACTTCCTAACACAACCTTGGAGCTTGATATCATACACGTCATAACTAGCCTCCAATTGCCCTGGTAGATCATAGACTTGATCCGCATAGTTATCATAATCATAATAATATTCAAGCTCATTTCCAGCCCCTCTCGATCCCATGAAATTAGCCATAGGGCTATCCTCAAGCACCTCCTCCTCATCACTATCCGAAACATCAACCTCTCCTACCTTAGAAAATGGGTTAACCTTTTTACTAAAAAAAGTAGACGGAGAACGAGAAGAACTAGGCTTACAAGGAGCAACCTGTTCCTTCTTTTTCACAACACTCCTGGCGGTCTTGTAATTCATTTCTAGTCTTTTGAGACCCATCCACTTTTGCATTCTTTTACTACCCAATCCAAATCAGCCCCATCCGTATTCACGACCATGCTTGAGAATATCATACTCTTCGATTATCGACAATATTAAGTACTAGCCACTTCAATGGCATTTTTCTTAGTAATAACTACCTTCTTGGGCTCAGGAGGAGGTGCTTTAGGTTCGTAACGAAACTTATTACCCAAAACAGGTTTAGTACATTCTCCTTTACTTGGAACACTTTGGCTACCAGATTTACCCTTATTTTTTCAACTTACCGCCGGGAAACCATTACTATCCTTTTGTGTAGGCTGAACTATAGGTGGAAATTGGGACATTTAGCAGTATGAGCAAAAACTTACAAGTATCTAACGAGTTGATTTCCACTCGTGATCAACCTAAACCTTTTCAATAGTAGAACCCGACCCATGGTAAGGGTATCTCCAGCGAGACTCTCCTTAACTCATCACGCCTTCAAGCTTCAATCAATGACCCCATGATTCTAAAACATTGGAATGGCGTGAAATCAAACATTTAAACGCCAATCAATGTGGTTAGAAATGAGACCATCATCGAGAACATAGCAAGTGGAACATCATGGAATTTAACCCATATCGGAATATTAGTCAAATCCTCTTTAAGTAAGTTAGTGTTCAAAGTCCAAGATTTAAGAATAATAGGAATATTTCTAATCACCCACGGATCATTTTCAAGGACATCTTCCACACCTTTCTTTGTAGTAAACTTAAAGAAAAAGAAACCATTAGCATTCATCATGACCTTTTGAATGCCATACTTAAGTATTACGCATAATAATCAACAACCGAAAGCAATCGAGAAAATAGCCAAATAGTATTCTCAAATCGGTGTTTACGTTTTCAACCACCGTGAAGGCGAAAGATCAACTCCATTTGTTTTATTGCTACACTTTAACCTACGAAAGTTTGACATGTGTTTCTTAGGATTGTTAGATGTAGCACCCGCATGTAGCTTCCTGCCTTAGGCCGTATTGGGTTTGGAGTATTAGATTAGTCTTTTACAAAGGCAGCTTGAAGGTGTTTTAACAAAAGTAGCGAGGTGATGAAATTAGAACTAGCATTGCGTAAAGCTTGTTGAATCCAAAAAACCCTCTTCTGGTAAGTTAGTTTCCACCACGATATCACTTGTACCAGCTGATCCCAGATTCTATTTCAAAGAATGAGTAGCACCAACTGTTCACCAACACTATAAGGGTTCATTGTCGGTTCGAAAATCGACTCACCATGACTACTAGTGGCGGAGACATTATTCGTGAGACCATCAAGATTCTCAAAACCTAGAGGAGGTAGGATCCGAGGCTACATCTTCTTGTCCAATTACATTACTAATTGAGGTCACATTAGGGTTAACCAAAATCCTAGCAGCCTTACGAGGTTGAGATAAACCAGAATCACCAACTTGTTGTCCCTTCAAACGCGTCATGCATGCTTTAAGCTCACTGAAATCAATGTTAACTGCAAAATCAATGGTATTCTCTCCCAAACCCTCCATCATGCCAAACCTAACTAAAAGCAATAACACAACCAATACAAGAAGAAAAATATGTCTGCTCTTCAAACAAAACGAGCAAACCCTAGATAACTAGGGTTTTAAGCAAATGAGGTGCAAAGTTTAACCCATGCTGAAGTAGAGAAGAATAATTATCATGAAGAATACCA
This sequence comes from Chrysanthemum makinoi, assembly GCA_910596185.1. Taxonomy (NCBI): domain Eukaryota; kingdom Viridiplantae; phylum Streptophyta; class Magnoliopsida; order Asterales; family Asteraceae; genus Chrysanthemum; species Chrysanthemum makinoi. The sequence continues at coordinate 160,996,688 of OU343223.1, read as the reverse complement.
TGCACGATCAAATATGTATAAAGATAAATAAAACAGCAACGACCCACGTTCAAATGTTGAAATATATAATCAGCACAGACCCACGATTCAAAATCAAAATTAAAAGCAACAATATGAAGAAAGTTACCCTTCACCGATCAATGAATTAATTGTGAAGACGACCCACAATAAAGAGGACCAATAGATTAACAGAATCGAAAATTCGATCATTAAAGGAATGAATAAACTAAATCCCCAAAGTCGTCAAAAACGGGAGAGAGTTTAGGGTTTATGTATACATTTTTTATATCTTCCACGTTTATTCAATCATTTAAAAGTATATGGCCCCAATTATCTTATATTTGAATGAGAGTTTATGTGGGTATCTTATATTTGAATGAGAATTTTTCTGGGCCCCATGTTTCGTCGCTAAAGGCCTTCCTTTGACCTTAGTCTCCAAAAGTTTTAGGGACGGGTCTACAGCGACGATGATGTTGTCGTCGCCAAAATTTTTAGCGAAGACATTTTTGGCCTTTGGCGACGAATTTGTTCGTCTGTAAAGGTCTCAAACGCTATAGTGTCAAGCCCTGCGCGAGAGGACTGAAAACAAGCCCAGTTGAGCATTGTTATTTCATTAACACACTAATTAACAGAAATCTTAAGAATCTGAATAAAAGAATTTTTTGATTTATTTCTAGAAATGCTACAAAACATTTCTAAAGATAGAAAATAAATCCCAATATTTCCATAAAATTCGAGAGATTAAATCAAAAAAACAAATGTTAATTTGAGAGCGTTTTTCGTAGGGCATTAAACTACCCATAATTGAAAACACCCATAGATATAGACATATAGAAATGCATGTGCGGCCATTTATATTGTTAATAGAATTTGCTAGTTTTAGAAAGGGATATATAGAGAGGATAACATATAGAAGATATAAAATTTTGGCTCTATTTTTTTTTATCATTTAGAGGTATACAATCCGGCTAGGTCATTGTGTGCCATAGCAGATCGCACGATGGTGGTTGTGGAAGCACAATACGTCAAGCCATATACCATGGATCTTGTTGTTCAAACGAAATCTTTGACCAATAAATACGGAAATTTCACCGTGCTTGATATTAATGGAAATCTGATGTTTAAGATCAAGGACACACGCTTCAGCTTTCATGATCGTCATATCTTGTATGATGCAACCGAGAAACCTGTTCTTACATTCAAGAAAAAGGTTTTTATTAGTTAATAATTAGATTTATATAAATGTTTTGACTGCAAAAATTCATCCTACTTTTTTTTTCTTTTAATTTTTTAGGTCTAATATGCATGCTTACCATGTTTTTTAAATGACTTCCGTAGTTTCTTGCATATATCTTTACTGAAAGTCACAATAATTATATGGAATTGTTAACGTATTATTATTTTTATTTATTTAATCTCCCTATCTTTATTGTTATAATCAGCTCCGATCAATCCATGGGAGATGGCAAGCTTTCAAGGGAGATAGTAAAAATCACAAAGATTTACTATTCAGTGTAAAGAAATCGTCAACACCTAAATACGAGACGGAATTAGATGTTTTCCTAGTAGAAAATAAGGAAGAGACAACATCCGACTGCAAGGTTACAGGTGACTGGGAGACGAAATCTTGCTCCGTTTATCCGCAAGATGGTTCTACAATTCTTGCCGAGGTAAAACATAATTATCTTTATTCTCTTGTATTCCTTATATATTGGTGTCTATAGAAATGGATGTAATTAGTGTCTAAAAAGTAAATTAGATGATACTAAGAATTAGAGTATAGTTTTGGCATATGTGAATTTGACAGTCTTTTGGATAATATAGGCAAACATAATTAGTAACTTGATGATATTCATGTTTGTTGGATAATTACGAGGTGTAATAAGTACCTTAGTGTCTTTGCATGTACTTCGTCGGTTAGCAAAAAAAATGACTGGTTGCCTTAGGATAGTTTTTTTTTTCTTTACACACATTATATTTGTACTTCAAATTTTTGTGATTATATATATAATTTATCGGGGGCTCTCGTACCCTCCTGGCGATTTTGGTGATTCATATTATTTAACCCTAATCGATTTTCTGACTGATCCCTATTAATCTTTAATAATCTTGATCTTGTGTTGTTAATTCTAACCTTGATCGAGCTTGTTTCTGTATTAATTCTGATCGGTTCTATTTTCTTTAGGGTTTTTTTTTCATAATCGCTATTTGGGTTTAATGTAGTCAGTTTAATTCAATTCGATCTGGTAGAATTTTTCCTATCATAATTACGATCGACTATTAATTCGAGACATCACTATCAATTGGAAGTCATCGATACAAGATGTAAGTTTTAATTCGAAACATCACTATTAATTCCGTTCTTTTTTTTGGGTAAAAGGGTTAATTCACCCTGGCAAAATACTATTACACCAAAAACATTGAAGTACAAAGGATGAGGGTGAATCCCTCACCTCAGTCCCTTAGGACACTTACAGACTCTCCTATAGGAATGCAACATCATTCCTATAACTTACAATATAAGCGTGACAGACCACACTTATAACTAAACATCATACTACAACGATAAAAAGAATAAAAATACTTGAATCTTCAAGTCACCATAGTAGTCCAAAACTTCCAGCATCGTAAATATACAATATCACGGTCCTCAAATTGAAGTACAGTTCACAAGTTTCACACAACAGTTGGTGATAGACTCTAAAACCACGGATAGAGCAGCAAGCTCAAACTCGCTCCAAAAGGGTATGTTGAGATGTAAAACAGAACACCAATAAGAATAACCAACAAATACGTATAAAAACCAACTCACATCCACAATAGCAGGTCCTAACCATCAGTGACCACTCGTAGAAGTGGCTCAATATGAGTACCAAGTTAGAATCTGCCAAAGAACTTAGAAACCCAAAACTACAATCCAACCGCAACACCATGCTAAAAGACTAGTTTTAGGACTATAATATGGTTTAACAAACCCCAACTTCCAGCAATAACAAACATCAACAAAGACGAACCCAGCAACCCATGGATAAGAATGTTACATTACAGTTGCACGAGCCATCTTACACAAAACAGGGCATTCGATATGAACAACCTGCCATAAACACACCTAGGGTTTTCCAACCCTAACTTACACAATCGATCACAAGACCAGCAATAAAACGAAACCCTAAAGATTAGGGATTCGTTATCTTCAACGAACAGACCCAAAATCACCTTAACCAAGAATCAAGGCAGAATCAGCACCAACTCTTGTGAATGAAACACGAATTAGGGTTTTTGAATAAGTTACCCATAAAATTAACTTACAATCTCTCTATAACCCACTTACACAACTGAAAATCAGATATAAAACATATAGATTTCATGATCACACACCAGTGCGGAAAAAAGAGAAACAAAACCCGTAAGGGGTTCCATTAGAATCAGCATCCATGCGCACCACCACTCCAGAATAATCCCAACCCTAACAGTGAATAGTTAAAACCCTAAAAAAGGTTTTCGAACATTGAAACTGAAAGTTAGGGTTAATCCAAACAGCATTGAAACCCTAAAGAAATAGCAGATCGTTAAATATGATTTTAGGGTTTCAAATAGAGGCGATTTTCATAATAAATATGGAAAATACATGAACGACACACCACTTCCAAATAACAACAGCCTTTAATCCGATTGCATATCATAGAGATGATAGAGGATGAATAAAGGGTGTGATTTGATCGGATTTAGGTAGAGAAGTGGCGGCCTGAAAAAATCGCCCCTAGAGGGGAGAGAACTTCTTCTTCAAGTAGATTTTGTTTCCGTTCTTTTGTTTATGTTAATTCGTGGTTATTGGATTTAATGATGTCGGATTTGGGAGAGAATGCTGATTTGTTGAAAAATGTGACTATGAGGAAAAATAAGAAGTTTCGACTTAAGGGTGTTACAGGTGTGACGACGCAGTCTACACTTGACTCATCATCTCCTCCTATTCAGGTTGATGATAACATTCGTGAAGGTTATGTGGAGCCGATTCCACATGCTACAAATGCTCGTATTGATGTACCTACATGTGGTCTTGCTAATCCTAACGAGGTTATTGTTGTTCTATTTGGTGTCTCGCTTAGTACACTAGAGGACATTAATGAGTTCACTTTGAGTTGTGAGGCTAGTAAATATCCGGTATGGGCTGAATTAGATAGGAATGCTCGCACAATTGTTACGGATGCTATTGAAGATTTGTGGAATGCTTTTGTGGCTGAAATTAAAGCTAAATCTACGACTCCTAAACCTACTAATGAGTCTCCTATTGTCCAAGCTGTGGACATCAATATTGTTGGAGCTACAGGTTGGAGGGATGCTCAACCTATTATTGCTACTCCGTTTCGTCCACTGGTTGCTGAACCCGTTTTTGAAGGTGTTTTTTTTTTGGGTAAAGGGGAGTAATCCTGCACCCTGGTAAAATATATTAACCAAAAAAATTGAAGTACAACGGATGAGAGTGAATCTCTCACCTCGGCCTGTTACATGGGCAACAAACACACACTAAAAGTGCACTAACCAAACAAATTACATAAGAAAGACATGCCAATCTTATGAACTACCAAACAACCAAAGTGGTTGAAAGGTTAGTACACGGTTGGAACACACATTGTATGGTTATTTTATTGGAAATAGGATGGCGTTTCCAGTTGTTCAATATTATGCTAGGAATAACTGGGGAAACATGGGTTGAAAAGGATTATGATGAATTCTAAAGGTTTCTTTTTGTTTAAATTTGATACTTTAGCTGGGTTAGAAGTTTTTTTGGAAGGTGGTTCGTGGATGATAGGTAAATCTCCAACAATCCTTAAGAAATGGTCAATGGATACTGATATTCGCCTTTTGACGGGTCAAATAGTCAATTATAATATAAGAAAATACCAAATACAAATACACGCGAGAATTACAAACCAACCCTTTAGGAAAAAGGTCGACACGCAAAACCCTCAAATATTCGATAAGTGATACCGGATAAGGATATCCGGGTCGTTTCCCAACGAGGTGTGAATTGAGAATTTCGTTTGAGGTTTGTTATTAAAATGCTCGATGTTACGGTTTTTTTTTTTTTTTTTTTTTTTTGATTACGTTTTCTACAAATTAACTAAAGGGAAAGTGATTAGGCTACTGGGAACAAAGTAAATGATAATCTAATTACTACTAAGCATACGGAACAATAAAACTAAGTTACACTAAGTCCTAGAGTGATAATATGCAAAACGTGAAAACAGGCTAATCCCGAGCCTCTAAAAGTGAAAATAATGCAATTTAAGGCCTAAGGATGTGAAACTAATTTTCCTACGTTCTAAACGACTAAAAATAATTTTAGGAAAAAGCCGGTATTTTTTCGACTTTTAAATTATTTATTATGAATTAAAATCTAATTTAATATAATTTAATTATAAAATACTAAATGATTTTGGAAAAATCTGAAAATTTCACAGAAAATACTTTAAGCTAAACTGATTTTAAGAAAAATAAAAAAGTTGGGTACTACTTTTGGAAATAAGCTAATAAAAAGCTAATTAAGCTATAAAGCTATAAACTGTTTTGTATAGTTAAGTATTAAATGGTGCAAACAATGACTGATCAAAGACCCTAGGGCAGTTTGTGTTGAGCGTGGTGTTGTGTGTTTGAGCAAGAGGTCAGGGGGTCGAATCCCACCCCTGTACCTTTTTGCAAACTATTTTTTTTTCAAATTTTTCTTTTTGCAACTTATAGATAAGACCAAATAAGCACTTTTTTGTAAAAAACTTTTTTACCAAACCTAAGGAATAAGCAGTTTGAAACTGCTTATTCACAACAGTTATGATAGAAGTTAAAACAAACACCCTTTTGAAAGATTTTATGCTAAATGAACTTATGAATAAGCAATGATAAGCTAAGGTCAATGTAACAAGCTGGTATGCATTTCTCAGAGACAAAATAAGCTAAAGATAACAGGAAATCGAGGCAATAAGCATTTTAATGGAGATCCTAAGCTATAATGGGAAATAAGCATCAAATGGACTTTTGCAACTACAATAGATAATTAAGCATTAATAAGCACTAAATAAGCTAAATACTACTAAACCTAATCTATTTTATCTAAAAAACAACTAAGGATACCTAAATAAGCTGATGGGAACACTAAAAAGCACTAAAATAAGCTAGAACAGGGGTGCAGGTGGAAATTTATGCAGATGCTACTGTAGCAACTGCTGCAGTTCTTGCAGTCCTAAAGGGGGTGTTTTGAGCTTAAAAATAAGCTGCTACTGAGCACCTACACCTACAAGGAGACCTAAACATGCAACTAGGGGTGGAGGGGTACCTAAAAATCTATTTGAGATCCTATAAAAAGCTTAGGACAGCTTATAAATAAGCTGTGAATAAGGTGCTAATGGGCTGCAGAAACAGATTGTGAGTTTTGGACAGATTTTAAGTGCTCTTTTAAGCTAAATAAAACTATCCTAAGTGCCAACAAGCTACTGAAATATAAAGATGGGTATGTTGGGATGTGAGAAAAGTAATTTGGAAGAGATTTAGACCAAAAATAAGCTGGTAAAAGGCTTATGTAACAGCAGCTGTGGCTGCTGTTTAAAACAGCAGGACAGAAAATGATTAACAAATTTTTGCTATCAAAACTTGTACAACTTGTAAAAGCAGTTTCAAACCTTTTAAACTTTAACTAAAACCTTGAAACATGTTTGACTTGAAGAGTCAAAACGGGTAAAAATTGATTTTTAGTTCTTCAAATGAGCTTAAACCAAACACCCCTGTACAGGGTGTTAAACAAAACAGATTTATTTTTAAAAGTTAACTAGGATATTCCACTATAAACTGACTTATGGCTAAAATGGAATTTGAGAAAAAACAGTAATGAGAGGACAATAAGCTAATAAGCACTAAAGTGCTTATTAGTAAAACAAGCAGTTAAGTAAAAAAGGAAATTGTTTTCATTAAAAAAAACTTTTACAACTGAAATTAAAAACTGAAAAGTAAATTTAAAACTAAATCCTAATGCCTTTGAAAGGCTTACAAGCTTCTATATATACTAGAAAAACTAGGTCTTCAAGTGCTTGAGGTGTGTTTCTTTGCTAAGACAGAGGTGAGGATTGGACACTTTGTGCTTCTTTAGTTGTATCTCATCCATCCATTTGATCTTGGGCACCAAGGGAGTAATCTAAGCCGTCCACACTTTATGTCTTCACATAAGCTCCAATGGGGTAGTAGAGGATTGCCAAGGTGGCACTAGACCCATGTGAGTGTGGGGTAAAAGCTTGGGAATCAGTGGGGTTGAGATAGTGACTGGGAAGAAGAAGACAAGGAGGGGGGTTGGGATTTGGCGGGCAATTTTGGTTTCTGGGAAAAAATGGTGGGATGGGTAAAAACGGGTATGGGTAAGTGATGGGTTGAGGGGGTGAAAGGTTAAGTAGTTTTATTTTTTTTTTAAAGGTTTAGTGTTTTAAAAAGATAAAAGTGTATTTTTGTGTTTTTGGTTTAAAACTTTTTTTTAATAAATAGAAAATAATTCTAGTAAAAGTTGGTTTTTAAAAAAAATAATTGTTGTAAATAAAAATAGATAAAATAAAAATAGTTGTTTTTAGTGAAAACGTTTTCGGGCTAAAAATGGTAAATTGGGTTCGGGAAAAGGGTAAAATGGAAATTTTGGATTTAGGGTTAGGTTTTCCGTCTGATTCCCCAAGGTCACTCCCAAATATGTATCCCGGGCTCTGAAAATGTAGAAAATCCGCTTCCGGCTCCATCTGCAGAGCACGTAATCCAATCCGAGCTCAATTCAGTTCGTTTTTGCCCTGTTTTCGATCCTTTGTACCTGAAATACATAAAAACACACTCCAAGGATATCTGTAGCATAATTGGTTATATTTCAGTGTTTTTAGACGTTTTTGTGGGCTTAGATGGGTAAAAAGGATGAGTGAATAAGCACTCATCAGATACTTGTTTGCATAAGGAAGAATTGACTCGTGTTCAGGTATGGGTTCAATTGCATGATGTTCCGCTTCAAGTGTTTGAAGAGGATGGTATTAGTTTGATTGCTACGTTTATTGGAAAAACTATTATGTTTGATTCTTATACGAGCTCTATGTGTAAGGATTTGTGGGGAAGAAGTAGCTTTGCTAGGTGTCTTATTGAGATCAACTCTGAAGTTGATCTTGTGGATGTTGTTACTATTGGTTTTCCTTCACTTTCTGGGGAGGGTTTTACTAAAGCTACTATTCGTGTTGAGTATGAATGGCGACCTCCCAGGTATAATGAATGCATGATTTTTGGTCACATTCATGATCAATGTCCTAAAAAAGTGGTGATTCCTCCTGTTGTTTTTAGTCCACATGTTGTTAATCCAAGTGTGGTGCTGGATAAAGATGGTTTCCAAATGACGGGTAAGAATAAGAAGATGACGGGTAAGAATAAGAAGAAGGGTAAAACCAAGTCTACTAATGGTAATCGGTTTGTTGGTCCTTCGGTTAAATAGAATGTCAAACATGTCCCAAAGGCGACAACGAGTGAACCTAAGAAGGGTAATACTTCTATGGGTGAAGCTTCTAATTCATCATCTATGTTGAAGTCTACTGGCACTACCTCTAAAGAAGGTAATATTATTACATCTAATCTGTATGTTGCATTGGTGATGGATGACGAAGATGATGAAGAACTTGTTCAAAATGCGTATGATGAATCGGCTAACTTGTTTAATAATCCACATACCGGTGAAACTTCATCTTTCACGGTAGCTGCTGGTTAGCTTGTTTCAGTTGATTGATTTGTTTTAGGTGCATTTTTTGTTCCTAGAGTTGTAAGTGCTTATGGCATGTCATAAGCACTAGTAGTAGATATTTATCGAGCTTTTTAGTTTGAGGTAAATATGGTATCTCAGCCATATTCCATTTGTATTTAAATTTTTCTGTTTTAATATTATTTACCGAGGTAACCCTTTACCCAAAATATAATTTATCGAGTAAGACCCTTTACCCAAAATAGGATAGTTCTTGTTTCCTTCTTTTATTATTATTTGACTTTCACTCCAAGTCAAGTTCGGTTTACTATTCTTCTTGTAACCAAACTCCTCCCCCTTATCTCTATAAAAGGAGGTAAGGGGGAGAGGAGCAATGTACTGTTCGCTTTTTTCATTGATTAATAAACGTAAAACGTTGGGGTCATGCGTGTGGGTTACTTCTTTCAGTTTGTCGGTTTTCTTTACAAAGTTTCGATTCCGTATAGTTCACTTTCGGGTTTATTGGTCACACGTTCAACAAGTGGTAATAAGAGCTTGGTTAGATATTCTGGATGCTAGGTTTGATAGTATGAAAATTCTTGTTGACTGGTTTGTGAAAGAAATGTGCAGCAAGGTCAGACATAAAGGGTCTTGAAGCTTCGGATTTTTTCCAGGTTCTTGCGACAAAGAGAGGCTTCGAGGGGCTCTTTTGATTTTCGTGTAAAAGAAAATCAAGAGCTGTTTGGTTTTCAATTTAGAAGATCAAGACCTGTCGTGTTTTGCAAGGGTTGCTTGGGTTCAAAGTAATCGGTTTCTTGCAAGTTTTTCTATCGTCAAGGGTTTCGTATTATCTAGATTTTGCAAGGTATTGTTTTTGAAGATTAGTTTCAAAAACAGGGGCACAAGGTTTCTTGAATATCGTGTTTTAATTTTGAATGTATCGGGTTTTGTTCTTGCAAACGGGTTTCACAGTTAAAGGGTTCTTGATTTCTTCGATTGTACAGGTTTGTGAGAGACGTGTAGAGGTTTCTTGGTTTTCAATCAACAAAGGTTTTGTGGTGTTGTGGGTTTTGTCAGGTTATTGATGAAAAATAAAACGACATCGGTTCTTGTTTTCGGTTTTGAGAAACAAGGTTATGCGTTAAAGAAGGTGTTTGAGTAACCTTATTTTCTTTTGGAGGGAATCCACGTATATAATGACTAGCAGGATAACTATGCGTTGCAGCAGTCGGTAACTTGCAATCAAAATTTTTGGCAAACAATATTATTCGATTATATGTTTTTCGTGATAATAAATTACACATGGTGGTAATTTTAGGGAATAACCTTTTTTGGGGGTAAAGGGTTACCCCAATAAAATCTATTAATAACCAAAAGGTTTAAGTACAAATAGAATGTGGCAGAGAGTCACATTAACCTCAAGCAACAACTTGATAACCAACTATAAACTGTATATAACATGCCATAAACACAAACTAACTATCTACTACATAATGAATAATCAAATAAAATGTAGATGCAGCCATGATACCTTCTTGTAGCAGCAACACTCCAAGATACTTCAAAATCCCACCAGCCTTGCGAATCCAGGGAGGACTAGAAACCATGTGAGACCGTCTCCATAAAAAACCTTCCCAAGTAAAAACCCAATGGGAAAACCTTGGGGTAGGAAAAATGGTACAACTCTCACATGGAACTCCCAAAATTAGATAATAAAGACAATCCATCAGGTCGTTGAACCGCTTGAAATGATCACTGATCCATGTTTCCACTATCCTTCTAACCCTCGATGAATTCTTGGTAAACTAAAATGAGGGGATCTTTAAACGAACAATAGAAACAATATCATCAAACACATGTGTATAAGATTTAAGCCTCTTTTTGAAAAGCCTTGAATTCCGTTCATGCCAAATGGATAACAGGAAGCTGCAAAGAGAAGCCGATATATCACACTACGTGCTGAACCACCTTTAGTCAATGGAATAATGTATGAGATAACATCTTCCAATCTAGGAGGAATATTTTCCATTCCTCCTAGAGCACGAATAGCGATCCATACCTATAAAGAAAATGGGCACTCAAAGAATAGGTGAGCATGAGAATCAGGTTGGTTATCACAAAAATGGCACCGAAGCAGGTTTAAGTCAATAGAAGGACCGACATTCCATTACATCGGCCTCTCTTGTGTTTTAAGCTTATAATTAACCACTAGCCGCATATTGAATGCATGCTTCAGAATATACTGAGGGAACAAGACAACATGAAACCACGGGACCAGGTTGGCCCTATCACGAGTAGAATCCTAGAAACTAGAGATAGTAAATGGCTTAAGACGTTAGGGACCCTCCAAACCAGCTCATCTTCAATGCCCTCCATCAAAGCTGGAAGATTAACCAGCTCATCCAATTAGATGGCCATCTCCAATCACCATCAATAAGAAGATCACCCACCTTATCATTTAGAGAAAAACCAGAACGGGAAATGTCTCTAGCAGTAAACAAACTCTCTAGAGGACTCAAAGAACACCAATTATCAAACCATATAAATGCTCTCTTACTGTTACGAATATGGAACCAGAAAAAAGGCCTAATAGTGACACGGATTAAGAGGAACTTCCTTCAGCCCCAACTCATATCACCCGTACATGACAGATACCAAAAAATTCTACCACGAAGTTTATAAGAGTATATCCATTTAACCCATAGCGATTCCTTATGGTTCAAAATACTATAAACATGTTCCGTAATTAGCCACACATTAAAATCATTAAAGCTACGAATACCAAGACCACCCTCCTATTTCGGCATACAAATATCATGCGACGCCACCTTAGCCTTCCCTTCTTCATATCACCTTGACACCACAGAAAGCCACACATTAAGGATAAAAAACGAAGCCCAATATATGTGCATAGATGATAAAATGGATATAATAAGATATAAACGACTCACCATGGATAGGGATTTGTTCTTCTAATCAGCAATCTTGTTTTGAACCCTTTCAAAAAGAACCTTACAATCTTGATACAACAAGCAAGAAGATATAAGGGGCACATCTAAATATTTGACCGGATAAGTACCTTCAATTAAAAGATGAAGAGCTCAAAATGGGCAAATTCTTGAACTCTTCTAACGCATCCATAACCACACTAGCTGAAAAAAAATCACCATGTGTAAAAATAAAAAGATCATTAGCAAAGCCAAGATTAATAATTTTATGCCTTTCACCGAGATTGTGGTATTGAAACTCATTCCTCTGCTCAACCCTGTGCTGCAATAAAAGAGTAAGAACCTCCATAACAAGCGTAAACAAGTAAGTTGATATAGGATCACCTTGTCGGAGACCCCTTTTACCACGAAACTAGCCATACAAATCCCCGTTAATACAAATGGAGTAAGACACACTAGTAACACGTGCCATAATCCATGAAACCATCTTGGTATGAAAGCCAAATCTACCTAGAATAGTCTCAACATATTGTCAATCAACAACATCATACGCCTTCTGAGTATCAATCTTAAAAGCACACCTAGGTGGTCCATTTTAGGGAATAACTTTATCACACGCTATCACATATAAAAATGGCATAGTGCCGTGCATCAGAATGTAATGGTGATACGAAAATGGTATCCAGTAGTAATACGTAATTGTGATGATTGGCGATGAAAGTTACTTACTAGTTAGCATAGGTCAATATTTTTACAATCAGTTAGTAGCTAGATTTGTTTGTACCATGTGGTGTTTTACTTGTATTTTTGAATGAGAGGGTATTTTAAGAATAACATTAATTATAGGTGTTGTATGGATGTGTTGGTGCATTAAATAATTGTAAACATAGCTTCAGAGCTTGTAGTGCTTAAAATCTATTTTGGATGTCTTAAAAAAATAAGGAGAGATGGTATAAAATGCATTATAGATGGTTTAGATTTAGATAGTTAAACTAATATTTAAGATCATTTGCATACCAAACTCTATTAATATACCAAGGGATCAATCCTCACCCTTCATCTCCATTTGATGCAATGGATGAAATTAAACCCGACAATTTAATAAACCCATTTTCATCCTTTTTTTCAAATATTAATATATCTTAAACTGTTAATCGTTAATAGAAAATAAATATATCATCACGACGAGCTTTTAATTGTCTTTCTATAGATATGTACTATGATATACTTTCGACAGACCTTTTTTCTCTTTTTTTCACCTTTTCTTTTACGCTTTTTTTTTTTGTTTTTTTGTTTTTTTGTTTTTTTTTCATTTTTTACGTTTTTTCCTCGTTGAAACTTTTATAAAAAATGACATGTGATTAAACACTAATTTGAATATTTCTAATAAAATCACATGTGATTTTTTAACACGTATCTCAATCACATGTGGATTTTCCCGCACATGGTCTCAATCACATGGGATTTTATTAGTATATTCAAATTAGTGTTCAATTACATGTTATTTCTTATGCTATTTCCTACAACGAAGAAAAAAACATAAAAACAATGTGAAGAAAACGAAAAAAAAGTTTGTCGAAATTATAATCAAATGCTCGTCAATAGAAAGACAATTAAATGTTGGTCGTGATGGTATAATTTGTTTTGTTTAACGATTAACGGTTAATGAGATATTTAAATTATAAAAAATAGGTGAAATATTAAAATGCTTTTAATCTCAGCCATTGATTCTTTTTAGATGGATGGTGAGGATGAGTTCCTCTGTATGCAAGGGATATTTGGTATGCAAAATAACTCTCCTCTTAGACTAAAGTCAAAGTCTAAGATAATTTTTTGACATGGGTATTTTGTGTAGTTTAGTGTTTTAAGGTCTACATCACAAGGTTATCAGAAAACAAAGAGATAAGGGTAAGAATGACTTTGGGTTATGGCAAATATAAATGAAGGCTTTGCTGGAACAAAGGGGATTAGCTAAAGCATTGGGAGAGTTACCAACAACCACAATAGTGGCATACGATAATGTCACTCAGAAAAAGGCTTACAATACATTGATCTCATGTTTAAGTGATGGGGACCAACGGGAGATCAATAAGGAGACGGCTGCAGCGGGGATTTGAAATCATTTAAAGACTTTATACATGACAAAAGTATTTAGCTAATCGTTTCTACTTGAAGGAGTTGTACACCTTTGACATGCATCCGGGTAAGATTCAGTCTAAACCTATCGACGAGTTTCAAGAGTTGTTTGGTGACATAGCAGCTACATATATTGTTATATCGGATGAGGATCATAGATTTTTATTACTCAAATCTTTACTATAGTCTTACAGTAATTTCATGGAGACTTTGCTATGTCATCGGGATACTTTGAAGCTAGAAGACGAGCTTATTACGCTTAATTCTATGGAACTTCAGAAAAACAATAGCAAAGGGTTATGGTGGTAAAGGGTTGTTTGTGAGGGAGATATTTGGTTAGAGGGATATGTCACAGGGAAAAAACAGCATACTCAAGTGTTATATATGTTAGTCTGAGGAGCCTTTGAAGAGGGATTGTCCTGTGTGTAATCACAAGAAATCTCAAGGTTTTGTAAGGAATGAAGATCAGGTATCCCCCTATTTAAACACAACCTTAAACCGCCTCTCTATTGTTCTATAAATGATATGCAATCGGTTGTTTGGCTGTTATTATATGGGGAGGGGTGTGTCATATTAATATTATTATCCCATCTGTGAGATCGTCTATCATTCAGAAACCCTAATCGATCCTTCTTTTTTAAATAGTTTTTTAGGGTTCTAGGGTTTGTGTTGTTGATCGTATTTTCTTAAAGAGGGATCTGATGGATCTTAATGGTTTGGTACGATCTGGTTCTTGTTGGTAGGATTGGCATGCTCTTAATGATCAGGTTTTGGTCGATCCTACACTTTGGCTATCATGGACAATCAATTACCTATTTATATGACTCTTTTTGAGGTCTGATTGCTTGCATGTTGGCTATGGTGGTTCATGGACGTAAGGTTACGTGGGTTTTGGGAGAGTGGAAGTTGAGTTTTCTGGTGTTCTTATTCAAAAACCGCTTATGGTTTGTTCTCCGATCTCTACATGGTTGTCAATCTAATATGGTGCATCGGTTTACGAACTATAGTTGGTACGTTAGGGTTGGTGGATAAACCCTATGGCTCATTTTTTACTCCTGTTCCGATCTTAAGCACTTATTCTTTAATTGTTTTCTGATCGTGGGACATTTAGTGTAATTTGTTAGTCGGTTTTGGGTGGTCGTTTGGTTGTTAGAGTTTGCATAACCATCTACATTGTTTCTCGATTTGAATTGCATGTTATTAAACAATGATTCTATCATTTTTGATGCATTTGATCGAGATGCTTTTGGGTTATACCCTCCATATTTCGTTCGTCTTTGTGGTTCATGAAAATGAGTCGTCCCTATGATGGATTTTACTGGTGTTAGGATTGGTTTTCTCCATTTTCGTGGGTTTGTCGATGTATTGTCGACTTGGGTCTATTGCTCCAAGTTTTTGGATGCTTCATTTGGCAGTTAGGGGTTTTAATCCCTATATTTTGATTACTTGATCGGATTTGCGTGATGGTTGGGCGTTGATGGTATTATTGTTGCTGCAATTGACCGGTTATTTGTAAGTTGTGGTTGTTAAACTGCATTTTTCTGATTGTGTCATGCTTCGGTGTTGGCATGGTTGGAGTTCTCATGTTCCCTACGATCTCTTTCTTTGGGCTGAATTCAGTTTTGGTGGTCGTTTTGGGAATGTTTATTGGAAGTTTGGTATATGGTGTAGCGGGGTCTCTTTTTTGACTCAGTGTTTACGTTGTGTGCCAATGGTTGTATGGAATTCTATGACGACTTTTGAAGAATCAAGTGTTTCTACTTGAATAGCGTTTAATTTGTTTTTTTATAGTCATTGTAGTTTTATGTTGAATTATTAGTTATAAGAGTTGTTTGTTACTCTTATATTGGGGTTATTGGTAGTTATAGGAATGATTGTCATTCTTATATGAGAGTCTCTAAGTATCCTAAGGGATTGAGATGAGGGAAATCACCCTCATCCTTTGTACTTCAATGTTTTTGGTGTAATGCATTTTACCAGGGTGAAAAATCCCTTTTACCCAAAAAAGATTAGGAATCCGGTTTTGGAGATGATGGATATGATAGTGCTGATGTTATGATAGCTACAAGTGTTGAATAAGTGTTGGACTGGATCATGGATTCATGGGGCTCATATAATATAACATACAAGAGAGATTACTTGTTTGATTTTGAGGAGTATGATGGTGGTAATGTACTGTTGGGTGATGGGCCAAGTTTTTTTTTATTATTTATTTTGGTAAAGGGTTTCCTCAGTAAATGTATTACTCCAAAAAGCGTTTAAGTACAAAGGATATGGGTGAAGGCCCATATCTCAGCCCATTACATAGGCGTAAAAGCTTACATAACAAGATACTTCCTATCATTTAAACAACAAAAAAACCACTACTCACTAGGTTACATTAGACACCTACCAAAAACAAAATCACTACCTACCACGACCTTGAAGCTTGATATCATACATGTCATAAAAGGCATCCAATTGCCCCTGGTAAATCGTAGACATGATCTGCATAGTCATCATAGTAATCTTCAAGCTCATGACCACCTCCTATCGATGTGAGAAAATAAGCCATAGGATTATCTGGCTCAAGCACCTCCTCATTATCATCACTATTCGAAACAACCACAACTAGGCTTAGAAGCCGCAAATTGCTCCTTCTGTTTCAAATCACTCACAAGATGTTCTTGTGACTCCTTAACAGTCTTTTGAGACCCATCCACCTTAGCATCCTTTTTACAACCAAAATCCAAATCAGCCACATCGTTAGTCACGACATTAGTTGGATGCCAGACTCATCAGTATCGACCATATTAAGGACATTAAACGGATTCGATGTAGCAATCTTAGGCCCACTTGTAATAGCCACTTTAGTGGCCTTCTCCTTCGTAGCATCTACGTTCTTAGACACAGTAGGAGTCGCTTTAGTTTGATAGCGAACTTATTACCCAAAACAGATTTTGTAAATCCTCTTTTACCTAGAACACTTTTGCTAACATTCTTACCCTTATGTTTGTAATTAACCTCCTAGAAACCATCACTATCTGCATAGGCTGAATTGGAGATGGAACAGATTTAAGACAGTTGTCCAGAGCATGACCAAAAAGCTTACAAGTATCACACCGAGGCGGTTTCCACTCGTAATTAACCCGAAACCTTTTCAATAGTAAAACCCAACTCATCAAGTAAGGGTAAAGCAACAGTAAGACTCTCATTAAGCATTTCATCCACCTTAATTTCAATCAGGCATGTTTGTTCTAGAATTAAGGTGAAACTTGATATCGTTGGGCACTGTTTAAAAAGAGGGTTTTACTATTAAGTTCTATTCGGGAAAGGATCAAGGTAATAAAGGGTTCAATAGTGGTTTTATTAGGAACAAGGAAGTTTAACTGTGAATATACCTTGGATGGTTAGGAAAATACCAAGAAGACGTTGAAGGGTAGGAAGCAGTTAGGTGGATCTCATATTAGGAAGAAGATCAAGACATGGAATGTTCTTGAATCTTGTAATCTGGGGTCTACAAAACAATTTACGAAGACGAATGGGTTGGTTGTAATCTTGTAATCTGGGTGTTGCAGGAATAAAACAGTAGCATGGGTTGGTTGAGAAGACGAATGTGACACTCTTAGCTAAGGTACGTTGCTTTCTGATTCAGTCTAGTCTCTACAAGGATTTTTGTGTGGAGGATACAGCAAGGTCTACATATTCGGTGAATAGGTCCACATCATCAGTGATTGGATTCGAGACACCTTTGAAAATGCTTGCATTGTTTGGCTGGCTTGCTTGTATAAAGCAACATACGCTTGAACCAAGAAAGGTCAAGTGCATATTCTTTGTTTACCATGAAGATATGTTAGGGGTATCATCTTTGGAGGTTTGATGATGTTACTTCAAAAGGGGGCGCTTTAAAGGAATATGGATCTCAATGAGAAAGGGGAATACAAGGAAACTTTCAATTGTCCTGGTGTAGGTACGGGAGTTGAGTATCATTCATCACGTGAAAAGGAACAACACTTAGCACAGGAACTATTCAAGTATAGAAAAGACAATAATGAAGTTGCTTATATAGTTGTTGTAGTGGAGAAGAAATATGCATATGAATCATTGACTTTCAATGATATAGTTGATTGTGAGGTGATTTCCATGTGGAAGGCTGGATTGAAAGAAGATATGGATGCTCAGTCAAATGCATATGTGCTCAAAGAACGGTTGCTGGAAAAGTAGTGACGACAACGCCGAATTTTATTGTGAATATACACCAGGTATGTTCATATATCTATCTCTCTATATAGATGGTATGGTAGTTTCTAGTGAATGCAAGACTAAGATCTGGATTACCAAAAAACCCTAAAAACGATTTTATCCTCTGGCGACATACGATTCACTTTTTCCCTGAAAATTCGATCACATGCTGCCTCAAATCGATTCTGTATTGTGTTAATCTGTTTTAATTCAGTGATTCTTTCGTGGGTTACCTGATTAATTCATCTTATTGCAATCGTGTTGAAGTTTGGGTTTATTGTTTTCGACTTTTAGGGTTTCGAAGTCTGTTTCTAGTTGATTATCTTTCGTATTTAGCATGGCTGGTTTTGGTTAGTTTCATTGTGCTATAACGCATGTCTTAACCTTGTTAGGACCATCGAATTGAAGATTGACGTGGTTTCTTCATGTTTTCTTAGTGGTTTTTTTCTGGTTCTCGTTTTAGGGTTTTCTTGTTCTTCGTTTAGGGTTTATTCTCATTATTACTTTGTTGGCTGCTCATTATGGCGAATTCTGGTGAGGGTACTGTGGATGTGGATGCGTTAAAGGCTCGTATGCAAAGGTTTAAGGATATTGAAGCTGGAAACGTGGAACATCCGATTCAACCAAGGGTAGCGACTAGGGTTTTGCGTAACCCTAGTCCAGTTTCGAGTGGTAGTAGCGATCCAGTTATTGGTACAGGGGCGGTTTCTGGTGGAGATCGATTACATGTTAAACCTAATGATAATATTGTTTCATCTATGTTCGAATCAGGTACAACAAGTAATGAAGCTAAAAATCTGGATGGCACTTCGTTTTGGGATATGGGTCCTGCTGGTGGCATGACGCCATTGAATTCACATGATTATCCTTCGCTTGAGGTTCATCTTGCATCTAAACTAACTAACGTGGGTATGGACATTGGTTACAATGCTAGTTTACCCGCTGGAAATAACGTGGGTGTTGGTAGTCATGAAGAACGTATGCATGGGTTTCAAACAGGTGGTCCTTTGCCTAATGTGGATGTAGCTAGGCCTGTCCAATCAGCGGAGGTTAATATTCCAACTAAGTCCTATGTTGGTGCTACTAGTGGTGCGTCCTCGTCTAACATTAAAGGTAAATCTAACTTTCGTACAATACAAGTCGATAATGTTTTTAATGGTGTTGACGTGTCCATTCCTCTTAAGGTAGTACAAAATATTAGCACTAAATTCGATAACACCTTGTATGGATACTTCATTGGTAAGCGTATTGCATTTCCTGTGGTTGAATATTTTGCACGTAATAACTGGGGTAAGTATGGATTAAAACGGATCATGATGAATGCAAAAGGCTTCTTTTTCTTTAAGTTTGATTCCCAGGTTGGCGTGGAGGCTGTTTTAGAAGGTGGTCCGTGGATGATTAAGAATAGTCCTGTTATTCTTAAAAAATGGGACATGAGTACTAGTTTGACGAAAGAGGATCTAACCCGTATTCCTGTTTGGGTTAAACTTCATGATGTCCCATTACAGGTATTTTCTGATGATGGTATTAGTATTATTGCAACAAATATTGGTACGCCTATCCTGCTTGACTCTTATACTAGCTCTATGTGTTCTGACTCGTGGGGTAGGAGTAGTTTTGCCCGTTGTTTAATTGAAATTGACTCTAAGGCCCCCCTTAAGGAATATATTACTATTGGGGTACCATACTTGGATCGACCTGGGTTCTCATCTGAAACTATTAGGGTGGAATATGAATGGAAACCTCCTAGATGTGATGTTTGTTTAATTTTTGGCCACTCTGTTGATTCTTGTCCCAAGACAATTGTGAATACACCGGTTGTGGAGGATAAAAATGATGGGTTTCAACTAGTTGGGAAAAAGGGTAAAGCTAAGAGGAATGCTAAGGATAATAAAGGTGGTACGGTTTTTAACGGGGTTTCAGTCGGTAAAAATATGCAGTATAGACCCAAGGCTGTTCCCTCCACTAGTAAACCCCCTCAAGGAGTTGCTAGTTCTAGCACGGGTCCTTCATCAAATCCGATAGGTAATTTTGTTTCACCTAATAACTCTACATCTAATGACCCTACTGATGTGTCTATTAAGGGTAGTCAACCTGCTCCTGCTACACATACGGTGAGTAATCCAATTCTGGCTCCTAATATATCTACTTCTAACCCTTTTGGTTCTTTGGCTACTTATGATGATGTTGATGGGAATAATGGTTTGGCGGATGATGATGAGGTTGAAAATGTTTATGATGAATCTGGTAATTTGTTTGACAAATCGGGAGCAAGCACTCTGATCGAATGTCCCGATGTTTAGTATTGCCTCTTGGAATATAAGGGGTTTGAACCATTCCCCTAAACAAAAAGAGGTTAAACAGGTGGTTAATGATAATAATCTTAGTGTATGTGCTATCTTGGAATCGCATGTTGATGCTTCGGTGGTTTATGATACATGTCGTAATGTTTGTCGTCGGTGGAAGTGGACGTCAAATGGTAGTCTGTGTGATAAGGGGTCCCGTATTATTCTTGGTTGGAATGATGATATTGTTGATGTTATGATTATGTCTCAAACTAATCTGGTTATGCATGTTCAGTTAATACTGGGCGACAAAGAAAACATTTTTGTTCTTTTGTTTATGCAGATAATTACTATGTTCATCGGCGTGCCCTTTGGTCAAATCTTGTTTGCCATGCTGGATTTATGCGTACTAGGCCTTGGGTTTTGTTGGGAGATTTTAATGCGGCACTTAAATTGGAGGATCATTCATGTGGTAGTTATGCTCCTGACATTGCTATGCGTGAATTCAAAGAGTGTGTTCAGAAAATGGAGGTTGAGGATATTAATAGTACTGGTCTGCATTTTACTTGGAATCAGAAATCAAGAGGCTCTTTTGGTACTTTGAAGAAAATTGATCGGATAATGGGCAATCTGAAATTTGGCGACTCGCTTCCGTGTTCGTTTGCTATATTTCAACCGTATCGTATTCGGATCATTCTCCGTGTGTTCTGCGTATTCCCAGTAACTAAGCCTAAACCTAAACCGTTCAAATTCTCTAACTTCTTGGTTCATAAAGATGGGTTTAGTGATACGGTTCTTGTGGGATGGACTCTTAATGTTCATGGTTGTGCTATGTATCGTGTGGTTCAACGCTTAAAGGGGCTGAAATCTCCTTTTTGTAAGCTTTTGCATAGTCAAGGTAATCTGCATGAGAGGGTGGTTAGTATTCGGAAGGAGTTAGATGAGGTCCAAAAGGCTATTGATACAGATCCGTCCAATTCAGAGTTACGTGATGAACATGCTCATTATCTTCTTGCATATAAGGAGGCTACGTTAGATGAAGAACGGTTTTTAAAGCAGAAATCTAAAGTTCAATGGCTTCATGCAGGTGATTCTAATACGGCCTATTTTCACAATATTGTTAAAACTAAATGTGCCCGTAATAGAATTGAAGTGGTTAGAGATGCAAACAATGTATTGTACGAGGGTAATCAGGTTGCAGGTGCTTTTGTTGCTCACTACGAACAGTTTCTTGGTATGGAAGGAAACTGTGATCTTTTTGATGATTATGGTATATTCTCTAATGTTCTTTCTCATCAATTGGCTGGCTCGATGGTCCGTCATGTTACGGATGCAGAGATAAAGGATGCCATATTCTCTATGGGGGATGATAAAGCTCCTGGTCCCGATGGTTACACGGCTGCTTTCTTTAAGAAAGCATGGGATATTGTGGGTGCTGAGGTAAGGGCTGCTGTTCGTGATTTTTTTAGTAATGGTAAGCTTCTCAAGGAGATTAATCATACCATTATTTCTTTGATTCCTAAAGTGTCTACCCCGTCTAAGATTAATGATTATAGGCCTATCTCTTGCTGTAATGTCATATATAAATGCATTAGCAAAATCCTTGCTAATCGTATTAAAGAGGGCCTTGGTCAGTTGGTTAGTATTAATCAATCTGCATTCGTTCCTGGTCGTCGTATATCTGATAATATATTACTTACCCAAGAACTTATGCGGAATTATCATAGAGGGAGAGGTCCTCCTAGATGTGCGTTTAAGGTTGATATTCAGAAGGCATATGATACGGTTGATTGGACTTTTCTTAGGGCTATTCTGATTGGGTTTGGGTTTCACTCCAAAATGGTTGATTGGATCATGGTATGTATCTCATCTACGTCTTACTCCATATGTGTTAATGGTGATCTTCATGGCTGGTTTAAAGGTAAGCGGGGCCTTAGACAAGGTGACCCGTTATCTCCATACTTGTTTACGCTGGTTATGGAAGTGCTAACTCTTATATTGCAGAAAAAGGTTTCGAATGCTGTAGATTTTCAGTTTCATCATTTATGTGAGCAACAGAGAATTATTAACCTTTGTTTTGCAGATGACCTCTTCTTGTTCTCTAGAGGCCATCAGGGTCTTAATGTCATTATGCAGGCTTTGGAGGATTTCAAGAACTTTTCGGGTCTTGTTCCAAGTATCCCTAAAAGTACGCTTTCTTTGTAATGTTCCTAATAATATTAAAGCTGCTATTCTCCAGTCTATGCCGTTTGCAGAGGGTTCTCTCCCTGTCAAGTACCTTGGGGTCCCCCTTATTTCATCAAGACTTCTTTATAGGGATTGTAAGGTGCTTGTTGAAAAATTGGAAGGTCGTGTGAATGATTGGCGTAATAAATTCTTATCTCTTGCGGGTAGGCTTCAGTTGGTGAGGTCTGTTTTATCTTCGATGCATTTATATTGGGCATCGGTCTTTATCCTTCCTACTCGTATTATCCATGAGTTAGAGCAGCTTATGAGGGGTTTCCTTTGGTGTCAAGGAGAAATGAAAAGGGGAAAGGCTAAGGTTGCATGGGAATCTGTTTGTAAGCCAAAGAAAGAAGGTGGTCTTGGTATTCGACGTTTGGAGGATTTTAACATTGCCCTCATGACTACACATATTTGGAGTATTTTGACACATAAAGAGTCGTTATGGGTTCAATGGATTCATTCTTATAAACTTCGTGGGAGAAGCTTTTGGGATGTCCCAAGTTTGGGGGATGTTAGGCGGGGATGGCGCAAGCTTCTTGCGATTCGACCAAACATTCGTTCATTTATATGGCATAAGATCAATAATGGAAAGGACACATCGGTTTGGTTTGATAGGTGGTGTGCGTTAAGCCCAATTCGTGATTTGCTTACTGCTAGAGATATTGCTCGGGCAGGTTTTAATTTATCTGATTCGGTTTGTGATATGATTGCTAATGGTGTTTTGGCGATGGCCGTGGAATGGTTATCTCGTTTTCCATTATTAGCTGCAATTTCGGTCCCTAATCTTAATGATACTGTCGATGGATTATTATGGCGCAAGTTGGATGGTAGTTTTAGTGGTTTTCGTTTCGGGTGCATGGGATTCTATGCGTCTTAGGGCTAATGTGGTTGGACCGGTGTAATGTTCCTTGGTTCTCTCATTGTATCCCGAGGCATGCAATACACTTGTGGCTCGCTATCAGCGAAGCTGAAGACTCAAGATAGGATGCGACAATGGGATGTTCGTCCTAATGTTGACTTGGACTCGCTTAGATGCCCGCTTTGTGACTTGGTTCCGGATTCTCATTCTCACTTATTTTTGAGTGCCAGTTTTCTATGCAGGTTTGGTTTCAGGTCCGGGTTTTATCACGCCATGGATGCGGTCCCGCCTTCGTTGGAGAGTATTGTTCGTTCTTATTCCTATATCTAAGGGGCGGTCGGTTGGTAGCATCATTTCTCGGTTACTGCTTGCGGCTACTACATACTTTATCTGGATGGAGCGCAATGCTAGGATTTTCAAGCGTAAGAAGTCTACTGTTGCGGAAGTGGTTAGCATCATTGTCTATACAATTCGGTTGAAGCTGGTTACCTTCAAGTTCAAGAAGCTAACCTCGCGATCTCGTTTGATCCTTGATAAATGGAAGATTCCAAGTATTTGTATTTCTCACGAAGGGAGTGCCGGGTAAGGGTTGTACTCTTTTTCCCTTCTCCAAGGTTTTTCCCTCTGGGTTTTTCTTGGAAAGGGTTTTTAAGGAGGCAGACTTCCTGGGTTAACTTGCTCCCTTTGTGGACTGGCTGGATGCGGGATGCTCGCTTGCTACAAGTTCTTTTACTTGTTTATGCCTAGTTAGTTGATGTAATATAGCTAGGTCCTTTGTGTTTATGGTATGTCATAAACACTAGTCTTTCAAGCTTTCGCTTGAGGTTAATGTGGTGTTTCAACCACATTCCATTTGTACTTAACATTATTTTTTGGTTATATATTTACCGGGGTAAAACCCTTTACCCAAAAAAAGATCTGGATTACCAAGGATTTACTAGATAAAGCAAAGGAAATGTCCTTGGAATGGAGATCATCAAATATTAGAGTGGGAATACTCAGAGGGCATCGTGGTCTAGGGTTTACAACTGGAAGTTGGTACAGATTTTGTTGAAGGGACACTCGATAATGTAGTTGGACGGTAGTCTATCAGGGACTGTTATCTGTAAAAAAAATGGTAAGTGTGTGTGTTTATATATATATATATATATATATATATATATATATATATATATATATATATATATATATATATATATATATATATATATATATGGAATATATTAGCTACAATTTATTGTAGCTAATTGGCTACAATTCCTACCACGACCTAAGAGACTAACATCATACATGTCACACATATCCTCCAAGTGTCTCGGTAAATCATAGACTTGAGCAGAATAATCATCAAAGTCTTCAAGCTCTAGTCCCCTACCACCCCCAGAAGCCAAAAATGACGCCATAAGGTTATCCGGCTCCAAAACCACATCCTCATCACTATCAGAACAAGTCACATTCCCGACGTTAGAGAACGGATTACTTACCTTAGTAGCAGAAGAAGTCATAGTCTCCGAAGGCTTAATAGGTGCATCAATATCAACACTAGATTCCTTCCCCCGAGAACCATCCATTCCTGCTTCCTTAGTACAACCCCGTAAGAATTCCCAATCTTACCTCATTAGTAGTAGAATCAACCACGACTTGGGATGCCCGAGTCATCTTGCACCTCAAGAGTCCCAAAAGAGTTAGACGTAGTAATAGGTGTACCTTTAGCATTAACACTAACAGCTTCCGGTGTCTTCGTCTTAGCAACATATACCTGCTTCATAGGACCCTTACCCATATTAATACCAGTAGACATCATCGTACCTTTGGGTTTGGCTTTCCGATTCTGCACCACCTTAAACCCATCATCATGCTCTTCCAAAGACGAGGAGGGAGCTGCATCATGATGCTCCTTAGAACTCCTAGGACAACAAGCATTAGCATGCCCAAACACTTTGCATTCCGTGCAATGAGGAGGTTTCCATTCATATTCAACCTTGATACTTGCCGTAGTAAAACCATTATCGTCCTTTTTGGGGATCGCCATAGTCACCACATGTTTAAGTGATTCCGATGATAATTCAACAAGAGCACGTGCAAAACAAATACGACCCCATGAATCAACGCACATAGAGCTAGTGAAAGCATCTAACATAATCGGCTTACCCACCTGAGTAGCAATAAGGCTCAACCCGTCTTCCGAATATGCAAGCAAAGGCACATTATGCAATTTAATCCACACGGGCACTTTTGTAACCTCACTTTTGGACAATAGCACATCAGGAGTCCATTTAGTGAGAATGATAGGAGAGTTACAAATTATCCAAGGTCCCTGTTGAAGTACATTCTCAACACCCTCTTTAGACTCAAACTTAAAAAGGAAAACACCATCATCATTTTTCATAAGTTTCTTTAACCCAAACTTATCCCACGTGTTAGTGACATACGTTTGGACCAAAGGAAAAGCGATATTCTTGCCAACAAAGAAGCCAACAAGAGTATTATCATACCGGTTGAGCACACCCTCCATAACAGCCTTTGGAAGAACCGTATCATGATTATCAATGCAATTCTCATTCAGCAATGGTCGAAAGTTAACTTTCCTAGCGACACGCTCCGGGTTCAAAACATTAGCAAACGAACGACTTCATTAGACACATTTTCATTATGCGCATTAGGACGAGGAGTAGACGCATTGACATTCACATTAGGACTAGTAGGAGACTCATTGACCACATTCGTATCCTCCTTAGAACCATTCGGATCACCACTGTTAGTGTTCCCCATGCTCGAATCCAACCCACCCAAATTCATAGCACTCCGACTTGTGTTTTCCAGATTGGTACCCCAAACAGACTCAAAAGGATTGTCCCTATCTAGATTACCATCATGAGAACTAGGGTTTCGACTAACCCTAACAGCTTTGCGCAACTCAGGGACAGCATTAGCATCAATTCCATGTTCACCTTTGAGTCGTTTTAACCATTCTTCCAACGCCTTGATATCCAAATTTTCATACGGATTCGATGCCATGTTCAACCCAACTTGATCGGCCAAGTTGGTGGCTGCTTTTGTAGCTTTCAACGAAGAACTATCCTTGTTAAAGAAACCTTTCTCCATCTCTCTAAAACCCCACAAACAATCCCAAAACTCGACACACACAATCAGCAATTGAAGAAAACAAGCGACGTACAAACAAACCCTAACTGAAAGTTAGGGTTTTAAACACCACGAATAATAACCTAACCTGCTCCCATGATTCAATCAAAGAAAAGAGATTATAAAAAGTGATAAACCAGGCTTAGATGAATCTAGATCGCTCCAATCAGATAATAACCAAAAAAACGATTTTCAAAACCCTGAGAAAAACGATTTGGCAAAACTGAAACAAACAAGGGAAACGTGACACTAATCCAACCAAGGACCAAAAAACAATGATGTTTATCAGTAACAAAGGCAGATCGGTGCAAAGAAACCCAAGATTTGAGGCAGATTTGACAAAAAAACGAGTTAGGGTTGTTAGGGTTTAAAAATCGCCAAGAGAGAGAGAGAATTTCATTTTTAGGGTTTTTGTATGATATTAATCTCTTAGGTCGTGGTAGGAAGTAATTATGATGTTTGGTAGTCCATAAGATTGGCATGTCTTTCGTATGTAGTATGTTTGGATAGTGCACTGTAGGTAAGTGTCTGTTGCCCATGTAACGGGCCGAGGTGAGATATTCACTCTCATCCGTTGTAGTTAAACGTTTTTTGGTTAATATATTTTGCCAAGGTGAAACCCTTTTACCCAAAAAAATAAATATAAAATAAAGTAAAGTAAAGTAACTCCCAATACCATCTTCCACAGTATATATATATATATATATATATATATATATATATATGTTGGATGGTTTTGATCGTGGATTATAGACAAACGTACAGTTTTTGTAGAGTTTGACTACGCCATGGGAAGGTCGATCACTGTCATGCGTAACTCAATCACAGGGTAAAAATTGATGATACAAGGGCGTGAAGGAAGTTGGAAAGCTATGATGTTGCACACATGATTGCTTTTGTCGACTACTGAAGCATGGTATATGAAACTTACTGAAGCAAAGAAGGTGGCTATTTGTCTAAAGGAACTATTGGTAGAGTCACGAGCTGAACATAAAGTTAGTGGCATTTGTTGCTACTGGTTCCTTGATAAAGGTAGTCCATTGTCCGAGGTTCTAGCGCTCGGTGTTGGCTAATATTAATCCTAAGGTAGAAATTGTTATAAAATAGTATGAATGTTAGCTAAGTCTAGGGGTAATAAGTAATTTAGTGTCTTGCAAGTATTTGGTCGGTTAGCAAAAGATATAACCGGTTAGTTTAGTCATATGATAGGTTTTGTGTCCTTCCTTTAGTATTATTTTACTTGCACTCAAAGTCAAGGTCAATTTCATATTCTTCTTGGAAACAGACTCTCCCCCAATCTCTATAAAAAGAGGTGAGGGGCATAAGAGCGGGGCAGAGGAATAATGTACTGGTTTCTTTTCCATCGTTCTCAATATACAAATCATTTTTTTGGGTAAAGGGTTTCCTAGGTAAATGTATTACACCAAAAAAACCTTCAAGTACAAAGAATATGAGTGAAATCCCATATCTCAGCCCGTTACATAGGCAGTGACGCTAACATAACAAGATACTTCCATTCTAAAAAATAAGAGAATAAACCACTACCCACTAGATTACATTTGACATGAAACCCAATGTAAGCTAACGCCTAATCCTTATGTCGTAAGGATAAAAAAAAGCAACTTAATCAGTAGAAAGCTCCTCGTGGTCTTCATCATCATAAGGATCATCATCATAGGGGTCATCACCATAGCTCTTCTTTTAACATTCAAGTAGACTCTTTTCCCCCCACCACTATTTCCACCTCCACCTCTAGAAGAACCAGCAACAGGAGGTTTTACAGATGCTAGAAAACTAGCCATATCGTTATCACAATCAAGAACCTCATCATCACTAACCACCTTAGCTTCCCTATTTCTTCCAAACTCCAAATCAGCACCATCCTTAGTCGAGTCTATTGTGATACTAGGAATACCAAGCTCATCAGTATCATCCATATTAAGAGAATCAAACTGATTCAATATAGGAATCTTCGTCCCACTTGTACTAAACACTTTAGTAATCTTAACCTTAGTATTACCCGGCTTCTTAGACACAGGCTGATACTCCTACTTCTTAGGTTTAGTTGGGCTAAACTTAGTCCCTTTACCCACCTCAAAACCATGAAGTGCCTTCCTCTAAGGCCTTTGGAACCCATCATTCTTCTGTGCTTGCTTTTTAGGTAAAAGGGACTTCACCCTGGTAAAATATATTAATCACAAAAACTGAAAGTACAATGGAATGTGGCTGAAGTACCACATTAACCTCAAGCAACGCTTGAACAACCTCTAACCACTAATCACTTGTGACATGCCACAGAGCGATAGAAACTAAAAACGTACTGTAACTAAATCACCAATAGGAAACAACGAAAACAAGAAACATGAATCGCCCAACTGTCCATAAGCCGCTTCAAAGGAGATTGATGAACCAAATGAGACTGCCTCCTTAGAAAACCTTCCCTGGAAAAACCCCAGTTGGAAAACCTTAGAGAAGGAAAAAAAAGAGTACAGCTCTCAATTGGATCTCCAATGAACAATGCAAAAAGCCAAACGCAACTTCCAAAGAGACCATAGACTCCTTATCGCACCAACTCCACAAACCATATATCATAATTAAGCTCCACATTAGGAGTGCATAAGTGAGAGAGGCAACTTCCAAACAAGCAAAAGATCTTTCACGTTCATCGTTTTCTTGAATCTACACGTGAGAAGCTTGAGCCGAATCGTATATTTGATAAAATCAACAACTTGAGCTTCCGATTTTTTTTGCTTCCTAAAAATCCTGTTGTTTCTTTCATGCCAAATAACATAAGAGGTAGCCGCAAACAAGAGCTTAGAGACAACACTTTGAACGGACCTAGACTTCGCTATAGGAATAAGGAACTGCACAATGGCATCCAGCGACGAAGGCATAAAAACAAAACCAGCAAACAGCTTCAACGAATCCCAAACCTGAGAAGAAAACATATAGTCAAAGAAAACGTGATCATGTGCATCAGTTTGCAACCCACATAAAGGGCAATGCAATGTATCACTGTTGGTATTAGTGCTGGCATCCTCAAGTCTCAACATGTCCTGCACCTTTAATCTCTTTTTCATAGCCAACCAAAGATGAAAAGCATGTCTTAGAATCCTATCAGAAAAACACACCACATGAAACCAATAAAAAATAGAACCCCGTTGTCTAATAATGTCCCATACCAAAGAAACCGAAAAATGCTTAAAAACCCCATAACTAGTACGCCAAAATAAACGATCATCCATTTTATTAACCAACTATGGAACCATGATTGAATTAAGACTCTGGTATCGAACCTCCCACTCAGATGGCCACACCCAGCCAT
Organism: Chrysanthemum makinoi; assembly: GCA_910596185.1. Classification (NCBI taxonomy): domain Eukaryota; kingdom Viridiplantae; phylum Streptophyta; class Magnoliopsida; order Asterales; family Asteraceae; genus Chrysanthemum; species Chrysanthemum makinoi. The sequence goes on along the minus strand of OU343223.1, from coordinate 160,966,813 downwards.
CCTCAACAATAATATCGTGAATAGTAGAACTAGTAGAAAACCCAGCACGATGAATATCCCGAGATGAGACAGCGTGTGAAAGAGGACTAATATCACACAATGAATCGAACTAAGCGGAAGCCTTACAACCGTCACCTAAATTATACCATAAAAATCTACAAATAAGAGGCCGAATTTGTAAAATCTTACGCCAACTCCACGTCATATTACCCATACAAGGAACATCCCAAAAATTACGATCCCTAAGCTTATAAACATGAATCCATCTCACCCATAGGGATTCCTTTCCCGTAACAATGTTCCAAATATGAGATGAAATCAAGGCATTATTAAATGAATCAAGTCTTCTAATACCGAGATCTCCTTCTTGCCTAAGTAAACAAACAACTTCAAATGTAACTTTAGATTTACCTTTACATGACTCACCATGAAACAAAAGAAAACCCCTCATAAGCTGCTCAAGGTCATGAACAATATGAGCTGGTAAAATAAAGACCGGTTCCCAATACATATGCATAGAAGATAGCACCGACTGGACCTAATACAAATGACCAGCAAATGAAAGCGATTTATTCCTCCAATATTTAATGCGATTCGATAGCCTCTCTGCCAACTCTCTACAATCCCTAAAAATCAGCCTAGTTGTGACCAGCGGCACGCCGAGGTACTTAATCGAAAGGGTCCCTTACTAAAAAGGAAGAACTTGAAGAATGGCTATTTTGACATGATTACGAACATTACAGAAATATGCAGTGCTTTTAGGCAAACTGGGAGTGAGACCAAATGCTATCTTAAACTCTTCCAGTGCATCCATAATAACTTGGGCCGAATTGACATCACCATGAGCAAAGAGAAAAAAATTGTCAGTGAAACACAAATTAATAATATTCAAATTAGAACAGTTTTGATGAAAAGTATAAAGCTCGAACAAGTGAACCTGGCAATGTACCATGAGAGTAAGAACCTTCATGACAAGGGTTAACAGGTATGGAGACAATGGATCACCCTGCCTGAGCCCCCTCTTACCCTTAAAATAACCATGCAAGACACCATTAACACTAATCGAAAATGACATCGAAGTAATACACTCCATAATCCATGCAACTATACGCGGATGGAATCCGAAACAACTATGTCATTAGGACCTCCGATCAACTATGTCATATTCCTTTTGAATGTCCAACTTAAAAGTACAATGAGAAGGATCTTGATCAAGATGATAGTTATGCATAAGGACCTGCGTCAGTAATATATAATCCGAAATCCTTCTACCCGGAACAAATGCAAGTTGATTTAAACTGACTGAGGATGTTAAACTCTCCTTTATCCGGTTAGCAATAATCTTGCTAATACATTTATATATAACATTGCAGCAAGAAATAAGCCTAAAATCATTAATCCGGGATGGAGAAGTGACCTTAGTAAGGAGAGCTATCGTCGTATGGTTAACTTCTTTAAGCAGTTTACCATTAATGAAAACCTCCTGAACCGCTCTAGTAACATCCTCATAAATAACATCCCAAGAACCTTTAAAAAATGTCGTTGTATACCCATTAGGACCCGGTGATTTATCATCACCCATCAAAAATATATCTTCCTTGACTTCTTGAGCCATAACCTCCCGAACCATATGAGACGCAATAATGGGATAAAGAGTGGAGTTAAAAAGCCATGATCATTAAATGGAACTGAGAACCCCTCCTGACTAAGAAATGAAGTAAAATGACTCACAAATGCATTAGAGACTTGGTATTGTTCAAACCGCACCCCATCATTATTGCACACAGAATCCATCCGGCTCCTAGCTTTACGGATCTTGACCACATTATGAAAATAAGTAGAAGTAGAATACCCAACTCGAAGCCACTCCACCTTAGCCTTTGCTTCAAAACAACTCCACCAAAAGAATGGCTTCATTGAATGCATTAAGGTAAGCTGCTTCCTCTTCCCTAATATCAACATTAAATGGATCGTTATCTAGAGCCCGTTGAACAGTATCTAATTCATGACGAAGTTTAATGACTTTCTCATGAATATTCCCCTCATTATGTAAAAGCCTACGCGAAGGATTCTTCAATAACTTAAGATTTTGAACAACACGATACATATAAAATCCGCTAATATTCATATTCCAACACTCCTTAACCTGATCTTTAAAACGAGGAATCTGCACAATAATGTTAGAGAATTTAAAAGGCCGAAGTTTAAAAGTAACAAGGTAGAAATAGTAAGAATAACCGGAGATCAGCAAGTATGTGTTTAGGACATTGGGTCTCATCAATGACAAAAACCATACATAACCACAATGAGGCGGTTTCCACTCATATTCCACTATAACAGTATGCAACACTTCCCATTCCCCATCCCAACTTGGCACATCAATAACCATTGTCCCCTTAAGCTCATGATCAGCCTTAATGTCAATCAAGGCTCTGGGCATAATCAAAAGCGACCCCAAGATTTTTTTTGGGTAAAAGGGCTTCGACTCAAGATTTCATACACATAGTGCTCGTGTATGCATCCAGCATAATAGGAGTACCAAGTTTAGTGGCTATGGTACTCAAACCATCTTTAGTAAATGCGGCTATATGGACGTTATGAAGTTTTACCTGGAAAGGAATAGAAGTCAATTCCTCTTTCACAAAACTGGATCGTGGAGTCCACTTCTTTAAAATGATGGGCACAAATTGAATAAACCATGGGCCATTCTCCAAAACACCATTTAACCCCTCACCCAAAACTTACGAAAAGATCCCTTTTGAGTTCATCATAGCATTGATTAACCCATATTTCCTCCACGTACTTTTCACATATTTTTCCACAACGAGAAAAGCAACTCCTTTCCCAATGAAATACCCTAACAAACAGTTTTCAAACCTTGAATTAGCCGCTTGAACCGAAGACAGTGGGATTTGAAACTCGGCTTTGTCATTAAGTGGCTTACCCGCATCAAGAGTTTGAAAATTAACTTTATAAGTCATAAATTCAGCCCCTAGTTTAGCAGTGAATGAAATTAGTGTGGAGTGAACCGGCTCGTCCACCCTCTTTTCCACCTTCGGTTCATCAAACAAGACAACCTTTGGCTTATCCGTATTAAATGTCTTACTAGCCGCCATTGAATCTAATTTACCAGCCAAAGTATCCCGATCATAGGTGCATTTCAAAGAACTCGAGTTAGGGCTGAAAACACCAGACTTGAACATTTCATTAGGGGGCTGAGATAGAAGCTCAAAACTACTTTTTCATTGTACATAAAATAAATAAATAAATAAATAAAAAATAAAAAAAATCATATCAAACAAAATTTACGTGCTACTAAAATCAAACATAACTTACGACGTAACTTTCTGCTAAAATAAAAAACAATCAAAGTATAGCACTAGATATACATTTGTAAAATGAAATTGCATAATCATTATAAAGAAAAGAAATCAAAATAAAAGAAAAACATCATGTGATAAAGAAGCAGGCTAACTTATAGTTCGTGAAAGTAATCAAAAACTCTTAACCTCAAAATATCAAACAAATAGGTTTTTCATATAAAGGATTTACTTCGGAAACATCAGATACTATTGTTGCCTAATTTATAGGAAGGGACAACTCTAAACAAAAATGATTATCTTTAAACTATCAAGCTTCTACATTATTGGGCTAAACTTTGGGACGGCCAGCACCCTCTCTTGCCTCTATTAAGTTTCGCCGTTGGAACACACCCACATTAGGTGTAATCACATCCGTATTATGTCCAATCACACCCAACTTATCAGCCTGTACATGAGACGACACATAATCAGGAGTCTTTCTTAGAGTAACATCGTTCAATGATGAGTAACTCTCACTCACAATATTTACCGAAACTCCCTCAGCACCAATCGTAACACCATCCACCACACGGACATATTTCAGTCCAATATCATGCTCCAAAGCCCCCCCCCCATCCCTCTTTCTCGTAACCACCATCAAGAATGAATCACAGCAAGTCGACCCTCAAAACCACCACTAGGTATACAATAATCAGCCAACAAGACCAGGAAAATAGTCGACAAGAGACACAAGATAGCCGACTAGGGTTTGTATAATTATAAGTCAAGTGATCAGTATGCGGTCAAAAGAAACCCTAAATATTTGATGATAAAATCAATTAAGCATGCAACATAATATCATCAAAAGCTACAATCACATGCAAGCGTAGTAAACCAAAGCAATAAAAAAATACCACAAGCAAATATATCAAAGAATAAAGAACCGACCCATGATTAAAAGTATCTTATAAACAATTAGTTAATCTAACCGACCTACGTTAAGGTGGAGAAAGATTAAAAATTTGTAAAGGTTAAAGATCAACTTTTAGGGTATCGTTAGGGGAATCGTATTCGCTTGTTTGGCTAGAGAGAGAATCGACTTCAATATACAAATCATTGGCGAACAAGAATATGTGTTGTTTAGTTTTCTGTAGTGGGGTGTTTTTATTTATTGATATCGAGTTATTCTGCATTCATAGGCTCCTAGCATCCAAGTTGATGGCGATAAACCAACAATGAAACTGAGTTAATTTGCTGACATAATTTAAAGCATCTCCTATTACTTAATAATTTTGTAAGAAATTGTAAAGACGTGAAAGGATTTAATTATTTGCAAGTGATAAGGAGACATTTTTCATGCTAATGTGATAAAATTGCAATGGAATTATGAGGAGGTTATCACCCCTGCAACCCCAATTTAAAGCATCTCCTATTACTTAATCAATGTTTTATTCATATATATATATATATATATATATATATATATATATATATATATATATATATATATATATATATATATATATATATATATATATATATATATATATATATATATTTATATATATATATATTGCAGGTCCATGATAAGCAAAATATAATGAATGTCGAGCATGGAAAGGACACTTTTGGCATAACAGTCTACCCGGAGGTGGATTACGTTTTCATGGTTGCCTTAGTGGTAATTCTTACTGAAATTAAAAGTTACGATAGGAGTGGCAAAAAGAAGAAAAGGAAAAGAGGAAGAAAGATAAGAAGAAGAAGAATAGTGATAGTAGCAATGATGAGGATGCAAAAATTAAGACATGTAACGAAGAAAAGGAGCAAACAGGGAATTTCGAAGGGACTATTGAACAAGAAGAGGAAGACGATGAAGAAGAGGATGAAGATGACAATGATGATGTCACCAGTGAAGAAGACGGGGTGGAAGAAGAAGAAGAAGAAGATGATGATGATGATGATGATGATGATGATGTGGAAGACGGTTATTATGGTGATGAAAGTTACGACCAAGAACCAAAATTTGATGAGTACGATGATGACGATGACAACATTGTCATCGATGCCAACAACGAAAGTTGTTCTAGTGAAGATGATACTCCCCCAGAAAAGTAAACATGTAACCCAATTTGTTTTGTCAGTACTATACTGTATGTAAATTATTTCCTAGGTGGGTCGAGATTGTTTAGAAATTTTAATCAAGTGTCTACGACCCCACCCACTACAAATAACTCTTTAGGATCACACACAAAAGATTAACTAGTGAACACTTATGCATAAAATATTTTTGATCGTCTTCGACTATAGCCCACACTTATATTGTAAATGGTACATAACCAAAAGTAACCGTGACACCCAATTTTGTAAATGGTACGTAATCTAAAGTAACTGTGACAACCAATTTTTTTTTTCAATCACACGATGACTGTTCACTATAGGTGAATGCATTGCACCATATCCTGAATTGTATTAAGCTGCTTTGAACTAAGGAATGTCGTGAAACAATTACACTAATATATATTTATGAAAATTATAACGGAACGGAACACTATTCTTTAGAAATAATTTCGTTATGTTATATAAGTTTCATAAGATGATGAATTAACAAACCCAATTTGAAAAACGTTTTTCTCTCTCTCTAGGATCCGGCCGCCACTTCTCCTCAAATCCGGCCATAAACCAAACACAATCGTCCTCTCTACCCTTCCTGGGTATGCAATACGATTTGTGGGTTGTGTTTAATATCATAGAGGTGTCGGGTGGTGAGTTTTTGATTGACCGAAACCCTAATTCTCTTTATTTTCAATCTATTGCCTTTAATGGTGATTTGATTATGCTTAGGGTGTCGTTAATTGTTCAAAACCCTTACACTTTTGTTGATCGATTTGGTGGTTCGGGAAGTTAATTGTAGGAGATGGAAAGTTAATTGTTCTAAGCACTATGTCAACAAACTCCCTTCAGGCGGAGAAAACCGTACAATGTCGCTTATCACAATTTTTGGCACTAAGCTAAATGTCGAGTACTAATCTAGCTAGTACCAATCTCACTCACAATCTTAACGATCCTTGTTAATCACACAACCTACTAGATCCACACGATCTAGACTTAATCCACTTGATCAAGACAACATCACACAAACTATAAAGAGATCTCCAAGATCTCAACACAATTACAATGATCCACACAAGCTATCAAAACAAGACTTAAGACTACTTGATGTATATCAAGATACAACAAGTATGTAACTAGTGTTACAAGTGCACGCTACTATAAATACATCACTTAGTATCTTCTTGATACAATGTGTTCTTCTCTTGCACTAGGAGAGGAATGAAGGTGATCACTTGGTTGGAAGAAATGATCACTCTTAAACAAAAGAAAACTATCTAAATGATCAAAGAAGTATGAGTGTGTCAAAGGAATAGAACTCAAAAAGTTTTGTGTAAAAAATGATGCCCAAAACTGTGAAGCGGTTGGCCGGTATTTATAGACGAGAAAAATCGACCGCTACCCTGAATAGTGCGACACCGACGTACCACTAAATTTAGTGGTATTGTGGTACCGTCCCAGACAATGATGCTCCAAATTTTGTTTTTAGTGGTGAAAGTTTATTTGGAGAAGTTTGGAGCTGATTTAGGGGGAATAATAGCTGTTGGGAATTTTTAAACTTATTTTCCTAATTAAAATATTTCTTTATTATTCAAAATAATTTGTAAAATGTATTTTTGAAAAAATGTTTTGTCACATTAAAAATGTGAATTCACTCTTTGATCATTTGTCAAGTTGTAATTTTTTTTGTTCATACCTAGAGTGATATATGTAAAAACGGGATATTTCAACTAAAGACTTGTTCACATTAATTTTGACGTAACGTGTTTTTACATTTTGTTATCATCAAAACGTAGAGAGATTGAAAGATAGAAATAAGGTTTAGTAGATATTATTTGCATCAACACATTTGATAAAATCATTTGTGAAGTGTTTAAAAGAATGTTTGAAGTATTTATCAAAGAAAGAAAGATAGAAGGGATAGTTGGATAAGGGTGGGTATTCCTCACATGGCAAGATAGAAGAGAGTGTAGCACCCGTAAATTTTCAATAAACTATTTTAATAACTTAATTATATTTTTTTTTCCATTTCGGATTTTTCCGAGCCAATTTGAATCGATAATAAAGAGTTATCTCGTAAATCATGAAGATCCACACTCTACGCGTTCCGACAACCGTAAAAAAATTCATTTAACTTCTTGATTTGACTATTATATTTAATTACGAGAAAACTAGTCATGTAAATACTCATTCCTATTGGAAATATTATTCCGAACGCAATTGCGTTAGTTTCGTAACTTTTATTGCGCGTTTGCTTGTCCAAATGAGCCCGAAACTCTAATTTATAAAAGTTTACTTAAATTATAATTAAGGTCCCCAGGTTAAATTTAATCCGCCTTTACTTTGGCATAATTTGCAACTTTGGTCCTTAGTGGGAGTTTAAATAGAAAAAAAATGTTATTAGGGTTTTCTAATTGAACCCTAGCACTAAAACACAACCACCACTCTCTGCTCTCTCCTCCTACACATTTCATCATTACCTCCTGAGACCAACGCATCATCGGCCACCCTAGCCACCATCATGCCTTCTAGCAACCGAAGGGATCAAGAGACGAAGGAAAGATCGGGTCACGTTTGTTGTTGCTTGGGTTTGAAGAGTGGGTTTGTAAAGGTGTTTGTTTGTAGAAGCGAACCGGTGTACAACTCTCCCGTGTCATCTCTCTCGTATCCGGTGGTAAGTTGAACACTCTGAACTAATTTGCCAATTCTTTTATTACCGCTTTTGCTAGTTTTCGGTGGGATATAAAACGAGATTAACATATTTCTGTAAATGTTTTCGTGTGGTAAGAATTGTCAAAAGTGGTGTTATTCTTTTTGAGCGGATCGAGTCAAAACCCACCGACCACGAATTGGTTAGTATTAGAACTTGTATTGTGATACTTTTTACACACGGGTCACATTTGGTAGTGTATCACCCGTATCCGTATTTGTATCAAGGTTCACACCACTATCAGCAACCACATTAGGACGGGGAGTCACATTACGATGTGCTTTCCTCAATAACGATTTCAACAATGGAGCGTCATTTAATAAACTCGAAGGATTAGTACCAGAATCTTTAGCTCCCTTGTCAATGTTCACTCGCACATCATCATTCACACCACACGAAGCCATATCATAGCACCTAGGACGACAAAGACGACAGAAAAAAAACCAAAAATAAACCCTAAAAAACACAACCTATCCAAGCGCAGCAGCCACCAGGTCTGACAAAAACCAACAGTGAAACCCTAAAAAGGGTTACGTGATGCACAAAAATCCAGACCACTCACATGATTGTAGGATATAACAATAAATGCATAGAATGGATATTAATTGGAATAAAGCGAGACCCTGAAAAAAAGAGAGCCCCTAAACAATTCGACCAACAACCAAAAACATAAATATACTAAAGGGAATTAATCCACAATAGTAGAGGAATTTCAAGGTAGAAGATCAAGATTGAGAAGGGATAACGAGATTAAACCAGGGAATTAGATGAATCGCCATATTCTCCCTAGTTTTTAGGAGGGTTTTTTTTTTGTTTTACTACGGAAGTAATGTAAACGCAAACAAAACAATTAAGGAATCATAACAAGGCCAACACCAAGAGGTGCTTAGCCGCTCATATTAATCATACAAACCAATTCAATATTCAAAGGTGCGAAATACATGAATTGAAAGTAAAGAAAATATAAAATGCTAATGCTTATCGTAGGGGGTGATTTCTCCCTTGGAGCGACTCAGTATGCTCCTCTAGACACACTTTGATCTTTTTCCCGTTCTCTGGTTGATGTGTGTGGAATGGGATGATTAAAAATGATGGAATTCGTGGGGTATTTATAGGCGGATCGGGTTACGGCGTAACCATAACAAGGTTACGCCGTGGTAACCAATTAACTTATTATTTTGCACTAGATCTTCTAGTTACGGCGTAACTTTATAAGTGGTTACGCCGTAGTCTTCAATAAACTTTGTTACGCCGTAGTTGATGGAATAATTACGGCGTAAGTAACAGCGGCGTGGAACCTCATTTGACCTAATATAGTTACGTCGTAGCCTTTGGAAAGAGTTACGCCGTAACCTTTTGATGAGTTGGTTTTCTGGGTCATGCAATAGTTACGGCGTAATGTGAGAGATGAGTTACGCCGTAACTTCTTCAAAATCAGCATACTATGATAATTCTATAGATAATTCTCCAATTCCGCGTCTCTTTAGCTCCAATGCTCGTAATTTACCAGAAAGTGATAAACAATGAAAAACAAGCGTAAATCCATATAAATGATATAAATTACAAGCATTATCGGGGGAAATTGACACTTAATTTTCAGGACTATTTGATATTATCAACACTTTAGGGACCACGGATATAATGGTATGATTGATTTCCTTAAGAAGCTTACCATTAATGAAGAAATCCCGAATAGCACAAGTAACATCAATACCCACAACATCCATACTTTCTTAAAAGCTACTGGTGTAAACTCCTCGGACTAGGAGCTTTATCATCCCCCATCAAAAATAAAGCTTCCCTAATCTCATTATCCGTAACATGACGTACCATAGAATTAGCTAGTTGGTGAGGGAGAACATTAGAGAATATGTCATAGTCATCAAAAGGGTTACAATCTCCTTCAATACAAAGAAACTGTTCATAATGAGAAACAAACGCACCCGCAACCTTATTACCTTCGTACAAGACATTAGATGAGTCTCGAACCAATTCAATTAGATTACGTGCACATTTACGTTTAACAATATTATGACGTTTTTTAATCCTATTTTTGCAATCGATTCTTCTTTTTAATCCTATTGAATCGTCATTAATCTTGCTTCTTTTAACGATTTGTGTGTTAAACTCAAATTGGTGGGTTGTTATTCGATTTTTTACTTTTTTCTTGGGCTGAATCGTGACTTTTTAGGGTTTCATTCTCGTTTTGTTATGCAATCTGTAACATGTTCATGGTTATATCTAATATCGGTTTAAGTATTTAAATCGTTTCGTCTGGTCCTGTTAGGATTGGTGGTTTTGAGTGTATGCTTTATTGATTATAAAACCCTAGTTTTAGGGTTTCATACTTCACGTCTAAAAGTAACCCTAGAGGGTTTTTGGGTAGGTGGTTCCTGGTATGCTAGTGTACGTGGGTTGTAGAGGTGATATGTGGGTTTTTGGGTGATTCTATGGCATCCATTGGGTCAACTCTAGATGTTACATGTCCTGAGGTTAATCTGGAAGAAGCGTTTTCGTATGAAGCGAGTTAACTGTGGGGTTGATGGATTGCCTCAATCTTATTGAATAATATGGTGGTGTCGATTCTTGCAAGCGGGGTTGTGGTTCTAATGTTAAGCGATTTTGAACCCTGAATCATCTCGGTAACATTTTCTTGATGTTATTGATGGGATTTTTGAGTAGTGGGGAGGATCGATTAATGGTGGCGAGTTGGCGTCATCAACTTACTATCCTCCTGCTTTGTCTAATTGTAATGTTAATGTGGTGGTTGATGGGGATCGTAATTCTTTGTGGTGAGTCAGTTTTATTCCGACTATGAACCCTTTTAGGTCCCCTACGTTTACCACTAATTATGATGGTGTGGTTTGTGGTATGGCTGATGTTGAGGGAGCTTCAAATGATGCGAAGTATGCTGGTCCTCCATGTGTTGTGAACGACCAGGTTGCTACTGATGTGGGGGCTGGTAAATTGGATATTGCTTCGGATTTTGTGGGACCAGGTGCCGAACCTTCCTTGGTTCAACTCTCATGCGATTATGCTATTATGGAAAAGGTTCATGTGTTAAGTTCTAATGTGGATTTGGTTCATGAGGCTAAAGATGTATTATCTGCTAGTATGAAGTGATTAAAGAGGGCAGTTGATGCGATCGATGCTATCGCTCTTTTATGTACACCTTCTTTTAATGATTCTATTGATGCTATTCAGGTACATATGTCGAGTCCTTGTGATGTTACAAATGATAAGTTGTTATCGGCCGCTAATGTTGTTATTCCAACTGAAGTAGTTGATGATATGTGTGGGAAATTTGCTAATACTCTTTATGGCTATTTCATTGGTCAAGCGACTTGCATTCCGGTGTCGAAGATTATGTCAAACATACTTGGGCTAAGTTCGGCTTGGAGCACACTATTCTACGGAATGATTTCTTTCTTTTCAAATTTGCTTCGTTGGAAGGTATGACTAAGGTTCTTGATGGGGGTCCTTGGTTTATTAAATCGGTACCTACTTTCTTACACGAATAGGTGCGAATACTAGGTTGGAAAAGGAGAAAGTGTCTAAGGTACCGGTATGGGTTCGTATCCATAATTTACCTTTAGATTGTGTATTCTAAAGTCGGTGTAAGTTTGATTGCAAAAGCATTTAGAGGATTTTACGTTTTGATGCTCGTACTAATGCTATGTGTAGCAATCCTTGGGGTCGTTATTCATATGCACGGGTTCTTATTGAGTTATCTGCTGATCGAGATGTTTTGGAATCAATTAATGTTTCTATTCCTTTACCTATGGGTAAGGGTCACTATATGGAAGTTCTTGAAGTCGAGTATGAGTGGTGGCCGCCTTGGTGCTTTAAGTGTGTTATTTTCAATCATGATGATGATTTTTTTTGGGTAAAGGGTTTTACCCCGGTAAATATATAACCAAAAAAATGTTAAGTACAAATGGAATGTGGCAGAAGTACCACATTAACCTCAAGCTAAAGCTTGATAACTAGTGTTTATGACATTCCATAAAGACAATGAACCTAGCTATACATTAGATCATCTAACCAGGCATAAAACAAGAAAACTTGTAACAAGCGAGCATCCATAATCACCATCGCACAATGGGAGCAAGGCGACCGAAGTCTGCCTTCTTAAAACCATTTCAAGAAAAACCGAAAAGGAAAAACCTTAGAGTAAGGAAAAAGAGTACAACCCATTCCACGGCACTCGCTGCGAGAAATAGATAAGCATTGAAGAACTTCCATTAAGATGTTGAACAATCCACAATGATCACGATCGGGTAACTTCCATGTATCCAAAATCCCAATCCACATAGAGTTCTTCGTGAATCAAAGCGAAAGGATCTTCAAGCGAACAATAGACCGCGATATCATCAAACACCTGAGTATATGACTTCATTCCCTTCTTAAACAGCCTTGAATTCCGTTCATGACAAATAGAGTAGCAAGAAGCAGCAAAGGGAAGACGAGATATAACACCAGAGGCTGAGCGTCCTTTAGACAGAGGTATAAGGTACGAAACAACATCATCCAACCTAGGAGGAATATTATCCATTCCACAAAGAGTAAAAACTCTCGTCCACACATGAAAAGAGGGCACTCAAAGAAAAGGTGAGCATGAGAATCGGGTTGGTTATCGCAGAATAGACAGCGAAGTAGGTTTAAGTCGATTTCAGGACCGACATCCCATTGCCTCAGTCTATCTTGTGTTTTAAGCTTGCAATTAACGACCAACCAAAGATTGAAAGCATGTTTAGGGATACGGTGGGGAACCACACAACATGAAACCAAGGAACCAGTTGGCACTAACAGGATAGAGTCCCAAACATGAGAGATGGTGAGCGGCTTGATTCTCCATTAGGTACTCTCGAACCATCTCATTGGCAATACCATCGGTAAGTGTCGGGAGGGTTAATCATCAATAAATCCGGAATCCTATCAATCCACTAACTAGGCCATCTCCAAGCACCATCAATAAGCAAATCACCAATTGAATTATTCAACGAAAACCCAGACCGAGAGATATCTCTAGTAGTAAGCAAAATCCTAAGGGGGCTCAATGAACACCAATTATTAAACCAAATAAAAGCCCTCTTGCCATCATGGATATGGAACCAGAAAAAAGGCCGAATAGTGGGGCGAATTAGAAGTAGTTTTCTCCAGCCCCAACTCATATCACCCGTACATGGAACATCCCAAAAACTCACGCCACGCGTAGCTTGTATGCATGAATCCATTTAACCCATAAAGATTCCTTTTGAGTCAAAATACTATAAACATGTTTTGCCATAAGTGCCACATTAAATTCATGAAGACTACGAATGCCCAAACCACCCTCCTCACGCCACCTTAGCCTTACCCTTTTTCATATCACCCTGACACCATAAGAAACCACGCATGAGCTGTTCAATATCATGGATGACAAGGACAGGAAGTATAAACACAGAGGCCCAGTATATATGCATATATGATAACACGAGATATAATGGTACGTAAGCGACCATACATTGATAAAAATTTATTCTTCCAATCGGATATTCTAGTTTGAACCCTTTCAACAAGCACTTTGCAATCCGTGCAAGGCAGGTATGAGATAAGGGGAACACCCAGAGTACTTACTTGAGGAGGTACCTTCCTTAAGCGACAAAGAGTTCAAAATGGACAACTTAACTTTGGTTTGGCACATGTGAGAAGCCCGGGTGCTCTTTGGGATACTAGGAACGAGGCCCGACTATTCTTGAACTCATTTAAAGCATCCATAACCACACTAAGGATAACATCTCCATGCGTAAAATAAATAGATCATCTGCAAAACAAAGATTAAGTGACTTACGTCTTTCACAAAGATGATGATATTGGAAATCATCATTTGCTCACCCTTTCTGCAATAGAGAGTAAGTACTTCCATAACAAGAGTAAATAAATAAGGTGACATAGGATCACCTTGGCGTAAACCCTTTTACCCACTGAACCACCCATAGATATCACCATTAATACAAATGGAGTGCGACACACTAGTAGCGCGGCATGATACAAGAAACCATCCTATTGTGAAACCCATAACCAACGAGGAATAGTTTCAAAGCGCCAATCCAGCGATTATCATATGCCTTTTGGATATCAATCTTAAAGGCACATCTCGTGATCCCACGAGGGCGATGATAATTACGCATTAATTCTTGTAAGAAAGAATATTATCCGATAATGCATACGGAACAAATGCCGAGTGATTAATACTAACAATATCACCAAGCCCCTCTTTAATTCGATTAGATATAATTTTGCTAATGCATTTATAAAGCACATTACAACAAGAGATAGGTGCGTAGTCATTTACCTTAGCGAATGGAAACTTTAGGGATAAGAGCAATAATAGTGTGATTGAGTTCCTTGGCGACTTCCATTAGAAAATCGAATAGCCAAACAAACATCAGTACCCACAATATCCCAAGCCTTTTTGAAAAACGCATTAGTGCTCCGACTAATAAAGATGTTGGTGTTAATCGTCATGTTCACTCTCATAAGGCAGGTAAAGAGATTGGTAAAGATTCTAAAGGGGCTCGGGTTTTTAAACCTAAGACCAATGTTATGTATAGACCAGTTTCTAAACCGGCTACCAAGAATAAGAACTCTTCTAAAAATAAGTTAGGGACTGATTTGAAGCCGCCTACTTGAGGATTATGTGTCTCTTGGTACGTAATGGTGCGGTAAGGAGTGTTGATGGTGTGGATACGATGCAGGAACAAATTGCTTTCGACCTTTTAATGTTAGATTATCTTCATGTGGAGGAAAGGATAATCTTTGTTGAGGGTTGTAATCATCAAGTACCTCTGAGAAGTAAGATTACTTGAGACTTGTGGGGCGTTCAGCATATTTCCTTACACCAGTAAGGCGTCGAATTCTTACTCAAACTTTAGTGATATGGCTTGAACTTCTATTCAGGGTCAAGATTCAAATGGGGATTATGTTAGTGAAAGTAATGATGAAGTCTTTGAGAACTATGATCATATCGAGATGTATGCTTCCAAATCCAAGAATTATAGTGGCTCTGCGAGAGACTTCAAGGTGCAAGGACGCAAGAAGAATTAGTTTATATTTTCTTTTGTTTTTCTTGGTGTTATCGACTTTGTTTAGCTTAGTTATTTATGCGTTGCACTTGTGTTGGTGCATGTCTATTGCCGTTAATTTGGGAGATGAGGACTCACTCCCATCCTTTTGTACTTCAACATTTTTGGTGTAATGCATTCTACCAGGGTGAAAAATCCCTTTTACCCAAAAAAAATATAAGCCGTATTAGAGTCACCTGCATGAAGCCACTGAACCTTAGATTTATGCTTTAAAAATCGTTCTTCATCTAACGTAGCCTCCTTAAGCACAAGAAGGTAGTGAGCATGTTCATCCCAGAGAGCTGAATTAGATGGATCCTTATCAATGGCCTTCTGGACCTCATCTAACTCCTTGTGTATCCTATCCACCCGCTCATGAAGATTACCTTGGTTATGCAAAAGCTTACGAAAAGAGGGTTTTAGCCCCTTCAAACGTTTGACAACACGATACATAACACAACCATGAACAATACTATTCTACCCCGCAGTAACTTTACCAATAAACCCAGCTTTATGCACCAAAAAATTAGAGAACTTGAAAGGTTTAGGATTAGGCTTGGCTACTTGTGGGAGACGAAGAACACAAGGAGCATGATCCGATATCTGATATGGTTGGAAGATAGCAAAGCGAACACGGAAAAAGAATCCAGAACTAGATTACCCATAGCCTGTCAATTTTCTTCCAAAGTACCATAGGAGCCTTTTGGTTTTTGGTTCCATGTTAATGAAGACCAGTGCTATTAACATCCTCAACCTCCATCCTCTGAACACACTTTTTAAATTCGCGCATAGCAATGTCAGGAGTATAACTACTACATGAATGATCTTCCAAGTTAAGTGGCGCATTAAAATCACTACGGTTCTTCCAAAGGCTGCTATGGAGGGAGTGTGTAACCGTTATGATAATACTCTTGTTGGCTTCTTTGTTGGTAAGAATATTGCCTTTCCTTTGGTCTAAAATTATCTAACTAACACGGGGTAAGTTTGGAGTTCTGAAAACTTATGAAGAATAGCGATGGTGTGTTCCTTTTAAGTTTGATTCTAAAGAGGGTGTTGATAATGTCCTTCAACGGGGCCCTTGGATTATTCGCAATTCTCCTCTCATCCTCACTAAATGGACTCCTGATGTATTATTGTCTAAAAGTGAGGTTACTAAAGTTCCCGTGTGGATTAAATTGCATAATGTACCATTACTTGCATATTGAGGAAGATGGGTTGAGCTTAATTGCTACTTTCGTGGGTAAACCGATTATGTTAGATGCTTTTACTAGTTCCATGTGCGTTGATTCACAGGGTCGCATCGGTTTTGCATGCTCTTGTGGAATTATCCTCGAGATCGATCTAAAACATGTGGTGACTATGGCGATCCCTCAAAAGGACGATAGTGGTTTTACTACGGCAAGTATCAAGGTTGAATATGAATGGAAACCTCCACATTGTGCGAGAATGAAAGTGTTTGGGCATGTTCGGATTGTTGTCCTAAGAGTACTAAGGAAGCGAGAATGATGTAGCTCCCAACTTCGTCTTTGGAAGAGCCTAATGATGGTTTTAAGGTAGTGCAGAGTCGGAAGCGAAACCCAAGTGCAGAAGATGTCTAGTAGTATTAATATGGGTAAGGGACCTAGATTTGCTCCTAGGAAGCGGTATATTTGCCAAGGCGAGACAGGAAGGCGCTTTCGCTAATGCTACTGGTACACCTATTACTACGTCTAACTCTTTTGGGACTCTTGAGGTGCATGATGACACGGGCATCCCAAGTACTGTGATTGATTCTACTACTTGTGGCGAAGATAGAGAGTTCTAGTGGTTGTACTAAGGAAGCAATTTTGGATGGATCTCAGGGGAAGGAATCTCGTGTTGGTAAAGATCGGTATTAAGCTTCGAGCCTATGACTTTTGCATCAAAGACTTAATCTTTCTAAAATTGGGAATGTGACTTGTTACGATAGTGATGAGGATGAGGTTTGGGCAGGATAACCCTATGGCGACATTTATGGCTACGGGGAGGTGGGGGATTTGAGCTTGAAGATTTCATATCGATGATTATGTTGCTTTCGGTCTCGATTTACGGGACACTTGGGTATTTTGTATGTTAATCTCTTAGGTCGTGGTAGGGAGTAATTTGGGTTTTGGTAGTCCATAAGATTGGCATCTCTTTCTTATGGTATATATTTGGTTAAGTGCACTTTAAAAGTGTGTGTTAATGTTTGCCCATGTAGCGGGCGAGATGAGAGATCCTCTCATCCGTTGTACTTAAAATGTTTTGGTTAATATATTTTACCAGGGTGCATGATTACTCCCTTTTACCCAAAAAAAACAACTCCCAAGGCCTACGACGCATAAAAGCAGCATGACACACAAGATTGCTCCAAAGTGCACGACGATTCATATAATAGTTATCTGCATACACAAAGGAACAATAAAGGTCTTGCTTTCCGCACGAATATTAACCTGTACGTGCATAAGTTGGTTAGTTTAAGACATAATAATAACATCAACAATGTCATCATTACAGCCAAGAATAATACGAGACCCTTTGTCACAAAGACTACCATTTGAAGTCCATTTCCATCAACGACACACATTACGACATGTATCATACACCACAGAAGCATCCACATGAGATTCAAAAACCGCACACAAACTAAGATTATTATCGTTAACAACCTGTCTAACCTCTTTTTGTTTAGGGGAGTGGTTCAAACCCCTAATATTCCAGGAAGCGATACCAAACATCAAGAACATTCAAGACGGGAGTGCTTGCCCCCAGTTTATCAAACAAATTACCTGATTCATCAAATACATTTTCAACCTCATCCTCATCAGCTAAATCGTTATTCACATCAACATCATCATCACAGGCCAAAGTACCAAACGGGTTAGATGTAGACAAATTTGTAGCCAAAATTGGGGTACTTACCTTAGGTAGAGGATAAATATTATTATTAGTGACATTCCGAGCAGATTGGCTATCCTTGTTAGGTTTAGTCGAAGTAGAAACACCTACCGGGATAGGGGATGATGTAACCACCGGTAAATTTTACCTCGTATTAAACTAATATAATATTCTAACAAAAGAATACTAATCCATTTTCTACGTCAATTTTTTTTAAGAAACGATATCCTTTTATTTGATCACAACCACTAGCCAATGTAATGAACCTCACATCTTTAATAAACATAAACATCTTTATATGTAAAACTATAAAGGTTCTCAACGCTTATTTACCGCTTTTACGTTATTTCATTAACGCATTACAATTATTAAACTTCTAACTAAGCGTTAGCCATTTATTAGAATTTTCACGAAGCCCTAATTTATTTTAACTATGATTTTACACAACTAAATAATAATTACTAAAGTACAACATTTTATACCTAGATTACAAGTCATTAAAGCACGGAACCTAGCTATACTTTAATTTCCGTTACAAGCCCTAATATACAACTCTATGATTTTATGTACATGATATATTTTCAAAATATTAATGTACAAGTCTTTCAAGCATATATTCAAGTCTTTAATGCATACAAGCTTAATACTTACATAAATTATATTATAAACCTCAATGTACCTATTTTTTAAGCACAAGGTACAACCCTATAATGCACAAGCCTTAACAATATATTTTCTTTTTAGTAAGTACAACAAAACAATGCTAATGTACAAACAATAATGCACCAAACTTAAGACTTTACTTTTATTTATTACATGTAAATTAACCTAAACTAGATTTTACCTAAAATAAAACTAAGTATTTACATTACTACACTGATAGGTACAACCTAAAAAGCCCTAGGTACTACCCTAAAGCCTAACGCCCCCACTTTTGTTACCATGGTTAAAAAATGAACTAGATACTTACCCTTTAGTTACTTACACACTACTTGTAATTACCCTAACCACATGCATTTACTTGCATATTAGAGTAACACATCACCCTCCTCTTCTACCCTTGGTTAAAATTGGTGATACATGGTGTCTTTTGAACCACTTGAGCCAACAACATGGTGCATGGACATATTGAGAACACCATGCTCCATTTCCTCTTGGACAAGTATCCCTTGTTATAGCCATACATTGCATACAAACCCAAATTCCTTCTCCTATATAAATCAATCACACTTTTCATTTTTTTCTCTCATCACTAATCGAAACACACACTACACAAATACACAATTATAATCTGTTCTTAAGTACCAAGTTGAAGTAAAGGAAGGGTACATTAGAGCCTAGGAGGAGGGAAAGAGTCTTGTTCCATTTAGATGCCAATCTATTCTGATTTCTGGTTCTTGTCAAAATCCCAAGCATGTAAGTCTTTTAAACTCATCCTATTTCATTTTAACTTTTAATATCAATTGCATACTGTTAAAAAGGATTTTATAAAGGAAAACGAGCAATTTGAATCACTTAAAACGCAGTACCGAATCAAAAGTTATGGTCTAAGAAGTTCTTTGAAAATCATTTAAAACTCGTGATGTAATGTTTAGGCACGCCAAACGAGGCATCATCGTCCGTTTCATGAAAACGTTAAAACACAAAAGTTGTCCGAACAACGCTTTCAAAACTGGAAAGCACGGGTCTATAAAAGCATAACGTGTTTTCAAATTTATTTGCATCATGTCAAGGTATTAGGGGCCGTCCACGTTGTAAACACCACCTAGGATACTATAAAACGCCCCCATAAAAGCCAAGAAAGCTTAAAGACAACCCTTCATTTTGGCCAAAAGTCCACAAACACCAAAAGCTTCTACAATGGTATGTGGGAAAACACGGGATTTTTGATAAATTTGATTATGAACTATCTTAGAAACATTAGAAATGAGTAAAACAACATTTTACAAGGTTGCATGCAAAAGACATAAAGTTTCAAGGTTTAAAAACGAGAATAGCAATTTGGCAAGAATAGCCTAAGTAGCCATTTTCCGTAGTTAATATCTTGCTAATTAAAGGGTTGCAAAGTACGAGGTTTACGCCGTTTTAAAGGGCTCGCTGCAAAGATTTTAATGCCCCAATAACATTTTTAAAAGCACTTATAGTCTCTATTATAATTAACCACAAAGAGGGTGACTCGCGGGAATTTTCATAAATAAGTCTTGTGTACACTTTTCAAAAATTAAGTCGTGGGAGTTATAAGATGATGGGAAATGACTTAAAAAGAGTTAATAAACATATTACAACGTCTCTAGGTGACCCCGTAAAAATTAACGAGGTAAAAATGAAATTTTCTTAAAACGCTGCGTGGCTAAGTAGTTAGGTGGACTTGTATCTTTCTAATCAAAGAGAACTAGGACATGAGACCTATACCATTTAGAATAGATTACGAGAAAATTTTTAAAGGGTCAAATGCTATGTAGAAACACTAGCTTGCCTCGTAAAATCACTTCCTTTTAGCCTCCTTATATCAAACCAACAAAAGGCACCCTAACCCCTACTTTGGAAAATCATAGCGACCAAACCGTAAGAGCATAAGACCTCTAGTTTGAACCATTAGAAAGACCACCTGGACAATATCTGAAAGGATCAAGAACGTAGTAAAAACCTTTTAAGGCCTCGCTTATGACCACCCCCACTTTTGTCAATTTAGGCCTAAAACAAGTGAATATTTCTTATAAAATTACAAGTATAAAAATTGTAATTTTTGAAAGATAATGTTTTCTTGGGCTAAAACGTAATTCTTCAAAGTTAATTATACAAGGTCTGATTTTGTCAATAACCCATAGTTGAGAGTTTAAAGTGTCATTTTTGAAAGGGCGGGTAAAACAAATATTTAAAATTGTAAATTATAACATTTTGGAAACATAAAATATTTGACAACTTGGATTTCGATAAAAATTTATTAACAATCATTCGAGCCATAAAGATAAGTATGATAAGTATTATTAATTTTTGAAGAGACTTCATGTTACCTAACTATCGATAAAGCATCGTTATCACATAAACTTGATTTCAATACTAAAACATGACATACTAACTCAGTCACGAAGTCGGAAAAGCGCTTATTCACATTACTTAATTTGTTTACCATCCGTGACTTCATCAGAACATCGAGGTGAGTCATAGCCCCTCTTTTCCTTATTTTGAACGTTTTGGGGGAGATACATGCTCAAATATCGCTTTATATGTTTACATTTATTTTAAACTCTTATGAATTACCGTGAGTTTCATAGCCCCATTTTCAATCGTTTTATACTATTTTTGGGGGAGATACATGCTCAACTATTTTTATTTACTTTCACAAGTACTCTAAACTTTTACATTTTATTGTGAGTCATAGCCCATCTTTTCCTTATTTTGAACGTTTTTGGGGAGATACATGCTCAAATATTGATTGATATTTTTACATTTATTTAAACTTTTACGAATTAC
>OU343223.1:160760255-160945117 GCA_910596185.1 Chrysanthemum makinoi | reverse complement strand
GGTTACTACTGCAGCTACTGATGGGGCTGTTGGTGATGGTTCTACGAATACATCAGCAGCTAATAATGCGGCTACTTTTAGCATAGGTGTGGTTGATGATGTGGGGTCTTCTTGTACGAAGGAACCTGTGGGTGATGCTTGCATCCTAATTGAACCAGCAAACGAACCAGGAGTTAATCATGATAGTGCTGTTGTTCATGCTTCTAAAATTGCATCAGATCATGGTGATGTTCATCCTAAACCAGCTGATGTTAACGAGGTGTGTGATGAGAGGAATGCTTGTACGAATGATGGCTCGACTGAACCAGTAGTTATTATGGGTAATGATGCTGTTCATAAAGAGGAAAATAAGCTTAACGAGGTGCATGAGCGGGGCTGATCCTACAGTGGGTGAGTCTCAAACTAATTGTCATTCATTTGCTAATGTCCTAAATGCTACCATTATCGTAGAGGTGAATTTAGGTCTTTGGTTAATGAGGACCGTGTTGAGTCCCATGATACGGTACTTCCTAGGGCTGTTATGGAGAAAGTTCTATGTCGATATGAGAATACATTGGTTGGTTACTTCCTTGGTAAGGCGATTGCTTTCCAGAATTTCAAAGTTATGTTAAAAATACTTGGGGAAAATACGGTTTGCAAAAGGTTATGAAAAACGGTGATAGTGTGTACATTTTTAAGTTAGCTACCAAGGAGGGTGTGGATGTGTTTTGGAGCGAGGTCAGTGGATTATTAAGTAACTAAGCCTATTATTCTCAACAAATGGACTCCTACTTTACTCCACGAATAGGAATGAGGGTGACCAAGGTACCGGTTTGGATTAAATTACATAAAGTTCCATTGGTTGCTTATTAGGAAGATGGTTTGAGCTTGATTGCTACACAAATATGGAAACCTATTATGTGGATGCCTTTACTAGTTCTATGTGTGTTGACTCATGTGGCCGTATTAGTTTTGCTCGCGCTTAGTTGAACTAGCATGATTCAAACTAAAGAGCATTGTTACTATGGCTATTCGAATGAAGATGGTAATGGTTTCTGACGGCGATTATTGATGTTGAATATGAATGGAAGCCTCCATATTGTGGTGTTTGCAAATCTTTTGGGCATACTCTTTTTGATTGCCCAAATCGAGTTAAGGAGGCCTTCACTTAATAGCGTTATATGTGGCACTAAAGGAATCTAGTACGGTGGATGATCATGATGAGGGATTTACAGAGGTTAGGAATCGTAAGTACAAAGGGATGAATGTGGCATCTTCGTCTCAATCTCGTCCTATTGGAGGTGTTAGGCTTAATAAGCCTAAACCAAATTTTTGGAGACCAAAACATATTGATCCTAAGGTTCAATCTACTAGTAAGAACTCGAAGGCTTCTAATTCGTTTAATGTTTTGGCCTCTTTGGTGGTGGAGGATGTGGATGGGGTTCAGCCGAAGGAGAAAGGATCACAAGATCAGCTTGTGAGTGGTTTGTCGAGAAAGGTGCAGTCGAGGCCTCCAAGCACTGCTTCTTCTCCATATAAAACTTATCCAAAGGTGGGTAACCCATTCTCTAAAGTGGGTAATGTGGAAGTTCGGCGGATGATAATGATGAAGTGTTTGATGACCACGTTGGGGCGTTGTATTCGGAGGTGGTAAGGAGCAAAGTCTTTAGAAATGGAAGCGGATCTGGTGACTTAATGATTTTTGATGATGATGATTTTGGTCTCTCTCTGCTCAAATAAAGGCTGCTTGGTCTTCAAGATTTTAGTCTTAGTTAGGATTAGTTTAGTTTTGCATAAATTTTTATGTATGGCTTTTATCTTTGGTTGTGGGTTGGTAGTTTATTTGGTTTTAGCTAGTTGTCATTTATGGCCTGTCATAAATAATTTAGTGGTTGTGGTAAGCGATTGCTTGCGGTTAATGTGGTATGTCAGCCACATTTTTGGGTAAAGGGGAGTAATCCTGCACCCTGGTAAAATGTATTAACCAAAACGTTTTAAGTACAACGGATGAGAGTGAATCTCTCATCTCGGCCCGTTACATGAGAACAGACCCACACTATAAAGTGCAAGCAAACCTATACCATAAAGAAGACATGCCAATCTTATGGACTACTAAAAAACAAAAACAAAAAAAAAAAAAAAAAAAAAAACAAATTACTTCCTACCCGACCTACGAGATTAACATCATACATGTCAGCTCTCAAGTGTCGGTGGTCGTAAACCGACGGCATAATCATCAAACTCTTCAGCTCAAATCCCCACCTCCCCAAGAAATGGCGCCATAGGGTTATCCGACCAAAACCTCATCCTCTTCACTATCGAACAAGTCACAGTCCGACTTTAGAAAATTACTTACCTTATTAGCGAAAGAAGTCATAGTCTCAGGAGACTTACTAGTCGATACCTATATCAACACAGATTCCTCCCAAGAACAATCCATACCTTCTTTAGTACAACCGGAAGAATTCACAATCTTCCTCAACAAGTAGAATCAACGGGACTTTGGATGCCCGTGTCATCTTACCTCAAGAGTCCCAAAAAGTTAGGCGTAGTAAGGTGTACCTATAGCATTACCACTAAACTTGGTTTCTTAGTCTTTGCAACATATGCTTCCTAAGCAAATCTAGGACCCTTACCCATATTAATAACACTAGACATCTTCATACCTTTGGGTTTGGCTTTCGATTCACCACACGAAACCCATCATCATGCTCTTCCAAAGGAGGTGGGGAGCAACATCATGATGCTCCTTAGTACTCTTAGGACAACAAGCATTAACATGCCCCAAACAATTTACATTCCGTGCAATGTGGGGGTTTCCATTCATATTCAACCTTGATACTAGCCGTAGTAAAACCACTATCATCCGTTTTAGGGATCGCCATAGTCACTACATGCTTAAGATCAAATTCCGAGGATAATTCAAGAAGAACGTGCAAAAACTAATACGGCCCCATGAATCAGCACACATGGAGCTAGTGAAAGCATCTAACATAATCACTTACCCACTGGTAGCAATAAGGCTTAATCCGTCTTCCAAATATGCAAGTAATGGCACATTATGCAATTTAATCAAGCGGGGACTTTGGTAACCTCACTTTTAGACAATAACACATCAGGAGTCCATTTAGTGAGGATGAGAGGAGAGTTGAATAATCCAGGGCCCCATTGAGGAGCGATATCAACACCCTCTTTAGAATCAAACTTAAAGAAGAACACACCATCGTCATTCTTCATAAGTTTCTTTAACCCAAATTTACCCAATGTGTTAGTGACGTAGTTTTGGACCAAAGGAAGCGCCAATATTCTTACCAATAAAGAAACCAACTAGAGTATTGTCATAACGGTTGAAAACACCCTCCATAGCGACTTTAGGGAGAACAGTATCATGGTTAGCAATATGATGCTCATTCACTAGTGATCCAAAGTTAACTTTCTTAGCAACCGTTACGGGTTTAATACATTAGCAAACGACCACCTACCATCATTAGGCACCTTTTTGAAGTATTCACGTTAGGAGCGATGTAGGCATGTACATCATGTGTAGGCGACAAACTTACTATCCTTCGAAGTAATACTAGGAAATTCCACATTCGATTTCAAACAAGAACCCACATCAGTAGGAATCACATTAATCAAATCCAACCCTTCATTACGTCAGCCACATTCCATTGTTCTTAAACATTTTTTGGTGGAATATATTTTACCGGGTGGAATGCCCTTTACCCAAAAAACATTACAAAAGAAAACTGTACTTTTAGAGATACTCGGGACAAGACCCGAAACATTCTTGAACTCCTCGAGGCTTGCATAATAACATTAACCGAATCTGGATGGCCTCAAGAAAATAAGAAAAGATCATTTGCAAAACAAAGATTAATAATCCTCTGTTTTCACATAATGGCGGCGAAAATCCGTAGAATTGGAAACCTTTTACGCAGATAAGGGTTAAAACCTCCATAACCAACGTTAACAAATAGGGAGATAACGGGTCGCCTTGTCTAAGACCACGCTTACCATTGAACCGACCATGGAGATCACCATTGACACATATAGAATACGATGTAGATGATACACAAACCATGATCCATTCGACCATTTTGTGATGGAAACCAAAACCGACCAGAATTGACTTAAGAAAAGCCCGGTCGGCCGTATCATATGCTTTTGAATATCCACTTTAAAGCACATCTAGGTGAACCTCTCCCTTGATGATAATTCGCATAAGCTCTTGGGTAAGCAATATATTATCGAAATCGCCTCCAGGGAACAAGCGCGATTGATTAATACTAACCAAAGAACCAAGACCTCTTTAATGCGATTAGCAATAATTTTACTAATGCATTTATATAGAACATTGCAACACGAAATAGGCCTATAGTCATTAATCTTAGAAGGGGTAGACACTTTAGGAATTAAGGATATAATGGTGTGATTGATTTCCTTCAGAATCTTACCATTAGTAAAAAAGTCTCGAATAGCACCCTAACATCAATACATCCCAAGCTTTCTTAAAGAAGGCGTGATTAATAGCCATCGGGGACGGGGCTTTATCATCCCCCATTGAGAACAAAGCTTCCCTAATTTCAGCATCCGTAACATCACGAACCATATAATCAACCCTATGCTGGTCAAGGACATTAGAGAATAAATCATGATCCTCTAGAGGACTACAATCCCTTCAATACCAAGAAGCTGCTCATAATGAGGTACAAGCGCCCTGAACCGCATTACCTTCATACAAAACATTAGCAGCATCTCGACCAATTCAATTAGATTCTGAGCACATTTACTTTTAACAATATTATGAAAATAAGCATTAGAATCACACGCATGGAGCCATTGAACTTTATATTTTTGCTTAAGAAATCTCTCTTCATCAAGCGTAGCCAAGGCAAGAAGGTAATGAGAATGCTCATCACGAAGGGCTGAATTGAAAGGATCCTTATCAATCGCCATTTGGACCTCATCTAATTCCTTACGAAGATTATCAACCCGCGCATGAAGATTACCTTGATTGTGTAACATCTTACGAAAAGGAGATTTCAGCCCCTTCAAACGTTTAACAACACGATACATAGCACAACCATTGACATTAATATTCCACCCGAAGTCACCGTATCAAGAAAGCCCTCTTTATGCACCAGAAAGTTAGAGAACTTAAAAGGTTTGGGTTTGAGCTTGGCCACATGAGGAATATAAATCACACAAGGAGAATGATCCGAGATATGATAAGGTTGGAAGATAGCAAAAGAACCCGGGAAAGTATCACAAAACTGTAAATTACCCATAATCCTATCAATTTTCTTCAGAGTTCCCTTAGAGCATTTCGGTTTTTGGTTCCATGTAAAATGAAGCCCAGTTCTATTAACATCTGCAACCTCCATACTCTGAATACAATCTTTAAATTCACGCATAGAAATGTCAGGAGTATAACCACCACTTGAGTGATCTTCCAAATTAAGAGCAGCATTAAAGTCACCCAACAAGACCCAAGGCCTACTTCGCATAAAACCAGCATGACAAACAAGATTGCTCCAAAGTGCACGACGATTAATGTAATAGTTATCTGCATAAACAAAAGAACAAAATAGGGTTTTGTTGTCCGCACGAATATTACCGCACATGCATAACTTGGTTAGTTTGAGACATAATCATAACATCAACAATGTCATCGTTCCAACCAAGAATAATACAAGACCCCTTATCACAAAGACTACCATTTGACGTCCACTTCCATCGACAACACACATTACGACATGTATCATACACCACAGAAGCATCCACATGAGATTCCAAAAGCGCACACACACTAAGATTATTATCATTTACAACCTGCCTAACCTCTTTTTGTTTAGGGGAATGGTTCAAACCCCTTATATTCCACGAGGCGATACTAAACATCAGAAACATTCAGAACAGGAGTGCTTGCCCCCAGTTTATCAAATAAATTGCCTGATTCATCAAACACATTTTAAACCACATCATCCTCATCCAATTCTTTATTATCATCAACATCATCATCAGTAGCCAAAGAACCAAACGGGTTAGATGTAGTCACATTAGCGGCCAAAGTTGGGTTACTTACTTTGGGTGTAGGATAGTTAGTACTATGAGTAACATTACGAGCAGGTTGGCTATCCTTATTCACCTCAGCATTTAGGACAGTAGGTCTAGAAGTATTATGTATAGTAGAAGGACCTACCGGGTTAGATGTATTCACATTTGGGTTAGGGGGCTGACCCGCACTAGTACTAGCATTCCTTGGCAGGTTTTGCTAATAGAAGGGGTGGAGACGGTTTAGCCTATACTGCATATTTTTACCAACAGGAACCCCATTCAATAAATTACCACTTCTATTATCCTTAGCATTCTTTTTAGCTTTACCTTTTTTCCCAAATTTTGAAATCCATCATTATTTTCCTCCACAACAGTGCAGTCACAACTTTCTTAGGACAAGTATCAACAGAATGACCAAAGATCAAACAAACATCACATCTAGGAGGTTTCCATTCATATTCCACCCTAATTGTTTCAGAAGAGAAACCAAGTCTATCCATATAGGGTATCCTAACAGTAACAGATTCCTTAAGGGGAGCATGAGAGTTAATTTCAATTAAACAACGAGCAAAACTACTCCTACCTCAAGAATCAATACACATAGAGCTAGTATAGGAATCAAGCATAATAGGCTTACCAATATGTGTAGCAATAATACTAATACCATCCTCAGAAAATACCTGTAATGGAACATCATGAAGCTTAACCCATACCGGGATACAGGTTAGCTCCTGTTTCGTCAAACTAGTACTCATGGTCCACTTTTTAAGAATAATAGGGCTGTTTTTAATCATCCATGGACCTCCTTCTAAAACAGCCTCCAAACCAACCTGAGAATCAAACTTAAAAAAAAAAGAAGCCTTTTGCATTCATCATAATACGTTTTAGACCATACTTAGCTCAATTATTACGGACAAAGTACCCAACCACTGGAAATGCAATACGCTTACCAATGAAATATCCATATAAAGTGTTATCAAACTTAGTGCTAATATTTTCAACCACCTTACGAGGAATGGATACGTCAACACCATTAAAAATATTATCAACTTTAAGAGTACGAAAGTTAGATTTATCTTGGACAGGAATAGACTGAGTACCTATAGAAGGAGCATGTTGTGATCCACTAGCAACTCCAACGTATGTTGGTGACTGCATAATTTCAGGCGATTGAACAATAGGGATCTACTTAGTAGGAGAATCATGCGTCACTATACCCTTAAATTTACCAGCTTGGCTAGCCACACTAATCCCATCACCTTTAGGCAAATTAAAATCATCCTCATTAAAAACATGATTACCTGAATGGGGTGCAACGTCCAAAGAAGCCCCAACAGCTATATTGATATTCTTCGCTTGATTATCCAACTGAGTACCATTTTTAGCTAAATCACGAACCTCCTCTATAGTTGGGAAATCAGAATTAACATTTGTAACATTACCATGAACGCCCCAAAATAAAGAATCATGTTCCACATGTTGCATGCTTGGACCACACGACCCTATATTTGCATCAAGAGGACCATCAGAAGAAACACCACCAATTTCTTGAGAGTTCAAACCAATTTCTTGAAACGGACCAGTAGTAAAAGCACCACCAAAAGCCAGGTTTGCATTATCATCAGTTGAATAACCAGTAGCAAACTTAGGGTTTCGTAAAACCCTCATAGGCAACCTTGGCTTAGGCGCACCTTCAATTCCAGAATCTTACTTTCAATCGTTGCATTCGAGCATCCAAAGCCTCCAAATCAACATTAACATCACCACTTTTATCCATAATATTCAACTTAGGCCGCAGCGAAACAAAAAAGAACGAATACAATAAACTAGCGATAATCAAAACCCTAAAAACGAGAAACCAGAAAAGCAAGGAAGCACCACGTCAATCTTCCAAACCAGGAGCCTTAGAAGACCTAAGGCATGCGTTACAGCTAGGGCTGAGCATCGGGTCGGAACCCGACCCGACCCGACCCGACCCGACCTTTATACGACACCGAACAACTCTAAAATCTATACCGAGTCCCGACCCGATTGATACTCGGTCGGGTTCGGGAAATTGGCGGGCAAGTCGGTCGGTAAGTCGAGACAAACGGGCCTAGCCACATACAAATGCAATTTACCTACTGTATCAGTTCCAACTTCCAAAACAAATGCAATTTACCTACTGATGTCATCTCCAAAACAGTTCTAAAACCACATACAAATGACAAATGTCTTGAATCACGCCTCCAATTACAAATACCAAATAGAAATACAAGTTCAAATTAGCAACCAAATAACCAATTCACAACATTCTTGAATTTGCATGTTCTCCTTTTTGTTTCTCTAACGCCTCTTGAATTTCTAGAAAAAAACATGAGAACATAAGTCAAACATAAGTTACTAATATAACCAAATAAACAATAAACTTATATATAAATATTTTACCTTTAGCAACCTCGTCGTCTTTCATTAAATCCTCTAACGTATCCAAAGTGATGTTTCTACTTGATGTCGATCCAATCTTGTGTGCACACCAAAGCTCTACAATGCTAGGCGCTAAGAATTCCTATATGGGTCTAAAACGCGACCACTTGCACTAAAGGCGGATTCGGAAGCAACGGTGGATACTTGGATGCACAAGATATCTATTAATAAAAAACATAAGTTTATAAAAAACAAAGCACAAAGAATCTAAGATATCTAAAATTTAATTAAAAAAAATAAGTTATTACCTTTCGCCATCCTTGATACAATTGGGAATCTTGGACTATTTACCTTCCACCAATTAAGTATGTTGAATTCTTCGTCATCCTCTAGCTCAAGACGCGGTTCTTTTTGATATTTGGTCAACTCGTCTTCACCCCCACTCAACTTATTTCCAACTTTATCTTTAAAAGCATTTAAGAAAGAATTACCACGACGACGAATTGTGTTACTACTTTGACTTGATGTTGCTTTTGGTATTTCACTTTGACTTGATGTGCCATATTTTTCTTTGTAAATGGCAAACAATACCCCCATATCTTCCTCAACCTTCTTAACCAATTTGTCACATAATTCATCTTCGGTTAAAAATGAAATAGGCGTCTCATCACTATCTTCATCGACCTCCATGGGAATGCAACCATTTTCTATCAAATGTCTAAACCCGTAGCCTATTATTTCCGACTTCATTGTGGGATCTAAGATAACGGCAAAATGCATATAATGGTTGATTTTTTTTTAATCACCCTAATATTTGTCATACTTTTTTTCTCATTTCTTCTACCATTACCTTAAAAGAAGGTTTTTCTTGCCACTCACGAAGATGCTTATCAATATCATGTACCTCACCAAACCACAAATGAGCTACGGGAGATGATACATTTGACACAAGTTTGGTTGTTTCTTTAATTCTTCCAAAAATGAAACTATCTTCTTACAAACCTCAAAATCACACCGCTTAGGTATTTCCTCAAGGTCCCGGTCAAAACAAGAGTTATTAAAATCATAATAAAAAAAAGCATCTTTTAACTCAATAGCCGTTTTCAACATATCATGTGTGGAATTCCATCTTGTAGGGCATTCGGAAACCAAAAACTTGTTTGAAGTACAAGCCTTTTCAACACTTTCTTTAAAGTTGGTCACTCTTTGGCTCGCTGTTTTATGTATTTCACGGCTAACTCTATGGTATTACCTTCCTTGTTGAATGTTTTTAAACCATCTTTGACAACTAGGTTTAAAATATGAGCCATGCATCTTATGTGAAAATGTTTACCACCATCATACTTATTTGGCAAATTTTCTACCAAGTATTCAAGGGCTTTGTCATTTGAAGCAATGTTATCAACCGTAATGGTCATAACATTCTTTATACCCCATCCGTTTATACATTCCAAAAGTTCCCTTCCAATATCCACCCCTCTATGGCTATGAATTGGTCTAAAATTAATAATTCTTTTATGCATTACCCAATCATCATCTATAAAGTGGGCGGTTAATACCATAAAGTTCATTCTTTTACAACTAGAAGTCCACGTATCGGTGGTTAAATGAACTGTGGTGGCCTTGTTGCTCAAGAAACTTAATAGGCTCTTCCTCTCGTCAGAAAAAACTTAGAAACATCCCTAGCAATAGTAAAACGAGAAGGCATATTAAATCTAGGTTGCATGTTATTTCCAAATTTAATGAATGCCGGGTGTTCTACAAACTTAAAAGGAAGCTCCGCAAGAATAATCAACTCAATCAACGACTTTTTAATCAATTTTTCATCATACTTCCAAGTTTCTAAAGTACCAATCCTACTATCACCCACTCAACATTCTCCCCATCTTTTTCTTAAAGCTAGTTTTTTTTGTTTCTTAATTTTCTCAATATCGGGGTTGTTATCACAATTTGCATAATGAGTATTCAAGTGTTTAGTACCATGCATTTTTGAATCGGCTTTAAGAACCGCATCACACCATTTGCAATAGGCCATCTTAATGACTTGACCATTTTCATCCGGTTCAAACTTTGCATCAAAGTATTTCCAACACTCGGAAGTCATTTTCCTTGGTGTGGGTGGGGCTTTCCTTTTGCGTTTATTTTCATCAAAGTCAACCGCCTCAACTTCAACATTCTCATCCTAAACAAATATAAAAAAGATCAAACAATTAATGCCTACTATAACATAAATGCTATGATCAGTAATTCAGTAAACCTTAACTGCTCTTATATACAAATCAGTAATTCATTTTAACCATTATGATTACAACTACCATAAATGCTACATTGCTACTATAACATGACAAGGCTACAACATCAGACCATAAAAAAAAACATTCGAAATACCTCAGACCATAAATGCTCTTATATTCATCAGTTCATAAATGATCAATCATTAATTCATTAAAAATTTTTATACAATCATTATCAAGTTCATAAATGCTCTTCAATCTTCATCAGTTCATTAAAAAAAATGGAACCGGTTCATAAAAAAAAAAAAAAAAAAAAAAAAAAAAAAAAAAATTAGCACATAAATTAAATTTCGTCCATTAATACTTCATTAGTTCATAAATACTTACTTCCATTGTAGTGTTTTGTTGAGAAGCGAATGATTCATAGGTAGGTAAAGAAGATGAGATTGATTCATGTGGGGGGTTTTTGTTATGAGGTTGATGAAGATGAGATTGATCCATTTGATTGATTTGTTGAGAAGCCAAACGAATTGGGTGAATTGGGTGAAGAGAGAAGACAGATTTGTTGAGAAGCAAAAACTTTTGTAAGTTACTAACTACTGAGTTGGAAAACTAAAGAAAGTGGCGCTTGTTTTTGTGTTAACCTAATTAATTTCGGGCTGGCGGGGTTATTCGGGTGTAGTCGGGTTTTTTAACCGAACCCGACCCGATACCGATTAACTAAGAAAAATGAAACCGAGTCCCGACCCGAAACTGAGTCGGTCGGTTATTCGGGCTTGTCGGGTCGGTCGGTTTATCGGGCTTGTCGGGTATCGGTCGATTTTGCTCAGCCCCAGTTACAGCACAATTAAACTAACCAAACCCAACCATGCATAGTACGAATGATAATCAAAGTGAAATCAGATTTGCGAAACCCTAAAAGTCGACAACAGTAAACTCAAAGTTCAAAACGATTGCAATAAGATGAATCAATCAAGTAACCCACGAATGAATCACTGAATTAAAACAAATTAAAGCAATAGAGAATCGATTTAAGCAGGCATGTGATCGAAATTTTAGGGAATAAGGGATTCGTACAAGTCGCCAAAGAGAATAAGGGACTGACTTCTTGTAGGTTTGGTCTTCTTTGGATGAATATATGTTATGGCATAGAAGGCTAGGTCATGTGAACTTTAAGGTAATCAATCTTTTAGCTAAAAATAACCTTGTAAGAGGTTTACCTTCAAAAAGATTTGAAAATAAACAGACCTGTAGTGCTTGCCTCAAAGGGAAGCAGCATAGAGCCTCTTGTAAGCCCAAAGTTTTTAACTCTATCACCCAACCACTTCATATGCTGCACATGGACTTATTTGGCCCCACTAATGTTAGCAGCCTGAATTTTAAGAAGTTGTCCAGGGCTGAGATTGAGAGATTAAATGAAGAAGAACCAAAGAAAAAGAAGTTGTCCGGGGCTGAGATTGAGAGATTAAATGAAGAAGCAGCAAGACAACTTGCAACAGAGTGGGATGAGCAAGAATTGCAGAAAGAGGCTGATGAGAAAGAGAAGAAGAAGATGGATAAAATTGAAGAAGATTGGCAAACATGGGATGACATGAGAGCCAAAGTTGAAGCTACTCAGGAAGTAAGACAGAAGCTGCAACAAGATCAGGGAAAAAGTGTTAATGAAGCAGCTCAGATGTTTAGTGAAATATTGGCTAGAAGACAGAGCCAATTCAGATAGCAAAGGGAAGTTGAAAAGGCTTCAAAACCTCCCAACAAAAGTCAACAAAAGATGTACCTGTGCAAATACATCAAGTATCAAGGTGAAGATAGGAGAACCTTGAAGCAGCTCAACCAACTGGCATGGGAAACACTTCAAAAGCTTGCTGACAAAACTCAAAGAAACATACTCAACTTTAGGTCTATGTCAGATGATGATTTCACTAGAAGCTCACAACCCATTGATCCCATTGCAAGTTATAAAAGACCATCTGAATAAGGAGGTTCCTCATCTGCACCCAAAATACTGAAAGCAACTGAAGATGAAGGTGGACTCACTGAAGAGGAACTTAATCAGATGATGATAATTGAATATCCAGAAGATGCATTATATTCAGAGCCCATCAACACTAGGTATCCAATTCTTGGCTGGGATATCTACATTGAAGATGGAAAGAGACATTGGCAGATTCACAGAGCAGGTGGAAGGACTAGTGCTTACTTATATCTGGTGGATCTGTTTGCATCTATTGACAGGGATGCTTTACTCAAGCTATGGGAGTTGGTCATAAACAGGTTCAAGAATAAGGATCCAGATAATGACAAGGATCTTGAGTTACTTTTTGAGTTGAAGAATATATTTGAACCTGATCCAGCTGGAGAACAATGTAAGTATCAACCTGGAGAGGAAGAACTGTCTTGGACATTGCTTGATTCGTGTGGACTACACTTGGTTACTACACCCAATGGGACAAATATATACATGCTGGTTGAAAGAACTTACCCACTTGCCTTAGGAACACTTTTGGAAATGCTCACAGCAGGGCTAAAGATGGGCAATACAGTTGAAATGGCTAAGGAGTTGCTGATAAAGATTTTTGATCAGGCAGGAAGACCTAGTAGAAAGTGATGTTTGGAAGAATCCTCAAAAACTGAAGAAAACTTGTGATTCTGAAACCCAATCACAAGTTTAGGGGAGGATTGTTGGGAAACGCTTATTGAGTTAATACTTCTTCATAGAGTTAGTACTGATAATGTTATATGATAAGTATTAAATAGTTAGTACTGATAGTGAGAAAGTTAGTACTGATAGCTTTAAGTTTGTACTGATGTAAGTAAGGAATGTCGTGTAAGAGTTGTAACAGCATATCTTCTATTCTTATAGAAGATATAGAAGATATGATATACTTAGTCCATATTTACCTCAGTAAGGGATCTCCTTAGTGTATAAAAGGAGATCCTAGCTAGGTTAAACATACATCTCATATTCTAGCCATCTAAAGTAGAGCTTCAAGGTTGTAAACCCTAGTACTAGGAGAGTACTCGTATTATTGATTAATAATATTGAAGCTGTTGGTGTTACATTGTTTTTGCATTAATCTTCTAAGTGCATTTAAGAAGATTCCGCATTCTTGTGTGCATCTACAACAAAGTTTCTCATTGTTGTTTTGGAACCATCCAAGGCAACTAACACGTTTGCAAGCTAAGTGTTCTAGATCCAAGGTTTGGATCTCAAGAAGTGGTATCAGAGACAGGTTGCTCGTGATATCTAGGATTGTACAAGGTTTTCTTGGCGAAGAAGGAAGAAAAATTCGAAGCTGTAAAAAATTCGCAACTTTTCTGCAGCACTGTTTTCTAACATCGATAACTTTTTCATGACCCGTTGGACCGGGCTACAATTTTTACTGGAGCGTCTCTATATACCCATCAAACTTTTCACCGGAGGGATCGTCGATCTGAGCTCTCAATCAAAAGTTATAAGCTGTCGAAGTCTGCTGCAAAAACTGGGTAAAGTTTGAATTTTAGTGTTTCAAATCATGCACAATCGAATTTTAGTGTTTAATGGTTGTTGTTGATTGGTTATTATTGATCGAATTGATTGGTATATCACATGGGAACATGAGAATGATCAAAGGGTATATTAATATTGATCGAATTAATTGGTATATCACATGGGAACATGACATTATCTAAAATTGTCGCATATTAATTGGTATATCACATGGGAACATGACATTATCTAAAACACAACATGGTGGCATGCTTGGAATTGCCAGATGGACATGATGAATTTTTAGAGATTGTAGCCTTTCTAAACAGAAGCAGCATCAGGTTTGCTTTACTTTTAAACCCTACAATCTTATGTACCCTGTCAGGAAGTTTTGGCAAACTGCTATTACCTCAACAAATGAGGAAGGGGTACAACAGTTAATTGGTACAGTGGATGGCAATCAAATTGTTATTACTGAGGCATCTCTAAGGGAACATCTTCATCTTAGAGATGCTGAAGGTATTACCACTTTTCCAGTCACTGAAATAATTGAACAACTCACATTGATGGGGTATAGACATGACAATACTATAAACTTTCACAAAAGTCAGTTTTCCCCACAATGGAGGTTTCTCATTCACACCCCTCTACCTGCTTGAGTCACAAAAGGACTGGCTGGGATGCTTTTCCCACAAGCATAGCCACACCTTGATCTCCTTTCAACAGGCAGGGTGTTCAATTTTTCAAATTATATATTTGAGGGTATGCTTAAAAATGCTGTTAGCAAAACCAAGTTTATGATGTATCCCAGGTTTATACAAATGTTTTTAGATCATCAGAGACAAAACTTGCAACCTCACAAAAATATTTATCCATCAAAAGTCCTCACAGCCAAAGTGTTTTCTAATATGTCAAGGGTTGTGGAAGGATACAGTGGGGTTGTAGTGCCATTATTTCCAACTATGCTCATTGCAGAGGGTGAAGAACCATCAAGCACAGGTGGCTCCCAACACACACCCACAGGTTCTGGACACTCACCACCTCAACAAATTCATCAACCAGTAGGCACACCAGACAGGAGAGTGGGACAACTTAGCCCTATTCTTCTCCTAACCTTGTACCATATGAGCCTATCCCAGGTGATGGAGGGGATATAGTGGTGAGGGCTGCCACTACTCCACCAGGCTTAGAAGCTGGTGAGGAAAGTGGTAACATAAATAAGACCCAATCCATGCCAACACCTAGTGAGCAATCATAGGGTGGACCCAGGCAAAGGCTAAAAAGGGGGAGGGGTGTATCTGCTCAGGCTAGGCCTGGGAGTGCATCTCAAATGCCCAGTGACCCTCCTCTCTCAGCAGGTAACACAGCTGGAAGTGGTGAGGGCAGTTTGACACTAACTGAAATGACGGAATTGTACAGGTTTCTTTGCAGAAAAGTCAATACACTGGAGATAGCACTGGATGAACACAAGAAAGCTGCTGCAAAGGTTCATACCAGGATGCTTTTAAAGATGAAAATATTAGCACATCAGGTTCAGCTTCTCTCCAAGCCACCTACAACAGCATCTCCAGTTACCACTTCGATCAAAAGGAAGGCCAAGTTCTGACATTCAAGGAAGAAGAGAATTTGGTCAATGGCAAGGTGGTCAAGATTTTCAAAGCCCTTTCCTTGATGATGAAGAGGATGTTCAGACAACCACACATGCAGAAGAAGTGCTCAGTACTCCTACTTGCACTATCAGTACTATCCCAGTTAGTACTTATAGTGTTGTAGTTAGTACTGATAGCACTAGAGTTAGTACTCCTGGTGCTCTACAATCCGTACTATCTCCAATCCTTCAAATAGCTGCTGAACTACATCAAGCCACAACAACAGAGGCCACCATCATCACTACCACTCCACAAGAAGAAAGTGATGAGGAAAATAGAGAGACACATGCAGTTCTGGGACTTCAGAGCCTGAAGAAGTCGGTCCCTATCTCTCCAACCTATAAGAAGCCTCCTGTTTTGTATCTAAGAAAGAAGACCAAACCAACAGCTACCAAAACCAAAGAAAAAGGAGTTACCATCAGAGAAAGAAGTGCTCCACCATCCCCAACTTCCTCAGTTCCAAAGATGGATCCCAAGGATAAAGGTAAAGGGATACTTGAAGAAGAACCAAAGAAAAAGAAGTTGTCCCGGGCTGAGATTGAGAGATTAAATGAAGAAGCAACAAGACAACTTGGAGCAGAGTGGGATGAGCAAGAATTGCAGAAAGAGGCTGATGAGAAAGAGAAGAAGAAGATTGGCAAACATGGGATGACATGAGTGCCAAAGTTGAAGCTACTCAGGAAGTAAGACAGAAGTTGCAACAAGATCAGGGAAAAAGTGTTAATGAAGCAGCTCAGATGTTTAGTGAAATATTGGCTAGAAGACATAGCCAATTCAGACAGCAAAGGGAAGTTGAAAAGGCTTCAAAACCTCCCAACAAAAGCCAACAAAAGTCAACAAAAGATGTACCTGTGCAAATACATCAAGTATCAAGGTGAAGATAGGAGAACCTTGAAGCAGCTCAACCAACTGTCATGGGAAACACTTCAAAAGCTTGCTGACAAAACTCAAAGAAACATACTCAACTTTAGGTCTATGTCAGATGATGGTTTCACTAGAAGCTCACAACCCATTGATCCCATTGCAAGTTTTAAAAGACCATCTGAAGAAGGAGGCTCCTCATCTGCACCCAAAAGACTAAAAGCAACTAAAGATGAAGGTGGACTCACTAAAGAGTAACTTAATCAGATGACGATAATTGAATCTCCAGAAGATGCATTATATTCAGAGCCCATCAACACTAGGTATCCAATTCTTGGCTGGGATATCTACACTGAAGATGGAAAGAGACATTGGCAGATTCACAGAGCAGGTGGAAGGACTAGTGCTTACTTATATCTGGTGGATCTGTTTGCATCTATTGACAGGGATGATTTACTCAAGATATGGGAGTTGGTCAAGAACAGGTTCAAGATTAAGGATTCGGATAACGACAAGGATCTGGAGTTACTTTTTGAGTTGCAGAATATATTTGAACCTGATCTAGTTGGAGAACAATGGAAGTATCAACCTGGAGAGGAAGAACTGTCTTGGACATTGCTTGATTCGTGTTGACTACACTTGGTTACTACACGCAATGGGACAGATATATACATGTTGGTTGAAAGAACTTACCCACTTGCCTTAGGAACACTTTTGGAAATGCTCACAGCAGGGCTAAAGATGGGCAATACAGTTGAAATGGCTAAGGAGTTGCTGATAAAGATTTTTGATCAGGCAGGAAGACCTAGCAGAAAGTGAGGTTTGGAAGAATCCCCAAAGACTGAAGAAAACTTGTGATTCTGAAACCCAATCACAAGTTTAGGGGAGGATTGTTAGGAAATACGCTTATTGGAGTTAATACTTATTTCAGTAGAGTTAGTACTGATAATGTTATATGATAAGTATTA
This sequence comes from Chrysanthemum makinoi, assembly GCA_910596185.1. NCBI lineage: Eukaryota > Viridiplantae > Streptophyta > Magnoliopsida > Asterales > Asteraceae > Chrysanthemum > Chrysanthemum makinoi. Next base: position 160,927,491 of record OU343223.1, on the reverse strand, counting down.
ACTAGTAAATACTGATAGTGAGAAAGTTAGTACTTATAGCTTTAAGTTTGTACTGATGTAAGTAAAGAATGTCGTGTAAGAGTTGTAACAGCATATCTTCTATTCTTTTAGAAGATATGATATACTTAGTCCATAGTTATCTCTGTAAGGGATCTCCTTAGTGTATAAAAGGAGATCCTAGCTAGGTTAAACATATATCTCATATTCTAGCCGTCTAAAGTAGAGCTTCAAGGTGATGGTAGTTTGCCTAAAGGTGATGGGATTAGTGTGGCTAGTCAAGCTGGTAAACTCAAAGGTGTAGTCACGCATGAATCCTCTAATAAGGAGAGTCCTATCGTTCAATCGTCTGAAGTTGCGAAGCCATCAACTTATGTTGGAGTGGCTAGTGGCTCTCAACATGCTCAACCCCTAGGTAACCAGTTTACTCCTGCTAAAGGTAAGTCTAACTTTCGTGAACTCAAAGTTGATAATGTTTTTAAGGGTGTTGACGTGTCCATTCCTCGTAAGGTGGTTGAAAATATTAGCACTAAATTTGATAATACCTTGTATGGATATTTCATTGGCAAGCGTATTGCATTCCCAGTGGTTGAGTACTTTGTTCGCAACAATTGGGCTAAGTATGGTCTTAAACGGATTATGATGAATGCACAAGGCTTCTTTTTCTTTAAGTTTGACTCACAGGTTGGCTTGGAGACTGTTTTAGAAGGTGGTCCGTGGATGATCAAAAACAGCCCTATTATACTTAAGAAGTGGACCATGAGTACTAGTTTGACGAAAGAGGAATTAACCCGTATCCCGGTATGGGTTAAGTTACACGATGTTCCATTGCAGGTATTCTCTGAGGATGGTATTAGTATTATTGCAACACACATTGGTAAGCCTATTATGCTTGACTCCTATACTAGCTCTATGTGTACTGATTCTTGGGGTAGAAGTAGTTTTGCTCGGTGTTTAATTGAAATTGATTCTCATGCTCCTCTTAAGGAATCTATTACTGTGGGGGTCCCATACATGGATAGTCTTGGCTTCTCTTCTGAAACTATTAGGGTGGAATATGAATGGAAACCTCCTAGATGTGATGTTTGTTTGATATTTGGTCATTCTGTTGATATTTGTCCTAAGAAAGTTGTGACTGCACCGGTTGTGGAGGTAAACCAGGATGGATTTCAAGTTGTTGGGAAAAAGGGTAAAGCTAAGAAGATTGCTAGGGATAATAGAGGCCGGAACTGTATTTAATGGGGTCCCTGTTGGTAAAAATATGCAATATAGGCCTAAATCTGTATCCACCCCTTCTACTAGCAATCTTGTTCAAGGAAGTGCTAGTACTAGTGCGGATCAGCCCCCTAATCCAAAAATGACTACATCTAACCCGGTAGGTCCTTCTACTTCACATAATACTTCTCCTACTGTTAAAGATGTTGAGGTGAATAAGGATAACCAATCTGATCCCAAAGTTATTTCTAGTACTAACTATCCTACACCTAAAACAAGTAACCCAAATTTAGGCGCTAATGTGTCTACATCTAACCCGTTTGGTTCTCTGGCTACTGATGATAATATTGATTTAGATGAGGATGATGTGGTTGAGACTCTTTATGATGAAACTAGTAATTTGTTTGACAAATCAGGGGCAAGCACTCATGTTCTGAATATCCCGATTTTAGTATAAGCCTCTTGGAATATAAGGGGTTTGAACCATTCCCCTAAACAAAAAGAGGTTAAACAGGTGGTTAATGATAATAATCTTAGTGTATGTGCTATCTTGGAATCTCATGTTGATGCTTCGGTGGTGTATGATACATGTCGTAAAGTGTGTTCGTCGTGGAAGTGGGCGTCAAATGGTGGTCTGTGTGATAAGGGGTCCCGTATTATACTTGGTTGGAATGATGATATTGTTGATGTTATGATTATGTCTCAAACTAACCAGGTTATGCATGTTGAGTTAATACTCGGTAGGACATCAAAACTTTCTTCTGTTCTTTTGTATATGCGAGATAATTACTATGTTCATCTGCCCTTTGGTCTAATCTTGTTTGCCATGCTTTGGATTTATGCGTCTAGGCCTTGGGTTTTGTTGGGGGATTTTAATGCGGCTCTAAAGTTGGAGGATCATTCATGTGGAAGTTATGCTCCTGACATTGCTATGCGTGAATTCAAAGATTGTGTTCAGAAAATGGAGGTTGAGGATATTAATAGTATTGGTCTTCATTTTACTTGGAATCAGAAACCAAGAGGTTCCTTTGGTACATTGAAGAAAATTGATCGGGTGATGGGTTCAGTTTTTGACTTGTTTCGGGTTCGTTTGTCATATTTCAACCTTATCGTATTTCTGATCATTCTCCGTGTGTTCTGCATTATTCCTCAGGTAACTAAGCCTAAGCCTAAACCGTTTAAATTCTCTAACTTCTTGGTTCATAAAGATGGGTTTAGCGAGGCGATTACTGCGGGATGGACTCTTAATGTTCATGGTTGTGCTATGTATCGTGTGGTTCAACGCTTAAAGGGGCTGAAATCTCCTTTTAAGTAAGCTTTTGCTGGTCAAGGTAATCTTCATGAGCGGGTGGTTAGGATTCGGCAGGAGTTAGATGACGTCCAAAAGGCTATTGATACAGATCCGTTTAATTCTGAATTAAGGGAGGAACATGCTCACTATCTTCTTGCATATAAGGAGGCTACGTTAGATGAAGAACGATTTTTAAAGTAGAAATCTAAAGTTAAATGGCTTCATGCAGGCGATTCTATCGGCCTATTTTCACAATATTATTAAAAGCAAATGTGCCCGTAATCGAATTGAATTGGTTAGAGATGCAAACAATGTTTTGTATGAGGGTAATCAGGTTGCAGGTGCTTTTGTTGCTCACTATGAACAGTTTCTTGGTATGGAAGGAAATTGTATGCGCTCTTTGATGATTATGGTATATTCTCTAATGTTCTTCCTCATCAATTGGCTGGCTCAATGGTTCGTCATGTTACGGATGCGGAGATTAAGGAAGCTATATTTTCTATGGGGGATGATAAAGCTCATGGTCCCGATGGTTACACGGCTGCTTTCTTTAAGAAAGCATGGGATATTGTGGGTGCTGAGGTAAGGACTGCTGTGCGTGATTTTTTCATTAATGGTAAGCTTCTCAAGGAGATTAATCATACCATTATATCTTTGATTCCTAAAGTGTCTACCCCGTCTAAGAAGGTCTTGGTATAAATGCATTAGCAAAATCCTTGCTAATCGTATTAAAGAAGGTCTTGGTCAGTTGGTTAGTATTAATCAATCGGCATTTGTTCTGGTCGTCGTATATCTGATAATATATTACTTACCCAAGAGCTTATGCAGAATTATCATAGAGGGAGAGGTCCTCCTAGATGTGCGTTTAAGGTTGATATTCAGAAGGCTTATGATACGGTTGATTGGACTTTTCTTAGGGCTATTCTGATTGGTTTTGGCTTTCACTCCAAAATGGTTGATTGGATCATGGTATGTGTCTCATCTACATCTTTCTCCATATGTGTTACTGGTGATCTTCATGGCTGGTTTAAAGGTAAGCGGGGCCTTAGACAAGGTGACCCGTTATCTCCATACTTATTTACGCTGGTTATGGAAGTTTTAACTCTTATATTGCAGAAAAAGGTTTCGAATGCGGTTGATTTTCAGTTTCATCATTTGTGTGAGCAACAGAGAATTATTAACCTTTGTTTTGCAGATGACCTCTTCTTGTTTGCTAGAGGCCATCCGGATTCATTAATGTCATTATCAGGCTTTGGAGGATTTCAAGAACTTTTAGGGTCTTGTCCCAGTATCCCTAAAAGTACTGCTTTCTTTGTAATGTTCCTAATGCTATTAAAGCTGCTATTCTTGATCTATGCGTTTGCAGAGGGTTCTCTCCTGTTAGGTATCTTGGGGTCCCCCTTATATCATCAAGACTTCTTTATAGGGATTGTAAGGTGCTTGTTGAAAAGCTGGAAGGTCGTGTGAATGATTGGCGCAATAAGTTCTTATCTCTTGCGGGTAGGCTTCAGTTGGTGAGGTCTGTTTTATCTTCGATGCATTTATATTGGGCTTCGGTTTTATCCTTCCTACTCGTATTATCCATGAGTTAGAGCAGCTTATGAGGGGTTTCCTTTGGTGTCAAGGAGAAATGAAAAAGGGAAAGGCTAAGGTTTCTTGGGATTACGTTTGTAAGCCAAAGCAAGAAGGTGGCCTTGGTATTCGTCGGTTGGAGGATTTTAACATTGCTCTTATGACTACTCATATTTGGAGTATTTTGACTCATAAAGAGTCGTTATGGGTGCAATGGATCCATTCATATAAACTTCGTGGGAGAAGTTTAAGGATGTCCCTTGTTTGGGGATGTCGCTTGGGGTTGGCGCAAGGTTCTTGCCATTAGACCCAAGGTTCGTCCTTTTATCTGGCATAAGATCAATAATGGGAAGGCACGTCGGTTTGGTTTGATATGTGGTGTCAATTAAGCCCGATTCGTAATTTACTTACTGCTAGAGATATTGCACGAGCGGGGTTTAATTTATCGGATCGTTTTTGATATTATTACATCTGATGGTTGGCGATGGCCATTGGATTGGTTATCTCGATTTCCATTGTTAGTTGCTCTCCCGGTTGCTACTCTAAATGATATTGATGATGGATTATTATGGCGCAACCTGGATGGCAATTTTAGTTGTTTTTCAGTCTCGGGTGCATGGGAATCTCTGCGTCTTAGGGCTGACTTGGTTGAATGGTGTAATGTTCCTTGGTTCTCTCTTTGTATTCCTAGGCATGCTATACATTTGTGGCTCGCTATTAAACAGAAGCTAAAGACTCAGGATAGGATGCGACAATGGGATGTTGGTCTTGACGTTGATTTGGCTTTGCTTAGATGCCCACTTTGTGAATTGGTTCCGGATTCTCATTCTCATTTATTTTTTGAGTGCCAATTTTCTATGCAGGTTTGGTTTCAGGTGCGGATTTTATCTGGTATGGATGCGGTCCCACCTTCGTTGGAGACTGTTGTTACTGTTCTTATTCCTTTATCTAAGGGGCGGTCGGTTAGTAGTATCATTTCTAGATTATTGCTTGCTGCTACTACATACTTCGTTTGGATGGAACGCAATTCTAGGCTGTTCAAGCGTAAAGTCTTATGTTCTTTGAAGTGGTTAGCACCATTGTCTCTACTATTAGGTTGAAGCTGTTACTTTTAAGTTCAAGAAGCTAACCTCGAGGTCTCGATTGATTCTGGATAAATGGAAGATCCCAAGTATATGTATTTCTCACGAAGGGAGTGCCGGGTAAGGGTTGTACTCTTTTTCCCTTCTCCAAGGTTTTTCCTTTTGGGTTTTTCTTGGAAAGGGTTTTTAAAGAGGCAAACTTCCTGGGTTAACTTGCTCCCTTCGTGGAGTGGCTGGATGCGGGATGCTCGCTTGGTACAAGTTTTTTTACTTGTTCATGCCTAGTTTGTTGATGTATTATAGCTAGGTTTTTGTGTTTATGGCATGTCATAAACACTAGTGTTATCAAGCTCTTTGCTTGAGGTTAATGTGGTACTTCAGCCACATTCCATTTGTACTTAACATTATTTTTTGGTTATATATTTACCGGGGTAAAACCCTTTACCCAAAAAAGTAGAGCTTCAAGGTTGTAAACCCTAGTACTAGGAGAGTACTCGTATTATTGATTAATAATATTGAAGCTGTTGGTGTTACATTGTTTTTGAATTAATCTTCTAAGTGCATTCTAGTAGATTCCGCATACTTGTGTGCATCTACAACAAAGTTTCTCATTGTTGTTTTGGAACCATCCAAGGCAACTAACACGTTTGCAAGCTAAGTGTTCTAAATCCAAGGTTTGGGACTCCACAAGTGGTATCATAGCCAAGATGCAAGAAAAAGGTTTCACTTTGGATGAATCTATGTTATGGCATAGAAGGCTTTTGCGACTTAATCCCACTTTTCTAACCCTAACTTTATTCATTCATGGCTCCTCTTGACTTTGTCGACAAACACAACATGGTGGCATGCTTGGAATTGCCAAATGGACATGATGAATTTGCAGAGATTGTAGCCTTTCTAAACAGAAGCAGCATCAGGTTTGCTTTACTTTTAAACCCTAAAATCTTATGTACCCGTGTCAGGAAGTTTTGGCAAACTGCTATTGCCTCAACAACTGAGGAAGGGGTACAACAGTTAATTGGTACAGTGGATGGCACTCAAATTGTTATTATTGAGGCATCTCTAAGAGAACATCTTCATCTTAGAGATGATGAAGGTATTACCACTTTTCCAGTTACTGAAATAATTGAACAACTCACATTTATGGGGTATAGACATGACAATACTATAAACTTTCAAAAAAGTCAGTTTTCCCCACAATGGAGGTTTCTCATTCATACCCTCTTACACTGCTTGAGTCACAAAAGGGTGGCTGGGATGCTTTTCCCACAAGCATAGCCACACCTTGATACGCTTGCCTTAACCAGGGGTGTTCAATTTTTCAAATTATATATTTGAGGGTATGCTTAAAAATGCTGTTAGCAAAATCAAGTTTCTGATGTATCCTAGGTTTATACAAATGTTTGTAGATCATCAGAGACAAAACTTGCAACCTCACAAAAATATTTATCCATCAAAAGTCCTCACAGCCAAAGTGTTTTCTAATATGTCAAGGGCTGTGGTAGGATACGGTGGGGTTGTAGTGCCATTATTTCCAACTATGCTCATTGCAGAGGGTGAAGAACCATCAAGCACAGGTGGCTCCCAACACACACCCACAGGTTCTGGACACTCACCACCTCAACAAACTTCATCAACCAGTAAGCACACCAGACAGGAGAGTGGGACAACTCAGCCCCATTCTTCTCCGAACCTTGTACCAGATGAACCTATCCCAGGTGATGGAGGGGATATAGTGGTGAGGGCTGCCACTACTCCACCAGGCTTAGAAGCTGGTGAGGAAAGTGGTAACATAAATAAGACCCAATCCATGCCAACACCTAGTGAGCAATCATAGGGTGGACCCAGGCAAAGGCTAAAAAGGGGGGGGTGTATCTGCTCAGGCTAGGCTTGGGAGTGCATCTCAAACGCCCAGTGACCCACCTCTCTCAGCAGGTAACACAGCTGGAAGTGGTGAGGGCAGTTTGACACTAACGAAGCGGCGGAATTATGCAGGTTTCTTTGCGAGAAAAGTCAATACACTGGAGATAGCACTGGATGAACACAAGAAAGCTGTTGCAAAGGTTCATACCAGGATGCTTTTAAAGATGAAAAGATTAGCACATCAGGTTCAGTTTCACTCCAAGCCACCTGCAACAGCATCTCCAGTTACCACTTCTTCTAAAATTTAGGGAATAAGGGATTCATCCAAAAGATTGATCCCTTTAATGTTGAAATTAGATAAGAGGAATCTGCATATCTTAATGCTTATAATGATGCCATTCGTTTGGAGGAGAGTTTTTTGAAGCAAAAAGCTAAAATAGAGTGGCTTCGTGTTGGGGATGCTAATTCGGCTTATTTCCATAAGGTGGTTAAAATTCGTAAAGCTAGGAGCATGATTGATTCAGTTTTTAGTTATGAGGGTGTCCGGTTTGATCAAGATCAGGTTCCGAATGCGTTTGTTAGTCATTTCACGTCGTTTCTTGGTCAAGAGGGCCATTCTATTCCGTTTGATGATAATGATCTGTTTTATTCTACTCTTGATCCCGCTGTTGCTAATCATATGGTGAGGGGTGTTACCGCTCTAGAGGTTAAGGATTGCATTTTTCGATGGGTGATGACAAATCTCCTGGTCCGGATGGGTTTTCTGCGGCTTTTTCTAAAGGCGCATGGGATATTATTTACGAGGATGTTATTAAGCGGTTCAGAGTTTTTATTAATGGTAAGCTTTTCTAAAGAAGTTAATCATACTACGATCGCTCTCCTTCCTAAAGTCAATACTCCTTCCCGGATTAATGACTTCAGGCCTATTTCTTGCTGCAATGTTATGTATAAATGTATTAGCAAGATTATTGCTAACCGTATCAAGGAGAGTTTAACATCTTTGGTCAGTTTAAACCAATCGGCGTTCGTTCCGAGTAGGAGGATTTTGGATAATATTTTGCTTACACAGGAGCTGATGCATAACTATCATCTTGATCGAGGGCCTTCTCGTTGTGCTTTTAAGGTGGATATTCAAAAGGCTTATGACACGGTGGACTGGCGATTCTTAAGGAATGTGCTGATTGGTTTCGGTTTTCACATGCGTATGGTTGATTGGATTATGGAATGTGTTACGTCTACATCATTTTCTATCAGTATTAATGGTGCGTTACATGGTTATTTTAAGGGTAAGCGGGGTTTGAGGCAAGGCGATCCCTTGTCTCCTTATCTCTTTACCCTTGTTATGGAGATTCTCACGCTCATGTTACATCGCCGGGTTTGTTTATCGAATTCGTTTACTTTTCATCACAAATGTTCTAAATTGAATATTATTAATTTGTGTTAGTCCCTATGTTGTTCTAGTTCTTACGTACGCCTGGAGCCTTGCAATTCCAGTCGGATTGCATAAGGGCCCTCTGTTTGTGATGTGTGATTTATCATGGCTGCTGTGGGAAAGGGAATCATGGGGTGTAAGTTGGTGGGTTGCTGCGTTGTGGTGCTACATGATCATGAAGGTTTTGTTTGTGGTGTTCGTGATACTACAAACAGATGATACGTTGAAGTTCACTTGGATGTTCATACGTGGATTTTCATGGAAGTTAAGGTGGACTACCATAGTGATATAGAAGGCTAAAGTACTTTTCTTGAGTAGTATTGTAATTTTTATGTACTTTGTCATTATTGGTAGGTTCATTTTATTGTAAGTTATAGGAATGGTGTGTCATTCTTATATTCGAGTCTGTAAGTGTCCTAAGGGACTGAGGCGAGGGAAGTCACTCTCGTCCTTTGTACTTCAACGTTTTTTGGATAATATATTTTACCGGGGTGAATTAACCCTTTTACCCAAAAAAATTTGTGTTTTGCTGATGATTTGTTTTTGTTTGCCCATGGTGATGTCCATTCGGCCCAAGTTATCATAGATGCTTTGGAGGAGTTTAAGATTGTTTCTGGTCTTACGCCGAGTTTGCCTAAAAGTACTGCCTATTTCTGTAATGTTCTTAATCATATCAAGATTGCTATTCTTCAAGTCCTTCCATTTGATGAGTGCCTCTTATTACTACTAGGCTGATTTTTAGAGACTGTAAGGAATTGGTTGAGAGATTGTCTAATCGGATCAAGGATTAGAGGAACAAATCGCTTTCGTTTGCTGGTCGGTTACAATTAATTCAATCGGTGCTTTCTTCTATGCTTATTTATTGGGCATCGGTTTTTATTCTTCCTGCTCGTATTGCTCATAATCTTGAACAACTAATGAGAGAGTTTTTGTGGTGTCATGGTGAGCCGCGTAAAGGTAAGTCGAAAGTTGCTTGGGATGTTGTGTGTTTACCTAGGCAAGAAGGGGGTCTTTGTATTAGAAGGTTGGATTCTTTTAATGCGGCTCTGATTTCTTCGCATATTTGGAGCATTGTTACGGGGAAGGAATCTCTTAAGGTTAAATGGATTCATGTATATAAGCTTAGAGATCGTAACTTTTGGGATATTCCGTGTTGTGGTAATATGACATGGAGTTGGCGGAAGATATTGCAGGTTCGTCCACTTATTCGAAGATTCATATGGTATAGGTAATGGTGCTAAGGCTTCTGCTTGGTTTGATTCTTGGTGTGATGCGAGTCCCTTGGCGTCTATTGTTTCTTCTCGGGATATTTTTCGAGCCGGTTTTTCTCTTGGGGCTTCTGTCAATGATACTGTCTCAGAAGAAAGGTGGACTTGGCCCATTCAGTGGGTTAGTCGTTATCCTTCTCTTGCTTCAATCCCGGTTCCTCATTTGGTTAATCAAACGGAGGATAGATTATCTTGGCGTGCTAGTGATGGTACTTTGAAGCATTTCTCAGTCTATACGGTTTGGGATTCCATTAGACCTCGGGGCTCTACAGTTGATTGGTTTCATGTTGTTTGGTTCTCCTAGAGGATTCCTAGACATGCTTTTCATCTTTGGTTGGTTATTAAGAGAAGGTTAAAGACGCAGGATATGTTGAGACATCAGGATGATATTATGTTGCAATGTCCGCTTTGTGACTTGTAACCGGACTCTCATGATCACCTTTTCTTTGAGTGTTTGTTTTCTTTTCAGGTCTGGGATTCGTTGAAGGTGTTCGCTGGATGCTATTGTTCACTTTCTTATTAGTACGGCGAAATCTAGATCTGCTAGGAGTGTTGTTTCGAAGCTTCTGTTTGCGGCTGCTACTTACATTATTTGGCAAGAAAGAAACAACAGGATTTTCAAGGCGCAAAAAAGATCCCAAGCCCAAGTTGTTGATCTTTTCAAGTCCACGGTTCGTCTCAAGCTTCTCTCGTGCAGATTTAAGAAGACGGCGAAAGTGGAAGATCTGTTGCGCGTGTGGCAGTTGCTTTTTTTTTGGGTAAAGGGGAGTAATCCTGCACCCTGGTAAAATATATTAACCAAAAAATTTAAGTACAACGGATGAGAGTGAATCTCTCACCTCGGCCCGTTACATGGGCAACATACACACACTAAAAGTGCACTAACCAAACAAATTACATAAGAAAGACATGTCAATCTTATGAACTACCAAACAACCAAATTTACTTCCTACCACGACCTAAGAGACTAACATCATACATGTCACACATATCCTCCAAGTGTCTCGGTAGATCGTAGACTTGCTCAGCATAATCATCAAAATCTTCAAGATCAAAACCCCCACCACCCCAAGAAGCTAAAAATGACGCCATAGGGTTATCTGGCTCCAAAACCTCATCCTCTTCACTGTCAGAACAGGTCACATTCCCGACTTTAGAAAGCGGATTACTTACCTAGGTAGCAGAAGAAGTCACGTCTCAGGAGGCTTAGAAGCCGCACCAATATCAATCGAGAGTCCTTCCCGAGAACCCTCAATACCTGCTTCCTTAGTAGTACCGAAGACTCCCGAGTCTTCGCCGCGTCGATAGTAGAATCAATCACCCTTGGGATGCCCGTGTCATCTTCCACCTCAAGAGTCCCAAAAGAGTTAGATGTAGTGGCTGGTGTACCTTTAGCATTAACACTAGCAGCTGCAGGTGTCTTCGTCTTTGCAACATATACACCTTCCTAGGTGCAAATTGAGGACCCTTACCCATATTAATACCACCAGTCATCTTCGTACCTTTAGGTTTGGTCGTCCGATTCTGCACCACCTTTAAAACCATCATCAGGTTCCTCCACATTAGAGGTGGGAGGGACATCATTTTGCTCCTTTAAACACTTAGGACAACAAGCAGTAACATGTCCAAACACTTTACATTCCGCACAGTGTGGCGGCTTCCATTCATATTCCACCTTAATACTTGCCGTAGTAAAACCACTATCATCCTTATTAGGGATCGCCATAGTCACCACATGTTTAAGCTCAGATTCATATGATAATTCCACAAGAGCACGTGCAAAACTAATGCGACCCCATGAATCAACACACATGGAACTAGTAAAACCATCTAGCATAATCGGCTTACCCACTTGAGTAGCAATTAACCTCAACCCATCTTCCGAATATGCAAGTAATTGAACATTATGCAATTTAATCCAAACGGGAACTCTAGTTACCTCACTTTTAGACAATAGCACATCAGGAGTCCATTTAGTGAGAATGAGAGGAGAATTGCGAATAATCCAAGGGGCCCGTTGAAGAACATTCTCAACACCCTCTTTAGAATCGAATTTAAAGAGGAAAACACCATCATCATTCTTCATAAGTTTCTTAAAACCAAACTTCCCCCACGTGTTGGTGAAGTAGTTCTGAACCAAAGGAAAAGCAACATTCTTGCCAACAAAGAAGCCAACAAGTGTATTTTCATAACGGTTGAATACACCCTCCATAGCAGCCTTTGGAAGCACCGTATCATGATTTTCAATGCACATCTCATTCACCAAGGCACGAAAATTAACTTTCCTAGAGACACGTTCCGGGTTTAAAACATTAGCAAAGGACCTCACTTCGTTATTTTCACTACCAATCACATTAGGACCTGAAGTAGAGGCATTCACCACGTTAGGACCAAAATTCACCGCATTAGAAGCATTCACCACGTTAGGACCAGAATTCACGCGATTAGTAGCATTAGTCAAAGAGACTTTAGTGCTCGAATCCAATCCACCCACAAACGTAGCACTATAACTTGTGTTTTCCAGATTAGTATTACCCCAAACAGAATCTGAATAAACATCATGCGTACTAGGGTTTAGAACAACCCTAGCAGCTTTACGCAACTCCGGAGCAGCAATGTCACCCTCAATACCACGTTCACCTTTGAGACGTTGAAACCTAGCTTCCAACGCCTGAATATCAACCCTAGGATCACGGATTCGGTGTCGTGTTCACACCAACTTGATCGGCCAGTTGGTGGCATTTTTTGAAGCCTTCACCGAAAAACCATCTTTGTCAAGAAAAACTTTTTCTCCATCTCTCTAGATACCCACAAACAATCCAATCAAACTCCAATACGGAACAATAAGCAAGTAGCAATCGAGCGATTACAAGAGCGAAACCCTAACTAAAAAAAGTTAGGGTTTTGATAATACGCACCATATCCTAACCTGCTCACATGATCGATCAATGTTATAATGATAAGAATAGGACCAGCAAGAAGATTAAAACCAGGGAAGGACGATCAAATCACCAACGCAACTTAAAACCAAAATCGTTTTTTACAAACCCTAAAAAAACGATTGTTCAAAACTGAAACAAACCAGTTGCCTTTGTCTCTTATGCATTCATGATGTGGTCTTCTGAGTTCTGGGTTTTGATGGATGATGTGATCTCTTTGGAAGTTGCATTTGGTTGTTTGGATTTTTCGTTGGAGATCCACTTGAGAGCTGTACTCTTTTTTCCCTCTTCTAGGGTTTTCACACTGGGTATTTACCTGGAGAGGTTTTTAAGGAGGCAGTCTCATTTGGTTCATCAATCTCCTTTGAAGCGGCTGATGGACATCTGTGGCGATTCATGTTTCATGAGGTGGTTGTTTCCTATTGGTGACTTAGTTTTTGTATGGTGATTTTTAGTTTCGCTTTATGGCATGTCACAAGCGTTTAGTGTGTAGTGGTTGTTCAAGCTTTAGCTTGAGGTTAATGTGGTATCTCTGCCACATTCCAGTGTACTTCATTTGTTTGTGATTAATATATTTTACAAGGGTGAAGCCCTTTTACTCAAAAAAGAAGGCATTTATGAAACTTATATAACATAACGAAATTATTTCTAAAGAATAGTGTTCCGTTCCGTTATAATTTTCATAAATTTATATTAGTGTAATTGTTTCACGACATTCCTTAGTTCAAATCAGCTTAATACAATTCAGGATATGGTGCAATGCATTCACCTATAGTGAACAGTCATTGTGTGATTGAAAAACAAAAATTGGCTGTCACGGTTACTTTTGGTTACGTACCATTTACAAAATTGGGTGTCACAGTTACTTTTGGTTATGTATCATTTACAATATAAGTGTGGGCTATAGTCGAAGATGATCAAAAATATTTTATGCATAAGTGTTCACTAGTTAATCTTTTGTGTGTGATCCTAAAGAGTTATTTGTAGTGGGTGGGGTCGTAGACACTTGATTAAAATTTCTAAAGAATCTCGACCCACCTAGGAAATAATTTTCATACAGTATAGTACTAACAAAACAAATCGGGTTACATGTTTACTTTTCTGGTAGAGTATCATCTTCACTATAACAACTTTTGTTGTTGGCATCGATGACAATGTTGTCATCGTCATCATCGTACTCATCAAATTTTGGTTCTTGGTCGTAACTTTCATCACCATAATAACCGTCTTCCACATCATCATCATCATCATCATCATCATCATCATCATCATCATCATCATTATCTTCTTCTTCTTCTTCTTCCACCCCGTCTTCTTCACTGGTGACATCATCATTATCATCTTCATCCTTTTCTTCATTGTCTTCCTCTTCTTCTTCATCATCTTCTTCTTGTTCAATAGTCCCTTCGAAATTCCCTGTTTGCTCCTTTTCTTCGTTATATTTCTTAATTTTTGCATCCTCATCATTGCTACTATCACTATTCTTCTTCTTATCTTTCTTCCTCTTTTTCCTTTTCTTCTTTTTGCCACTCCTATCGTAACTTTTAATTTCAGTAAGAATTACCACTATGCAACCATGAAAACGTAATCCACCTCCGGGTAGACTGTTATGCCAAAAGTGTCCTTTCCATGCTCGACATTCATTATATTTTGCTTATCATGTACCTACAATATATATATATATATATATATATATATATATATATATATATATATATATATATATATATATATATATATATATATATATATGAATAAAACATTGATTAAGTAATAGGAGATGCTTTAAATTGGGGTTGCAGGGGTGATAACCTCCTCATAATTCTAGTGCAATTTTATCACATTAGCATGAAAAATATCTCCTTATCACTTTCAAATAATTAAATCCTTTCACGTCTTTACAATTTCTTACAAAATTATTAAGTAATAGGAGATGCTATAAATTATGTCAGCAAATTAACTCAGTTTCATTGTTGGTTTATCGCCATCTACCTGGATGCTATGAGCCTATGAATGCAGAATAACTCGATACCAATGAATAAAAACACCGCACAACAGAAAACTAAACAACACATATTCTTGTTCGCAAATGATTTGTATATTAAAGTCGATTCTCTCTCTAGCCAAACAAGCGAATACGATTCCCCCAACGATACCCTAAAAGTTGATCTTTAACCTTTACAAATTTTTAATCTTTCTCCACCTTAACGTAGGTCGGTTAGATTAACTAATTGTTTATAAGATACTTTTAATCATGGGTCGGTTCTTTATTCTTTGATATATTCGCTTGTGGTATTTTTTTTATTGCTTTGGTTTACTACGGTTGCATGTGATTGTTGCTTTTGATGATATTATACTGCATGCTTAATTGATTTTATCATCAAATATTTAGGGTTTCTTTTTAACGCATACTGATCACTTGACCTATAATTATACAAACCCTAGTCGGCTATCTTGTGGCTCTTGTCGACTATTATCCTGGTCTTGTTGGCTGATTATTGTGTACCTAGTGGTGGTTTTGAGGGTCGACTTGCTGTGATTCATTCTTGATGGGGGTTACGAGAAAGAGGGATGAAGGCGCGGGGGGGGGGGGGACTTTGGAGCATGATATTGGACTGAAATATGTCCGTGTGGTGTATGGTCTTACGATTGGTGCTGAGGGAGTTTCGGTTAATATTGTGAGTGAGAGTTACTGATCATTGAACGATGTTACTCTAAGAAAGACTCCTGATTCTGTGTCGTCTCATGTACAGGCTGATAAGTTGGGTGTGATTGGACATAATACGGATGTGATTACACCTAATGTGGGTGTGTTCCAATGGCGAAACATAATAGAGGCAAGGGAGGGTGCTGGCCCTCCCAAAGTTTAGCTCAATAATGTAGAAGCTTGATAGTTTAAAAATAATCATTTTTGTTTAGAGTTGTCCCTTCCTATAAATTAGGCAACAATAGTATCTGATGTTTCTGAAGTAAATCCTTTATATGAAAAACCTATTTGTTTGATATTGTGAGGTTAAGAGTTTTTGATTACTTTCACGAACTATAAGTTAGCCTGCTTCTTTATCACATGATGTTTTTCTTTTATTTTGATTTCTTTTCTTTATAATGATTATGTAATTTCATTTTACAAATGTATATCTAGTGCTATATATTATCTAAGATTAATCAAGATAAACTTACAATTTCGAATAAAGATGAACCTCCAACATACAATTGAAGCTTTGTATGTAATCTTCGTCTTCTTTCAATCCCGAAAATTAGGCACCAATCTACATGCAATTTCAACCTACCGCGAAACACAAAATCTCACACACAGAGTCTCAGAATAACTCTCACTATCTCTCGCACTCTTACACGAGTCTCATTTTGTAGGTGATGATCCGGTGCACACATATTCTTGAGGAGTATGTATCTAAGACACATGACTATGTATTTAAGACATGTATAAGCTAAGATAGAAAGAAAAATGGCGTCATTTTCATCCAAGGTTATACATAAACATGAAACATCATCGTTGGAAGCAAAGGAAAGAGTAAAAAATCAAAACGACATCGTTTTGGAGCCGCATAAAACGGCCTCTTTTCTCACACTAATTATATAATAGAGTTATTGCCAGATAAAATCTGAAATTTATAAAGAGTTATGATATATAGGTCTAATTGACAAGCCTAAAAACATACCTACACCACTCATAACTCTACGTGTCGCATATGCATGTTATCACTCTTCATCATTATAATTAAATGATGCAAAATCTTTCTGTAATTGTCTAGACCATGACCAATTAAATTTGTCAACATATTAGTAGGCATATTAATTAGACACAAGTATCATTTTTCATTTATATTTACACACTTTTAATTTATATGTTTTATGAAACTTATTGATATTTAAATTTATTATTTGTTTGCAAATACTAAATAGTTAAAGGGTGAGAGGTGAAACTAATAAGAATAGTTAACAAACTACTTAGCATATATATATATATAAATATATATATATATATATATGGGAATATATTAGCTACAATATTTTGTAGCTAATTGGCTACAATATTGTGCTTCAAACTGTGGGCCCCTGACTCTTTTTGTGGGTTCTGAGTTATTTTTGCGGGTCCCTGATTAATTTCTTGTGTATTTTTTGTGGAGGATTGTAGCTAGTTGGCTACAAAAATTGTAGCCAAGATATCCCGATATATATATATATATATATATATATATATATATATATATATATATATATATATATATATATATATATATATATATATATATATATATATATATATATATATATATATATATATATATATATATATATATATATATATATATATATATATATATATATATATATATATATATATATATATATATATATTAGATTAAAGATAATTTACATACCAAATTTTCTTATATACTAAGAGATTAATCTACACCCTCTATTTTTATTTAATTCAATGGATGAGATTAATCCCAATAATTTAAAAAACTCACTTTCAGCTTTTTTTTTTCCAAATATTAATATCTTTCAAACTGTTAATCGTTAAGCGAAAAAAAATATTATTGCGACGAGCATTTAATTATGTTTCTAAAGATAGACACTTTGATGTACTTTCTCAAAAAAAAATCGTGTTTTCACATTTTTTTTTTCATTTTTTTCGCTTTTTTTTTCGTTATTGAAATTTGCATGAAAAAATCACATGTGATTAACATTAGTTGGATATTCTAATAATATCACATGTGATATTATTATAATATTCAACCTTGTGTTTAATGACATGTGATTTTTCATGCAAGTTTTAACAACGAAAAAAAAAAGATGAAAAAATCTGAAACACGAAAAAAAAATTGTTGAAAGTATATCAAAGGGCTCGTCTATAAAAAGATAATTAAATGCTCGTCGCGATGGTGTAATTACTTTCGCTTAATTATTAATTGTTTATGAATATTTAAATTTATAAAAAATATGTGAAATATTAAAATGCTTTTATTTTTTTTGGGTAAAGGGCCTTATGCCCGGTAAGAGATATATTACACCAAAAAAGCATTGAAGAACAATGGATGAGGGTGAATCCCCACCTAGGCCCGATCAGAGCTAAAACAAATGCAACATATGTGCATCAAAACAATGCTAACAAGCTAAACAACTGGCAAACAAGAAAAAAAAAAAACGTTATGACATGCCATAAACATATATAAGAACTACTTCTTTTTGCGAGGCTGAACCTTGAAGTCACTCGAAGAACCCCCTTATCCTTAGAGCTTGTAGACTTCAAGTAAGTAGAAATATCATCGTAACTATCGAACACTTCATTATCGCTATCCGTATCCACAACCATAAAAGGATCAGCAACCTTGTTTGAATCCGTTTCCACTTCCACTTGATTCTTGCTAGAGCTCGCGACCTTTTCATGCACATTTGTTTCTTCTAATCCAGAAGCAAAGACATTGGATAAAACACCATACTTATTGGATGTATTGACAACATTAATAGGAGCCGAACCAATTACCTCTTTACCTTTCTTGGAAACATTTTTTCCATTCTTTGAAGTAGCCACATAAAAAGGATTGGAGTACTCTTTGGGGACATATTGAACCTTGGAACCAACAAAAAAACTAGGTTTACCACCACCTTTCGCACCACCAGATTTACCACTTTGGCGCTTGCCTACCTTTTGAAACCCATCACTAGATTTTTCCACATATGGGGCTGATTTAAGAAAATTAGTTAGGCAAGACTCATTAGTGTGGCCGAAGACCTTACATATATCACATCTAGGAGGTTTCTATTCATATTCGACTCGCACCGTTTCAATAGTAAAACCCTCACCGTCAAGCAAAGGAATAGCAATCGTGATATTTTCCTTCAAAACATCATTAGCCCTAACCTCAATTAAACAACGAGCAAAACTACATCGACCCCAAGACTCCATGCACATCGTACTAGTAAAAGATTCGAGCATAATAGGCTTACCAAGTTTTGTCGCGATGAGGCTAAGACCATCTTCTGAAAACGCAGCCATAGGAGCATCATGAAGCTTTACCAAAACCGGAATTTGAGTAAGATCCTCCTTCAAAAGAATGGTGTTCATCGTCCAAGTTTTAAGGATTATGGGAATGTTTCGGATCATCCATGGTCCCTCTTCAAGAACATCTTCAAGTCCCTTTAGAGTATCAAACTTGAAGAAAAAGAATCCCTTGGTGTTCATCATAACTTTTTTAAGCCCGTATTTATCCCACACATTCTTTACATAATACTCCACAACCGGAAACGCAAGTCGTTTTCCAATGAAATAGCCATATAACGTGTGACCAAAGCGATTGCTGTTCTCTTCAACCATGACACATGGAATAGAAAGCTCAGCCCTCTCACATGTATTTTTAGTTTCTAAGGTACGAAAATTAGCCTTACACTTCGATACATTAGGCCTAATAGCACTAGCATAAGATACTGGCGCATGATGATGATTTTGAATATTAGAACCCTTCATTGACTCGCCAATATCATGTGCACCAGATTTTGCATTACCCACATCATGTGAATTCGTTGCAGCCCTTGTTTCCATCGAAATATTATTAATTCCAATCACAGGTTCGTCATTCTTGGAGTTAATTTGTTCACTTGCTGTCCCAAACAACACTTCAGTTGCAACTTTAGTAGTGGTATGGGTACCATGATTAGCAGCTGAGCTTATTTTTGGGTAAAGGGGAGTAATCTTGCACCCCGGTAAAATACATTAACCAAAAAACATTAAAGTAATGTGATTCATTAATAACCTGTGTACCCCAACATCATGCAAATCTGATTCATTAATAACCAGTGTAGTTGACACAACACTTGGTTCAACAACAGTAGTCCATACACGACTAGAAGCAACATCATTAGGCGGATTAGTTTCATGTGAAATCGGCTTCAAATGTTCTTCATTGTTAGTCATGTTAACCTGCACATTAGAGGCTGAAATCGTAACTTTTCCAGCATCAAATCTCGGATCACGTTTGGGTTTAACCGGAACGTTAGCATTTCCACCCAAGTTTCCATCCATATTCTTTAACCGGGCACCCACGGTGCGAAACAACTCATCCGTCTCTCCCAAACCCTCCATCAATTCAAGACCTATCAACCTCACATAAACCAGAATACCAACAGCAACAACCAAAAGAACGAAGGAAATAAAATACGACCAACTAAAAAAAACCAAACTAAATAACCCTAAACGTTTAAAAAATAAATAGGACAAATTTAGTGAAGGAATTCTTTAATCAATCATTGTCATAAAGTGACCATTCACCATGTGCATAATATTTGTATAATATACTAAAAAGCGTACACACTTTTGTGTGCAAACCAAACATTAAATGCAAACTTTCCTAACTTGGCAAAAACAGTCCCTGAGGTTCAAGTGTCGTTGCAAAGTAAGTCCAAACATTAAATGCAAAGTTTCACAACTTGGCAAAAACAGTCCCTGATGTTTAAGCTACGTTGCAAGGTAAGTCCTGTAGAATTAATTGCTAACTATAGCAACCTGGCAAAATTAGTCCTTAAGGTTTAAGTGTCGCTACAAAGTAAGTCTTTTGAAGCCAATCACGCTGCATCGCGCGGGTTTCCACACTCGTTAACCACCAATGATAATATACAAACCGACAAGAGAAATAACTCTATATGTCGGTTGAACAAAAGGATAGAAACCCCTAAGACAATAAATGACAAAACCTTATAAATTCGAACCAACCAATCAAATCTAGTAAAAAGAATGAGAAAACACGAATGTATTTCACTCTAATTAGCAAATTGATAGCAGGAACAAAATCATAAGATTCGATTATAGATTAGGGGTCTTTAGCGGCTAGGGTTGTCTATCATATTGTTGTGCTTATATTAAAATGCTTTTAATCTAAGTCGTTTATCTCTTTTTAGAATAAAGATGAAGATGAGTAAGTTTAGTATGTAAAATAACTCTCATATATGTTATGTGAAATTTTTGATAACTAAGAAGGCATTTATGAAACTTATATTTTTTTGGGTAAAAGGGATTTTTCACCCTGGTAAAATGCATTACACCAAAAACATTGAAGTACAAAGGATGAGGGTGACATCCCTCATCACAGTCCTTAGGACACTTACAGACTCTCATATAAGAATGACACGCCATTCTTATAACTTAAATAATACAACTTACCCCTACAATGACTATACAAGTGAATATAAATAGGAATTAAAACATGATTCACTAATGTAGCACCAAGAACATAGCCATCGTAGAACTTCAAATCAACTTCCATGTAATCCAGAAGAGCACCCAAAACATAGGACACAACTGAAAACCACCAAGAAGTGTTAACGATCATCACACACCCATGAATCATCCAATTAGAAATTAGTGCACACATTTCATACAACATATGATGATAGACTCTAAAACCACGGATAGAGCAGCAAGCATAAACTCGCTCCAAATGTATATGTTTAGATGCAACGCAAAATACCAATAAGAATGACCAAAGAATATGTAAACAACCAAGACACTGCAATAATCACGTCACGCGCATCACTTCCAATAACGACCAAGGACTGCAACAATTAGCATGAATAACCAATCATAAACATAAACTACATCAAATTCCATGTCGCAATAATCAAAACAAATAGGGCATAACGAGACCCTAGTAAACACAACCCGATATAATCGATCCAATGCATCATAATAATGACAGTTCGACACCAGCAGGATTCAATATAACGAATAATAGAGTTTTAAAAACCCTAACTTTCAATACCCCAAGAAATAATCATACGACCTGAATGTGAACATCCACATAATTCCAGGTCATAACCAGCGACTAAATATTCAAATCAACCCCATCCAACACCATAGACATTCGACGCACACCATAGAATTGAGTTGAAACAAATCAAGGTTAAACACATACCCCTCACGTGCACCAGATCCCATACCACATGAAAAGCAACAGGATCTGAAGGAAAACCATACCAAACATGGACCTTTATCTCCCAAAACCCACATTCAATAATATGTACATTACATCCATACGAACCAAAACCCTAATCGGGTTTACTTCCAGCAACAGCCATCAACTTACAGCAAACCAACAAAAAGCACACTAGACGAAACCCCAGGAGAGTAACGTTGAATGAAAACCAGGTAGAACCCTAATAGGGATAACCACGTATGTGCAAAGAAGCAACAAACCCTAAAAAAACTGTACGCAACCATTGATCAACGAAACTGGAATTAAGGGCAGTTCCAACCAAACAACCCAAAAACCTACTAAAAACCCTAAAAACGATTGCATGTGGCGATTCCCTAACCTTCCCAAAAATTCGACTACAATTCTGCTCTAATCCTTTCTTCCTTGCGCTAATCTGTTTCCATTAATCAATACACTCGTGTTATTGCTTGATACTAACAGGTTCTTGCAAACTTTTGGACTTAGGGTTTGTTTTGGTGTCGCGTTAGTTTTGTTAGGGTTTTGGTACTTTGTTTCTTAATCGCTAATCATATTCTGCTCATCATGGTGAAGTTTGGTTAGCTTAATTGTGCGTTAATCATGCCTTAGTTCTTCTGAGGCTATTGTGGTTGAAGATTGACAAGGATCTTCGTGTTTCTACTGGTTTTCGTTTTTTTAGGGTTTTGGTTTCTAGTTTCTTATTATCGTTTTTTTAGGGTTTCTACTTTCTGGTTTTGTTAGTATGGACAAGTTTGGTGAATTAAATCTTGACATGGACGCATTGAAAGCTCGAATGCAGTGAATGAAAGACTTGGAAGCTGGTAATGTTTCAACGCAACCTAGGTTGCCAGCTAGGGTTTTGCGAAACCCTAATTTGGAGCGACAACCTTCTGACCCTGCTGTTACAACGACTCTACCCACTGGTCCTGTGAATGCTACTAATTTTAGTGTTGATGAGGGTTCGAGTTCTACTGGTCTTGCTAGTGTACGTATCCCTATGGAGATGCCTCCTCCCGTTGGTACCATAAATGTGGAAGGTATGAATGCTACATCTATGGTTTATACTTCTACTAACTTTGTTAATGATGACTCGTTTTGGGATATGGGAAATACTGGTACGCTTAATACCCTAAGTGAAAAGGACTATCCATCTCTTAATGCTTATTTGTCGAAGGCTGATAGTATGCATGTTTCTGCTTCTGCTGGTATGTCTATGAATTCCCCTATTGCTATTACTATTGATAGTGTTCATATTACTACTGATAATCATTCGAACTCAACCAAACCTGGTAATGTGGCCTCTACCTCGTATGCGAATGCTACTAGTTCTAGTAACAAGAAGGGTAAGGCAAATTTTAGACCTTTGGAATCTGATAATTTAATGGATGATGTTGAGCTTTCTATTCCTTTTAAGGTTGTTGAGGATATTAGTACCCGTTTTGATAATACCCTCTATGGTTACTTTATTGGTAAAAGGGTTGCTTTCCCTGTAGTGGAATATTATGCACGGACTACTTGGGCGAAATATGGGCTTAAGAGGGTGATGATGAATGCTTAGGGATTTTTCTTTTTCAAGTTTGATACGCTTATAGGTCTTGAGGATGTGCTTGAGGAGGGTCCTTGGATGATTCGTAATATCCCTATAATTTTGAAACCTTGGACTATGAATACTAATTTATTGAAAGAAGATTTAACTCGGGTCCCTGTTTGGGTTAAGCTTCATGATGTCCCCATGGCTGTGTTTTCTGAAGATGGTCTTAGTCTTATTGCTACCAAGTTAGGTACCCCTATTATGCTTGATTCATTTACTACTACGATGTGTCTTGAATCGTGGGGCCGTTGTAGTTTCGCGCGTGCTTTAATTGAGGTTTATTCATCAACTGATTTGAAGACTAGCTTGGTTATTGGTGTTCCTTTGATGAATGGGATGGGCTATACTAAAGAAACTATAAGAGTGGAGTATGAATAGAAGCCACCACGTTGTGATACATGTAAAATTTTTGGCCATACTTGTGACCAATGTCCTAAGAAGGTTATTGCTACATCTACTTCTCACGGCGTGGAAAAGGATGCTGACGGATTTCAAACTATTGGTAATAAACGTACTAGTGGTAAGGGTGGTGTGTCTAAAGCTGGTACGAAGGTGGGTCAGAAGTTTGTTTATCAACCTAAAGGTACTATTAATCCTAAAAATGTAGCTTCTACTTCTAGTAATTTGTAGGTGCCTGATAAGTCAAATATTTCGGATGCTACTACTAATAAATCTGCCTCTAGCACGTCCACCTCTATGAATACTAGTGTTAACAAGGTCAATTCTGGTCCGCAACCTGAAATGAATAAAAGTAGTGCCAAACAACATAATTTGGCAACGGAACCGGGTGTTACGCTTTCTAATTCGTTTGCAGCTCTTAATGAGGATGTTGAAACTGATCCTAACGTTACTCGTAAGGAGGATGAGCCTGATTTAGATGACGAATTGCTGCATGTTTCTGATGAAACATCGGATTTTATGTCTTCTACTTCGAAGGGTGGTACTAGTTCTACAGGGGCAAGCACTCCTGCTTCGACTGTTCTTAATGTTTAGTGTTGCTTCCTGGAATATTAGGGGTTTGAACCGTTCCCCTAAACAAAAAGAGGTTCGGCAGGTGGTGAATGAAAATAACTTGTGTTTATGTGCTATTTTGGAATCTCATGTTGATGTGTCTAGTGTTTATGAAACGTGTGCTACGATTTATCGTGGCTGGAAGTGGACGTCTAATGGGAGTTTGTGTGACAAAGGTTCCCGTATTATTCTTGGGTGGGATGATGCGGTCATTGATGTTTTACTTGTGTTACAAACTAATCAGGTTATGCATGTGCAGGTTACTGTTAAAGCTGACAATAAAGCTTTCTTTGTCTCATTTGTGTATGCTCACAATTACTATATTGATCGGCGTGTGTTGTGGCATGAGCTTGAGGTTCATGGTAGTCTTATGCGTGATAAGCCTTGGGTCTTACTTGGTGACTTCAATTCAGCTTTATTTCTGGAGGATAAATCGGGTGGTGGTTACGAGCCTAATATTGCTATGAATGAGTTTAAAGATTGTGTTAATGCTATTGAAGTCTCGGATATAAACTCATCAGGCCTACATTTCACTTGGAATCAGAAGCCTAAAGGTAGCAATGGTGTCTTGAAGAAGATTAATCGAGTTATGGGTAACGTTAAATTCGGTGATGACTTTCCTGGATCTTTTGCTATTTTTCAGCCTTACCGTATTTCTGACCATTCTCCTTGTGTTCTTAGAATTCCCACATTATCTAAGAAGAAACCAAAGCCGTTTAAATTTTTTAATTTCCTAACATATAAAGCTGGTTTTTTGGATGTTGTTCATGAAGGGTGGAAAAATGATATTCAGGGGCACAATATGTTCAAGGTGGTTAAACGCTTAAAGGGTTTGAAAACACCTATTCGTAAGCTGCTTAGGGATCAAGGCAATCTTCATTCACGTGTTAATAACCTTCGTGTGGAACTTGATGAGGTCCAAAAGTCCCTTGATAAGGACCCTTCTAATCCCGTGCTTTGGGAAGAGGAGGCTATTTATCTTCAGGCTTTTCGTACTGCATTGTTGGATGAGGAACGTTTTTTGAAACAAAAGGCGAAAGTGGAGTGGCTTCGTGAGGGCGATTCTAATTCTTCTTACTTTCACAATATTGTTAAAAGTAGAAGTCATAGGAGTCGTATTGAGATGATTACTGATGTTAATAATGTTATGCACCAAGGCAACGAAGTTCCTATTATCTTTGTTCAACACTATGAGATTTTCCTTGGTGTGGAAGGGAATACTATTCCGTTAGTTGATCAAGGTCTGTTCTCTTCTTCTATTGATCCAAATAGGGCTGCTTGGATGCTTAGGAATGTGACTAATTTGGAAATTAAGAATGCTATGTTTTCCATTGGTGACAACAAGGCTTCGGGCCCGGATGGTTTCACGGCTGCGTTCTTCAAAAAAGCTTGGGATATTGTTGGTACGGATGTTTGTTTGGCTATCCAGGACTTTTTTTATAATGGGAAGTTGCTTAAGGAATTTAATCACACTATTATTGCTCTTATTCCCAAAGTGTCCACGCCTTCTAAGGTAAATGACTACAGACCTATCTCTTGCAGTAATGTGCTCTATAAATGCATTAGCAAAATTATTACTAATCGAATCAAAGAGGGGCTTGGTGATATTGTTAGTATTAACCAGTCGGCATTTGTTCCGGGGCGTAATATTTCGGACAACATTCTCCTAACACAAGAATTAATGCGTAATTATCATCGTCCTCGTGGTCCTCCTAGATGTGCCTTTAAAATTGATATCCATAAGGCGTATGATACGGTTGATTGGCATTTTCTTGAAACTATTCTGGTTGGTTATGGGTTTCATATTAAGATGGTTTCTTGGATCATGTCTTGCGTTACTAGTGTGTCGTACTCCATTTGTATTAACGGTGATATCTATGGGTGGTTCCGGGGTAAAAGGGGCCTACGCCAAGGTGATCCTATGTCACCTTATCTTTTTACTCTTGTTATGGAAGTTCTCACTCTATTATTGCACCAAAGGGTGAAGCAGCGGGATGATTTCCATTATCATCATCTTTGTGAAAGACAGAAGATTCTTAATCTTTGTTTTGCAGATGATCTTTTTATTTTCACACATGGAGATGTTGCCTCAGCTAGTGTCGTTATGGATACTTTAGAGGAGTTTAAGAATTAGTCGGGCCTTGTTCCTAGTATCCCGAAGAGCACGGCGTTATTCTGTCATGTGCCAAACCAGGTTAAGTTGTCCATTTTGAATTCTTTGTCATTTAAGGAAGGTACTCTCCCTGTCAAGTATTTGGGTGTTCCCCTTATCTCTTCAAGGCTTCTATACCGGGATTGCAAAGTTCTTGTTGAAAGGGTTCAGAATAGAATATCTGATTGGAAGAATAAATTCTTATCTATGGCGGGCCATTTACGGCTTATTATATCTGTGTTATCTTCTATGCATATATACTGGGCATCTGTGTTTATTCTTCCTGGCCATGTTATCCATGATATTGAACAGCTCATGCGTGGTTTCTTTCGGTGTCAGGGTGATATGAAAAAAGGTAAGGCTAAGGTGGCTTGGGATGATATCTGTAAGCCGAAAGAGGAAGGGGGTTTGGGCATTCGTAGTCTTCATGAGTTTAATGTGGCACTTATGGCGAAACATGTTTATAGTATTTTGACTCATAAGGAATCTTTATGGGTCAAATGGATTCATGCATACAAGTTACGTGGCAGGAGTTTTTGGGATGTTCCATGTACGGGTGATATGAGTTGGGGCTGGAGAAAACTTCTTCAAATTCGACCCACTATTCGGCCTTTTTTCTGGTTCCATATTCGTGATGGCAAGCGGGCTTTTATTTGGTTTGACAATTGGTGTTCATTGAGTCCTCTAAGGAGCTTGCTTACTGCAAGAGATGTCTCACGGTCTGGATTTTCATTGAATTGTTCTGTTGGTGATTTGCTTCTAGACGGTGCTTGGAGATGGCCTAGTGAGTGGATTGATAGGATTCCGGATTTATTGATGATTAATCCTCCATTACTTACTGATGGTATTGCAGATGAGCTGGTTTGGAGAGTGCCTAATGGTGATTTTAAACCGTTTACCATCTCTCATGTTTGGGATTCTATTCGTGTTAGTACCGACCTGGTTCCTTGGTTTCATGTTGT
This sequence comes from Chrysanthemum makinoi, assembly GCA_910596185.1. Taxonomy (NCBI): domain Eukaryota; kingdom Viridiplantae; phylum Streptophyta; class Magnoliopsida; order Asterales; family Asteraceae; genus Chrysanthemum; species Chrysanthemum makinoi. Next base: position 160,900,144 of record OU343223.1, on the reverse strand, counting down.
GTGGTTCTCTTAGTGTATCCCTAAACATGCTTTCAATCTTTGGTTGGTCATTAATAGTAAGCTTAAAACACAAGATAGACTGAGGCAATGGGATGTCGGTCCTGACACTGACTTAAACCTGCTTCGATGTCTATTCTGTGATAACCAACCTGACTCTCATGCTCACCTTTTCTTTGAGTGCCCTTTTTCTTTACAGGTGTGGACGAGAGTTTGTGCTATGTGTGGAATGGACTGTGTTCCTCCTTGATTGGATGATGTTTTTGCGTACCTTACGCCTCTCTCTAAAGGACGTTCAGCCTATGGTGTTATTTCTCGCCTTCTCTTAGCTGCTTCTTGTTACTCTATTTGGCGTGAACAGAATTCAAGGCTTTTTAAGAAGGGAATGAAGTCATATACTCAGGTGTTTGATGATATCGTTTCTATTGTTGGGTTGAAGATCCTTTCGTTTCGATTCACAAAGAACTCTATGCGGATTCGAAGGATTTTGGATACATGGAAGTTACCTGGATCGGTGATCATTGCGGATGGTTCAACGTCTTAATGGAAGTTCTTCATTGCTTTTCTATTTCGCGAAGGGAGTGCCAGGAATGGGTTGTACTCTTTTTCCCTACTCCAAGGTTTTCCTTTCGGGGTTTTTCTTAGAAAGGGTTTTTAAGGAGGCAAACTTTCTAGCTCGCTTTGCTCCCTTCGTGTGTTTGGTGGTTGCGGGATGCTCGCTTTTTACAAGTTTTTCTTGTTTTATGCCTGGTTAGGTGATGTAATGTATAGCTAGGTTCATTGTGTTTATGACATGTCATAAACTTAGTTATCAAGCTTTAGCTTCAGGTTAATGTGGTACCTCTGCCACATTCTATTTGTACTTAACATTTTTTGGTTATATATATTTACCGGGGTAATACTAGCAAAACGGTAATAAAAGAATTGGCAAATTAGTTCGTAGTGTTCAACTTACCACTGGATACGGGAGAGTTGTACACGGTTCCGCTTCTACAAACAAACACCCTTTACAAACCCACTCTTCAAACCCGCAACAAGAACAAACGTGACCCGATCTTTACACCTTCCGGTCTCTTGATCCCTTCGCGGTTGCTAGAAGGCATGATGGTGGCGCAGGTGGCGGCTGATGGCGTTGGTCTGTCGGAGGTAATGATGAACAGTCGGCGGAGGAGAGAGCAGGAGAGTGGTGGCTGTGTTTTAGTGCTAGGGTTCAATTAGAAAACCCTAATAACATTTTTTTTCTATTTAAACTCCCACTAAGGACCAAAGTTGCAATTATGCCAAAGTACAAGGGGCGGATTAAATTTAACTGCAGGGACCTTAATTATAATTTAAGTAAACTGTTATAAAATAGAGTTTCGGGGCTCATTTGGACAAGCAAACGCGCGATAAAAATTACGAAACTAACGTCATTGCTTTTGGAATAATATTTCCAATAGGAATGAGTATTTACACGACTAGTTTTCTCGTAATTAAATATAATAGTCAAATCAAGAAGTTAAATGAATTTTACGGTTGTCGAAACACGTCCTGTGCGGTTCTTCATGATTTACGAGATAACTCTTTGTTTTCGATTCAATTTGGCTCGGAAAAATCCGAAATGGAAAAAAAAAAAAAATATAATTCGTTATTAAAATAGTTTATTGAAAATTTACCGGGTGCTACACTCCTCTTCTATCTGTGCCATGTGAGGAATACCCACCCTTATCCAACTATCCCTTCTATCTTTCTTTCTTTGATAAATACTTCAAACATTCTTTTAAACACTTCACAAATGATTTTATCAAATGTGTTGATGCAAATAATATCTACTAAACCTTATTTCTATCTTTCAATCTCTCTACGTTTTGATGATAACAAAATGTAAAAACACGTTACGTCAAAATTAATGTGAACAAGTCTTTAGTTGAAATATCCCGTTTTTACATATATCACTCTAGGTATGAACAAAAAAAATTACAACTTGACAAATGATCAAAGAGTGAATTCACATTTTTAATGTGACAAAACATTTTTTTAAAAATACATTTTACAAATTATTTTTGAATAATAAAGAAATATTTTAATTAGGAAAATAAGTTTAAAAATCCCAACAACTATTTTCCCCCCAAATCAGCTCCAAACTTCTCCAAATAAACTTTCACCACTAAAAACAAAATTTGGAGCATCATTGTCTGGGACGGTACCACAATACCACTAAATTTAGTGGTACCGTCAGGTATCGTACCATTCCCCGGGTAACGGTCATATTTTTTCTGTCTATAAATACCAGCCCGCTTCACAGTTTTTGGGCATCATTTTTTACACAAAACTTTTTGAGTTCTATTCCTTTGACACACTCATACTTCTTTGATCATTTAGATAGTTTTCTTTTGTTTAAGAGTGATCATTTCTTCCAACCAAGTGATCACCTTCATTCCTCTCCTAGTGCAAGAGAAGAACACATTGTATCAAGAAGATACTAAGTGATGTATTTATAGTAGCGTGCACTTGTAACACTAGTTACATACTTGTTGTATCTTGATATACATCAAGTAGTCTTAAGTCTTGTTTTGATAGCTTGTGTGGATCATTGTAATTGTGTTGAGATCTTGGAGATCTCTTATAGTTTGTGTGACAGTGTCTTGATCAAGTGGATTAAGTCTAGATCGTGTGGATCTAGTAGGTTGTGTGATTAACAAGGATCGTTAAGATTGTGAGTGAGATTGGTACTAGCTAGATTAGTACTCGACATTTAGCTTAGTGCCAAAAATTGTGATAAGCGACATTGTACGGTTTTCTCCGCCTGAAGGGAGTTTGTTGACATAGTGCTTAGAACAATTAACTTTCCATCTCCTACTCTTACTCGTTAATTGTTCGTAACTGAACCACTATAAATCTCTTTGTCTCGGTTTGATCTTTCCATCTCCTACTCTTTACATTCATTATTTACTTTCAATAGTTGTAGTGTGTTTATTGTTGTATTGTTAAGTGATATTGTTGTGGTTTGATTTCACAAAGGATTAAATCAAAGTTTTTCGCAAGTAAAATTTTCCCACAATTGGTACCAGAGCTAGGTCAATCACGATTTTTAAAATAAACTGTATTTTAAAGCTTGAATTGATCAATGGATTTCGACAAATATCAAGAACAATCTATGCAAAGGCCACAACTTTTAGAAACCGATTGTTTTATCTATTGGAAAACAAGATTCAAAACTTATGTGAAATCAAAAGATATTGATCGTTGGCATATTATTACCGAGGGTGATTTTAAACCTATTGAAAAGAATCTGGAAACTAACAAGAATGAAATTATTTCTTACGAAAAACAAAGTGATACTCTTAAAAGAAAACTAGCCAAAAATGGTGAGGCTAAAATGATAATTTATAATGTTTTGCCAAGAAAAGAATTTGAAAGAATTTTTATGTGTGATACGGCAAAAGAAATTTGAAAAACTTTGTTAGTCACCCATCAAGGTAATAATCAAGTCAAAGAAAACAAGATTGATCTTGTGCAACAACATGAATAATTTTCATTCTAGAAGACGAAACAATAGATAATGCTTTTGCTAGATTTAATACTATTTTCACTAGTCTCAGTTGCTATAGCCAAAGATGAAACTATAGCCAAAGATGCATCTCAGTTACTTCCACCATTGTACATCACCAATATGGCTAAGATCGAACTTGTACCATACAAAGTTCAGTGGTGTGAACCCATGCATACTCAAATACTTAGAAAAGCTTTGTTATAATTTGCCTCGCAAAACTTGCCCTAGAATGTTCTACGTTGCAGTTCACAAATGTTAAAAAACAGCAAAAAAACTGGTCATGGTGTACAAACTTCAAAAGGAAATGCATCATATGTTGGTAACAACTTTGACCTACCACTTCTTTTCAACTCAAATTCATATGCCAAAATAGATGACATAAAGATGGCTTCAATTCAATTCCAAATTTCTCGGATACAGATAAAGCCAAAGGGGTTTGACAAATTTTAATGATGGTACAGCAAGTGCAACCAAATATCTAGTGCAGCAAGTGCAAACCAAAATCTCTGATAGTTTTACAACTCATTTGCAACTTTTAGCCAAGCCTGAAAAGTAAGTAAACATGCCGACCCTCACACCTTCAAAAAATAGACATGAAGGACCACGCTATTTACACTCTCGCTGTTTCACGGAGCATCGTCAAGAACCAAACTTAATTCAAACAAATCCCATTGAAATCCAGTCCAAAAAATCAAAACCACAAAAATCCTGCATATCAAACATCATACACCACCAGTCAAAACAAAACTTTCAACTTGATCAAGGGCTATATGCACTTAGTAAGGATATATATATATTTTTTTTTTTCGGAGCAGGCACATGATACGTATGTGTTCCCAGAAAAATCCGTCAAACGTATTCGACCTCCAAAATTTGATTATTTAAATCTAATCAAATAGTAAAACTTCTTATCATCATATTTAAATCATTAATTATTTGCAGATCGACCTGACCCACCCCATTTTGATCCACATAGAAATTACTCATTTCGACCCGTTACCCAACTCGCGGGACCCGGCCATAATATATATACACACAGCACAAAGACATGTAAGGTCACAAAGATGGATTTATGAGGAGCATGTATACGCAACACACCAATAGCAATTTTCAAGTATGCATGAAATTTTATATGCTAGTTTCCTACACACACAAAGTAAAATCAATAAATTGAGATAAAATGCCACTTGATAACTAACCTCATGCTCTTCCCTTGTAGAGGACAAAGGGTATCTCTAAAATTGTAGGAATGCCCCAAGTCTAATCCTACTTGGTAAAAGATAAAGATTGGATATCACACAAAAGCCATTGAGGGCAATTATGTCATTTTTAGAGCCTGTTTTAATTGGGAAAGCGCTGCAGGGTGCATTCTAGCCATGGCAGTATTGAAGGCTTCCCCATGTAGGGAAGCACATGTTTGGAGGTTGTCCCTCACAGAGTTCTCCAGTGACAACTGATTTATAGGGTCCGAAATTTTCATCTGCTAACATAAGAAATAAATAGGAGAAATAATACATTTGTCAACCTTTTGGAAATTAGATTGTATTTATAATCTTGTTGAGTATATAGATGTATTTACCTGTCTCCTCCTGAACTCTTTACTTGGGAACTGATGTCGACTAGAGCTAAAACTATCACTGCTGCGATTTCATTACAGAAAAAGGATAGAAATTTGATTTTAGTTAGAAAAAACAGGAATAAAAACCAATAGCTTGACTAGAGGAAGCAATTTCAGCCCATTAACTCATAATTAGGTCTTTTCAGGCTGTCTAATGGGACAAATGGGTAAAATAAAATAAAAAACCACTTTAAATGACTCGGATTAAATTCATCCAGCGTGTATTCTCAAAATAAAATTGGAGAAAAAGTATACCTTTTCTAGCCTAGTGTGGTAATAATATATTTTTTTAATCATATTTAACACACAAAGTATTTATATTGAAGATTAAGTATTTGACTTGTTACCCAACCCGACTATTTCGACACGTTAATATTTCCCTTAGCCTGGCCGAATCATAGCAAAGTATGAACTAGTTTATCATTTCTAACCTAGACTCGTCTTCAGTTGTATCTTCGCTTCCACCCATGATCACACTTGTACATACACTGCCATAGATCAAAATGCACAATTATTATTTCATTCAAAGATATTTCAGAAAAATACGAGATCAATGGTCCATTATGTACCTTAGTATTTGATCTAATTTTTCAAGTACTTGAGGCAACCTTAATGTCAGAATTATGGAGAGTGCAAATCCAAATGTCTTTTTCTGAATATAATTCACATTGTCAACCTGTAACGAACAGCATGAAAATAGTTAAGGGTCGATAGGATAAATTCCTTTAATTGTCTAGATGACTAACGTCCACATCGCTCTCAGTTTGAACTAAGGTTATGAAATAGTTACGCTAAAAAACACAGCTTTCACTAGATTGAAGACTAGCTAATGTCTCACTCGTTTTTCTGTATTCTTTTTATAAATTTCCAATTTCATCCCCTTGGGCCATATTTTTATAAACCTTCTAGTCATTGTCTTGAGTTCAACCACAACACATCCACTTTCACCCCTTCGACTCCTACTTCAATATATGCATTCCCATACCCTCAATCAAAAGTTAAATGATCACTTTCACCCCTTAATCAAATTTTACATAGCTCAATAATTGAAATGCTACTGCACATCAAGATCAATCTCATCAATTTAAAATTGTTTAAAGAATGGTGTGTCAAGTAAATGCTATGGTCTATTTTTATCTCCACCATCATTGGGAAATGCAAAATTGAAATAATTAAATAGATAGTCTAGAATCAATTTATTAGCATTTAAATGTGTAGTAATGGCAATAGGTGATTTCAAAAGGTAATGAAAAAGATGTTGCATTTGCAATTGGAGGTCCGTAAAATGGATTGTTCATGGTTGTCTTTCCTATCTGATGATATATGAGTTCAATGTGACCACACCTGAAAAACACTGACTGACTGACTCGCTAAAAAATATCCCCTATTTCTGAAATTTATTTAAAATTCTAACACACAATAGTCACTAACAATTCATAATATTAATCTGCTTAAATATTACTAACCTTGTCGAGCCATACATCAACCAGACAAAGAAGTATGTTCTCCCCAACAGGGAAACTGGCATTCTGAAGGAGCACCAAAAGTGATGATTCTGATGCTAATTGTGCCAGAAAATTGGTATTTGTTACCAAAATTCTAGCCAGAGTGGCAGCTGAAGATGCCTTTACAGCTGTACTAATAGGAACACGGTCGTTGCCGGTTAAGCATATAACGATCATTTTCTAGCATATTGTCAAAACATAAAGTCCATCAATCTCGCATTCAAACAGTAATGAATATAAAGAAAAGGAAAGACAGCATATATCTTTTTCAATTGTAGATACAAGTCATCAGAAATGAAATGCATGAAAGAAACAAGCACACAAGGGTGGAAAATTTGCTTGTTGACCCATTAACTTGTAACTAGGTTATTTCGCTCATTTTGCCACCTCTAAACACACATAATATACCTGAAGGGTACTGCTGATCAATTGTGGCCCATCCGAAGGAGCACACTGCCAACAGCAAAGCAAAAGAGGTCTAACTATCAATGAGATACTAAACACCACATTTATTAAACAGTTAAAGTTGTGAAAATTATCTTGGGGTACTTGAACCTACTTATATATCACAGGTTGTATATTAGAAATATGGGCCTCAAGCCATGTCAATATTTATAATATTGGCAGCATAAACCTAAAACTCTTAATTGAACATACCTGAATGAGGACATCAATGACAGGTAGTATTGAAAGCAACCCTCTGTCATTGACATTTCCCACCACCAGATCAAAAATCTTTGCAGCACATGAAGCATGCATACTGAGAAACTCGGTCCCACCTAAAATGATGTAACCTTCGATAATAGAGGCAGCAACCTATAGTTCAAATGAATAAAAGTTATCATGAGTAATTTGCAGGTCCACAAGCAAAGATCAGATGAGGGGCAAGCAAGACCAGAAAATCTGGTTTAAACTTTTAACCTTCAGGTGATCAAAACTTCTTTCCAATATATCCACAAGAGATGGAAAGTATCCCAACAGTTGGGGCACCATTGAGGGGGCATTGGAAATTGTGGCTTCCCATAGCTGCACAGGTAGTATCACAAATCAGTTATCAACATAATTAGAGGTCGCAATGTTCAATTTCCAATGGATTAAGTGGGTAAAACAAAACAAAAAAAGTCAAAAAAGAAACAGGTCGAACAGATCCAAAGTTCCCAGAAGTGTACATTTATACAACCTAACAAATTGCTTTATACAATGTTCCCAGAAGTTGGGCAAGTGTTTCAGCTCAACCCGGTATATTTCGATCAGTGCGGAATACCTATTTGACAGCTTACCTATCCCGCCCGACCCGCCCATGTGACGCCTCATGTAAAGAGAACATTCAGTTACCTGCATACTGTCTTCTAGCAGTTCATCCGGGCTATTAATGTCAAGTCCACTTACTAAAATGGGAAGCAGCACACTATAGCACATAGGGGACTTGTAACCAAGAGCAACTACAAAATTCTTCAGGGCAGTTAGAAGCTGAATCTGAAGAAGGCTTTCTCCAGAAGATTCCTCCCACGACTTGCATAACAAAGTATTATAAAGTTAAGCAAAGTGAACATCTAGTAGTAATACATATAAAAGGTATCCATAATCCTAAATCACATAACCAGATTGCTACAGAATAACAATTAAGATTAAATATTGATTAACATCAACTTACAAGAGATCATATTCTCATACGTGAATAAGAGCTATATTATAACTGGATCACACACCTTTTGGAAGAACTGGACCAATTCATTGGTGTATGGAATGATGTCACCAACATAGGCAATCAATACAGAGATTGTGTTTAGAACTTGAACCTGAAATTATAATGAATAATAGTTCGAAAAAAGTGGTCAGACAAAGAAATAAAGATGTATAGGTAACTCGTGACATCTTTAAATAAGCCTACAACTTTTTTGTGATGATCAACGGATCGTGTTTTATTGGTAACTGTGGTGTTTGAAATTTGACCGACTATATCCATTCCGAATTCACACCCACAAAGCTACTTTCTCCGTCCCAAAAAAATTGTCCTGTCCCAAAATAATTGTCCACGTAAACCACTCAAGGGTGGCCTAGTGGCAAGAGGGCTTGTGGCTATCACACTAAGATATGTGAGGTCTCAAGTTCAATTCCTGCTAGGTGCAAACAACCCCAAACGCCATCTAAGTTTCCCATATAACTCCTAATTCGAATTACTATAACATAACTAAGATGAGCACTTAATCATTGGTCAAAAGGGTATAACTGTCATTATGTTATATAACTATGGTATAATAATTTATTTTCTCATTATTTGATTCTACCTACTAAGCATCGCGACAGGAAACACCAAAAACCAAGAACACCCATTTAAAAGAGATGTAACCATAAAAAAACATTTACCTTAGAGTCAAACTCCTGGACATCCTCAACCAGTTTAAAAGACAAATTCCAACAGACTGGAAGGAGATCAGAAAATTCTTGCTGAGAAAAGGCCGCGTCTTCAATATGGAAATACAATGACCTTGATGCTGCCAACTGAGATAGAAAGAACCAAATCAAGAATATTAAATAATAAAGTGGAATTAGCCATAAAAAACTAGCAATGGAAGTAAAGATACGTTGATGTGAACTTAAGAAGTTTATAAGTTGCACCATACCCTGACACACAAGTCTCTGTCCTGCAACAACTTGATCAGAGCACAATAGACTGGTCGCTTGGTGTCATCTTTAATCTACATATACATGAAATACACAAACAACTATGTTAGAGAAGCCACATAAAGAAAGATAGGCAATGGCGCAATGCACTATTGTTGTAACTATACATGTGACATCATAACCAAAATATGTTATTCAACAGGGATCACAATGTTTTGAGTCCACAGAAGTGCAATTGCAACTATATCAAATATCTTTCCTCTTAAGTTAAAAAATCCAATAAGACCTTTGCATTTAAATCTTGTAAGGTTAAAGTACAGATAGTAAAACAAACATTATGAACCACGGCCACATTTTTGATGGTTGAGAGCTTAGCTTGCCAAAATTCCCATAACATGGAACAAATTGTTCCTCGTGACACTTAAAAATATGTTTCGACTCTAGTGTACTGAGGGGGCTATAATGCATGTAATTAATGGAGATATATACTTTTTCTTTTGCAAGGCAAAGAGAGGATTAAATTGAGATATATTACTGAAGCAATTTTTTATGCTTACTTATGTCTTTAACTCTATATGATATGCTTGCCGCAAATATCACATGTAGTCAAATGGCACAAGAAAGAGATGGTGCAAAAAGCAAAAAACAAAGAAACAGATACTGCGCGGCTTAAAAAAATGTAAGAAAAAGAAAACAAAACGCTTGAGGTTATTACCTCAGAAACCCACTGACCAAGAATAAGTGCAACTTTCCTATGTATGATCCGCATGTTAGGGTGATCATTTGTGAGTTCTAAGGATAAAGCATTGCTAAACCTGCAACGGGCCAAGGAAAAAAAAAAAAACTTTAATTCATCTCAAAGAAACTCAGTATAAATAGAAAAAATAAAAATGCAACACTGACAAGAAGACATATAGCACAAAAGATAAATCGAACAGAATGCAGGAAGTCTAGAATGGTAAAGATGGCAAACCAATCCTTGAAGCTGAGATAATTAGATAGCTCATAATAGATGTATGCTGCTGCACCATAAGCAGCTTCCTTTAGAAGCAACCCTGAAGTGATATCAGTGACAGAAGGAGGACAACTGTTCATTGCCTCTTGAAGAATAGAAACAACAACAGGACCTAAAAGCTGCATGCATTAAATCAAACAATCATACATCCAATTCTTGAAACGGAATCGTTCGGAAAAAAATTGGCAACCAAATATTAACGACACCTACTTGGCTATGATTATGAAACAAAACAATGTACAGTGCTTCAGCACAAGGCCTCAGTTTCTCTGACCAAAGAACTGCATCCTGCTCATGGTGAAAAGACTCAGGATTCTGGTGCCATTCCTCCAAATCACTTGCTGTTAGTACAAAGTACCTGATGTAGAAACAGTAGCAGATTTTCAGAAAAGACAGAAGGCACTTGCAGAAATAATTTAGGGGGTGCTTGGTTGTTTTTGAGAATGGGTAATGGTGAAGGTAATGAAAAATAATGCTTAGTGCTATATAATGGAATGACCCAACCATTACCCAATAAATTGGGGGGAATGCTTATTTCTCCCTTACCCTTTCCCCACTATTATCATTATCTTTCCCTTTCCCTTTCCCGAGTTTGAACCAAGCACACCCTTAGAGTGTAATGACAAAATAAAAATACAACTATTTTACAATGTTCCTTCTTTATCAGCAAAAGACGACTGATCTGTGTTCAAGTTCAAACAACAGATGGGGTAAAATAAGGGGCAACTCTGGCGGTTGGGTAAACAATCAAACAAATAGTTGTTTGTAGTCGCATCGAGTGGACCTAAAACACAATTTTTCTTAAATTTTTAAGTTATTATAAATAATCAGTGTGTTAAACATACTCACCAAAACAATGGTATTTAAATAATAGTATAATTTGCATATAACATAATAATTTAGGAGGTTTTCTGCATTAAAAATGGACTTTTAAATACTTTTTGACCCAATTGACATGTTTCCTTATAGCTACTTTTTTTATTTCATCTATTTGACATATCAAACATAAAACATAGCTCAGATCACCTCATCTTTAAGTAAACAGGTCAAAATGGGCACAATTAGTCAATACATCTATGCCAGCCATATAATTAGTGTTTTGAGAGCTGGACCCGACGGTCAGACCAGTTAAGCCAGGAACCGGAAGAGCCGCCAATTCAGTTAGCTGGGGTACACTGGTGAAAACCGGAAAAAAAAGGGTGACCAGCGAACTAAGATTTGCCCAGTTTTTTCTCGTTTTTCCTTGTATTACCCTAACAACAATGTAACAGAAGAGGATACACACTTTTGCAACCACCTTGTGAGAGCATTATCTCTGAATATTTCCATTATCTCTCAAGTCTGAATATTTTTACTGAACATTTGAAGCTGTTATATATATTTCATAATGTACTTAGCCATGCATATTTTCTTTTGTATTTTACGGAAATTCACAAATTTTACTGTTTTAGTACATATTATCATTTTCAAGACAATTAATTATGTAACAATCAAGTCATCCGGTTCTTGGAACCGGTTGAGTTAGTGAGCCGAGTCAGTGAACCTGTAAAAAGAGCAGTTCGCAATCCCTCCCAGTTTTAAAGACATTGCATAGAACCACAGATAACGCAAGTAAATGAATTGACATGTAATTTATTTTCCGCGTACCTCCTTATCAATACATTACACAAGAGTATGACCCTGTCATTGGGCAAAAGTGAGGTGAGTACGCCTGCAACAGCACCAGAAATGTTTTTCTTTCTCTGCTCAAGAGTGACCACATTCTCATCCATCACGCGTCCAGTCATGGTTGGTTTATACTCCTTGCATTCCAGAACAATTTTTGCCATAGACATACACTCAATAAGAAACTTATCAAATGAAATTATCTCCGGTTCAGGATCCGTGATCTTATTTAAACAGAAGTCCATGACTAATGGGAGAACACACTGATCGCCAAATGAGTAAGGATGTCTTGTCTGAATTGCCACTAAGATCTTCATCACCTTGGTACATGCCCTTCGTGTAAATTCAAAAAGTTTTGGATGGTGTTCTCCAAAAGATGAATCTGTAATTCAAAGAGTTCGATATTTAGTTTGATGGGTAGGTTGATTTCTGTAAATGAAAATCTATAATGTACATCTCCAAATCAGAGTAAGGATCCTCACAGTACGGGAGGAGCGATTGGATTGCTTTTAACAGCAAAGGACAGACCTCCTTGACTGGCCGAACCTCCTACGAGATGATAAATAATGACAAGTTATTGGTAACCTAATTAATACAAAATAAAGGTTAACAAAAATCCCCGAGGGCAACAAACTACCTGTAAAGATTTTTCATCACTTGGAAACCCCGAAACTATCAACTGACGTATTATTTTTGAGCACAGAAACCATCTTTCACATGTTAAATGAAGTTCATCATGAGAAGCATTTGAGTTTGTAACATGAGCGAGGGAAGAGAATCCATTTAGTATAGTCTGCATATCACTCTGCCAGAGATGCCAGCTATAGTCAAAAAACTGGGATGTTATCTGTCCAAACATCAACGGAAAGCACATAGTAAGAATAGTACCCATTGAAAAATGGAATTAAAAGATAACAGAGGTAAATAAGGGTTTATGAATTAATAAACTTCAGTACAACTCTAAAAGTCAATCAGCTTAATTTCTTTTCTACTTTGTTTTTACAATAAATTTACACTTCTCAAATGAGAGATGTAAAAACCAGGTTATACCTCAGCAAAGTTCTTTTGGTCAGAAGCAAGACGTTTAGTAGACAGCTCCTTCAATGTTCGAAAAAGAATCATAAATATTCTGTGTGAAGTAAGAACATCTGCTGCTTGAAGTTGTTGAGCTAAAACGGAAAAGAGCTCGGGCCTGATTAGGCAGCCAAGTGAGTCCATAGATATACAGAACAAAAGTCGATAATACCATTGCATAAACAACACTACACAAAATGCACGTGAAACGAAGGGTAGTTGGGTATCAACCTTGCGTGATACTCTTAATATAAAACAGTAATACTAGTGTCTTACAAACAGTTTTGCTCTTCTAAAAATAGAGAGAAATCTAGTGGAGTCATAATACTGTAAGATTTCTTAATTGAGCTTTTCATTCTCGTGTACATTAGATAATCAAACTTCCTACAGCAATAAATGAACCTTGTTCCAGCATATTTGTAACTATAATGTATTTGGTGATAGTTTATTCAATCTTTAGCTTCATGTCTCTGATTGAAAAACCAACGCATTTGCATTTACAAAAAACTAAAACGTCAAGCAAAAGATTATCTGCAAAGCGCAAGCACTACTTACTTATAATACAAAAAAAAAATTAAAAATTACATGCAATGCAATGCAATAACAACGAGGTGCCATGTACACGACAGTCATGTGAAGCAAAAAAACTGAAGTCAAAAACTGTGGATAACAAACAAAATACAAGACTGTATATTGAGCTTAATGATATTGGAATAGTAACTGAGAAATGCATTGGAAGAATACCATTCTCTAGGATAGTCGATGCGTGCTATTTTGGAGATTAGAACAGCCAGTGTCAAAGCGATCTGTGTTGGATCAAACAGAAATTGCAAAAATGAGTATTCAGTATTTCAAAGTCAGATCAAATAAAGGTGATCTAAGATTAACTATACAATATCAATAAAAGTGGCTAGAAATTCAGAACTCAACATCACTCAAAATAGCTTGAAAACTGGTCATTTTGACACAGCAACGAAGTTCCCACCTGATAGTTCTCTTCTCTCAAGTGAGACAGCAACTTTTGCCTCAGATGAGGCTTCTCCTCATTGGTTATACCCCTGCAACGCCTATAGCATTAGAATATACCTCATGAAAAATTTAAAAGAAAATCAGATATACTCATGTAGACATATAACGTGCTAACAAGAGGGTCATGAATGCTTAGCATACCATGACTACATGTTAATTTAGTAGGATAGTATAACAACGTAAATACAAAAGTTAATGAGAATTGTGACTTTTTAGGCGAGTGTATCATGCATATGGCTTAGGTTTAACTTATTCAGCTGAATCATTATTTTCTCCGACTCTTGGTAGCGTGTATGTATGTGGTCTCAATACCTGAGAGGAGGTGAACAGAGTACAAGCAGCCCCTCGTCCTACGAGCTGTACTGCATTGTATTACAGGTCTGTTTGGCAAGATATGTTGGTGTATGGGGAAGAATACGGGGTGTTAGAATGTATTTACTTTTGCTGTTATATAGATTCCAAGTTTCTAACCTTTACATTAGGTATCTCCGCATGCTGTAAGTATTCCCTCATATTTAATATAACAATAACAATTCTAGTGGGATTAGATATGCTTAGATACTTAGATGCTGTTTCTTTGCCACTTAATGATCTTACTGGGGAAGGCTGTTAATCCATACACGCATAAAAGCTTCTTTCTTCTCCACTTAAAATAGTCAGATGCTCTAATTGGGGAGCTAAAATGTGTTGCCTTATCCAAACAGAGGCTAAGTTGATGATTTCCTTGTTTCTTTGGCAGTTTACACTGAACTTGAAACAATAAAAAGAAGTCTAGTAAGTGACAGGGAGAAAAACAAAGGAGTCCGGTAACAGATTAGACTTTCGGAGGTTCAGTGGTTCACATGATAGATCATCGCCTGGGCATGATCTCCTGCCCACCATATTTGATCTGCACATTCAGTCACACAACCAGGGTTTGTTGGTTCTTACGCTTTATACTGTGATCTTCTCGCAAACTCTCTTGACATCTGTGTACTTTTGTCATTTTCTTTAAATTAACTAATATAAGCACTACGCCTTTTGTGTTGAACATGCCAAGTAAACGTGGCTACATTATAAAAACAGCACCTAAAGTGATGACATGATATCTGATAAAAAAAAACTCAGATGTAAAAGCTGGTTGTGGATGTTTATGTCTTGTTATCAACGTTCTATAAGAGCGTTAGACAGAGCTAGGCTTCATATATCTAGCAACTAATCATTTAGGCAGATTGAGAGGACGCTGAAGTGGCAAAACAGTTTGATCAAATATACCATTAACTATTGAATTCACATTGTGTGAAAGTATATAAAGTAATATATTATAGATATATTCTGCTGATATCATTACTTTTTAAATGACTGGTTCTGGTATTTCATTAATAAAGTAGTCACAGAAAAGTTTGTAAGACAACCCTCCAATTCGAGCTAGGTCAACTGATGAGCTCAAGTAGATATAAGTTCAGTCACATGTGCTTAATATCTTGACATGCAGGATAGTTTCTAAATATAGCAACCAGGTATGCCTAATTCCTGGACACTTGAAGTGAAGGAAGTTAAGATACCACTCACACAGCCCTAGAGTTTTTTAGAGTACTAGCCTTTCAACTTAGGTATATCATTGATGAATATTAACGTAATTGGGAAGTAAGTTATTTTATGCATTAGAGCTGAATACTTAACATAGAATGGATATCTCATGTTTCCTTATTTATTACTACCAGATTCAGAAAAGAATAACATCAAGTTCATAGTTCTAACTGATCATGACTAGTGAATTCTCTATTTTCTCATAAATATAATATGCAGAACCCCATGAATATCCTTTGTTTGTGCTGCAAGCTAAGATCTTATAGCCAATGTAATATGAGAATAGGCATTATTTCTCTTCTCAATTTATCATACCATAATAAATTGTTCTTTTGATTCTTCCTACATTCCTACGCCGTTCATGTTATCTACTTGTTCTTTTGACTAATTGCAATTTTCACATCTGATTATCATAAATAAAGCATGCAAAGCAAGCTCTGTGGATAATACCATGTGCCTAGTACCAGAATCGTGTCCCCCATTATTATGGACCTGAGCTTATTATGTTTAAAACTACCGGTCTCTTATCTAAACGCGGTTCATAAACCACCTAACTGATATTCAGCATTCTTATATCATTTGGTGTTGCACAATAAGCAAAAATACTCAAAATGACCAATAAACAAACTAAATAGAATCTTTGAGTAAACAACAGTCACCAATCAACAAACAAAATATATTTCAACTTGATAAAATGATTAATCTAAAAAAATAAAAAACTTACATGGTCATTCGCTTGTTCCTCCAATACCGATTAATACTATTCTTGAAATACAACGACGCCATTAACCGCACATCCACTTGAGACACCAAATCCTTGGCCGTTATCACTTCCTACAGCATACAAAATCATGTTCAATAACATCCTAATCGAATTAAACTAATAGGAAACCCTATAGTTTGACAAGTAACACTGACTAGAATAACACAATGTGAAGAATGAATGACATAATATACCATTAAACAAGAACAAAAGCCTGGCAAATTCTCGGACTGAGCGAGATTCGATTCGGCAGGTTTGCGGACGGATTCATCGCGGCTGAGCGAATTCGAAAGAAGCGTATACATCGCCGGTAAGTCGGAGACTGACAGTGCCATCGCGCACTACACAAATTAAATGAATCAAGTAAATAAGATTAAATATTAATTCTAATGAATTAGAAATGATTTTACCGGTTAGGTTAGGGTTTATGTGCGGGAATTTGTTCAAAATTTGTGCCTTGACAAATACAATTAATACACGCCCGCACGACTTGT
The DNA here is from genome assembly GCA_910596185.1 of Chrysanthemum makinoi. Classification (NCBI taxonomy): domain Eukaryota; kingdom Viridiplantae; phylum Streptophyta; class Magnoliopsida; order Asterales; family Asteraceae; genus Chrysanthemum; species Chrysanthemum makinoi. The sequence continues at coordinate 160,883,258 of OU343223.1, read as the reverse complement.
AAATTTTGGGGGATGTGAGAATATGCGAAATCTATTTGTTTTGGTTTAGAGGGGTTTATATGTTTAGGAGCTTATTTGTTTTGGTTGGTATGTCTGACTGGTAAACTTTAGACAACACATTTTCAAACCACATCATACTTGTGACATTATTTTAATAAACTTTAAACGTTTTAAAACTTTTAAATGTTTTTTATGTAAATTATTGAATCGCTATACCTGGGCAACGCACGGGTATTTTTTATTGCCGACGGTGCATCTAGCCATCTATTCATTTAAACTCATTTTTGTCCATTGGATCAATCCCACATTAAATCTTGACCACTTAAATTCACTAATTATCTTTTAATAACAACTTTGAGAGAATAATGGTAAACTCAAAACACTTCTTTTCCCATGCCGGTTCCATAGTATGAGTCAAACAAAATTTTATCCTATCTTTGAAAATTTAACTTTTAAAACAAAAAAATTGGCGCCTAAACTCCAACCTTGAATAAACCTTATAAATAGACATCAGTTACTCTTCTTCATTTCATTCATGGTTCCTAGCCTAACAAAAACAATACCTTTTCACTCAACTAAGGTCGAGGTAAGATCAAATGTTTTCTTTTTCATCCATTATAGAGCAATTAGTAATTCAATGTAGTAACTTTAACATTTGATTTTTTGCATTTATACAGATTAACAAATCAAACAATGTGTCAACTATCGTAGCAACAAAAAACGAGTTCGTGCTGCATTGCGAAAATGACTATCAACAAAGGAATCCAAGTAACGTTGTTTTACAACATCTCATGTCAAACTTTTTTTTTATCAGTACGTGACATTTAACAACAAGACGAGAACGATAATGTCGATTTTCATGATCATGAGGTAACACTCCTTTCTACCCTTTTCGGTTTCGTTTCTAATATTCATTTATTCGTATGAAGGCGTAATGTTGTTTTCCGTCTTTAAAAGCTTGACGACAACGCGAAACTTGATACCCAACCGTTGGTTGATGAGGTGATTCGTGAATCTAAGAAAAGGAAAACGGAAGCAAACTTGGCGACATGGAAATGGAACGATGTTATTCAAATCGAAAGTTCGGACGATGAGAGCATTTTCAATGGCGATGATGATACTCTTGATGATGCTTTGTTAATGTCCAATACCAAGAGGAAGAAAAGAAACCAAGTTTTCGTGTTTAGCCGCAATAAAATTTACCGTTTGATTGACGAAGACAATGAAGAGGAAGATGACGAAGACGAAGATGATATTTTTGGATGATCAATATTTAGTTGTTTTTCAATGTTTTAATGTCTTTATCGACGTTCTATTCACATACTTTTGTTTACTACTTATTCGGTTCAATTATAGGATAAATTCCTCATGGTATTCGTTTTTTAGTGAATAAATCCTTTCAACAATCCTACTAAAGTAACTGACAAGTAACTAAGGTTAGAAACTTAAAAAGTCAAGCATGTGTGAAGTAAGCTGTAAATGTTTTCGGATCGTGTGTATGATACAATTCAATGAATTGATAAAAAAGATCAAGAGTTATAAATGACAAGTATGCAATAATCATAAGCTGTAAATGTTTTTAGATTGAGTATGTGGAGGAAAAAAACCTAACCAAGACTTTGAATTAATAATAGGATAGTAGTTTTTTTAGATTATCTAACTCAAGGAAAAATTAAAGTCTCAACTAACCACCAATTAATGGTTTTGAGCTGAAGTGCAGCTTTATGCTTATATTCATAGATTAAAGCTAAAATTTGTAACGTAATGTGACATTTTCACTCAAGTCACAATAACAAATCTGCAAATTCGGCTGCTGCATTAAATCATTTGATTTTGGTAATGCTCAACTCAATGAATGCGATTCGAGTGACATATCATTCGTTTAAGCTTAAGTTTAAGTTGAAGCTATATGGCCATTTATATTTTTAGTTTAGCAGTTGGATCTGATTGATATGCAAAAACCAGAAGAGCAAATTGTCAAATATTCAGAAACATGGACAAATTATGCACCTTTATTTCAAAGTCCAACTATTTAGAAAGAAGATAGATTAATTGGTGTCGTTGTTTCAAACTTTTGTTTTTAGTAGGTTGGTATGTTTAAGATCTAATACTTCATCATTAAATAAGAATGATTTTGTATTTTCAGATACTGCATTTCCAGTTGTGTTCATGTTTGTGTTTTTTTAAGTATATTTTTTGTAAAATATACTCGCAACTTTTAAATATTTTTTATGTAAATTATTGAATCGCTATACCTGGGCAACGCACGGGTATTGTACTAGTTTGTTTTGGTTTAGAGGGGTGTATATGTGCAGGCATTTTATATTTGGTATTGATGGAGAGGTCTGCTGTCGTGAGGAGAGACCTGCAGAGGATGGATCATCGGGTGAGAGCAGCAGATCGATCTAGTCAGACTGCGAGAGAGTATGACCAGGTGATGTGGAGGCGTCAGTCTGAGACAGATTCTTAGAACACATATCTTTTGAGGAGGAGATACGAGGATAATGTAGAGATGTCTGCTATGAGGAGCCGGTTGGATGATCTGGAGCGTGCTTTCAGAGACTTTCGCTTTGGGATTTGAGTACTAGTCTTTGACTAGTGATTTTGTACCACTCTTTATCGATTGTATTTCCGTATTCCCTCATTATCAGTACTGTTATCGTTCTCGCCATAGTATGGCTCATAATTGAGAACCCTTGTTTTGAGTTTTAGGAAATCTATGTTGAGTTCGTGATTGTGGCATAAATTGTATCTCGATAATCGTTGTGGTTTTAATGTGATGTATTGGTTTCTACACTCGTGTGATGTGCTTCTCTGTTCTGATCTCAATGTTCTCATTTCTTGTACATGATTCAGATCAGTGGCTCAAACGCGTAGGACAACTAGGAACGCGTGAGCAACTGCTACACACATCCTAAAATAACTAATAGAGTAAAATATACCATTGGTCCCTAATATTGTACACACGCATCATCCTTAGACAAATCTTGTCTTTTTCATCGTGGGGAGTCCAAATCAAGGTTTTTATACTCTAAATCAGTCCTTTGACCATTAATGCCCAGGTCAAAGTCCCATTATAGTCCATAAAATCCCGTTATCCTTTTATTGTTGAGGGTAGAATCGTCTTATTACCTTGATGTACTATGGTAGCAGATGTCTAATCCAATTTCCCGCCATAATGTATAATATAAATAAGCTGTGTACTCATTGCTCATCCCCAAACTTGTTTCGGAAGCCTACCCAAAAAACCCTAATGCAATGTCAATCATCAAATCAAATAATCTAAGTTAGAAAATAACAAGCAGCAACCTTGGATTTACTTTATGGCGAATCAGGGAACCTCATTTCTTTGATGACCTCAAAGGAGGTAAACTCTGCAATTAGGATATATGGTTAGTGTTTTTTGCATTTTTTGTTATAATCGTATACACCTATATATTAGTACGATTGTTTAAGTTATTCCCCTTTTAGGTAACTTTATCGTAACAGTGTTTTTGTACATTTTTTATACAGCGGATGAACCAGGATCCTTTAGCATGAGGTTCCATCATCAAGGTACATTCAAATACTCTCCATGTAGAATATATCAAGGAGGCAAGGTATGTGTGACAACTGGTAAACTTTCGAGAACACATTTTCAAACCACATCATACTTGTGACATTATTTTAATAAACTTGAAACGTTTTAAAACTTGAATCAGTCGAAAAACTAGAAAAACATCTTGGAACGTGTAAAATATAAGCACACAGCGGACCGGCACGAGTTAACTAGCAATTTATATATATATTCGTGACTATATCGAGAGTAGTCGTGTTTATAGTCATTTTGAATGGAAAAATTATTTTAAAGCTAACGGCGCAATTTTCGTGAAATTTCGACAACGTTTGAGGGTCGAAATGCGCTCGAGAAGCAATATCGTGAAATTATGGATAAGTGACGCAACTATCCCTTGGAATAATTACCAAACGCGCACCCCTATTTTGGGTTTTGTCGAGTTCGGTCCCTCCTGGGGTATAAAAACCCCCACCACACACACACACAAACACACTTTTCTCACACTTCTCTCTCTCTGACCTCTCTCTAACATTTTCGGCGACCGAAAAACCTCCGTCGTCGTCTTCTCCGGCCAAACTTCCGGCCACCCGTAACCAGAAAAATACATCGCCTATACCAAAAAATAGATCGTCGAAAGGTGATTCTTTTGACCTAGGGCACGCGCGGTGAAACCGCCTAACGCGCCCTAGATCTACGTTTTTAGTTTCGGAGTTTTCGGGTTTTCGTCGTGCATGTGTTACCGTGATGTTTTCACTCGTATACCCGTGCTTGGTTGTGTTATTTTCGTGGGTAAACCGTGTTTTACACGGTTGACTTAACAGTCCTTGTGGAACGAGGGTTTTGGCCCTCTTGGTTCATATTTTGGGTCGTGTGATACTCAGTGGTGATGTTTTGGTGTTCGTTGTTGTGAAACCGACACGGTAACCAAGGTTATCGTGCCTCGGTGTGGGCTGTCGTGGTGTCGAGAGTCTCCCAAGACTCCTTGGGATGGATTATTTGTTGTAGTGTTTTATGGTGGGCTGTTTTGTTATTCGGATGTAACCACCGCCGCCACCAAACCCTTGTGGTGGTGCGGTACGTGGTGGTATTATGGGGTATGTCGATGTGGTATTGAGACTGGGACACCTTGTGTGTCACGGCATGGCTCGTGTTAAGGTTTTCGCAGCCAAGGGTCACCTTGGCGAGGCGGTTACCACACGATTGGGACTTTGAGACCGGGACCTTATGGTCACGACAATTGTGGAAGTTTTGATATCCGAATGATTCGGGTTGACTTGGTCAATCTTGTGATATTATTGATGCTAAACATATCGAAACTTGAAAAATAAAAACGGACAACTAATAATAATTATAATAATAATAATAAATGTCTAAGCCGTTATGATAATGTCGTTGATTTGAGTCGTGATGATTTGAGCACTTCGTGAATCATCCGAGACCTTATGGTTCGGATTGAACACGAGTAGCGGATATGGACTTTATGATTTTATGGACATTTTGGACTATATTATTATTATTAGACTATGACCCGAATTAGATACTTGACTTGGGAAATGAACTTGGGAATAGATGGGCTCGAGTCAATTAGTATTGACTCGAGAAGGGTTGACTCGAAATGATAGGTCGAAAGAGTTAAATATACTACGTTTTGAAAAATCATGAGCATTAAATAATGCAATTAAACAATAGTTTAATTGTATAAAATAATCAATGTTTCCAAAAAGAAATAATAATGTAACACATTTCGAGACACGAAGCCCAAGTTTTCTATTTAAGAAATTTAATATGAATTCGATCGCGGATTGGTTAACATTAATAAAAGTCTATTATCATATTTATTTGGACTTATTGGATTGACGAGTCCCATAAGAGCTCGATAAATATGAGAAGAGGAGGTTATTAATGGCAACCCATCCAAAGGTCTTTACGTGCAACCCATCTAGATTTACCTTGGATTAATAAACGAGGCGAAGGGAACGCAAATCTTATTAAGTTGACGAGCCTAATAAGACTTGAAGAATCCTTCGAGTACCTTATTAACGCATGGTTCAATCTATTTAGACCCGTCCATTTTGTGACATATATATATATATTTTTTTTTTGGTAAAGGGTTTCCCCGGTAAATTGTATTTCACCAAAAAACATTTAAGTACAAACGGTGTAGGTGAAGTCCTACAACCCGGCCCGTTACATGGGCGAATAAGAACGCACCGTAGTGCAACAAACCACACCATCATGAGAATGACAAGCCAAACTCATGAACAAGCTTCAACAAGCTACTAACCAAAACACTAAATAAGAAAGACATAACCATTCTTATTACTAACAAAGAAAGAAGCAAAAAACAACTTTCTAAATCAAACCACCGAGATGGCAACAAAAGCTCCTGAAAAAACGTCTCATCAATGGTTAACACGTAAATGTGTTCATTCGAAAATATTAAGAGGCGTATAATGAGCATGATACATGCTATTCTTTCAGCAGCGACTTCCAAATAGCCTAAACGGCTAACTTCCAAGTAAGACGACCCAAGAAACACAGACCATATTCAATCAACAAATGAAATCAACTCCCTAGTCCGGACAGCGCCTCAAAATACCATGTAGAAAACCGGAGTGAACATCTTCTTTGACAGAAATAACCACAACGTTAGCGAACAATCATGGAAAACCACGCGAACACAACACGACTTACAGACTTCAAACCCTGAACCAAAGAATAGAATATACTAAGCTGTGGTAACAAGCATAAAACATAAACATAGGGTGATTCAACCCTAACTTCCAGCATATGCGAACCCAAGACCAAAATAATACTGACCACCAAATGATCCGATTGATGACCCAATCATAACCAACTTCCTTCTCTCCCATAACCCACTTACAAAAACACTCATAACACGACCCAAATCGATCTTACCAGCAGATAATCAATACCCAAACGTGTGTATACATCCAAAGAAATAAAAGCACCTCTCTCAAACCCACTTACGGATCGGCAAAGAAATCCATAAAGGAATAGCCAACCGACACCAAAACAATCAACAGATATAGCGATTAAGGACCCGGCCGATGTCGACCCAAGCAACCGATTGGAAGAATTAGAATGTTAGGGTTTCAAAATAAAAGATAACACCATAGAAAATGACCCCACACCCCAGACAAATCAGATTCTTACCCGTTAAATCAATAGTCCCAGTGAAAGAATTAAAGAAAAAACGAATCGGATTGGAAGAATTAGGCCGGATTTGTTTGGGATTGCACGCCACCTCAAGATATACACAAACCACACTAAACCCAATTGCATACACTAGGTAGAGAGGCGGATTTAGTGCTGATTTGGCCGGAAAAAATGAACAGGAGGTGGCGGCTATAGGCGGATTCACCGAAAAGATATGACAATAAATATAATCACACCACCCCTAAGAATGAACACCCAAGCAGAACCGATTGCATACACGAATGTAGAGAAACGATTTAGTTGGATGTTTGGCCGGAAAAAATGAGGTAGGGGTGGCGGCGCCGGAAATCGCCCAAGGGGGAGAGAGAACTTTTTAGGGTTACTATTTTTTTGTGACATATATGACGCACATATTCTTGTTTGTTTTGGTCGCGTGAGTTGCGTGAGTTGGTTGTCAAGCTTGTTGAACTACGTGAAACGTTGTTAATCGTGTGCGTTATTTGAGTCGTCATTCCACAAGTGACAAAGCCAAGTGTTCAATTCTATCGTTATGCTTCAACCCACAAGAATTCTTACGTATTATGTGACTTTATTTTGGCAACTCCGTGAGGATCGATACTGAGTCGCATCTTTTGTTATTTTAGGTTGAGCTGTGTCCGCTGTGCTGTGAGATTTCTTGTTGCTGTTGTACTAGTCTCCCCTAGAGTGATTGTTTGTGCATTTCCTTGTTAAGGTGAGTTTCATAGCCCCATTTTTATCTTGGTTTTATTAAATTGGGGTGAGAAAACGTGCTACTCTTTTGGACCTTTTAAACTCTCTTGATTTGCTTATGCGTTGACTGGTTTAGATAGATGTGAGGTAGTTGTTGCATGAAACTAGGGTAGCATATTTATGCTATAACGTGATACCTAGCTTGTGAATGGTTATTTGTTCCGATCTAGTCAATGGTAGTTTAACCATGCTACAACCGTGCTGGCTAGAGTCGCTTGGGATCCCACTTGTGAATTGTTATGTGATTGTGTGTTTTGTGCATCTATCTTAGTCTCGCATAGCAAATAAACTCTTACAGGTCCACTACTGAATTTGAACTTAAACCTATGAACTCACCACCTTTATGCTGACCTTTTAGCATGTTTTTCTCAGGTAATTGATGTGAAAGCTTTGGTAATCTTTGGGAAGGCATTTGGCAGTGATGGCATGGTTTTGGATCCTTCTTACTCTGATGTTATATGGAGACCCTTTTCTTAAACTATTTTATTTTGGGCTTACTTCTGCACTTTTCAAGAAATGTAAAACTTAATTATTAAAATTAGCAATGTTTTCAAGTGATAAATTTCCATTTATGTTGTTCGCTATCCTTGTGTTGTGTACCAATTTCGTAGCACCCTAAAGTTAGTAAAGTCTTCCGCTGAGCCGATTTTGAGGATGTTACAGATTGGTATCAGAGCTCAAGGTTATAGATAACTGGTATTTACCAAAACCTAGACTATAACCATTTTTGAAAAACTGATCCAAAAGACCGTGACATGCCTACCTGTCAAGCTGAAGCCTAAAGATTACAAGTTAAGAATTGATGTGGTATTAATTTTCTATTGCTTGCCTTGTAACCATGATGTGATTTCTTGGGAAATTTATTATGTTTGAAAAATCAGATTCATTAGAGATTTTCCGTATGCACTGACTTTACTAAAAACACCGTTGTCACAGCTATTCCTTCCTTCGATATCACTGAAGACATTCTTTTTCTTTGGTTCCCGACCAACATCACCTGTATCGGGTATGGACCTGAAGGACCCATATGTCATGGCACGATATGCACCGCCAGTGACACATGGGACTGCTTCGGGTTCCTCTCATCTATTCATGGCTCTCCTACTTCGCTCACTGTGCGTTTACCCACACGATCATCTCCTAACTCCATGTGGCGGACTGCTACACCTCATACTTTGACACATCATCGCACGACACGCATATCCGTACGTCCACCTACCCTACTCTCTTTCGCATTTTACGCTCACTCTCCTCGTCCCTTACACCCTCTACCTCTACTTTTCGATTAGAGTGCCTCATCTTCCGTACCTGCGATTCGTCACCACCTTCATCTCGACTCTCCGCCTACCGGAGGGCGACTACTCATATCTTATGAAGAAAAGATCTTGAAAAGAACACGAGGAGGAGGAAGATCCCGAGGAAGATCATCTAGAGGAGGAAGACCTGGGAGACGAGTCTTATGGGGAGGATGACCCCGAGGCCGAGCCACAGGAGGATGTGGAGCCCGAGCCTCAAGAGGACTGAGCCTCAGGGGATCTTGGGGGATTTGGAGAAGTATGACTAGGAGGATGATGTTGATGAGCCTATGTTAGAGCCGGTTTCCTCAGCGTCGGAGGTGGATTGGGTTGATCCGAATTCTCCTACTGCCGGACCTACCTTTGAGGACTTGAGTGGGATGGCCACTCAGTTGGGGATGCATGAGGAGGCTCTAGAGGACATAACCGAGTGGTTAGCGGGGGTGACAGCAGCGCGACTAGGGAAGATTGAGAGTGACATTAGTGTATTGATGGGGAGGTTTGCTGCCATGAGGAGAGACCTGCAAAAGATGGATGATCAGGTGAGAGCAGTAGATCGATCTATCCAGACTGCGAGAGAGTATGACCAGGTGATGTGGAGGCGTCAGTCTGAGACATATTCTCCGAACGCATATCTTATGAAGAGGAGATACGAGGATAATATAGAGATGTCTGCTATAAGGAGGCGGTTAGATGATCTGGAGCATGCTTTGGAGACTTTCGCTTTGGGATTTGAGTACTAGTCTTTGACTAGTGATTTTGTACCACTCTTTATCGATTGTATTTCCGTATTCCCTCATTATCAGTACTGTTATCGTTTTCGCCATAGTATGGCTCATAATTGAGAACCCTTGTTTTGAGTTTTAGGAAATCTATGTTGAGTTCGTGATTGTGGCATAAATTGTATCTTGATAATCGTTGTGGTTTTAATGTGATGTATTGGTTTCTACACTCGTGTGATGTGCTTCTCTATTCTGATCTCAATGTTCTCATTTCTTGTACATGATTCAGATCAGTGGCTCAAACGCGTAGGACAACCAGGAACGCGTGAGCAACATTTGCCATCTATCTGCGGTGGCTGGTCGCGGTCGACCTTCAGTTCAAAATGCTAGTAATCCTAATGTCAATAACCAGAACAACAATTCTGTTGGTGAAGATCTGAATGCCGAGATCCATTCTCCGCCTGCTCCTGTTACCGATCAAGGTTTAATCGATCAACTGGTAGCTCAACGTGTAGCTGAGATTCTGGCTGATCCAAATCATCCTAATACCGCAGTGGGAACTCTTAGGCCAAATGGTAGTCAACATTGTACTTACAGTGTTGACTCGATGGCTAGAAAAGATGGAATCTGTGTTTAAGGTTTGCAATTGTGAAGGGGAATTAAAGGTGAAGTTTGTTCCGTTCCTTGAAGGATGAGGCGTTAAACTGGTGGAACAACTACCTCAAGTCTGTTGGGATCGACGCAGCTTATGCTATGCCTTGGGAAGAGTTTAAGACGAAACTAATTAAGAACTATTGTCCTTGAAACGAAGTGAAGAAGTTGGAAATTGAGTTCTGGAATCATAAAGTGAAGGGTACTGACATGCCAGCTTACACTCGTCATTTCACGAATTGGCATTGTTATGCCCTGAGATGGTCCGCATTGAAGCGCTTAAGATAGAGCGTTATCCGATGGACTTCCACCCTCGACTCGGAATGATGTGCTTTCTTCTAAGCCAACTGATCTTCACGAAACCGTCACTTTAGCGCATGGTTTGATGGATTCGATTATTCATGACAATCCGGGAAGTGGAGGCGACAACAAGAGGAAATGGGTGGATTATTCGAAGAATAGGTATCCTAACAAGCGACAAGAGACTGCTAAAGCTTATGCTATGGGGTCTGGAGAGAAAAGGGGTTACGAGGGAAATCAACCTTACAATGGTTGCAAGCGCCATCATTATGGGCAGTGTACCATAGTGTGTCGCTCATGCTCTAAGGTTGGACACATAGCCAAGGACTGCAAGTCCAAGACGATTGTAGTGGTTCAAACCACCCCTGGACCGGATTAGAAGGGAGATGTTACTTGTTTTGGATGTGGGAAGAAGGGATACTTTAAGAATGAGTGTCGAGAACCGGGAAGTCGTGGAACCGAAGGAAAAGGTGGGAACCAAGTGAACCGTGGGGCAGAAGGACACAAAGGAAACCAAGGCATTGGCAATCAACAGGGCAATGCTGGAGAGTAGGGCTGTAAACGAACCGGACGAACACGAACGGAGCCTTGTTCATGTTCGTTCATTTAATTTTAACCGGACAAATAAACGGACACGAACGCTTAAACAGACGAATTTTCTTGTTCATGTTCGTTTATTAAGAAAATGGGTTGTTCATGTTCGTTTATGTTAAGCTCATTAAGATACTAAGCGAACGCTACGAACATAAATGATCGAACATAAATGAACATAGACTAACTATCATAAACTTTATTAAATTATACACAATATATTATTTTATAAGTGTTTATTTGTTTAAACAAATAAATTTTAAAATTATACAATTAAAAGATATGATATACGAATATAAATAAGTAAATGAACATAAACGGACGTTAATGAACGCATAATCGGACGTTCACGAACATAAATGAACGAACGCGACTTTTGTTCATGTTCGTTCATTTAACTAAACGAACATAAAATATTGTTCATGTTCGTTCATTTAATAAATAAACGAACATAAACGAACTTTTTACCGAACGGTTCATGAAATGTTCATTAGCGTTCATTCGTTTACGACCTCTGGAGAGGCTCGTGGAAGAGCATATGTGGTGAAGGGAAAAGGAGTCAAGGAGGACCCAACTGTTGTTACGGGTACGTTCCTTCTCAATAACCGTCATGCTCATATTCTATTTGATACTGGTGCCGATAGAAGTTTCGTTTCCACTACCTTTAGCCCCCTACTTGATAAGATCCCTCTTGCTCTAGACTTTGTTTATGATATCGAGTTAGCCAATGGTAACATAGAAAGGGTGAATACCATAATCGAGGTTGTACCAATCTTCTCGATCACCCGTTTAGCATTGACCTCATGCCGTTCCTCGAGTAGTTTAGATGTCATAATTGGCATGGACTGGCTATCTAAGTATCGAGCCGTGATTCTTTGTGAAGAAAAGATCGTGTGCATGCCTTACGGAAATGAAATCCTAACCATATACGGAGAAGGTAGTAATCAAGGAAATTCCTCCCGATTAAATATCATCTCCTGCACCAAAGCCTAGAAATACGTGGAAAAAGGAAGTTTCCTTTTCCTAGCCCAAGTTGAGAAGAAGAGGAACGAAAAAGAAGAGGGGAAACGGTTAATAGATGTACCGGTGGTACAGGATTTCCCTGAAGTGTTTCCTGAAGACTTGCCTGGATTACCACCCGGTTAGACAAGTCGAGTTTCAAATCGATTTGGTCTTGGGGCGCACCCGTAGCGCGGGCACCATATCGATTGGCCAGAGTTGGAAGAACTTTGAAGCAACTATGTGAATTAGCCGAAAAGGGATTCATAAACCAAGTTTCTCACCCTGGGGAGCTCCGGTCTTGTTCGTTAAGAAAAAGGACGGATCATTCCATATGTGCATTGACTACAAAGAGCTGAACAAGTTGATGGTGAAAAATAGATACCCTCTACCAAGGATCGATGATCTCTTCGATTAACTCCAAGGAGCAAGCATGTTTTCAAAAATCGATCTAAGATCCAGGTATCATCAGCTCCGAGTTCGGGAAGAAGACATACCGAATACTGCTTTCAGAACTCGCTACGGACATTATGAGTTTCAAGTTATGCCTCCAGCTGTATTCATGGACCTCATGAACAGAGTGTGCAAACCCTACTTGGATAAGTTTGTGATAGTATTCATAGACGACATCTTAATCTCTTCCAAAAGCAAGGAAGCACATGAGGAACACTTAACTTATTCTGAAGCTACTCAAGGAGGAGCAGCTCTATGCGACGTTCTCCAAGTGTGAATTCTGGATTTCTACCGTGCAGTTTCTGGGTCATGTGATTGATAGTCAGGGTATTCATGTGGATCCCGCCAAGATTGAGTCCATTAGAGACTGGGCCACTCCTACTACCCCGACCGAGATATGTCAATTTTTAGGACTTCTTTGGATATTACCGTAGATTTATCGAAGGTTTTTCAAAGATAGCAAAGCCTTTGACCATCTTGACTCAGAAAACGATGAAGTATACTTGGGGAAAGGACGAAGAAGAAGCATTCCAACTACTGAAAGAGAAGTTGTGTAGTGCACCAATATTGGCTCTACCAGAGGGAAGCCAAGATTTTGTGGTGTACTGCGATGCCTCACATAAGGGATTAGGAGCTGTTTTGATGCAAAGAGAAAAGGTGATTGCCTATGTATCCCGACAACTCAAGACCCATGAGAAGAACTACACAACCCATGATTTAGAGTTGGGAGCTCTTGTGTTTGCTCTTAGAATTTGGAGGCATTACCTTTATGGCACAAAGTGCACCGTTTATACGGATCACAAGAGTCTTCAACACATTCTGGACCAGAAGGAGCTGAACATGAGACAACGAAGCTGGTTAGAACTGTTGAGCGATTATGACTGTGAGATACGTTATCATCCAGGTAAAGCAAATGTCATTGCTGATGCTCTTAGCCGAAAGGAGAGGGCGAACCCATTCAGGGTCAGAGCATTAGGAATCACCATCCATTCGCCACTACCAGCTCAAATTCTTGCAGCTCAAGTTGAAGCAATCAAGGAAGAAAACAGACCTTACAAAAATCTCTATGGTATGTTGAAGAGTGAGAATGGACTTGTGAAATGTTCCGACGGAACCTTTTGTTTCAATGAGAGGAGTTGGATTCCAAAGTTTGGAGGCATTCGAGAGTTGATTATGCATGAATCGCATAAGTCAGAATATTCTATTCATCCTGGGTCTGATAAAATGTACTTCGACATGAAGAAGTAATACTTTTGGCCAAATATGAAGGCTGAGATTGCTAACTATGTTAGCAAGTGCTTAACCTGTGCCAAGGTTAAGGTCGAACATCAAAGACCCTCTGGTCTACTTGTTCAGCCTGAAATCCCCGAGTGGAAATGGGAACGCATAACCATGGATTTCATCACTAAGCTTCCAAAAACCTCTAGCGGTTTTGACGCTATATGGGTTATCATTGATCGTCTCAACAAATCAGCTCATTTCTTACCAATCAACGAAACCGACAGTATGGACACTCTAGCTCGTCTGTATATCAAGGAAATTGTCTCACGTCATGGAGTGCCAATTTCTATAATCTCTGATCGTGATAGTCGTTTCACTTCGAATTTCTGACAGTCACTTCAAAGGGCCTTCGGATCGGATCTGGATATGAGTACTGCGTATCATCCCTAGACCGATGGCCAAAGTGAAAGGACCATTCAAACTCTGGAAGACATGTTGCGTGCATGTATCATCGATTTCGGCAATGGTTGGGGTAGACACCTACCATTGGTGGAATTTTCATACAATAATAGCTATCATGCTAGTATTAAGGCTGCACCATATGAAGCCCTGTATGGTCGTAAGTGTCGATCACAGACGTTGGGCCAATTTGGTGACTCTCAACTTACTGGTCCCGAGCTTATTCATGAAACCACCGAGAAGATTGTTCAGATCAAGAGCAGAATGCAAGCTGCTCGTGATCGTCAGAAAAGCTACGCTGATACACGGAGGAAACCTCTGGAATTCTAGGTGGGAGACAAGGTTTAGCTAAAGGTCTCACCATGGAAAGGCGTAATCCATTTCGGTAAGCGCGAAAAGCTTAATCCTCGTTATATCGGCCCAGTCAAAATCATTGCTAGGATTGGTCCGGTGGCATGCAGACTCGAGTTACCACCAGAACTTAGCAGTGTCCACAACGTTTTTCATGTGTGCAACTTAAAGAAGTGTCTAGCAGATGAGGCCATTGTTATTCCTCCGGAAGAAATCCAAATAGATGAACGATTGAATTTCATAGAAGAACCGGTCGAGATCATGGATCGTGAAATCAAACGACTTAGGCAGAGTCGTATCCCTATTGTCAGAGTTCGTTGGAACTCCCGTAGAGGCCCTGAATTTACGTGGGAGTGTGAAGATGAATTCAAGCGAAAATATCCTCATTTGTTTCCTGTCTCTATGAACAAATTGAATGGAAACCCGGGACGGGTTTCTTCTTAAGCGGGGTGAATGTGACAACTGGTAAACTTTCGAGAACACATTTTCATACCACATCATACTTGTGACATTATTTTAATAAACTTGAAACGTTTTAAAACTTGAATCAGTCGAAAAACGAGAAAAACATCTTGGAACGTGTAAAATATAAGCACACAGCGGACCGGCATGAGTTAACTAGCAATTTATATATATATTTGTGATTTTTTTTTGGTAAAAGGGATTCACCCTGGCAAAATATATAAAATAATCAACCAAATAAATACAATGGAATGTGGCCGACGCGCCACATTAACCTCAAGCTAAGCTTGAACAACCAATGAAAAACGCTAGCGACAGGCCACTAAGCGTTACACAAGCTAGAGAATACAAACGCTAAAACCCCAACTGGGAACATCCATCTACTGAATACGGAATGACTCCACCTATCACCCCACCTTTCGAAGGAGATTGATGAATCGGATGAGCTGCCTCCTTAAAACCCTTTCCAAGAAAAACCGATTGGGAAAACCTTGGAGTAGGGAAAAAGAGTACAACACTCACCTGGATCTCCAAAGAAAAATCAGAACCTCCAATAGCATAAGCCAATGAAAACCCTCTATCAACCAACTTCCCGAACCAATAATCAGCGATGAGATCCACCATTAAGAATGTAAGAGAGAAGAAGGCAGCTGCCAAACCCGCAACAGGTCTCTAGTGTTCGACGTCTTCTTGAATTTGCACGAAAAAAGCTTGAGCCGAATTGTAGACTTGATAATATCAATAACTTGCACTTCCGATCTTCTTTGCTGCTTAAAAATCCTGTTGTTTCTTTCTTGCCAAATGTAATAGGAAGAAGCTACAAAAAGAAGCTTGGAGACAACACTTTTAACCGACCGAGACTTCGAAATAGGAATAAGAAAACGAGTCACATCCTCCAACGAATCTGGAATATCCTGAAAACCAGCAAACAGCTTCAAAGAAAACCAAACCTGAAATGAGAACACACAATTAAAGAATAGATTGAGAATCAGGTTGCGTCCTGCAAAGAGAGCACACCAACACATCATTTGGATCATGATGGCCGTCGTGATTTTATCGAGAGTAGTCTTGTTTATAGTCATTTTGGATGGAAAAATTATTTTAAAGCTAACGGCGTAATTTTCGTGAAAATTTGACAACGTTTGAGGGTCGAAACGAGCTCGAGAGGCAATATCGTGAAAGTATGGAGAAGTGACGCAACTAGCCCTTGGAATAATTACCAAACGCGCCCCCTATTTTGGGTTTTGTCCAGTTCGGTCCCTCCTGGGGAATAAAAACCCCACCACACACACAGAAACACACTTTTCTCACACTTCTCTCTCTCACCTCTCTCTAACATTTCCGGCGACTGGAAAACCTCTGCCGCCCTATTTTGGGTTTTGTCGAGTTCGGTCCCTCTTGGGGTATAAAAACCCCACCACATACACACAAACACACTTTTCTCACACTTCGCTCTCTCACCTCTCTCTAACATTTCCGGCGACCGGAAAACCTCTGCCGCCGTCTTATCCGGCCACCCGTCACCAGAAAAATACACCGCCTATACCAAAAGATAGATCGTCGAAAGGTGATTCTTTTGACCTAGGGCACGCGCGGTGAAACCTCCTAACGCGCCCAAGAACTACGTTTTTAGTTTCGGAGTTTACGGGTTTTCGTCTTGCATGTGTTACCGTGATGTTTTCACGCGTTTACCCGTGCTTGGTTGTGTTATTTTCGTGGGTAAACCGTGTTTTACACGGTTGACTTGGCTTGGTCCTTGTGGAACGAGGGTTTTGGCCCTCTTGGTTCATATTTTGGTTCGTGTGATACTCAGTTATGATGTTTTGGTGTTGGTTGTTGTGAAACTGACACGGTAACCAAGGTTACCGTGCCTCGGTGTGGGCTGTCGTGGTGTCGAGAGTCTCCCAAGACTCCTTGGGATGGATTATTTGTTGTAGTATTTTATTGTGGGCTGTTTTGTTATTCGGATGTAACCACCGCTGCCACCAAACCCTTGTGGTGGTGCGGCTGTGGTGGTATTATTGGGTATGTCGATGAGGTATTGAGACCGGGACACCTTGCGTGTCACGAAATGGATCGTATTAAGGTTTCCGCAGCCAAGGGTCACCTTGGCGAGGCGCTTACCACATGATTGGGACTTTGAGACCAGGACCTTATGGTCACGGCAATTGTGGAAGTTTTGATATCCGAATGATTCAGGTTGACTTGGTCAATCTTGTGATATTATTGATGCTAAACATATCGAAACTTGAAAAATAAAAACGGATAACTAATAATAATTATAATAATAATAATAAATGTCTAAGCCATTATGATAATGTCGTTGATTTGATAGTGATGATTTGAGCACTTCGTGAATCATCCGAGACCTTATGGTTCGGATTGACCACGAGTAGCCGATATGGACTTTATGATTTTATGGACATTTTGGACTATATTATTATTAGACTATGACCCGAATTAGATACTTGACTTGGGAAACGGACTTGGGAATAGATGGGCTCGAGTCAATTAGTATTGACTCGAGAAGGGTTGACTCGAAATGATAGGTCGAAAGAGTTAAATATACTACGTTTTGAAAAATCATGAGCATTAAATCATGCAATTAATCAATAGTTTAATTGTATAAAATAATCAATGTTTCCAAAAAGAAATAATAATGTAACACATTTCGTGACACGAAGCCCAAGTTTTCTATTTAAGAAATTTAATGTGAATTCGATCGCGGATTGGTTAACATTAATAAAAGTCTATTATCATATTTATGTGGACTTATTGGATTGGCGAGTCCCATAAGAGCTCGATAAATATGAGAAGAGGAGGTTATTAATGGTAACCCATCCAAAGGTCTTTACGTTGATTAATAAACGAGGCGAAGGGAACGCTAATCTTATTGAGTTGACGAGCCTAATAAGACTTGAAGAATCCTTCGAGTACCTTATTAACGCATGGTTCAATCTATTTAGACCCGACCATTTTGTGACATATATGACGCACATATTCTTGTTTGTTTTGGTCGCGTGAGTTGGTTGTCAAGCTTGTTGAACTACGCGAAACCCTTTACCCAAAAAAAAAACCCTTTACCCAAAAAAAAACTACGCGAAACGTTGTTAATCGTGTGCGTTATTTTTGTCAAAGCCAAATGTTTCATTCTATCGTTATGCTTCAACCCACAAGAATCTTTACGTATTATGCGACTTTATTTTGGCAACTCCGTGAGGATCGATACTGAGTCGCGTCTTTTGTTATTTTAGGTTGAGCTGTGTCCATGTCTTTGTGAGATTTCTTGTTCTTTGTTGTACTAGTCTCCCCTAGAGTGATTGTTTGTGCATTTCCTTGTTAAGGTGAGTTTCATAGCCCCATTTTTATCTTGGTTTTATTAAATTGGGGTGAGAAAACGTGCTAGTCTTTTGGACCTTTTAAACTCTCTTGATTTGCTTATGCATTGACTGGTTTAGATAGATGTGTGGTAGTTGTTGCATGAAACTAGGGTAGCATATTTATGCTATAACGTGATACCTAGCTTGTGAATGGTTATTTATTCCGATCTAGTCCATGGTAGTTTAACCATGCTACAACCGTGCTGGCTAGAGTTGCTTGGGATCCCACTTGTGAATTGTTATGTGATTGTGTGTTTTGTGCATCTATCTTAGTCTCGCATAGCAAATAAACTCTTACAGGTCCACTACTGAATTTGAACTTAAACCTATTAACTCACCGACTTTATCTTTGACCTTTTAGCATGTTTTTCTCAGGTAATTGATGTGAAAGCTTTGGTAATCTTTGGGAAGGCGTTTGGCAGTGATGGCATGGTTTTGGATCCTTCTTACTCTGATGTTATATGGGGACCCTTTTCTTAAACTATTTTATTTTGGGCTTACTTCTGCACTTTTCAAGAAATGTAAAACTTAATTATTTTAATTGGCAATGTTTTCAAGTGATAAATTTCCATTTATTAATCTGGTAAATAAGACCCAAGATAATTGCTAACCACCCTTAATGTATAAATCGACACAAAGAATCAGGTAGATAAGCAACGGATCAGAAAAACCAATGGCGGTGTAAAGAAACCCTAACAATCGTTATAATAAAGACCCTAACTGAATGAATCTATTACGATCTAAGAAAATTAGCAATTAACACAAACGTATAATCACTAATGTAATCAGAATGTAGTAGAAACAAAACAGATTAAAATCTTTAGGATGAACGAATGGATTTGGGATACGGTTTTTTTGGTCGCCAAAGGAGAGAGAGGTTTTTACCTTATTATATGTTGACTAATTTAGTCATGTTTGTGTTGTGGGTCATGGATGTGATTTGGCTAATAGGGTCATATTTTTGTAGCATAGCATGGAGGCTGGTTAGGTTTTGGTGCGTCATTGGTGCCTCATTGTTCTCTTTATTACTGGTTGTTGTACGGTTGTTTATGGTCTGATTTCGCATTGATTGTCCCTTGAGTGATTGTTTGTGGGGTGTCGAGAGATGGAGAAAGGGTTTTTTAACAAGGATGGTTCGTCGAAGAAGGCTGCAAAAACAGCCTCCAACTTGGCCGATCAAGTTGGCATGAATAAGGAATCTAACCCGTATGCTTCGCTGGATATTAATGCTTTGGATGCTAGGCTTAAACGTCTCAAAGGTGAGCACGCAATGGTACGGTGATCATTTCTGAAGTCGCGAAACCTACTAGGGTTTTGCGCTAGTACTCACGAAGGCACATTTGAATCTGTTTGGAGTTCTTCTAACCTGGAACAAACATCTTGTCCGGACCCATGGGTTGATGATATGGCTGGTTCCGTTTTGGGTGGGGTGAATTCGAGCTCTAATGTGAATTCTACTAATGCTACTGTTCCGGATACTTGTGTGAATCCGGATTTGGTCTCCCTTGGTGTTACTTCGATGGATGGTAATTCTATTGCTGCTACGAATGTGTCTAACGTGTCTACTTCTGGTCTTGATGTTATTGGTAGTGATAATGTGTCTAATAACGCAAGGTCGTTTGCTAATGTTTTAAAGCTGGAACAAGTCACTAGGAAAGTTAATTTTCGACCATTAGTGAATGATAATCGTATTGATAATCATGATACGGTTCTTCCTAAGGCTGCTATGGAGGGTGTGTGTAACCGTTATGATAATACTCTTGTTGGCTTCTTTGTTGGCAAGAATATTGCTTTTCCTTTGGTCCAAAATTATGTAACTAACACGTGGGGTAAGTTTGGGTTTCAGAAACTCATGAAGAATGACGATGGTGTGTTCCTTTTTAAATTTGCTTCTAAAGAGGGTGTTGATAATGTCATACGTGGGCCTTGAATTGTTCGCAATTCTCCTATCATTCTCACTAAATGGACTCCTGACGTGCTATTGTCCAAAAGTGAGGTTACCAAAGTGCCCGTATGGATTAAATTGCATAACGTGCCGTTACTTGCATATTCGGAAGACGGGTTGAGCCTTATTGCTACTCAGGTGGGTAAGCCGATCATGTTAGTTCCATGTGCGTTGATTCATGGGGTCGTATTAGTTTTGCACGTGCTCTTGTTGAATTATCATCGGACTCTGATCTTAAACATGTGGTGACTATGGCGATCCCTAAAAAGGATGATAGTGGTTTTACTACAGCAAGTATCAAGGTTGAATATGAATGGAAACCTCCACATTGCACGGAATGTAAAGTGTTTGGGCATGTTAATGCTTGTTGTCCTAAGAGTACTAAGGAGCATCATGATCTTTGCTCCCACCTCGTCGTTGGAAGAGCATGATGATGGGTTTAAGGTGGTGCAGAATCGGAAAGCCAAACCCAAAGGTACGAAGATGTGCAACAGCCTCAACTGTTGTACAGTTTCAGAAAACTATGGCTGATTTCAAGAAATTTAATCAACCAGCCCATGATTGGTTAAGTAACATAGCACCGATCCATTGGTGAAGGTCACATTTTTCATGTAAGTCATCTATCTGTTTCAGTTAATTTGTATTTGTTAATGCAATATAAACAATTATAATTAATACATGTTTATTAATCTTTAGGGAGAGCTCATTCAGATGTGTTACTTAATAACATGTGTCAAGTGTTTCATGACAAAATAATTGAGGGTTTAAACAAACCAGTTAGTACAGCCTTAGAATACATCAAGGAATACTGTATGAAGAGGATAATGCATGTTCTTATGGTGATTGAGAAGAGTGATGGGCCACTAACACCAACTGCTCAACACATCCTAGAGGGTATTAAGAAAGAGGCTGTTAAGTATAATGTTTTATGGAATGAGGGAACTAAGTTTCAGGTTAGTGGACCATGGGGTGACCAATGTGTAGTTAATGTTGTAGAAAAGTCTTGTACTTGCAGAAGATGGGAGATAACAGGTTTACCATGTAAACATGTTGTTGCTACCAATTGGAATATGGCTTTAAATGGGCAACAAGTAGGAGCTGTACAAACATGGGCTCATCCTTGTTACTATCTTCTCACTTGGGAGGCAACCTACAAACACCATGTTCTGCCTATAACTAGCAACGAACATTGGGAAAAATCAACTGTGCCAACAACAATTGTTCCACCGAAATTTGAAACAACTCCGCCTAGCTCAAGAGGTAGAAAAAGAGTTAGGATAGCTCCTGAAAGTGAAGAGATTATGAAGAATGGTAAGTCAAAGGACTTGGAAGAGTGTTAAGTGTAGTATTTGTGGCATTCTTTGGACACAACCGAGAAACATGTCTAGGGAATGGTGGATGAAAGTAGTCAAATTGGCCATAAGGAAATGTCAAACAAGTGCCTACAAAAGGCTACTGATAAAAAGACACATCCTAAAGGTAACAAAGTAGCAGCAAAAAAAGACATATCCTAAAGGTACAGGTGTTGTTGAAAGTCAAGTTAGCGCAGTTCAAGGAAGTGGTGTTCAATCTGAAAATCAAGATCAAGCAACTGAAGATCCCATCATACATGATGCATCCCTATCTCAATCCCAGCAACATCAAGATGAAGCAACAGAAGATCCTAGGATACAAGATGAATCCCTCTTTCTATCCCACCAACATCAAGATGAAGCAATTGCCGATCCTAGCATGCATGAGCAATCCCAGTGTCAATCCCAGCAACATAATCAATCACAGTCTGATTCTCAACTGTAGTCAAGTGATGTGCAAGCAGTTTCTGCTTCAACCCAGCTTGCTACACGAAGAATGAAGCATGGCAAACCCGATTAGGTACAGACAATGTTGAAGCTCAATCTAGGACCTTTGCAACATACATAATGCGTGTCATTACCTCATTCTTATAGAGGTAATGTTGCGAACATTACGCTAGTATATAACAATCGTGCATGGAGCATTCCATGCATATTGTAGAGCCAAGAATATCACTCCACGTGTCATTCTTATCTCCACTCTTAGATGTCCACCAGGTGGACCATTCTCAACCATAAATGGCGTTTATGGGTGACTCAAAACCTTAAACATATCTCTATAAATATCGAACCAAGTGAACTCTATCTTCACACACACACCCACTAGTCGTATGTGAGTGTTACCCCAACTATTGACTCCGGTCATATCTTGGAGCCCTTACCGAACGTGGGAGACCAAACATACGACCATCATCCATCCCACCCCCAATACGTATCTTACGTAAACGTAGTGTCATACATGTTATACGAAACACAATAACAAGGCACAATCCTCATTTTTTCCGTTCACCAAAAAATATTTGTTCTCACTGAAAATTTTATTTAAAAAAAAAACCCTTGAGTATTTAATAGTTAAAACGCGCACAAAGTTTTTAAAAACAAAAACATTTATTCTCTGCCATCGGAAAATCGTCATATCTAAAACTTTTTTTGTTAAAAATGTTACGCCCCAAAAATGACTCGATAAAAAAATTTGAAAGTACCCACAATTTGAACTCCTACAAACAAACTAATAAAATATGAGAACATGCAATAGTATGACTAACATACACAATCCAAAACACATATATAAGAACCATAGATAACAGCCTAAAGGTGAAAACTCAAAGTATGAAAAGATACAAACATTCTGTAAACAGAGTGCAGTACGCCATATTCATATTTTGAATACGCCGTATTGAGCTCACAAACCAATACGCCGTATTTAGATAAATGAATACGCCGTATCGCCTGATACTCATCAGACTCATAAATGTATCGACTGATATGACGTATTACTATATGGAATACGCTGTATTACAACTACCTTCGAACTCGGGTCAAGAGACTTGGTGCCTTGGTGGCACGCAAGATACTCCACTGCACCAAACTGCCGTTAAAAAAATACATCGTATCCAACCAATGGATACGCCGTATCGGCACAACAGATACAGACTCTTAACATAACTGCTTCAGAAAATGCATCAATTAAAAATTCGCCAAATCATAAACTGAACTCAACTTGACACACTTTAAACATCACATTCATAGCTTTAAACATACTAATTACGTTACAATAAAATACCATAAGCCCCAACGGTTCAAAATGGGTGACTTAGGCACCTAGCCAAACACCCATTTACACATATATTATAACTATTACATAATTCAACTCCAACGTCTTTAACATAATTGAATTCAAGGCTTCAATTCAACCCATAAACACACATAACCCACGACTTAAAATGACCCATGACCATGAAATGAGCCATATTAACGAAAGTTTATGATGAGTGTGTAAATACTCATCATTTTTGGTCAAATCTGAACTGCAAAACATTTAAAAACACTCAGAAATGCATCAAAATACTGAAAATATTCCAAAATTGTGTTTTATATGTTTCAAATGCAAAATGTTTAAAATCAGATGAAAATCGAGCTAAGTTTGCATAATTGGCAGTTTCAGTCCCCCGACTTTCAAATCTTGACAGAATCAGTCCCTGAGCATTTGTTTTGTAAGAAAAGTCACCAAAGGTTAACTTTGGATAGCGGATGGACCAAATAAACCCTAAAAACGAATTGCTCTGGAGAAAAAGTCCGAAACCCTTACCCCTCTCATAATCGACATTAATTTAACTCTACAATCCTTTCTATTGCTTGAATCTGTTCCAATTATGTGATTACACTTTTGTTTTACGTGATTGTGAACTGGTTTTTGTGATCGCTAGGTGTTTAGGGTTTGTTCTTGTCGTTTTTTTAGGGTTTCGTTACTTTGTATTCACGCTAACTATCATCTTTGTGTTCATCATGACTGAGTTTGGTTAGCTTATTGGTGTTTTAATTCATGCCTTAGATGTTTTAAGGCCCTCGATCTTGGAAGTTTGCCATGGTTTTCCTGGATTTTTTGTTAATCGTATTTTTAGGGTTTTTAGGGTTTCGCTTAGTGTTTTTTTGATTTCTTCTTGATAAGCTACTGTTCTTGCATGCAATATGGATCAGAGTGGTAATGTTAATGTGGATGTTGAAGCTTTTGAGGCTCGTATGCAAAGGCTTAAAGGGAATGATGCTGATTCGTATAATGTGCCTCAGCCATATAAGCCTCTTAGGATTCTACGTAACACTAATTTAGCAACTTCTGAAGGTAACACGTTACCTCCTGGTGGTTCATCTTCTGCTGATGCGTCACATGGTATTCCTATGAATTATCGTGAGTTTAACGTTGACTCGAGTGCTAATCCTAAAGTATTACCTGGTGAAGATTCGTTATTTTGGGGTGACATGGGTAATGTTTCTAATCAGTTTATTCAATCTGATTTCCCATCTCTTGGAGAGGTCCTTGGAGCAGCTAAAAGTGATACTATGGTGGGTAATCAAGACACGAGTGTGAATGGGGCAGCTGGGGCATCGTTTGATACTAGACCTATTACGGGAAGTCAAGTTATTAATCAGGATACGAGTAGTTTGCCTAAAGGTGATGGGTTTGGTGTGGCTAGCCAAGCTGGTAAACTTAAAAGTGTAGTCACGCATGCTACTAAGGAGTGCCCTATTGTTCAATCGGCTGAAGTTCAACCTTCAACTTATGTTGGAGCTGCTAGTGGCTCTAAACAGGGTCACCCCCAAGGTACTCCTTCAAATCCTGCAAAAGGTAAATCAAACTTTCGTCCACTTAAAGTTGATAATATGTTTAATGGTGTTGATGTGTCCATTCCCTTGAAGGTAGTACAAAATATTAGCTCTAAATTTGATAACACCTTGTATGGATACTTCATTGGTAAGCGTATTGCATTTCCTCTGGTTGAGTACTTTGCTCGTAATAACTGGGCTAAATATGGTTTAAAACGGATCATGATGAATGCAAAAGGCTTCTTTTTCTTTAAGTTTGACTCTCAGGTGGGTTTGGAGGCTGTTCTTGAAGGAGGTCCGTGGATGATTAAGAATAGTCCTATTATTCTTAAAAAGTGGACCATGAGTACTAGTTTGACGAAAGAGGAGTTAACCCGCATTCCGGTATGGGTTAAACTGCATGATGTTCCGTTCTGTATTTTCGAGGATGGAATTAGTATTATTGCAACACATATAGGTACGCCTATCATGCTTGATTCTTATACTAGCTCTATGTGTGTTGAATCTTGGGGTAGGAGTAGTTTTGCCCGCTGCTTAATTGAAATTGACTCTCATGTTCCCCTTAAGGAATCTATTACTATTGGGGTACCATACCTGGATCAACCTGGATTTTCTTCTGAAATTATTAGGGTCGAATATGAGTGGAAACCCTCCTAGGTGCGATGTTTGTTTAATATTTGGCCACTCTGTTGATTCTTGCCCTAAGAAAATTGTTACTGAACCGGTTGTGGAGGATAGGAATGATGGGTTTCAACTAGTTGGGAAAAAGGGTAAAGCTAAGAGGAATGCTAAGGATAATAATAGTGGTACGGTTTTTAACGGAGTTCCAGTTGGTAAAAATATGCAGTATAGGCCCAAAGCTGTTAACACTCCTTCCACTAGTAAACCCTCTCAAGGCGTTGCTAGTACTAGTACGGGTCCTTTACATAATCAGGTAGGTAATATTGCTTCACCTAATAACTCTACATCTAATGACCCTACTGAATCTACACCTAATGCCCCTACTGATATGTCTAATAAGGGTAGTCAACCTGCTCATGCTTCAACAACGGTAAGTAATCCAATTCTGGCTCCTAATATATCTACATCTAACCCATTTGGTTCTTTGGCTACTCGATGATGTTGATGAGAATAATGGGTTGGTGGATGATGATGAGAGGTTGAGAATGTTTATGATGAATCCGTAATTTGTTTGACAAATCGGGGCAAGCACTCCGTCCAATGTCCCGATGTTTAGTATCGCCTCTTGGAATATCAGGGGTTTGAACCATTTCCCTAAACAAAAAGAGGTTAAACAGGTGGTAAATGAAAATAATCTTAGTGTGTGTGCTATCTTGGAATCTCATGTTGATGCGTCGGTTGTGTATGATACATGTCGTAATGTTTGTCGTCGGTGGAAGTGGACGTCAAATGGTAGTTTTTGTGATAAGGGGTCCCGTATTATTCTTGGTTGGAATGATGATATTGTTGATGTTATGATTATGTCTCAAACTAACCGGTTATGCATGTTCGTGTAAATACTCGGACGGACTGACAAATCTTTTTTCTTCTTTTGTGTATGCGGATAATTACTATGTTCATCGGCGTGCTCTTTGGTCCAACCTTGTTTGCCATGCTGGGTTTATGCATAGTAGGCCTTGGGTTTTGTTGGGAGATTTTAATTCGGCACTTAAATTGGAGGATCATTCATGTGGTAGTTATGCTCCGACATTGCTATCGTGAATTCAAAGATTGTGTTGAAAATGGAGGTTGAGGATCTTAATTGTACTGGTCTTCACTTTACTTGGAATCAGAAACCAAGAGGCTCATTTGGTACATTGAAGAAAATTGATAGGGTAATGGGCAATCTTAAATTTCTTGACTTGTTTCGTGTTCGTTTGCTATATTTCAACCTTATCGAATTTCGGATCATTCTCCGTGTGTTCTCGCGTATTCCCGGTGTAACTAAGCCTAAGCCGAAACCGTTCAAATTCTCTAATTTCTTGGTTCATAAAGATGGGTTTATTGATACGGTTCTTGGGATGGAATCTTAATGTTCATGGTTGTGCTATGTATCGTGTGGTTCAACGCTTAAAGAGGCTGAAATCTCCTTTTCGTAAGCTTTTGCATAGTCAAGGTAATCTAAATGAGCGGGTAGTTAGGATTCGGAAGGAGTTAGATGAGGTCCAAAAGGCTATTGATACAGATCCGTCTAATTCAGACCTACGTGATGAACATGCTCATTATCTTCTTGCTTATAAGGAGGCTATGTTAGATGAAGAACGGTTTTAAAGCAGAAATCTAAGGTTCAATGGCTTCATGCAGGTGATTCTAATACGGCTTACTTTCATAATATTGTTAAAAGCAAATGTGCCCATAACCGAATTGAATTGGTTAGAGATGCAAACAATGTCTTATATCAGGGTCATCAGGTTGCGGATGCTTTTGTTGCTCATTATGAGCATTTCTTGGTATTGAAGGTAATTGTAGTCCATTTCTGATACGGTATTTTTCTAATGTTCTTTCACACCAATTGGCTAATTTGATGGTTCGTCATGTCACGGATGCGGAGATAAAGGAGGCTATATTTTCTATGGGGGATGATAAAGCTCTTGGTCCCGATGGTTACACGTCTGCTTTCTTTAAGAAAGCATGGGATATTGTGGGTGTTGAGGTTATATCTCTGGCTTGGGATTTTTCATGAATGGTAAGCTTCTTAAAGAGATTAATCATACCATTATATCGTTGATCCCTAAAGTGTCTACCCCGGCTAAGATAAATGACTATAGGCCTATTTCTTGCTGTAATGTCATGTATAAGTGCATTAGCAAAATCCTTGCTAACCGTATTAAGGAAGGCCTTGGTCGTTAGTGTCAAGATAATCAATCTGCATTTGTTCCCGGTCGCGTATCCGATAATATATTACTTACCCAAGAGCTTATGCGAAATTATCATAGAGGAAGAGGTCCACCTAGATGTGCGTTTAAGGTTGATATTTAGAAGGCATATGATACGGTTGATTGGGCTTTTCTTAAAGCTATCCTGATTGGGTTTGGTTTTCACGCAAAAATGGTTGGACGGATCATGGTTTGTATCTCATCTACATCTTATTCTATATGTATTAATGGGGATCTTCATGGCTGGTTTAAAGGTAAGCGGGGTCTTCGACAAGGTGACCCGTTATCTCCCTATTTGTTTACTCTGGTTATGGAAGTTTTAACTCTTATATTGCAGAAAAAGGTTTCTAATGCAGTGGATTTTCAGTTTCATCATTTGTGTGAACAACAGAGAATTATTAACCTATGTTTTGCAGATGACCTCTTCTTGTTCGCTAGAGGCCATCGGATTCTTTAATGTCATTATGCAGGCTTTGGAGGATTTCAAGAACTTTTCGGGTCTTTTCCCAAGTATCCCGAAAAGTACAGCTTTCTTTTGTAATGTGCCTAATGCTATTAAAGCGCCTATTCTCCGCCTATGCCGTTGTGTAGGTTCTCTCCTGTCGGGTATCTTGGGGTTCCCCTTATATCTTCGAGACTTCTTTATAGAGATTGTAAGGTGCTTGTTGAAAAGTTGGAAGGCCGTGTGAATGATTGGCGTAATAAGTTCTTATCTTTTTTAGGCTTCAGTTGGTGAGGTCTGTTTTATCATCGATGCATCTGTATTGGGCTTCAGTATTTACTCTCCCTACTCGTATTATACATGAGTTAGAGCAGCTTATGAGGGGTTTCCTTTGGTGTCAAGGAGAAATGAAAAAGGGAAAGGCTAAGGTTGCTTGGGAATCTGTTTGTAAGCCAAAGAAAGAAGGTGGTCTTGGTATTCGACGTTTGGAGGATTTTAACATTGCTCTCATGACTACACATATTTGGAGTATTCTGACACATAAGAGTTTATGGGTTCAATGGATTCATTCTTATAAACTTCGCGGGAGAAGCTTTTGGGATGTTCCATGTTTGGGGATGTTAGGTGGGATGGCGCAAGCTTCTGATTCGACCAAAAATTGCTTATTTATTTGGCATAAGATCAATAATGGCAAGGACACATCGGTTTGGTTTGATAGGTGGTGTGCGTTAAGCCCAATTCGCGATTTGATTATTGCTAGGGATATTGCGGCGTGTTTTAATTTATCCGATTCGGTTTCGATCGATTGCTAATGGTGTTTGGCGATGGCCGGTTGACTGGTTATCTCGTTTTCCTTTGTTAGCTGCAATTCCGGTCCCTTACCTTCATGATACTGTTGATGGCTTATTATGGCGCAAGTTGGATGGTAATTTCGTGGTTTTTCTCGGTGCATGGGATTCTATACGCCTTAGGGCTGATGTGGTTGGTGGTGTAATGTTACTTGGTTCTCTCATTGTATCCCGAGGCATGCAATACACTTGTGGCTTGCTATTAAGCACAAGCTGAAGACCCAAGATAGGATGCGACAATGGGATGTTGGTTCTAATGTGGATTTGGACTCGCTTAGATGCCCGCTTTGTGAATTGGTTCCGGATTCTCATTCTCACTTATTTTTGAGTGCCATTTTCTATAGGTTTGGTTTGGTCCGGGTTTTATCCGCATGGATGCTTTGTCCGCCTTCCTTGGAGAGTGTTGTTCATATTCTTATTCCTATATCTAAGGGACGGTCGGTTGGTAGCATTATTTCTCGATTCTTGCTATGGCTACTACATACTTTATCCGGATGGAGCGTAATGCTAGGATTTTCAAGCGTAATAAGTCTATTGCTATGAAGTAGTTAGCATCATTGTCTCTACTATTCGGTTGAAGTTGGTTACTTTCAAGTTCAAGAAGTTAACCTCGCGGTCTCGTTTGATCCTTGATAAATGGAAGATTCCAAGTATATGTATTTCTCACGAAGGGAGTGCCGTGGGGTTGTACTCTTTTTCCCTACTCCAAGATTTTTCCCTCTGGGTTTTTCTTGGAAAGGGTTTTTAAGGAGAGCACTTCACGGGTTGATTTGCTCCCTTTGTGGATTGGCTGGATGCGGGATGCTCGCTTGCTACAAGTTTTTTTTACTTGTTTATGCCTAGTTAGTTGATGTAATATAGCTAGGTCTTTTGTGTTTATGGCTTGTCATAAACACTAGTTAATCAAGTTTTAGCTTGAGGTTAATGTGGTACCTCAGCCACATTCCATTTGTACTTAACATTATTTTTTGGTTATATATTTACCGGGGTAAAACCCTTTACCCAAAAAAAAAGTCACCAAAGGTCCTTTTGAAATCATATGATGTCATATTTAATCCTTTGGTAAAAAGTTTGGAGAATTTACAAGTTTGGTCCTTCAAGTTTCAAAATTGGCAAAATAGGTCCTTGGAAGTTTAAAAATGTCTTTTATGGTCCTTGTACTAATGAAACTTGTCAGAATTGGTCCCTTGGCATAACTTTGCAAAATTGGCAGATTTGGTCCCTTGGTTTTTGGTGAATTGCAATTATGGTCCTTGTATTAATAAACACCCTTGAACCCTTTTTGAACCTTGACCCCTGCCATAACACTTTTGACCCCCTGTTTGACCACGTCTAATATAATACACGGTCAAAGTAGTCAAATCCGCCCAAATCCACTTTGTCTTCTCCCTCACCCTTGCACGCAAAACCCGGACATCAACCTTACTTCCACCTCACAAATCCCACAACCTTATCACTCCACCTCCACAAACCAACAAGAATCATTAAATTCTTCCCCTTCCTTGCACTCAATCAACTCCAACTGGCAAATACCATTTTGGCGCAAAAGCCATCAACGGCTAAAAAGGGGCTCCAATCATCCAATGGCTGAGATTATTGGTGGGAAATGATCGAAGACAAGGGGAAGCTTTTGTTGACTATATAAAGAAGAAGAAGGCTAAAGACAAGGAGTTAGTTTTTAGGTTTGAAGCACCTTTTACTTAATTTTCAGTAGCTTGTATCAGTTTCAAATTACCTTTTAATGTTTTTTTAGCATAATCTCAGCATTGTACTAATCTCATTGTATTCAGTTTTCAAGTTAATAGAATTCTCCTTTCGGTCTCTCAATCACTTATTCTCTATTCTTGCTTTTAAATACGAATTAGAAGTTATTAAGAAGTCATTTTAGCTTACCTCAAGTTCATTTTAGTTTGTTTTTGCTCTCAATCAGAATCACAAAAAAAATAATAAGAAATATAGTTGAAAAATAAAAATTGTCTCAATTCAGTTTTATAGCTTCAAATAGCTCTAGCTACTGTCCCACTAATCTCATTTAAGCTTCTTATAGCTTGTAGTGAGCTTATTACTGTTTTCAATCCATTATACACTCACATTTAAGACTCAGTCAACAAAAGTTCAATGATGAAGAATGGAAGCTGATATGGGGTAAATCAGATGGTGTGGATTAGAATTGGGTTTTATTTGAGTTTGATTTGGGTTGATAGAGTTACTTAAATCTCAGTTTCAAACCACATGGATGGAACATTGTAAGTTCTAGTATTTTGTTCTTAAATTTCCTTTTAACTATTGTTTCATTCTAGAGATAAAGTAACTTGATTCTGCTAGTTTATATTGTTAGTGTTGCATTAGTCAGCTTTTATTTTGATAGTAGACCATAGTTCAATTGATGTCTCAGAGTAGAATTGAGTACAGGTTAGATTATATTGCATTTAGGATCTGTTAAGGGTGTTTGGCACAAGCAGTTTTACTCAGCTAGAGGGTTAGATATGAGTTAAGTCTTGATACTATATTCTAAGATAGGTTAGAATAGGTAATTTCTGTCACTCAATTGCACCTTAGATCAGTGAAAGTCAAAATTTCATTCGCACTGAATTCACATGCATCCCAGTTAGGCTAGAATGGAGTAGACTTGCATGTTAGGTTTATAATCCTATAGGTTAGCTTATTTAGGTCTCATTATATTTACATTCATCATCATGCTCCTGTTTTTGAAGATCAAATCTCAAATAAGTCAAAGTTTTAAAATCTGTTACAAAAGTAAAAAAAAAGTGAAAAACTCAGTTTTTACCAAACTTTGTAGATTTTTGTTGGTCTCAATTCTGAATCAATGCTCTTGATACTTTGGGATTAATAACTTCAACTGGTTGGGTGTTCAAAAGTGATTTTTGTGCAATTTTTGGTAATCATTTTAAGCTCTTTACAAGCTTGTCTTTTAGGCACTTGTTGCCCTATGCACTGGTCACTGTGGTGTGACAGGAACTTGCAGAGTTCCTCACAAGCTCATAAGAGCTTGTGAGTAGCTGAGATTTTGGTTTATAAGCTCCTTTCCAGGTCTACTTGAGACTGTGATATCTGGTTTTGGGTTCCAACTAGGGTAGATAGCTTAATTTTGAGCTTTGAAGTAAGCACCCAAAAACTGAATTCTCTTGTTTGATCTTGTACTCATAAGCTTGAAGCTGGTTATCAAGAGGTTTAGAGTAGCTGGAATTGGTTGCTTATAGTTAAGTTTAGCATAAATTAGCCTCAAGATGTAGTTTGGTAGCTTTTTGTGCTTATTTGCTTAACTTAAGTGCTTATTTATAAGCACATTTCACTCTGACTTCATAATCTTGCACACTAGTATATGTTTTTATATTTTTCATAGATTTAGAATATTAATTTAGACTTTTCCTGAATTTTGAGATTTTTCCATTACTGTTTGCTATCTTTCCCTATTTAAATCAGTTTTTAAGACTTTTTAAATAGTTTTTAATACAATTAAATCAGAAAAAGTTCAAAAAAATAATTTCTCATTTTTCCTAGATTAAGATAAATATAAAAAGCCAAAAAAATATTTTTCCATAATTTTCCTAGTTTAAATAGTAATTTTTAGTCATTTAATTAGTTTTAGATAGTTTTTAAATCATAGAAAGTAAAATATAAATCAGAAAAATACAAATTCAATTTTCAAAAGTTTGTTTAGTTATTTTAGATTTTTGAAAAATAGTTTCACATTTTTCCTCTTTATTTTCATAATTTTTAGTATTTTAACTTAGTTTTAAAAGTTTAAAATTAGTTTTTAATTCAGATTTATAAAAGAAAAATCAAAAACATCATTTAAAAAAAATAGTGATAGCGTTTATTTAATATAATTTAGCTTTTTAATTTTCTTTCATTTTTCCTTTGTCAACTAGTATCAATCACAAACATTTTCCCGTTCATTATCACCTCATCACGTTTGATTATTGATCATGCGCCTGACATTTCGTTGGGACTTAACGACACGGGAAACACTAAACTCATCTAGATCTTCATTGCATTGTTTCTGAGCTGTTTGAAGTTTATTACGGTTGACCATTCACAAGTAGTTAGCTTGTGTGATAAACTTGACGGTTCGGACCCAATCAGTTTACCAAAACACAATAAAGAACTCGTGGGGGCTTCTAACTTTGCTTGTTTGGTCCAAAAGACAAAAGTCTTCTAATTTCCACTTCTAAACTTTACCTTAATAAGCAATCCAACTTATGCATTATCTTTACCTTTACTTGATTCTTCGGTACCTTATTTAGCATCTGATCATGCTATCATACATATTAACAAGAAATGGATCCAAAACTAACTATAACATGCTCCATGTCACTCTAACATATCAACATCATAATAAATCATGATATAAAGTGTAACAAGTTCATTACTAGTCTACTTACCTTAATTTCACCAATTTAGGTTCTACTATAAGATTAGTACAAGTCTTCCTCTTATTCCTTTATTGATTCCTATAAAGGTATTGACCCTAATTAGTGTATAATTCAATAGTAGGATAGTAAATTTACAATCGTTAATCTTTTTCCCTGATTCCTTCAAGAACCCTAATTACTAGTTATGAGATTAATACTTACTTGTTAATGGAATTATGATTATGAGTTATCTAAGGGTTGATTGACACTTCTTGAATAATTAACACACAAGGATCAAACTCTTCTTTTTCTTCCCTCCTTTTTCTCTCCCAAAACCGACTCAACAAACACCATCTATAATAATATTGAATCTACTCCTAAAATGGATAATTATCCATTTAACTTTGGCCTATTTACAATTTTAGTCCTCCAAGTCTCATTTGTCTTATATTGGCCACATAACTTTATATAACTTAACACTTTTATACTTCTAACTTATAACTTAACCATTTTCATATAAAAAACATTTTAAAACAATATAATACTATTACTTATATAATAATAATACCTTTATGGGATTCATGTGTAATAATTCTCCCACCCTTAAACAGGATTCCGTCCTCGGAATCTATTCTTGGAATAAATGAGGATACTTATTCCTCCAGGTCACTATTTAACTTTAGATTTTTAATTATTGTTACCCTAATAATTAAAGTAAATACTTTCATGTATAATCAAGAAAGTTCAATTGCGTAAGCTAAATTCGTAATCAACATTAGACTATGATCAGTCTAGGTGTTCTACATATTTTATTTTCCCTAATAGTCATATTTTATATGTACTATTTCTATTTTGCCATTTTTATGTAAACCTTATATGTTTTACGTTTTATGCGTACTTAAACCTACGTTTCTAGGTTTTAACAACATTTACGCGCTCCGTTAAATTTATCACTCATTTAATGTACTACGGTAGAGTATATTGATAAGTTTGAATATTTTTATAAGTTCTATATATTTACGTTACCCGGTTTTAAGTTTCGTGACTTAAAGACTTAACATTTGCAAATACCGGGATCAAATTATACTCACTAAACATCCAAACTTAACCCTTAAGCTAGGAAAATATCATAAAACACCTCATAACATGAGGTGTTCGGTTTGATTGAATCACCAAGACACTTGTCTTGGTGATATCAACTTCTCATAGGATGGTAACAAGTGTACCTTAGATATTTTACACATTTCGACTAGTTGAAAGTTTATATTTATCTTCATATTCTCATTTTATATCAAAGTCTTTATCCTCTCTTAGTTTTGCCCTTGTCTATTGCCCCATAAACAACCACAAATCACCATCATCTTAAATTTTTAGCTACAAGTTTAAGTGTTAAGTAGAAGGTTTAAGTAATCTCTACATGATTCTTGGTTCAAATCTCTCCAAACAAGTTGTGTTCTTGGATTTATAAGAGGTTTAAGGGTTGAGGTTATATAAGTGTTGATCAAGGGCTATATTCCAGAAGGTTACAAGGGTTAAAAGTTGGGTAAATATTATAAGAAAAGGGTTAAAGATTAGTTGGTATTTAGGTGTGATTTGTTCTTGTTCTTGTTGTAAAATTCATCATCCTCTTGTTAGATCAAGTTTCATTTTCCTTGTTCTTATTTATTTTATTATTATAGCTATTGAACTCTATGTATTATTTATGTTATAAGAAGTATTTTATAATCTTTGGATGTTGTATATATCATTTAAACCTTGAAAAAAAAGCTTAAGACAAGCGCTAAGTATGTCTTACAAAACAAAAATTATGATCAGTCCTAAAGTACGAATGAATTGATCATCTCAGTGAGTCATGGACCTTAGGTAAATAGATAGGATTGTAGAGCTATGTCTTATGGTCATTTTTCCGCGAGGCCCATATCTTAACTCATCCTGATGAGTAAATGAGAGCCAAATGGTAAAAGGTGTAGAAAACTGCACACCGGATTTTATTTGGAAATAGCATACTGTTTTGGTCATTTCTAGAACTCGACCCAGTTTTATGAAATGTAGCTAAGACCTTAACTTGAACGCAAACGAAAGCCCCTCATCCAGCAGACTTGTAGAACTCAACTTATTGTCGTTTCCGCTGATGAACTGTCCAAAACATCATTGAACTATAATTGCATATTTGTAAATTTGACTTATGTTATGAGTTAATTAGGACTATATGACCCCTAAAAATTTATAAATACATTTAGATACTTTTCCAAAGACATAAAAACCAACTCACAACAATTTATGGGTTAGAAATAGCGTAGACATTAAGTCAGGATAAATAAAGTGTTAGACTTAGTGAAAGTGATTGTCATTCTTAGTTTATTATCTCGTGATTTGTATTTATCTTTGAAAACCATAACTTACTATGTTTTTATTCTAATACTATAGTCTATCCCACATCAGTCTAGAAGGGAAACCTTGTAAGGGTTTCTTCCCTATAAAAGGAACCCATGTCCTCCCATTTGATGTGTGAAATACTAAGGTAAAGGTTCTAGGTTCTTCCAACTCTCTTGTATCTCTTCATCTTCTTCCTAATCTAATATCTTTCTTTTATCCTCTACATATCTCTTCATCTCTTCTTTAATCTTTTATGTGTGAAATGATAGTATTTGGGTTCCTACAAGTGGTATAAAGAGCCACAAGATGATTTAGAAGTGTTTTTATAGTATTTGTCTTTATTAGTTTTGGATTTATTTTCGTGCTTATTTCAATCTTATTTCAAGCTTATATCTCTTTTATACGAGTTTTGTTTAAGCTTATTTGGTCCAAAAAGTACTTGTACACAACTTATTTTGAGTCCTAAAACAGTCACTTTGTCTAAATACAAGTTTTTAAGAGTCCAAAAAAATTGCAACTTATTTCTAGCTTATTTCTGTCCAAACATCAGTTTTTTTTGTCCAAAAAGTTACTCTTTCAATCATATTTTATGCTTTTTCAGTCGAAAAACTTGTGCTTGTTTTGAGTTTATCCAGTAGTCTGAAAAAGCTGATCAGAAAACTTGGTTGGAACAGTACAAAGCTGCTAGGGTTTCATCGAACTTAAGGTTTATCGAAGTTGCAGGAGGGTTTCATCGAGCTTTCACAAGGGTTTATCGAATTTCTTGGAAAGAATTTCGATAGATTTCATCGAATTTAGTTTCAGATTTCTTGGAAAGAAATCTAAAAGGGTAATATCGAATTTGCAATTATCGAATTTGGTTTAATCGGATTTGGTATTATTGCACTTGAGGTTATCGGAATTGAGTTATCGAACTTGGGTTGAGAGTTATCGAACTTGTTAACCAGAAAAAGAAAAAGTAGTTTCGAACTTGGGTTGATTAGTAACTAGTTAACTCGGATTTCTTGAGTTGAGAGTTCTAATACCAGGAAAAAAAAGGAGAAAAACGACAAATTCGAACCCATAAACCCATAACAAACTTAACTGCAACAAGATCTAAACAAACAACATCATACCTAACATCAAAACCAACATCTAAAAAAACTTTCCAATCTATCCTAATCTACAACCAACAACATCAGCAGATCCACAATATATCCCAATCATCATCTCCAACGCCAAACTACAATCGAATTGACCAATAATAAAAAAAAGGATCTCAGTTTATAAACTTGTTTTCAAATCTTTCAAAGATTTACAAGATATGCAAAACCATCGTAGATCTATATCAAAGTTAAACTTCTTGTTAATATTCGAATTCCAAAGATAGAACAATATCAACACTGATATCATCCTATCTCTTTTTCGGTTGTGACACAAAAACAACACATCTTTCACCTACCTTACATCTTATAGAAAGATCTTGAAGCCTTTTCTTGATTTGGTACGGTTGTGTAAAAGATAAAAGTTTTATTGTGATTGTAATTCATGTGTTAACAGAAACAGAAATGAAGACCAAGAACGGGTTGTGTTTGTTTATGTGATACGGTTTAGTGTATAATTAGGTGGTGAAAAGGTTTGTAAAGAAGAGTGCCTTCGTATTTCTTAGCAAGAGTTTAGGGCAAATGAGATTAGGGTTGTGTTATAAAGTATTCTTATATAAGCCTTGTTTAGGGTAATCTGTTTTTGGGCTGATAAGTGGACTTGGGTTGGACGTTTTGTAGCTTTTGGACCGGACTTGGGATAACGCAGATTACTAGTTTGCTTTAGTGGATTTTAGTGGATTAATATCACAAGGTTTTTTTTTATAAAATTCCATTAATTTTTTTTTGGGAGATTAGTGGTATAATTTGGACTACAATCTTACTTGAGCTTTGATAAACTGATTTTGATTGAGCTTCAATTATTCGAGATTAATTTTAAATTTGGGTGAAATTTTCCAGGTTCGTTGAATATAACTATTGTTCTAGTTATCGTTGAACTCAATTCAAAAACAAAATCACTTCTTTATCATATACAAGATCCGTGAATTCATTTCACACGTTCACAATGTCTTTTCTCGGCAATTTCCTATCACTGATTAATATGGACTCTCTAGTTCAATTCTTTGCTCCATATCCTAAGACTGAGAAGACGACGACGAGACTGAGAACATGTTGACTGAGAATGAGAAGACGTCGACTAATAATGAGCAAGAGGTTGAAGAAAATGAGCTTCCAGATTACTTACAATCATTCGACCTAAAATTTCCAATTTCATTCGTTGAGTATATAAAGCACAAGCCGTTGACACAACACGCACGGAGTGTTGAAGCATTGTTTGAGTGTAAGCCAAATGCACCTGAATATCTGCAGGGTATTGAAACAGTGGTAATAGCGAAATAGAGGATAAGGAATCAAATGAGATTACATGTTTTATGACTACGGTTTAGAACGCTACCTTTGACGATCACAACAAAGATTCAGGTTATTTTGATTCAGAATGTAGTGTCAAAGCAATGACGAAGGTAGAAAGGATTAAGTACATGTTGATGTTAGCACAGAAAGAAGAGTCAGGAATACAGTTGACTGATGAGGAATACGACTTCAAGGATGCAACATGGGCAGATAAAGCAAACTTAAATGAAAAATCCAGTCATATAGTCAATCAGTAGGACACAACATCAAGTAGTACTTTTGACACACCTCCTGTCTACGACACAGATCCAATCCATGAGGTACCAAATTATAGTAATGTTGCTAATCCGTTTGCTCATGAGAAGCTACATTCTGTGTCTCCCGAACCTTATTATGACACATATGTGGGGGAGCAAGTTAATAGCAATGTTAACTCTGAAACTCCATATATGGATCCTAATAGAGGTCAAGTTGAACAAAATGTTGCTAATGATGAGGAAACATATGCTCTCTTTGAAACATTAATTAATAATTGTGGTATTGAGATTGAGAAAATTAAAACGGTCAATCGTGAAGTTAAGGCCGCGAATGATAAATTGACCGCTGAGCTTGCTAGGTACAAGGAAAATGAAAAAGCTTTTGAATTTCACAAAAACAAAGAGTCAGAATTAGAAATTGGTTATCGAAATTCTGTTTTAAGTGAAAAACAATTGCAAATCAAGTATGACACACTTGATGTTAATTTGAGCTTGAAAATAAAATCTTTAAACGAGGAAATTTTTGATCTTAAAAATCAACTTTCTAAACAAAAATCAACTTGTTCTGATCTTGAAAAAGAGAAGAAATAGTTGAAAGCTGATTTTTCAAAACGAGAAGATTCTTTTCTTGAGAAAAATGAAAATATCAATAAATTGGAAAATTTGCTTGTTACAATGTGTCATTCAGCTCAAACAATCAATATGATACCTAGTCAGACAAATCCGTATTATCATACAACACAAAAAATGGCTCTTGGT
Source organism: Chrysanthemum makinoi (assembly GCA_910596185.1). NCBI lineage: Eukaryota > Viridiplantae > Streptophyta > Magnoliopsida > Asterales > Asteraceae > Chrysanthemum > Chrysanthemum makinoi. The sequence goes on along the minus strand of OU343223.1, from coordinate 160,843,880 downwards.
AACAAAACTCTTTGTGCACTCAAGAAAGCTCAGAAAGAAAAGAATGTTTTGTATAATGGAAAGGTTTTGTTAGATAAGCATAATGTTGGAATCACTTGTAACTAGTATTGTCAAGTGCTAGTCATTTAATTGTAATAGGGTGCTTAATTATGGCTTTTATGTACGTAATTAGAGCTAGGCTTATGTAGAAAGCCCATGAGCCTATGCAAAGGCCCAAAAGGCCAAGGCAAGGGATGCCCTAGTTCCCTTGCCTATAAATACTATGTAACCTCTCATTTGAGAGGTGTTGGTTCTTTCATATTAAGCATAAACCTTTCATAATATCTTGTGCGTGTAAGAATCATCCGTCCCTCCTTATCCCTTCATTCTATCATACATCTATACACTTGTGTTCATATTATGGTGACCTAACAGTGGTATAAATGTTGGGTGAAATGATTTGTGTTTGAAGTTTTGTATCATACGCGTAAGTTTAGTTCGTTACACATTTTTCACAAGCTTAAAACCTTGATTTTTACACTTTAAACCTCAAGATTCTTATGTTTTAAGGTTTATATAGTGTTTAGAATCCTTGTTTTAGCAAAAAGTTTCAAACTTTACGTGTCTTATTACGTTTTTAATCTCGTTTTTGTGTCGTGGTTCAACTTTACGCTTAAGCTTAAAAATCACTTTGGTACATCAAATTCAAAACTTTCTTGTTATTTTGGTGTTTTTGATACTATTTCATCATTAAAAACGAGTGTACAAAACATTTTGGTGATTAAAAATACATTTTGGTCATTTCTGTGGAAGTTACGCCAAAGCAAACCCTTTTCTTACGCGTAATTCAAAACCCTCTTTTTACGCCTAATAAAACCCTAGTTTTACGCGTAAGGTTTACGCCCAAGTTGACATTACGCCTAAGCTGATCTTACGCCTAAGGAATCTTCATCATTTTCTTCAAAGATGTTGGTAACTCAGTGTTTTCCTTGCTTGGATAAGCCTGAAAAACACTTCGACTCATGGATATCTCTCTCACTTGGACAAGTGTGAAAGATCTTGGTTTAAACCCTAATCTTACGCTTATGATCACATCACCGGTTTGGTTTCTATTTATTCGCTTATGAGTTTATTGGTTGCTGATTGGTCCTATTTGCTTTTATCTTTCATCCAGTGATCGTGGGTCGGTGGTTTATGGTATTGCATTTATTTAGAATCATTGTTACTTGACCATAATTGAACGTGTATTATTCTTGGGTTCTTGTGCTATTCATGGGAAACCCTATCATTAAGGTTTCTTATTTTTCATCTTGATTGGTGATCTTGGATCGGTTTGTGAATGTACATGTTAACTATGTTATGGTACATTTATATCGATTTTCGGTTGTGTAAGTGGGTTATAGAGACATTGTAAGTTAAGTTTATGGGTAGCTTATTCAAAACCCTAATTAGTGTTTCATTCACAAGAGTTGGTCTTGATTACGCCTTGATTCTTGGTTAAGGCGATTTTGGGTCTGTTCGTTGAAGATAACGAATCCCTAATTATTAGGGTTTCGTTTGATTCTTTGTCTTGTGATCGATTGTATAAGTTAGGGTTGGAAAACCCTAGGTGTGTTTATGGCAGGTTGTTCATATCGACTGCCCTATTTTGTGTAAGAGGGCTCGTGCAACTGTTATGCAACATTCTTATCCATGGGTTGTTGGGTTCGTCTTTGTTGATGATTGATATTCTTTGGAAGTTGGGGTTTGTTAAACCCTATTATAGTCCTAAAACTAGTCTTCTTGCATGGTGTTGTGGTTGGATTGTAGTTTTGGGTTTTTACGTTCTTTGGCAGATTTTAACTTGGAACTCATGTTGAGCCACTTCTACAAGTGGTCACGGATGGTTAGGAGATGCTATTGTGGATGTGCGTTGGTTTTATACGTATTTGTTGGTTATTCTTATTGGTGTTCAGTTTTACATCTCAACATACACCTTTGGAGCGAGTTTTGAGCTTGCTGCTCTATCCGTAGTTTTAGAGTTCCTCACCAACCGTTGTGTGAAACTTGTGAATTGTACTTCAATTTGAGGACCATGATATTGTATATTTACGACGCTGGAAGTTTGGACTACTATGGTGATTTGAAGATTCAAGTATTTCTACTTGAAGTGCATTTATTTTTATTCTTTTTATCATTGTAGTCTGATGTTTAGTTATAAGTGTGTGCATCGCGCTTATATTGTAAGTTATAGGAATGATGTTGCATTCCTATAGGAGAGTCTGTAAGTGTCCTAAGGGACTGAGATGAGGGATTCACCCTCATCCTTTGTGCTTCAATGTTTTTGGTGTAATAGTATTTTGCCAGGGTGAATTAACCCTTTTACCCAAAAAAAACCCTAATCTTACGCCTAAGTTAAAAGCTTACGAGTAAGCCTTTACGCCTAAATCAACTCTTACGCCTAAGAGGCTGAAAACCCTAATTCTCTCTCTCCCTAGGGGAGATTTCCGGCCGCCACTCCTTCTCCGGTCATGAATCACCTCCCATACCACGTCCTCTCTACCTTGTAATCATTATTGGTTCTTAGGTATGCAATACGTGGGATGGAGATGTGTTTTATTCAGATGGCGGCTGGTTTATATGCTTATTCATACGGATCTCTCCTTTTCTTAACCCTAACCAATCGTATTCACTGGTAAATCGTTTTTTAGGGTTTTGATTATTCTTCTGGTTTTACATTCGCACCCTTATATTCTGATTCTTGTTCGAGCTGATTACATTGTTTTTCCTGCTATAATTTTGTTAATTGGTTTGATGAGGGTTATGTTCATTCTTGGTCGATCTGCTCTTCATGAAACCCTATTTCTTACGGTTTTGTTTGCGTGATTCAGTATAGTGTTGCAGATTGACTTGGTGATTCATTGTGCTAAGTTAGGGTTTTGTAACCCTATGTTTATTCATGTGTGAATTAGGTCGTTTGCATGGCTGACCAATCATGATCTCGTGTCGAATTCATATCTAATGGATTATTATATGATTGGTTTAATTCATGTTGCTGATGGAAGTTAAGTTTTGGGGGCTCTTGTTCAAAACCCCAATCACACAATCACGGATCTATTGTATTCTCATTCATTTGGAAGCCTCGTGATTGTCTATGATGTAAGTTAGGGTTTGGGAAATCCTATGTTTATCCGTTAATGGTCATCATGCTTGGTGCTAATTATCTTGGTCCTTATGATTTGTTCTCGGTTTTGCATCTAAACATACACCGTTGGAGCAAGTTTGTGCTTGCTGCTCTATCCATGGTTTTAGAGTCTCTCACCAACTGTTGCGTGAAAATTTTGAACTGAATCTCAAGATTGATGATCCATGAGTGGGCAAGTTGGAGGATTCTTCATGGAAGTAGGTGGATCGCCATAGTGATTTAGAAGGCTCAAGTACATTTCTTGAGTAGTATTGTAATGTTTATTTACTTTTGTCATTATTGGTAGGTTCATTTTTGTGAGTTATAAGAATGGTGTGTCATTCTTATATAGTGGTTATGGTTGTGTCCTTAGGGACTAAGATGAGGGATTCACCCTCATCCATTGTACTTCAATGTTTTTTGGTTAATATATTTTACCAGGGTGCAGGATTACTCCCCTTTACCCAAAAAAAGATTTAGTATTGAGTTATGCACCAGAAAACCTTAGCGCACTAAAAAACGAAACCCTAAAATAGAGAATCGTTTAGAATAGAACACTTTAACCAAAGAATGGTTAAACAATGCACAGCAGCAACCAATCGACCTTAAATATGTATAAAGTCGAAAATCAAACCGACTTAACAATAAAAGGATATATAGGGAAGAAACCCTAAAGGCTCTCTAGGGGCGAATTCCGGCAGCCCTAGCCGCCATCTCTTCTTCATCTTTTCTGGTCTAATTATCCTATCAAATCGCCTCTCTACCTGTTGGTATTCAATCGATTTTGTAGGCTATGCATATTTAGAGGTGGCGGGCTGTTTTTTATCTCCTATCTAAGCCGTGATTCATCCCCACTAATCAAAACCCTAAACGTACTATCTTCCTAGCGGTTCTATTGATTAATCGCTTTATATTTTTTAGGGTTTTCGTTCCATTTAAGTAAACTCTTTTTAGGGTTTTCAGATTCTGGTTTGTGTGTGGTCGATCCACACTGTTTGTGGGTATTGAGAGAGCCGCTTTGTATGGTTGTTCGAAAGACCTATATCCATTCTTATCTGCTGGTCGTTTGTGAACTTCATCCTGGACATTAGGGTTGGTGATACCCTATTTTCTTTGCTCCAAATCCATGGCGCTGATTTGATTGTTTATCTTGGTTATTATTGCTAGGCTCTCATGCAATAATAACAGCAGTCGGCGTGCTTTGGATTCAATGGGTGGTTATGTAACTCAACATGCCCTAGGGTAGGGTTATGTGTTGCTATGGTCGTGGGCATGGAGTGTTGGAAGTCAAGTTTGGTCGGCTTCTTGTTCAAAAACCTATTACTTGTTTTCTCAGATCTGTACTTTGCTCGTCATTCGGATTTGGAGGGTCTGATGAATCGGTTTATGGGACGTTAAGGTTATATGGTTAACCCTATTTTTGGTTTATTACTGATTCGATCTGCTTGGTTCTTCACTCCCACATTGGTTATTATTTTTTCAATTGGTTTGACTAAAATAATTGTAGATGGTGGATCGTTTCTGCTGGAACTCGGTTTGAATCGTTATGGCTGGTGTACCATGGTGGTTTGATTACGCGGGTTTGAGAATGATGGAAGTCAATATCTTGGTGTTTCAGATCTTGTGCAAGTTTTTTACGCTTAGTTAGGATTTGTTTGGCATACCCTTGGGACGTTAGGGTCTGTTTGACATACCCTATTTTGAATCAGATCTGGTTGGTCTTTGTACTAGTCGTGATTTGATTGTGACTGGCTCTGAATCGTTATGGTTATTAGGTTGCTTGTGGAACCTAATAGTACATCATGATTTCTTTCATACCATGGTGATTCGGGTCGTGGATGTGTGGTACAATTTGTTGTATCGCTATTTTGTTTATGGTTATGCATCTAATGTCGTGGCAAGTGGACGTGTGGATGTTAGGGTTTTTTAATCTTATTCTTTGTATAAGGTTCGATCTATTGTATGGTACTCGACTGCTTGATGGTCTTCATGTGGTAGTTTTGAATCTTATATTCTTGTATGGTGCGCCGTGTCTTTGTCCATGCAGGTTTCGTACTTGTTATCTTGCAACTATGATCCTTGGTTTTTCTGGTGCTTATTCGGGTTGTTATGTCGACTGTCATTTGTAAGGTTGGAAGTTAGGGTAGCGTGTACCCTATTCAAGTTTCAAATCCGTTTATGTGGGTTTCACTCTTTTTTGGTTATTAGTGTTGTGCTTCACGCGTAATATTAATAGCAGACGCAAATGGGTTTTGAATATTCTTGCTACCATCTATTGGCTTTGGTGCGAGTGGATGTGGTTGTTGGTGTTGCACTCGAAGGTAATGTATGGAAGATTATAGAAGTTTGAGTTGCTCACGATGGAAGTGGTTCTTCGAACCTTGGTTTATTACATTTAGATTTGTTTTTTAATGTAATTGTTAGTTCTGACTTTTCTCTGTGTTGTTGTTCTGCTTTTATGCAATAGTTGTTGCTTATGTAACTGGCAGAGGGCATGGGATTCACCCATGTCACTTGTACTTCAATGTTTTTTGGCGTAATGAATTTTATCGGGGTGAATTAACCCTTTTACCTAAAAAAAAGGATATATAGGATCGATTTAAGATAGTTAATGGCGGCTTAGAACCCTAAAAACGATTACACCAGATCTGATCTAAAAACCTAAAAAACAAGCAAGGATTTGAGTAAACCAATGTTAAACGCAATGTTTAAACACTAGGATAATCAATTCGATCCAAGAATTAGAGGTTTTAGGGCAGAAAAGATGAAAAAACGATTGGAAGAAGGTAAGGGAAAAAAGCCACCACCTAGAGAGAACTTTATCCGATCTTCTTTTGTCTTTTTGCGTTCGGATCCTCATCCTGGTCATCATCATCTCTCGGTCTCTTATCTTGCCCAGCAGCTTCCTTGCAAGTTGTTTTGAGTTGACGTTCCAGAAGTAGATCATATAGCTTGACGTCATCTGGAGTGAAAGATGGAGCTCGAGTAGCCATTTTAAGCACTAATTCTGTATTCAAATCATCTTCAGAGACAACTGGGGGCTGGACCAGTCTTGTTTGCATGACCACCGGTGTAGTTTTGATCACCTGCTGAACCATTGTCTTAACCATTGGGAAGAATTGATTCTTGAACATCTCTCTTGTGACGCCAAGAACAGTGTTGAGAAGAAAGTGGTGAGTGTAGTTCCTAAGTTGTTGATTAATTTCAACTTGAACGTCCCTAGAGAGAAACTCTTGAATCTATGCTCTTTCGCCTTGAAACTCGTCCATTTGTTTGGAAAGATCGATGACCATGTCGGCCAGTGTGTTCAATCTAGTTTCGAGAAGAATTTGTTTGCGTTTTCGAGAATGAAGCACAACTTTCTGGATCTTTGCTTTGGTACGAGATGCCCATGGGTTGGCTTTCTTCTTGATGGATTTTGATGATGATTTGGTTGTTTCCTTTGGTGGTGGTGGTGATGAGTGAGAAGATAATTCGGGTATGGGGGTGTCGAGAGGTGGTTCCGAAGATTGCTGGGGTTTATGAAAAGGATTCTCAATGATATAGTTTTCAACTTCCTTTAACCTTTGCTCCTCCGCTCTATCAGCATCTTCTTTGGCCTTGGCCGCTTCCTCTTCGGCCCTCTTCCTTTTCAACTCTTCGTCAGCTTCTAAAATATCTTTGGGAGTGATTCTCTCATCCTTTTCCTGATCGTCTTCTCCATAATCGACCAGCTGTTCATCTTCTTGTTGTTGTTGTTCTTCTGCTGATTTCTCCTTTTGAATGGTAACGAGTTGAGTGAGTGGAGCACCATCACTGGAACCACCTGGTCCTTCGGGTTGAATACGCGAGAATTCAGCAGCAGCTTTCTCCATTCTCTGTTGCTTCAGAGTTTTCTGAAATTGTTTCTCTTCAGCCTTAGGATCATACTCCCACTCTGAATCTTTTTCTTCTTCTACCTCAAGAGGTTTCTTCCCTTTGTTAGATTTGTGTTCGTCATTAGAAGGTACGTATGTGTCAATGTCTTCATCAAGTTTTTCATACGAAGGACTCTCAGGCTTGTCCTTTTTCTTCTTCTCGACAGTTGACTCATCAGCACGAGCCTCGCTATAGAACACAACTTCATCAGATTCTGTTTCTGAATCCTTATCATGTAGAGATGTTTGGACAAGTTCAAGTTCTGTTTTTGGCTTGACGATGCTGACGGGAATTTTCCTCTTGATCTTTCTGCTGGACTTCTTTTTCTTAGTCATAGTAGAACTAGCAGTGCTTCCAGCTTTCTTGGCCCTTGTTGTAAACTTTCGAGTAGTCTTCTCATCCATGAAGCCAACTTTACCCGCAATCAATGCCTCCCTGTAGCGTCTGTAGGAATCATGATCCCTGATTAAATCAGTCACCATGCCTGCAGGGAGTTCCACTCCCACTCTGAATCTTTTTCTTCTTCTACCTCAAGAGGTTTCTTCCCTTTGTTAGATTTGTGTTCGTCATTAGAAGGTACGTATGTGTCAATGTCTTCATCAAGTTTTTCATACGAAGGACTCTCAGGCTTGTCCTTTTTCTTCTTCTCGACAGTTGACTCATCAGCACGAGCCTCGCTATAGAACACAACTTCATCAGATTCTGTTTCTGAATCCTTATCATGTAGAGATGTTTGGACAAGTTCAGGTTCTATTTTTGGCTTGACGATGCTGACGGGAATTTTCCTCTTGATCTTTCTGCTGGATTTCTTTTTCTTAGTCATAGTAGAACTAGCAGTGCTTCCAGCTTTCTTGGCCCTTGTTGTAAACTTTCGAGTAGTCTTCTCATCCATGAAGCCAACTTTACCTGCAATCAATGCCTCCCTGTAGCGTTTGTAGGAATCATGATCCCTGATTGCATCAGTCACCATGCCTGCAGGGAGTTCCACTCCTTGTTTGCGAGTAGTGGTTCCTTTAAACCTAACTGAGTTCAGTGTAGGCTCATCTAGCATGGAGTGAATGTTGGGGCCATTTAGTCTCTTTGGGATACTCTGGTGCTTCCAGAGAAGGTTATGGATAAGTAACTTGGTGTAACGGATGAAAGGAATCTTGGAACCAGGTTTCCTGTAGGTTGCATCATGTCCTCCCAGATAAGGCTTGCATAATCAATGTGGTTCAAATGAACCATTCCCTAGAAGTTTTGAAGATGCATCAGCTTCGGGTGTTCATGGCTACTATCTCTTCCCGAGACTGATTTGGCAATCATTAGATAGATGGTCCTCCAGGGTTGTGGGATATTCTTGACATTGACTCTGGAATGCGTGGAAATGACCCCAGATTCTTTTTTTTTGGGTAAAGGGGAGTAATCCTGCTCCCTGGTAAACTATTATTAACCAAACGTTTTTAGTACAAAGGGCGAGGGTGACTTCCCTCGCCTCAGTCCCTTAGGACACTTACAGATACTCATATAAACGTGACAAACCACGCTTATAACAAACATTGAACACAAACTACAACGACTATATATAAAAAAATAAAATGCTAGTCATGTAGACAAATCCTTGAATCTTCAAATCGTCATAGTAGTTCAAACTTCCAGCTTCAACCAATTGCATCTTCTATTAGTATTATGCAAAATGCATAATCTAATAACCTAATAAGAGCGACTTCCGTAGCAAATCGAATATGAAGCATAAACATGGTCTAATCGACCCAACCTTCCAGCATCACAAAATCAAATCCATTTGCAACATCAAGCAAATCGAATTTGAAACAGAAACAAGGGTACAAGCGACCCTAACTTCCAGCATAATGATTTTTGAACAAGAACCAAAAAAACTTGACTTACACAAGATAACCTTGACTTCCACTCTCCCTAACCCATCGTATAGCAGACCAAGAATGTATGAAACTCCCAATCAGCAGCAGGTCTATGAAGTATACGAACCAATAACCAACAACTAGGAAACCAACGAACCCTAACTTCCAATAATATGGCTCACATCAGTATGCAGCATCATCAACAATCAGTTTGCAAATAAAACAATAGCAGCAGGATCACTTCCATCTCTCCCTTAAACCCACTTACAAACACAAACATATACCAACCTTAAACAGGTTAACGTGCAGTAAATCAAAACCCTAACGAGGGTTTACTTCCAATCGTCACAAGTAAGAACCTAAAAAGGTTCTATAAGCGTTAAGCACACTCCAATCCACCAATAAGACTGCAAATCAAATATTACCAGAACCCTAAAAGGGTTTCGATAAAGCATCAAAAGGAACGCAGCAGCACCTCACAAAAACTAGTCAAATACTATGAAAAAGAAAATCGATTTGAGAGTCCTACAATCAGAAGATATATAGGATGAAAACAAACCGACTTAAAAATATAAGGGAAGGTAAAATCGACCAGAAACAAAACCGACAGAAAAAAACCCTAGAAAACCGATAACTTCAAAAGAACCCTAAAAATTGTTCTCGTCCACAAACCTGATCATGTAATGACCAAACAAATCATTCAATAACAGATCATAGGAAAGAAAACACTTTTATAGAGCAGATTTAAAGGATCGATTTAGGGTTTAAAGTCGGCACCAAGAAAGACGATTATAGGGATAGATAATAGATAAAAACAACACACCACTTCCCTGAATCCACAGCCAATCTAATCCGATTGCATACCAGAGGTAGAGAGACGGATTAGGTGATTGATTTGGCCAGAAAAGATAATGGAAGTGGCGGCCAGAATCGCCCCTAGGGAGAGAAACGTTTTAGGATTTTTTTTTGCATGTTCACTTGTAACACAACATACAAAATGACAAATGACCCCAAATTCTTCGTCATACCCTATGTTGACCAAGAAGTCGAGTACCTCCTTCTCATTTGGAATTATGACATATTCAGTTGGAGGTATGACTGGAAGTAGAAGAACGGTGCGAATATCAGCCACAGTGACAGTGACCTCTTGAGTGTCAAGTGTTACCTTCACCGCATCTTGTCCATCAACTTTCTCCATTGTGTGCCAGAATTAATGAATGTAAAATTCCGGGTGTTGAAGCTGAGTTGGTGAGCATGAGATTGAAAGGATGATGCTTGAGAATGTTCACAACAACTTTGCACGAAGATTCAGAGCATGTAAAAATTGTGGAAGTCGACACGGAGATTGTTCTTCCCAATTGTTTTGTCATAATCAGCTGGGAAAGTGTTTGCCATCGTGAGCTCAGCTGGGGCATTAATGTTCTCTTGATTTGCAGCCATTATGTGATCTGAAATTTATTAGACAAAATAACAAACATATGGAAACACACTGTGTTAGTTTTAGTTTGATTTATTGTCCAATTACTTGTTTGATGTTGACATGTTTATGTTTGTTACATGTCCTAAGTCACATTTGTCCAATTTATTGAAGTTGATTTGATAAGTTACATGACCGTGTTAATATTGAAGTTTTAAAGTCCAATTTTCACTTAACACTCAACATATTAACTTTTGTAAGCTTATGTGAAACATTAGGTGACTTACGCGTAACATATAACAAGGATCTTATGAGTAATCATGGATCCTTATGTGTAAAAAAGGTGCTTATGCGTAGGTGTAAGTTAAAGCGTAAGACCAAGCTTATGCGTAAGAAATTCTTACGCGTAAGACAAGTTCAAAAGCTTTAGGATTACGCGTAAGGATAAGCTAAATGTTACGCGAAGGTTTACTCGTAAGAGGTATGCATAACAAGCCTTGTTTACGAATATCTTTCCAAGATTACGAATATCTTTCCAAGATACACGTAATCCATTGTAGACCTCTTATGCGTAAAAGTTACGCGTAAGATTTCTCTTAGGCGTAACCCTTACTCGTAAGAGTTTTCCCTGCGTAACATTAGAACATCTTTGGTCAGTCTCTTATGAGTAATTAACCTGTTAAACACAAACACATAAACTTGATTACAGTGTATTCCAAACATCTTTTAGATCAGAAAACAAGCATAAGACCATATCAGTTACTCATAGAAATGCTTAGGCGTAAAATCACTTAAACCCTAAACCCTTATTCTATGCTTAACAAATTTAGCCATGAAAATCAAACAAGATGTGTTTCTGGGTTATCTTAGATGTCATATGAGTGTAAAGGAACAAATTTTAACACATTTTTACCACGGAATCAAAAGATTCAAGTGGTTCGAACCCCAAAACCCTAAAACTTAATTCTTGAACAATTATGTGTTTCTGGGTACATTAAGTGTTCACAACATGTTTATAAACATATTCTAACACTATCTTGATCAATAAACAACATCAAACATCACAAATTAGAAAACCCCCCAAAACGAGCGCATGAACCCTAAAATCCGAATTCGAAAGATTGATGTTTCTGGGTTGGTTTGGACGATTGAAATAGGTTTAGAACTCATTAAGAAACATTTTAACACCACCCATTTCAACTCAAACACATTTACGCATAAAACCCCAAATCGTTCGTATGAACCAAATTTCAAAATCAATTTTTTGGAAGAATTAACTGTTGGATTTGAGAGATATTTGAAAGCCATGTTTAAAATCTTGATCAAAACAATAATATACTTACAGATTTTGAATTAGAATAATGGATTTGCAGATTTAATGTGAGTCGTTTGATCTTGGTGGTTGTTTAGGAGTAAATGCTTAGGAGTATGCATTGAATGAGGTTGGTGAGAGTTTTTGTTAAAACTTATTTTCCAAACATGACACATTCAGTCCCTCAACCTCAAAGAGGTTCCAACCAAGATCCTTTAACTCCCGTTTTGGTTAGACAAAACACATTTAGGCAAGAAACTTAACGATACTCCCCCTCGACTCTTGAAATAATGAATTTTGTAAACATTTGAATCCGAAGAGGGTATTCTACATGAAAAATATCCACCACTTAATAAGAAACAACGTATTTTTGGTACCATGCAAGTACAAGGTTTTATGAAACAGAAAAATATTTACTTTATGCCCCTCAACACTTGTTCGGGAAAAATGGTGAAATGTTTGATAGAACACTGTGTTGATGGAAGTTTTGTACTTGCAATGTTTGTTTTTCAGATAAAATTTGAAATAAAATTTCATTTGGATTTTATAAGATTTTATATTTTTGTATTTTGTTTTTGAAATATATTTACAAAATAGGTTTTGGTGTTTTTTTGGGTAAAGGGGAGTAATAGGTTTTGGTGTTTGACTTTTCAAGTGAGTTGTAAAAGGTCATCCAGTTCTTCTGGAGTCAAACACCTCATACCAATTCGATGAATCAAGTCAGTAAATCTTGCGCGAGGCAAGGCTTTAGTGAGAAGATCCGCAAATTGGTGTTCTGTACCTACAAAGTATAATTCAACTGTACCCTTTTCCACGTGCTCTTTGATGAAATGATATCGAAGATCGATGTGCTTTGACTTTGAGTGTTGAACGGTGTTGCACGAAATTGCAATAGCACTTCTGTTATCGCAGTACATCGGAATCTTATCAAATACATAACCATAGTCCTTGAGTTGTGCTCTCATCCAAATGACTTGAGCACAACACGTAGACATGGCTACATATTCTGCTTCAGTTGATGACAATGTTGTACAGTCTTGTTTCTTCGATTGCTATGACACCAATTCATCACCAAGGAATTGTAGAGCTCCTGAAGGACTTTTCCGTGAATCTAAGCATCCTGCGTGGTCAGCGTCTGAAAAAGCTATTAGTTCAAAACCAGAATCCTTCGGATACCAGATCCCCAAGTTAATGGTTCCCTTGACATATCGGAGGATTCTTTTAGCCTCAGAGAGGTGTTTTTTAGTTGGCCTTGACTGATAACGGGAGCAAAGATATACATCAAATACTATGTCGGGTCTACTGGCTATTAGATACATGAATGACCCAATAATAATGTGGTATTTGGTAGGGTCAACCAATTTTCCATGTAAATCAGCATCCAGTTTGTTGGTATGTGCCATTGGTGTATTTTTTGGGTAAAAGGGATTTTTCACTCTGGTAAAATACATTACACCAAAAACATTGAAGTACAAAGGATGAGGGTGACTCTCTCATCTCAGTCCCTTAGGACACTTACATCGACCACTACATAAGAATGACATGCCATTCTTATAACTTACATATCATACCGATAACTAAACAAAATGAACAACCAAAAATGACCACAAGTACAATACATTACTACTCAAGTAAAGATACTTGAGCCTCCTAAATCAATTTGGCGTTCACGTAATATGTTATTAGTAAAAACACCAAGAACACAGCTTCCATGATGCATTGAGACTTTGACCAACCTCCAGCCCAATAATAAACTTGAAGCACCGAACCACGAACTAATGGAAAACCAACAGCCTAAGCCTCAAAATACATCGACCAAGCCATGTACCCCGATCAATCGCATCAAGATAGACAAAACAACTTTGAAAACCAGCAAATCAGATCGAGAAACAACATACATGAACGTAAACGAGAGCAAAACAAACCCTTACGTTCAACCCACCTCACAAGCCACGACCACATCACGAACAAGTGCACGTGAACCTGTGAGAAATTCCATCTTCCATTCACATGATCCCACCCAACCCACAAACAAATCTGTATCTCCTAAGAACATGGGTCGAATGGTAATAAGGAAACCATCATTGCTGCCACACAAAAGTCCAACAAAGAGCCAAGTAGATCAGATCATAACATTCATCATAATAAACCAAAACAAGAATCATTAGCGTCACAAGGACCCTAACAATCCCATATGATCTATATCAGCCCACCCTAACTTCCATGAGTCCGCATGCCAAATCAGCGAAGGGACCATACAAACATGCCACGAATAGTAGCATAATACCAATCATGTCACGAGCAGCAACACACCATATACATGCAAACCAAGAGCAGCTCAAACCATAAAGGAACGAAATATAGGGATTAAAAAACCCTAATATTAAGCAGCCGCCACAAATGCCAAACTCCAACATATCATGAACCAATTCTGAATGAATAAAGGATGTTGAGTCGCTAGCGATCTGCACTTTAGAATACGATCATAGGGACATCGAACCAGCCCTAACAAACCAGAAAACCTTTTCTCAAGACACATCAAATCAACATGACGACCAGAAATAGAGATCTGAGAAAAACACAATATGGTTGTGAACAATACCCAAAGAACTTGACTTACCCTCTCATAACCCACGTACACATCAATAAAACCCAACACACAGCAGTAATAACGCACATCCATACACGTACCAGCAGAAAAAACGAAACCCTAATAATTAGGGTTCGTGCAAGCAGCGAATAATAAGCCACATAATCAACAAATGATTAAAACCAAAAAGGTTTATGTTATTAACGCGTAGATCCAAGATAACCATAAAGGAGATCGAACAAAATATAAGCCAGTTAGAACCGATCCCCAAACCCTAAATAAAGCGATCCCTATGGATAATCATTTAGGGTTAAGATAAAAAACGATTTCCACATAAATTGGGAAAATAAATATAGCTCGCCACACCCCATAAGATGCCAGTCATAATCCCGATTGCATTTTATTCATGAAGAATAAAATAGAGGCGGGAAGATGGCTAGAATTTTGATCGGAAATAGGGGAGGCGGCCAGAAATCTCCCCTAGGGAGAGAGAGAGTATTAGGGTTTTTATGTGTTGCCATTGGTGTATTGTAAGTGTCACAACTTTGCATTCCATGATTATTCAATATTTCAAGAGCATATTTGGACTGACTTAAGAAAATAACACGGGGTGATTGAAGAACTTGTAGTCCTAAGAAGAATGTAAGTTCACCCATCATTGACATTTCAAAATTTGTTTTCATTAGTCTTGAAAAAGCGTTTGAGTACTTTTTGTGGGTAGAACCAAAGATGATATCATCCACATAAATCTGAACAATTAAAATGTGTGCCCCATGATATTGAATAAATAGTGTCGGGTCGACCGATCCTTTGATAAAATTATTAGCAAGGAGAAAGGATGACAACTTATCATACCACGCCCGAGGGGCTTGTTTGAAACCGTAGAGAGCCTTGTTCAGTTTGTAGACGTGATTAGGGAACTGTGGGTCAACGAATCCTTCCGGCTGGGTAACATACACTATCTCCTTAAGTTTACCATTTAGAAAAGCCGTTTTGACATCCATTTGGTAGACGGTGATGTTCAAGTGAGCCGGGAATGCCAAAAAAATCTGTACAGCCTCATGTCTAGCAACCGGTGTGAATGATTCTTTGAAGTCAATACCCTCTTCCTGTCTATAACCCTTAGCCACCAGACGTGACTTGTTTCGAATAACCGTACCTTCAGCATCTAACTTATTCTTCCAAATCCATTTGAGACCAATGACGTAGACCCCTGGTCGGTTTTCAACCAATTCCATACTTCTAAATGTTTAAACTGGTTCAGCTCTTCTTGCATGGATTCAATCCAGTTGTCATGAGTCATTGCATCCTTAATGTTTTTGGGTTCAGTTTGACTGACAGTGAGTGCGTAAATGCAATATTCTCCGTTAGTCTGAAGGCATTGTCTAGTTACGACTAGTTGGTTTGGGTTGCCAATAATGTTAACAAGAGGATGGTCTTTAGTCCATCGGTGTGTGGAAGGTTGGTGTTGGTATACATTGTGCAGATTTGGTGGATTCAGATGACTGGTAGAAGATTCAGCAACATCTGGATTTGCCGTTTCAGTTGTGAAAGGGTTGAAGAACGCATTTCCATCATAATCCGCAGGCGCAAGTACATCTTGATTAAGAATATCATCAGCTGGGTCAGTGTCATTAGAAGCAGTTTGTTCAGCTGTTTTCAGAGATTCAATCAGAGCTACATCAACCGTTGTTGTTGTTTCAGTGTATTAGGTATTGGAGTATTATCGAGGTTGAAGCGCGGAGCAGTTGATACATCTAAAGCACATTGATCAAAGTATTCATTGAACATAGGAGCAAAAAATGTTTCCATTTGACGACGAGTGAGTTGAAAGGTTTGATTAGCTAATGATTGAGGGAAGTTGAGACGGTTATGTCCGGGTTCCAAGCTGTTTTGCTCTGAAGCCATTTCTGTGAGCTCATCAAAATTAGCATGAATGGTTTCCATAATTTCCTTTGTACGACGATTTCAGATCCGGTATCCTTTTGAGTTTTCACAGTATCCAACGAAGACTCCAATATTAGCTTTGGCCTTGAGCTTTCCAAAGTTATCACGATCATTATTTGGATAACAGAGAGCCCCAAATATATGAAAGTGTTTTAGGTTTGGTTTTCTATTATGGATAAGCTCATACGGTGTTTTGTTGTGGAGTTAGGTTATCATAGAATGGTTCTGAGTGTAGCATGCAGTTGACACGGCTTCTGCCCATAAGTAATCTGGAAGTTTTGCATTTATCAACATCGTTCTTGCAGCTTCCACTAACATACGGTTTCGTCTTTCCACAACTCCATTTTGTTCGGTGTTCTTGCGTGGATGTCTGAAGCTCAATTCCCACTTTCTCATAATATTCTCAAAGAGTTTGGTTCACAAATTCAGTTCCTCTATCTGTTCTGACTTGTCTAACCGTGCTACGGAGCTGAACTTGAATTTTCATGAGAAAGGTGATGATCATTTGAGGAGCTTGATATTTACTTCGTAGAAAATAAACCCGAGTCCATCTGGAGTAGTCATCAACGATTACGAGAATGTAGCGTTTGCCATTAATCGTCTCCACACGCATCGGGCCATACAAATCCATGTAAAGAAGATGAAGAACATGCTGAGAGTTGTTTTCAACCTTCGAAGGAAAATGAGCACGAGTGCTTTTCCCTTGTTCACAAGCTGAACATAAGTGATCTTTTGAATACCTAAACATGGGAAGACCTTCAACTAGTTTGTGTCGAGCAAGATTGGTTATGGTTTGAAAGTTCAAATGTGAAAGTCTTCTGTGCCACAGCCATGATTTTGTGGATGTTGACTTAGTAAATACACAGATGGGAGTTGAAGAGATCATGTCTTGCATTGATATTGTGTAACGACTTGATGTGCGGTGTCCAGACATGAGATCGTTTCCTTGTAGATCACGGATGAAGCAAGTTTTCTCCCTAAAAGCAACTTCCAAATCACCATCACAAAATTGACCGACAGAGAAAAGATTGTGTCCAAGACCTTCAACATAATAAACCCTGCTAATTTCGATGTTCCCATTGATGTAATCTCCGTAACCCATGATAGCTGCGAAGTGATCATTCCGAACTGACAGTCCCAATGAACTTTGAAACAAAGTTTGTTAAAAGTTTGAGATTACTGTCATGTGCGGGAACATCCGCTATCAACAACCCAAAGGATGATCTGTATCACGCAATACACAGGCGTCACAGGTGGAATAGAAGTAGAGGTGGAACCCGAAGAGTTAGTGGATTCCGATCGATTCTGAGATGAAACACACATTTCAATAATTTTGGGTATCCATTTAAATCCAGGTGTATTTTGTAACCATATCTGCCAAGTCCAACTAGTTTGTGCTTTGGTCTTAGTGAATGCACTAGGTGATATTCTCTTCCTAGAAGGTGATAAGGGTTCTATGGGTACATCAATGATAATCTCAGAAACTATAGAAGGTGGTTTACATAGCATAGACTTAGAAGCATTAGTGGGCCTAGAGGTAATTCCATTTATATGTTTTCGCTTAAGAGATAAGATAGATTTACAAACACAATTATCATAACAACCAGAAAATATGCGTTTACGACAAACAATACAAGATGCTTCAAACATAACATTCAAAGTACTTGAAGATTCAACATTCGTTACATCACTTTTTCTATTAAATTCATCTAACGCATATCTAAAGTAGGTGCAATATGTGTTTTATTCAAAGTCCTAGTGTGTTCTTCTACTGCAGAGGTCTTTATTGATCGTCTCTTACGTTGCAACTTCCTATTCTTCTTGTTTGTGCTCTTAAGCTGTGAAGTGCTATAACTACTATATGCGGCTGATGCGTTTTAATCGAATGGAACCCTAATTACGGTTTAGTTACGACTAGTTGGTTTGGGTTGCCAATAATGTTAACAAGAGGATGGTCTTTAGTCCATCGGTGTGTGGAAGGTTGGTGTTGGTATACATTGTGCAGATTTGGTGGATTCAGATGACTGGTAGAAGATTCATCAACATCTGGATTTTTCGTTTCAGTTGCGAAAGGGTTGAAGAACGCATTTCCATCATAATCCGCAGGCGCAAGTACATCTTGATTAAGAATATCATCAGCTGGGTCAGTGTCATTAGAAGCGGTTTGTTGTTGTTCGGAGATTCAATCGAGCTACATCGCAACGTTTTGTTGTTTCAGGTGTATTAGGTATTGGAGTATTATCGAGGTTGAGCGGCGGAAGCAGTTGATACATCTAAAGCACATTGATCAAAGTCTTCATTGAACAGAGGAGCAAAAAAGGTTTCCATTTGACGACGAGTGAGTTGAAAGGTTTGATTAGCTAATGATTGAGGGAAGTTGAGACGGTTATGTCCGGGTTCCAAGCTGTTTTGCTCTGAAGCCATTTCTGTGAGCTCATCAAAATTAGCATGAATGGTTTCCATAATTTCCTTTGTACGACGATTCCAGATCCGATATCCTTTTGAGTTTTCACAGTATCCAACGAAGACTCCAATATCAGCTTTGGCCTTGAGCTTTCCAAAGTTATCACGATCATTATTTGGATAACAGAGAGCCCCAAATATATGAAAGTGTGTTAGGTTTGGTTTTCTGTTATCGATAAGCTCATACGGTGTTTTGTTGTGGAGTTAGGTTATCATAAAATGGTTCTGAGTGTAGCATGCAGTTGACACGGCTTCTGCCCATAAGTAATCTGGAAGTGTTGCATTTATCAACATCGTTATTGCAGCTTCCACTAACATACGGTTTCGTCTTTCCACAACTCCATTTTGTTCTGGTGTTCTTGCAGTGGATGTCTGAAGCTCAATTCCCACTTTCTCATAATATTCTCAAAGAGTTTGGTTCACAAATTCAGTTCCTCTATCTGTTCTGACTTGTCTAACCGTGTTACGAAGCTGAACTTGAATTTTCATGAGAAAGGTGATGATCATTTGTGGAGCTTGATCTTTACTTCGTAGGAAATAAACCCAAGTCCATCTGGAGTAGTCATCAACGATTACGAGAATGTAGCGTTTGCCATTAATCGTCTGCACACGCATCGGGCCATACAAATCCATGTAAAGAAGATGAAGAACATGTTGAGAGTTGTTTTCAACCTTCGAAGGAAAATGAGCACGAGTGCTTTTCCCTTGTTCACAAGCTGAACATAAGTGATCTTTTGAATACATAAACATGGGAAGACCTTCAACTAGTTTGTGTCGAGCAAGATTGGTTATGGTTTGAAAGTTTTAATGTGAAAGTCTTCTGTGCCACAACCATGATTTTGTGGATGTTGACTTAGTAAATACACAGATGAGAGATGAAGAGATCATGTCTTGCATTGATATTGTGTAACGACTTGATGTGCGGTGTCCAGACATGAGATCGTTTCCTTGTAGATCACGGATGAAGCAAGTTTTCTCCCTAAAAGCAACTTCCAAATCACCATCTCAAAATTGACCGACAGAGAAAAGATTGTGTCCAAGACCTTCAACATAATAAACCCTGCTAATTTCGATGTTCCCATTGATGTAATCTCCGTAACCCATGATAGCTGCGAAGTGATCATTCCCGAACCTGACAGTCCCAATGAACTTTGAAACAAAGTTTGTTAAAAGTTTGAGATTGCCTGTCATGTGCCTGGAACATCCGCTATCAACAACCCAAAGGATGATCGTATCACCGCAATACACACGGCGACAGGTGGAATAGAAGTAGAGGTGGAACCCGAAGAGTTAGTGGATTCGATACGATTCACAGATGAAACACACATGTCAATAATTTTGGGTATCCATTTAAATCCAGGTGTATTTTGTTACCATATCTGCCAAGTCCAATTAGTTTGTGCTTTGGTCTTAGTGAATGCACTAGGTGATATTCTCTTCCTAGAAGGTGATAAGGGTTCTATGGGTACATCAATGATAATCTCAGAAACTATAGAAGGTGGTTTACATAGCATAGACTTAGAAGCATTAGTGGGCCTAGAGGTAATTCCATTTATATGTTTTCGCTTAAGAGATAAGATAGATTTACAAACACAATTATCATAACAACCAGAAAATATCGTTCGACAAACAATACAAGATGCTTCAAACATAACATTCAAAGTACTTGAAGATTCAACATTCGTTACATCACTTTCTCTATTAAATTCATCTAACGCATATCTAAAGTAGGTGCAATATGTGTTTTATTCAAAGTCCTAGTGTGTTCTTCTACTGCAGAGGTCTTTATTGATCGTCCCTTACGTTGAAA
Source organism: Chrysanthemum makinoi (assembly GCA_910596185.1). NCBI lineage: Eukaryota > Viridiplantae > Streptophyta > Magnoliopsida > Asterales > Asteraceae > Chrysanthemum > Chrysanthemum makinoi. The sequence goes on along the minus strand of OU343223.1, from coordinate 160,823,443 downwards.
CTTCCTATTCTTCTTGTTTGTGCTCTTAAGCTGTGAAGTGCTATAACTACTATATGCGGCTGATGCGTTTTAATCGAATGGAACCCTAATTACGGTTTAGTTACGACTAGTTGGTTTGGGTTGCCAATAATGTTAACAAGAGGATGGTCTTTAGTCCATCGGTGTATGGAAGGTTGGTGTTGGTATACATTGTGCAGATTTGGTGGATTCGAATCTTGGTAGAAGATTCGGCAACATCACGGATTTGTCGTTCAGTTCGCGAAAGGGTTGAAGAACGCATTTCCATCATAATCCGCAGGCGCAAGTACATCTTGATTAAGAATATCATCAGGTTGGTGTCATTAGAAGCAGTTTGTTCAGCTGTTTTTGGAGATTCAATCAGAGCTACATCAGCAACAGTTGTTGTTGTTTCAGGTGTATTATGTATTGGAGTATTATCAGGTTGAGCAGCGGAAACAGTTGATACATCTAAAGCACATTGATCAAAGTCTTCATTGAACAGAGGAGCAAAAAAGGTTTCCATTTGACGACGAGTGAGTTGAAAGGTTTGATTAGCTAATGATTGAGGGAAGTTGAGACGGTTATGTCCGGGTTCTAAGCTGTTTTGCTCTGAAGCCATTTCTGTGAGCTCATCAAAATTAGCATGAATGGTTTCCATAATTTCCTTTGTACGACAATTCCAGATCCGGTATCCTTTTGAGTTTTCACAGTATCCAACGAACACTCCAATATCAGCTTTGGCCTTGAGCTTTCCAAAGTTATCACGATCATTATTTGGATAACAGAGAGCCCCAAATATATGAAAGTGTTTTAGGTTTGGTTTTCTGTTATGGATAAGCTCATACGGTGTTTTGTTGTGGAGTTAGGTTATCATAGAATGGTTACGAGTGTAGCATGCAGTTGACACGACTTCGCCCATAAGTAATCTAGAATTTTTGCATTTATCAACATCGTTCTTGCAGCTTCCACTAACATACGGTTTCGTCTTTCCACAACTCCATTTTGTTCTGGTGTTCTTGCAGTGGATGTCTGAAGCTCAATTCCCACTTTCTCATAATATTCTCAAAGAGTTTGGTTCACAAATTCAGTTCCTCTATCTGTTCTGACTTGTCTAACCGTGTTACGAAGCTGAACTTGAATTTTCATGAGAAAGGTGATGATCATTTGTGGAGCTTGATCTTTACTTCGTAGGAAATAAACCCAAGTCCATCTGGAGTAGTCATCAACGATTACGAGAATGTAGCGTTTGCCATTAATCGTCTGCACACGCATCGGGCCATACAAATCCATGTAAAGAAGATGAAGAACATGCTGAGAGTTGTTTTCAACCTTCGAAGGAAAATGAGCACGAGTGCTTTTCCCTTGTTCACAAGCGGAACATAAGTGATCTTTTGAATACCTAAACATGGGAAGACCTTCAACTAGTTTGTGTCGAGCAAGATTGGTTATGGTTTGAAAGTTCAAATGTGAAAGTCTTCTGTGCCACAGCCATGATTTTGTGGATGTTGACTTAGAAAATACGAGATGAGAGATGAAGAGATCGTGTCTTGCATTGATATTGTGTAACGACTTGATGTGGTGTCGGACATGAGATCGTTTCCTTGTAGATCACGGATGAAGCAAGTTTTCTCCCTAAAAGCAACTTCCAAATCACCATCACAAAATTGACCGACAGAGAAAAGATTGTGTCCAAGACCTTCAACATAATAAACCCTGCTAATTTCGATGTTCCCATTGATGTAATCTCCGTAACCCGTGATAGCTGCGAAGTGATCATTCCCGAACCTGACAGTCCCAATGAACTTTGAAACAAAGTTTGTTAAAAGTTTGAGATTGCCTGTTATGTGCTTGGAACATCCGCTATCAACAACCCAAAGGATGATCTGTATCACCTGCAATACACACAGACGACACAGGTGGAATAGAAGTAGAGGTGGAACCCGAAGAGTTAGTGGATTCGATCATACAGATGAAACACACATTTCAATAATTTTGGGTATCCATTTAAATCCAGGTGTATTTTGTAACCATATCTGCCAAGTCCAACTAGTTTGTGCTTTGGTCTTACTGAATGCACTAGGTGATATTCTCTTTCTAGAAGGTGATAAGGGTTCTATGGGTACATCAATGACAATCTCAGAAACTATAGAAGGTGGTTTACATAGCATAGAATTAAAAGCATTAGTGGGCCTAGAGGTAATTCCATTTATATGTTTTCGCTTAAGAGATAAGATAGATTTACAAACACAATTATCATAACAACCAGAAAATATGCGTTTACGACAAACAATACAAGATGCTTCAAACATAACATTCAAAGTACTTGAAGATTCAACATTCGTTACATCACTTTTTCTATTAAATTCATCTAACGCATATCTAAAGTAGGTGCAATATGTGTTTTATTCAAAGTCCTAGTGTGTTCTTCTCTTTAGCAGAGGTCTTTATTGATCGTCCCTTACGTTGAAACTTCCTATTCTTCTTGTTTGTGCTCTTAAGCTGTGAAGTGCTATAACTACTATATGCGGCTGATGCGTTTTAATCGAATGGAACCCTAATTACGGTTTAGTTACGACTAGTTGGTTTGGGTTGCCAATAATGTTAACAAGAGGATGGTCTTTAGTCCATCGGTGTGTGGAAGGTTGGTGTTGGTATACATTGTGCAGATTTGGTGGATTCAGAATACTGGTAGAAGATTCAGCAACATCTGGATTTGCCGTTTCAGTTGCGAAAGGGTTGAAGAACGCATTTCCATCATAATCCGCAGGCGCAAGTACATCTTGATTAAGAATATCATCAGCTGGGTCAGTGTCATTAAAAGCAGTTTGTTCAGCTGTTTTCGGAGATTCAATCAGAGCTACATCAGCAACAGTTGTTGTTGTTTCAGGTGTATTATGTATTGGAGTATTATCGGGTTGGCGCGGAAGCATTGATACATCTAAAGCACATTGATCAAAGTCTTCATTTAACAGAGGAGCAAACAATGTTTCCATCTGACGACGAGTGAGTTGAAAGGTTTGATCAGCTGATGATTGAGGGAAGTTGAGACGGTTATGTCCGGGTTCTAAGCTGTTTTGCTCAGAAGCCATTTCTGTGAGCTCATCAAAATTAGCATGAATGGTTTCCATAATTTCCTTTGTACGACGATTCCAGATCCGGTATCCTTTTGAGTTTTCACAGTATCCAACGAACACTCCAATATCAGCTTTGGCCTTGAGCTTTCCAAAGTTATCACGATCATTATTTGGATAACAGAGAGCCCCAAATATATGAAAGTGTTTTAGGTTTGGTTTTCTGTTATGGATAAGCTCATACGGTGTTTTGTTGTGGAGTTAGGTTATCATAGAATGGTTCTGAGTGTAGCATGCAGTTGACACGGCTTCTGCCCATAAGTAATCTGGAAGTTTTGCATTTATCAACATCGTTCTTGCAGCTTCCACTAACATACGGTTTCGTCTTTCCACAACTCCATTTTGTTAAATGGTGTTCTTGCATTGGATGTGCGAAGCTCAATTCCCACTTTCTCATAATATTCTCAAAGAGTTTGGTTCACAAATTCAGTTCCTCTATCTGTTCTGACTTGTCTAACCGTGTTACGAAGCTGAACTTGAATTTTCATGAGAAAGGTGATGATCATTTGTGGAGCTTGATCTTTACTTCGTAGGAAATAAACCCAAGTCCATCTGGAGTAGTCATCAACGATTACGAGAATGTAGAGTTTGCCATTAATCGTCTGCACACGCATCGGGCCATACAAATCCATGTAAAGAAGATGAAGAACATGCTGAGAGTTATTTTCAACCTTCGAAGGAAAATGAGCACGAGTGCTTTTCCCTTGTTCACAAGCTGAACATAAGTGATCTTTTGAATACCTAAACATGGGAAGACCTTCAACTAGTTTGTGTCGAGCAAGATTGGTTATGGTTTGAAAGTTCAAATGTGAAAGTCTTATGTGCCACAGCCATGATTTTGTGGATGTTGACTTAGTAAATACAGGATGAGAGATGAAGAGATCGTGTCTTGCATTGATATTGTGTAACGACTTGATGTGCGGTGTCGGACTTGAGATCGGTTTCCTTGTAGATCAAGAATGAAGCAAGTTTTCTCCCTAAAAGCAACTTCCAAATCACCATCACAAAATTGACCGACAGAGAAAAGATTGTGTCCAAGACCTTCAACATAATAAACCCTGCTAATTTCGATGTTCCCATTGATGTAATCTCCGTAACCCATGATAGCTGCGAAGTGATCATTCCCGAACCTGACAGTCCCAATGAACTTTGAAACAAAGTTTGTTAAAAGTTTGAGATTGCCTGTCGTATGTGCTGGAACATCCGCTATCAACAACCCAAAGGATGATCTGTATCACCTGCAATACACACAGACGACACAGGTGGAATAGAAGTAGAGGTGGAACCCGAAGAGTTAGTGGATTCCGATACAGTTACAGATGAAACACACAATTCAATAATTTTGGGTATCCATTTAAATCCAGGTGTATTTTGTAACCATATCTGCCAAGTCCAACTAGTTTGTGCTTTGGTCTTAGTGAATGCACTAGGTGATATTCTCTTCCTAGAAGGTGATAAGGGTTCTATGGGTACATCAATGATAATCTCAGAAACTATAGAAGGTGGTTTACATAGCATAGACTTAGAAGCATTAGTGGGCCTAGAGGTAATTCCATTTATATGTTTTCGCTTAAGAGATAAGATAGATTTACAAACACAATTATCATAACAACCAGAAAATATGCGTTTACGACAAACAATACAAGATGCTTCAAACATAACATTCAAAGTACTTGAAGATTCAACATTCGTTACATCACTTTTTCTATTAAATTCATCTAACGCATATCTAAAGTAGGTGCAATATGTGTTTTATTCAAAGTCCTAGTGTGTTCTTCTACTGCAGAGGTCTTTATTGATCGTCCCTTACGTTGAAACTTCCTATTCTTCTTGTTTGTGCTCTTAAGCTGTGAAGTGCTATAACTACTATATGCGGCTGATGCGTTTTAATCGAATGGAACCCTAATTACGGTTTAGTTACGACTAGTTGGTTTGGGTTGCCAATAATGTTAACAAGAGGATGGTCTTTAGTCCATCGGTGTGTGGAAGGTTGGTGTTGGTATACATTGTGCAGATTTGGTGGATTCAGAATACTGGTAGAAGATTCAGCAACATCTGGATTTGTCGTTTCAGTTGCGAAAGTGTTGAAGAACGCATTTCCATCATAATCCGCAGGCGCAAGTACATCTTGATTAAGAATATCATCAGCTGGGTCAGTGTCATTAGAAGCAGTTTGTTCAGCTGTTTTCGGAGATTCAATCAGAGCTACATCAGCAACAGTTGTTGTTGTTTCAGGTGTATTAGGTATTGGAGTATTATCAGGTTGAGCAGCGGAAACAGTTGATACATCTAAAGCACATTGATCAAAGTCTTCATTGAACAGAGGAGCAAAAAAGGTTTCCATTTGACGACGAGTGAGTTGAAAGGTTTGATTAGCTAATGATTGAGGGAAGTTGAGACGGTTATGTCCGGGTTCTAAGCTGTTTTGCTCTGAAGCCATTTCTGTGAGCTCATCAAAATTAGCATGAATGGTTTCCATAATTTCCTTTGTACGACGATTTCAGATCCGGTATCCTTTTGAGTTTTCACAGTATCCAACGAACACTCCAATATCAGCTTTGGCCTTGAGCTTTCCAAAGTTATCACGATCATTATTTGGATAACAGAGAGCCCCAAATATATGAAAGTGTTTTAGGTTTGGTTTTCTGTTATGGATAAGCTCATACGGTGTTTTGTTGTGGAGTTAGGTTATCCTAGAATGGTTCTGAGTGTAGCATGCAGTTGACACGGCTTCTGCCCATAAGTAATCTGGAAGTTTTGCATTTATCAACATCGTTCTTGCAGCTTCCACTAACATACGGTGTCGTCTTTCCACAACTCCATTTTGTTCTGGTGTTCTTGCAGTGGATGTCTGAAGCTCAATTCCCACTTTCTCATAATATTCTCAAAGAGTTTGGTTCACAAATTCAGTTCCTCTATCTGTTCTGACTTGTCTAACCGTGTTCCGGAGCTGAACTTGAATTTTCATGAGAAAGGTGATGATCATTTGTGGAGCTTGATCTTTACTTCATAGGAAATAAACCCAAGTCCATCTGGAGTAGTCATCAACGATTACGAGAATGTAGCGTTTGCCATTAATCGTCTGCACACGCATCGGGCCATACAAATCCATGTAAAGAAGATGAAGAACATGCTGAGAGTTGTTTTCAACCTTCGAAGGAAAATGAGCACGAGTGCTTTTCCCTTGTTCACAAGCTGAACATAAGTGATCTTTTGAATACCTAAACATGGGAAGACCTTCAACTAGTTTGTGTCGAGCAAGATTGGTTATGGTTTGAAAGTTCAAATGTGAAAGTCTTCTGTGCCACAACCATGATTTTGTGGATGTTGACTTAGTAAATACACAGATGAGAGATGAAGAGATCATGTCTTGCATTGATATTATGTAACGACTTGATGTGCGGTGTCCAGACATAAGATCGTTTCCTTGTAGATCACGGATGAAGCAAGTTTTCTCCCTAAAAGCAACTTCCAAATCACCATCACAAAATTGACCGACAGAGAAAAGATTGTGTCCAAGACCTTCAACATAATAAACCCTGCTAATTTCGATGTTCCCATTGATGTAATCTCCGTAACCCATGATAGCTGCGAAGTGATCATTCTCGAACCTGACAGTCCCAATGAACTTTGAAACAAAGTTTGTTAAAAGTTTGAGATTGCCTGTTATGTGCCTGGAACATCCGCTATCAACAACCCAAAGGATGATCTGTATCACCTGCAATACACACAGACGACACAGGTGGAATAGAAGTAGAGGTGGAACCCGAAGAGTTAGTGGATTCCGATACAGTTACAGATGAAACACACATGTCAATAATTTTGGGTATCCATTTAAATCCAGGTGTATTTTGTAACCATATCTGCCAAGTCCAACTAGTTTGTGCTTTGGTCTTACTGAATGCACTAGGTGATATTCTCTTCCTAGAAGGTGATAAGGGTTCTATGGGTACATCAATGATAATCTCAGAAACTATAGAAGGTGGTTTACATAGCATAGAATTAAAAGCATTAGTGGGCCTAGAGGTAATTCCATTTATATGTTTTCGCTTAAGAGATAAGATAGATTTACAAACACAATTATCATAACAACCAGAAAATATGCGTTTACGACAAACAATACAAGATGCTTCAAACATAACATTCAAAGTACTTGAAGATTCAACATTCGTTACATCACTTTTTCTATTAAATTCATCTAACGCATATCTAAAGTAGGTGCAATATGTGTTTTATTCAAAGTCCTAGTGTGTTCTTCTACTGCAGAGGTCTTTATTGATCGTCTCTTACGTTGCAACTTCCTATTCTTCTTGTTTGTGCTCTTAAGCTGTGAAGTGCTATAACTACTATATGCGGCTGATGCGTTTTAATCGAATGGAACCCTAATTACGGTTTAGTTACGACTAGTTGGTTTGGGTTGCCAATAATGTTAACAAGAGGATGGTCTTTAGTCCATCGGTGTGTGGAAGGTTGGTGTTGGTATACATTGTGCAGATTTGGTGGATTCAGATGACTGGTAGAAGATTCAGCAACATCTGGATTTCCGTTCGATTCTTGAAAAGGGTTGAAGAACGCATTTCCATCATAATCCGCAGGCGCAAGTACATCTTGATTAAGAATATCATCAGCTGGGTCAGTGTCATTAGAAGCAGTTTGTTCAGTTTGTTTCGGAGATTCAATCGAGCTACATCGACAGTTGTTGTTGTTTCAGGTGTATTATGTATTGGAGTATTATCAGGTTGAGCAGCGGAAACAGTTGATACATCTAAAGCACATTGATCAAAGTCTTCATTGAACGAGAGGAGCAAAAAGGTTTCCATTTGACTGACGAGTGAGTTGAAAGGTTTGATTAGCTAATGATTGAGGAAGTTGAGACGGTTATGTCAGGTTCTAAGCTGTTTTGCTCAGAAGCCATTTCTGTGAGCTCATCAAAATTAGCATGAATGGTTTCCATAATTTCCTTTGTACGACAATTCGGATCCGGTATCCTTTTGAGTTTTCACAGTATCCAACGAACACTCCAATATCAGCTTTGGCCTTGAGCTTTCCAAAGTTATCACGATCATTATTTGGATAACAGAGAGCCCCAAATATATGAAAGTGTTTTAGGTTTGGTTTTCTGTTATGGATAAGCTCATACGGTGTTTTGTTGTGGAGTTAGGTTACCATAGAATGGTTCTGAGTGTAGCATGCAGTTGACACGGCTTCTGCCCATAAGTAATCTGGAAGTTTTGCATTTATCAACATCGTTCTTGCAGCTTCCACTAACATACGGTTTCGTCTTTCCACAACTCCATTTTGTTCTGGTGTTCTTGCAGTGGATGTCTGAAGCTCAATTCCCACTTTCTCATAATATTCTCAAAGAGTTTGGTTCACAAATTCAGTTCCTCTATCTGTTCTGACTTGTCTAACCGTGTTACGAAGCTGAACTTGAATTTTCATGAGAAAGGTGATGATCATTTGTGGAGCTTGATCTTTACTTCGTAGGAAATAAACCCAAGTCCATCTGGAGTAGTCATCAACGATTACGAGAATGTAGCGTTTGCCATTAATCGTGCACACGCATCCGGGCCATACAAATCCATGTAAAGAAGATGAAGAACATGTTGAGAGTTGTTTTCAACCTTCGAAGGAAAATGAGCACGAGTGCTTTTCCCTTGTTCACAAGCTGAACATAAGTGATCTTTTGAATACTTAAACATGGGAAGACCTTCAACTAGTTTGTGTCGAGCAAGATTGGTTATGGTTTGAAAGTTCAAATGTGAAAGTCTTCTGTGCCACAACCATGATTTTGTGGATGTTGACTTAGTAAATACACAGATGAGAGATGAAGAGATCGTGTCTTGCATTGATATTGTGTAACGACTTGATGTGCGGTGTCCAGACATGAGATCGTTTCCTTGTAGATCACTGATGAAGCAAGTTTTCTCCCTAAAAGCAACTTCCAAATCACCATCACAAAATTGACCGACAGAGAAAAGATTGTGTCCAAGACCTTCAACATAATAAACCACCGTAATTTCGATGTTCCCATTGATGTAATCTCCGTAACCCGTGATAGCTGCGAAGTGATCATTCAGAACAGCAGGTCCCAATGAACTTTGAAACAAAGTTTGTTAAAAGTTTGAGATTGCCTGTCATGTGCCTGGAACATCCGCTATCAACAACCCAAAGGATGATGCTGTATCACCGCAATACACACAGACGTCACAGGTGGAATAGAAGTAGAGGTGGAACCCGAAGAGTTAGTGGATTCCGATACAGATTACTGATGAAACACACAATTCAATAATTTTGGGTATCCATTTAAATCCAGGTGTATTTTGTAACCATATCTTAAGTCCAACTAGTTTGTGCTTTGGTCTTACTGAATGCACTAGGTGATATTCTCTTCCTAGAAGGTGATAAGGGTTCTATGGGTACATCAATGATAATCTCAGAAACTATAGAAGGTGGTTTACATAGCATAGAATTAAAAGCATTAGTGGGCCTAGAGGTAATTCCATTTATATGTTTTCGCTTAAGAGATAAGATAGATTTACAAACACAATTATCATAACAACCAGAAAATATCGTTTCGACAAACAATACAAGATGCTTCAAACATAACATTCAAAGTACTTGAAGATTCAACATTCGTTACATCACTTTTTCTATTAAATTCATCTAACGCATATCTAAAGTAGGTGCAATATGTGTTTTATTCAAAGTCCTAGTGTGTTCTTCTACTGCAGAGGTCTTTATTGATCGTCCCTTACGTTGAAACTTCCTATTCTTCTTGTTTGTGCTCTTAAGCTGTGAAGTGCTATAACTACTATATGCGGCTGATGCGTTTTAATCGAATGGAACCCTAATTACGGTTTAGTTACGACTAGTTGGTTTGGGTTGCCAATAATGTTAACAAGAGGATGGTCTTTAGTCCATCGATGTGTAGAAGGTTGGTGTTGGTATACATTGTGCGATTTGGTGGATTGAGAATCTGGTAGAAGATTCAAGTAACATCGGATTTGTCGTTTCATTCGCGAAAGTGTTGAAGAACGCATTTCCATCATAATCCGCAGGCGCAAGTACATCTTGATTAAGAATATCATCAGCTGGGTCAGTGTCATTAGAAGCAGTTTGTTCAATTTGTTTTCGGAGATTCAATCAGAGCTACATCAACAACGGTTGTTGTTGTTTCGGTGTATTAGGTATTGGAGTATTATCGGGTTGAGCGTGACAGTTGATACATCTAAAGCACATTGATCAAAGTCTTCATTGAACAGAGGAGCAAAAAAGGTTTCCATTTGACGACGAGTGAGTTGAAAGGTTTGATTAGCTAATGATTGAGGGAAGTTGAGACGGTTATGTCCGGGTTCTAAGTCGTTTTGCTCTGAAGCCATTTTTGTGAGCTCATCAAAATTAGCATGAATGGTTTCCATAATTTCCTTTGTATGACGATTCCAGATCCGGTATCCTTTTGAGTTTTCACAGTATCCAACGAACACTCCAATATCGTTTGGCCTTGAGCTTTCCAAAGTTATCACGATCATTATTTGGATAACAGAGAGCCCCAAATATATGAAAGTGTTTTAGGTTTGGTTTTTTGTATGGATAAGCTCATACGGTGTTTTGTTGTGGAGTTAGGTTACCATAGAATGGTTCTGAGTGTAGCATCACGATTGACCGGCTTCGCCCATAAGTAATCTGAAAGTTTTGCATTTATCAACATCGTTCTTGCAGCTTCCACTAACATACGGTGTCGTCTTTCCACAACTCCATTTTGTTCTGGTGTTCTTGCAGTGGATGTCTGAAGCTCAATTCCCACTTTCTCATAATATTCTCAAAGAGTTTGGTTCACAAATTCAGTTCCTCTATCTGTTCTGACTTGTCTAACCGTGTTACGAAGCTGAACTTGAATTTTCATGAGAAAGGTGATGATCATTTGTGGAGCTTGATCTTTACTTCATAGGAAATAAACCCAAGTCCATCTGGAGTAGTCATCAACGATTACGAGAATGTAGCGTTTGCCATTAATCGTCTGCACACGCATCGGGCCATACAAATCCATGTAAAGAAGATGAAGAACATGCTGAGAGTTGTTTTCAACCTTCGAAGGAAAATGAGCACGAGTGCTTTTCCCTTGTTCACAAGCTGAACATAAGTGATCTTTTGAATACCTAAACATGGGAAGACCTTCAACTAGTTTGTGTCGAGCAAGATTGGTTATGGTTTGAAAGTTCAAATGTGAAAGTCTTCTGTGCCACAACCATGATTTTGTGGATGTTGACTTAGTAAATACACAGATGAGAGATGAAGAGATCATGTCTTGCATTGATATTATGTAACGACTTGATGTGCGGTGTCGGAACATAAGATCGTTTCCTTGTAGATCACGGATGAAGCAAGTTTTCTCCCTAAAAGCAACTTCCAAATCACCATCACAAAATTGACCGACAGAGAAAAGATTGTGTCCAAGACCTTCAACATAATAAACCCTGCTAATTTCGATGTTCCCATTGATGTAATCTCCGTAACCCATGATAGCTGCGAAGTGATCATTCTCGAACCTGGAGTCCCAATGAACTTTGAAACAAAGTTTGTTAAAGTTTGAGATTGCTGATGTGCTACTGGAACATCCGCTATCAACAACCCAAAGGATGATCTGTATCACACCGCAATACACACACTGACGACAGGTGGAATAGAAGTAGAGGTGGAACCCGAAGAGTTAGTGGATTCCGATCTGATTCTGAGATGAAACACACATTTCAATAATTTTGGGTATCCATTTAAATCCAGGTGTATTTTGTAACCATATCTGCCAAGTCCAACTAGTTTGTGCTTTGGTCTTACTGAATGCACTAGGTGATATTCTCTTCCTAGAAGGTGATAAGGGTTCTATGGGTACATCAATGATAATCTCAGAAACTATAGAAGGTGGTTTACATAGCATAGAATTAAAAGCATTAGTGGGCCTAGAGGTAATTCCATTTATATGTTTTCGCTTAAGAGATAAGATAGATTTACAAACACAATTATCATAACAACCAGAAAATATGCGTTTACGACAAACAATACAAGATGCTTCAAACATAACATTCAAAGTACTTGAAGATTCAACATTAGTTACATCACTTTTTCTATTAAATTCATCTAACGCATATCTAAAGTAGGTGCAATATGTGTTTTATTCAAAGTCCTAGTGTGTTCTTCTACTGCAGAGGTCTTTATTGATCGTCTCTTACGTTGCAACTTCCTATTCTTCTTGTTTGTGCTCTTAAGCTGTGAAGTGCTATAACTACTATATGCGGTGATCGTTTTAATCGAATGGAACCCTAATTACGGTTTAGTTACGACTAGTTGGTTTGGGTTGCCAATAATGTTAACAAGAGGATGGTCTTTAGTCCATCGGTGTGTGGAAGGTTGATGTTGGTATACATTGTGCAGATTTGGTGGATTCAGATGGCTGGTAGAAGATTCAGCAACATCTGGATTTGCCGTTTCGATTCTTGAAAGGGTTGAAGAACATTTCCATCATAATCATGGCAAGTACATCTTGATTAAGAATATCATCAGTGGAGTCGATGTCATTAGAAGCAGTTTGTTCATTTGTTTTGGAGATTCAATCGAGCTACATCGAGCAACGTTGTTGTTGTTTGTGTATTATGTATTGGAGTATTATCAGGTTGAGCAGCGGAAACAGTTGATACATCTAAAGCACATTGATCAAAGTCTTCATTGAACAGAGGAGCAAAAAAGGTTTCCATTTGACGACGAGTGAGTTGAAAGGTTTGATTAGCTAATGATTGAGGGAAGTTGAGACGGTTATGTAGGGTTCTAAGCTGTTTTGCTCTGAAGCCATTTCTGTGAGCTCATCAAAATTAGCATGAATGGTTTCCATAATTTCCTTTGTACGACAATTCCAGATCCGGTATCCTTTTGAGTTTTCACAGTATCCAACGAACACTCCAATATCAGCTTTGGCCTTGAGCTTTCCAAAGTTATCACGATCATTATTTGGATAACAGAGAGCCCCAAATATATGAAAGTGTTTTAGGTTTGGTTTTCTGTTATGGATAAGCTCATACGGTGTTTTGTTGTGGAGTTAGGTTATCATAGAATGGTTCTGAGTGTAGCATGCAGTTGACACGGCTTCTGCCCATAAGTAATCTGGAAGTTTTGCATTTATCAACATCGTTCTTGCAGCTTCCACTAACATACGGTTTCGTCTTTCCACAACTCCATTTTGTTCTGGTGTTCTTGCAGTGGATGTCTGAAGCTCAATTCCCACTTTCTCATAATATTCTCAAAGAGTTTGGTTCACAAATTCAGTTCCTCTATCCATTCGACTTGTCTAACCGTGTTCTGTTGAACTTGAATTTTCATGAGAAAAGTGATGATCATTGGAGGAGCTTGATCTTTACTTCAAAGGAAATAAACCCAAGTCTGTCTGGAGTAGCCATCAACGATTACGAGAATGTAGCGTTTGCCATTAATCGTTTGCACACGCATCGGGCCACACAAATCCATGTAAAGAAGATGAAGAACATGCTGAGAGTTGTTTTCAACCTTCGAAGGAAAATGAGCACGAGTGCTTTTCCCTTGTTCACAAGTTGAACATAAGTGATCTTTTGAATACCTAAACATGGGAAGACCTTCAACTAGTTTGTGTCGAGCAAGATTGGTTATGGTTTGAAAGTTCAAATGTGAAAGTCTTACATTGCCACAACCATGATTTTGTGGATGTTGACTTAGTAAATACACGATGAGATGAAGAGATCGTGTCTTGCATTGATATTGTGTAACGACTTGATGTGCGGTGTCCAGACATGAGATCGTTTCCTTGTAGATCACGGATGAAGCAAGTTTTCTCCCTAAAAGCAACTTCCAAATCACCATCACAAAATTGACCGACAGAGAAAAGATTGTGTCCAAGACCTTCAACATAATAAACCCTGCTAATTTCGATGTTCCCATTGATGTAATCTCCGTAACCCGTGATAGCTGCGAAGTGATCATTCCGAACCGGCAGTCCCAATGAACTTTGAAACAAAGTTTGTTAAAAGTTTGAGATTGCTGTCATGTGCCGGAACATCCGCTATCAACAACCCAAAGGATGATCGTATCACACGCAATACACACAGACGACACAGGTGGAATAGAAGTAGAGGTGGAACCCGAAGAGTTAGTGGATTCGATCGATTCTGGGATGAAACACACAATTCAATAATTTTGGGTATCCATTTAAATCCGGGTGTATTTTGTAACCATATCTGCCAAGTCCAACTAGTTTGTGCTTTGGTCTTACTGAATGCACTAGGTGATATTCTCTTCCTAGAAGGTGATAAGGGTTCTATGGGTACATCAATGATAATCTCAGAAACTATAGAAGGTGGTTTACATAGCATAGAATTAAAAGCATTAGTGGGCCTAGAGGTAATTCCATTTATATGTTTTCGCTTAAGAGATAAGATAGATTTACAAACACAATTATCATAACAACCAGAAAATATGCGTTTACGACAAACAATACAAGATGCTTCAAACATAACATTCAAAGTACTTGAAGATTCAACATTCGTTACATCACTTTTTCTATTAAATTCATCTAACGCATATCTAAAGTAGGTGCAATATGTGTTTTATTCAAAGTCCTAGTGTGTTCTTCTACTGCAGAGGTCTTTATTGATCGTCTCTTACGTTGCAACTTCCTATTCTTCTTGTTTGTGCTCTTAAGCTGTGAAGTGCTATAACTACTATATGCGGCTGATGCGTTTTAATCGAATGGAACCCTAATTATGGTTTAGTTACGACTAGTTGGTTTGGGTTGCCAATAATGTTAACAAGAGGATGGTCTTTAGTCCATCGGTGTGTGGAAGGTTGGTGTTGGTATACATTGTGCAGATTTGGTGGATTCAGATGACTGGTAGAAGATTCAGCAACATCTGGATTTGCCGTTTCAGTTGCGAAAGGGTTGAAGAACGCATTTCCATCATAATCCACAGGTGTGCGTACATCTTGATTAAGAATATCATCAATTGGGTCAGTGTCATTAGAAGCAGTTTGTTCATTTGTTTTGGAGATTCAATCGAGCTACATCGAACAGTTGTTGTTGTTTTGGTGTATTATGTATTGGAGTATTATCGGGTTGAGCTGAAACAGTTGATACATCTAAAGCACATTGATCAAAGTCTTCATTGAACAGAGGAGCAAAAAAGGTTTCCATTTGACGACGAGTGAGTTGAAAGGTTTGATTAGCTAATGATTGAGGAAGTTGAGAGCGGTTATGTCAGGGTTCTAAGTGTTTTGCTCTGAAGCCATTTCTGTGAGCTCATCAAAATTAGCATGAATGGTTTCCATAATTTCCTTTGTACGACGATTCCAGATCCGGTATCCTTTTGAGTTTTCACAGTATCCAACGAACACTCCAATATCGACTTTGGCCTTGAGCTTTCCAAAGTTATCACGATCATTATTTGGATAACAGAGAGCCCCAAATATATGAAAGTGTTTTAGGTTTGGTTTTCTGTTATGGATAAGCTCATACGGTGTTTTGTTGTGGAGTTAGGTTATCATAGAATGGTTTTGAGTGTAGCATGCAGTTGACACGCCCATAAGTAATCTGGAAATTTTGCATTTATCAACATCGTTCTTGCAGCTTCCACTAACATACGGTTTCGTCTTTCCACAACTCCATTTTGTTCTGGTGTTCTTGCAGTGGATGTCTGAAGCTCAATTCCCACTTTCTCATAATATTCTCAAAGAGTTTGGTTCACAAATTCAGTTCCTCTATCATTCGACTTGTCTAACCGTGTTCGGCTGAACTTGAATTTTCGTGAGAAAGGTGATGATCATTTGTGGAGCTTGATCTTTACTTCGTAGGAAATAAACCCAAGTCCATCTGGAGTAGTCATCAACGATTACGAGAATGTAGCATTTGCCATTAATCGTCTGCACACGCATCGGGCCATACAAATCCATGTAAAGAAGATGAAGAACATGCTGAGAGTTGTTTTCAACCTTCGAAGGAAAATGAGCACGAGTGCTTTTCCCTTGTTCACAAGCTGAACATAAGTGATCTTTTGAATACCTAAACCTGGGAAGACCTTCAACTAGTTTGTGTCGAGCAAGATTGGTTATGGTTTGAAAGTTCAAATGTGAAAGTCTTCTGTGCCACAACCATGATTTTGTGGATGTTGACTTAGTAAATACAGGATGAGAGATGAAGAGATCGTGTCTTGCATTGATATTGTGTACGACTTGATGTGCGGTGTCGGACATGAGATCGTTTCCTTGTAGATCACGATGAAGCAAGTTTTCTCCCTAAAAGCAACTTCCAAATCACCATCACAAAATTGACCGACAGAGAAAAGATTGTGTCCAAGACCTTCAACATAATAAACCCTGCTAATTTCGATGTTCCCATTGATGTAATCTCCGTAACCCGTGATAGCTGCGAAGTGATCATTCGAACCGACAGTCCCAATGAACTTTGAAACAAAGTTTGTTAAAAGTTGAGATTGCTGTCATGTGCCTGAACATCCGCTATCAACAACCCAAAGGATGATCTGTATCACACGCAATACACACGAGGCGACCAGGTGGAATAGAAGTAGAGGTGGAACCCGAAGAGTTAGTGGATTCCGATCTGATTCTGAGATGAAACACACATTTCAATAATTTTGGGTATCCATTTAAATCCAGGTGTATTTTGTAACCATATCTGCCAAGTCCAACTAGTTTGTGCTTTGGTCTTAGTGAATGCACTAGGTGATATTCTCTTCCTAGAAGGTGATAAGGGTTCTATGGGTACATCAATGATAATCTCAGAAACTATAGAAGGTGGTTTACATAGCATAGACTTAGAAGCATTAGTGGGCCTAGAGGTAATTCCATTTATATGTTTTAAGCTTAGAGATAAGATAGATTTACAAACACAATTATCATAACAACCAGAAAATATGCATTTACGACAAACAATACAAGATGCTTCAAACATAACATTCAAAGTACTTGAAGATTCAGCATTCGTTACATCACTTTTTCTATTAAATTCATCTAACGCATATCTAAAGTAGGTGCAATATGTGTTTTATTCAAAGTCCTAGTGTGTTCTTCTACTGCAGAGGTCTTTATTGATCGTCTCTTACGTTGCAACTTCCTATTCTTCTTGTTTGTGCTCTTAAGCTGTGAAGTGTTATAACTACTATATGCGGCTGATGCGTTTTAATCGAATGGAACCCTAATTACGGTTTTGTTATATTCTTGGTATATGTATCTCGGTACTTGAGTTCTATATCTGATTCAAGATTATGTAAGTGGGTTATTGAGAGTTGTTTATCATGTTTTGCAATATGTTTTTGGATTGCTGCTGATGTGTGTGGTAAGTTAGGGTTTGTATAACCTATTATGATGTTCTTTGATCCTGCTGCTACTGAACATTCTTTTGCGGATTGATTATGATTTGGATATGGAAGTTAGGGTTTGGTTATACCCTATGGTACTTCATGACGTGGCTGGAGGTTCATTGTGTGATCAGTAAGCAGATTCTATTGGCTTTACTTGATCGATACTTTATGATTGTAAGTTAGGGTTTGTTTTAAAACTCTATTTCTCGTCCATGGCATATGGTTCGATTTGGATTTCAATCTCTCCTTTGTTTTGAGGATCTTTGAAGATGTTCGAATCATGCTAATGGTTATTTTATCTTCACAAGATCTACTACCAATGGTATATCTGGATTTGTGATCGGTTTGAAGGTTAGGGGTTGGGAAACCCTATGTTGGTTCATTAATGGATTCTGATGATGCTCGTGTTGGTGTGTATTGCTGTTTGTTGATTGCATAGCAGATTTGTGGCATGGTGGTTCCACTATTGATCCTTTGTTACTCATTTGTTTATTCTTGGGGGATCGTTTTGCTATGGTCATCGGTGGTTAGGGTTGTCCTAAACCATAGTAGTCGACGTATGTGCAAGTTCTGGATCGCTATGATGGCTAAGAAGACTCAAGTGTTTCTTTGAGTTACGATTTATTGTATTTTTATTTTTAGTCATTGTTAGTTGTATTTGGATTTGTAAGTTATAAGAATGACCTGTCATTCTTATATAGTGGTTATGTAAGTGTCCTAAGGGACTGAGATGGGGGACTCACTCTCATCCGTTGTACTTCAATGTTTTTTGGTTAATATACTTTACCAGGGTGCAGGATTACTCCCCTTTACCCAAAAAGGATTAGAGGCAACTACTCCTGTAGAAGTGAAAGGAAACATATTAGTATCTTGAGGTTTGTCATTAGGCATCCTAGTGTCAATTTTAAACATTCCAGGTGCAAGAAAATTTGTGTTACTGGACTTATCATTCTCATATTTCCCCAACTTCTCTTTCAACTCTACGATAGTGTGTAACAAATCTTGGTTTTCAGAGCGTATGTTTCCATTAATATTTAAGACTTCACGAGTGTACATAAGATGATCATCAAGATCTTTTGACACTTTGGTACGAGTATTTTTCAGCAATTTAAATATGTTATCATATTCTGTTTTAACTTTTGCAATTTCTTGTTCATATTTAAAAATCTGACACTTCAAAGACGCGTTTTCCTCATCCAGTCGTTTGAGTTTTGGTTCAAAAGTTTTATCACCCGACTGTTTAAGTTTGTTTGCAAAGCAAGTTCTCGATTATTACAGTCTTTTTGAGACCATTGAAGACGACGTGTTGCAATTGAAAGTTCATTTAACAAACGCTCATTTTCATCTTTTAAGGTTTCGATTTGAGACACATTATCAACAATCTCAACATTATCAACAGAATCAACACAATCAACAGCAATATTATCAAAAGCAGATGCAGCAGTATAATATTAAACAATTGATATGGTATCAGAACATATGACATCTTCCAAGAGTCGATCGACATGATTTCAAAAAAATTTGTTCTTCTTTTTGGTTTTCAAAATCCATGCCTCTGTTTCATTGAAAACTGTTTCATGTGTCCAATTTCTTTCTGAAGATCCCGTTCTCAATATGTTGCATACATACGTAAATTTAGAACATGTGGTAAAATTGTTTTTGAAAAATATCTATTTGGTTTCTGGCATAAGTCGATTGAAAAGTTTCAACTTTTATTTCCGAATTAAGTTCAATTTCACGTTCCAAAAGTTTAATGTCAGACATGAATGTATCAAAATACTTAAGGAGTTGACATCTTTCGGGTAATGGTGTGATTTCACTCAAAGAAGGTAAAGGACAATTAATTTGTGCAACTGGTTTGACGGGACTGACATCAGAAGAGGACTTACGAATAGGTGTGATAACCCAAGGTGTGTTTGTATTATCTTGTTGTTTGACAAAAGGTATGAGAGGTCTTTTTGAATAATCAAAAGGTTTGTTATATTCAACGTTTTCCATTTTCAATCGACTCTCATCTTCTGCATCGATTTCCTCATCACGATTACTTTCAACGACATGCACAACAGATTCATCATGTTTATAGACAACAAGATTTGGCTTTGCCTTGAATGCTCTATTGAAAAAACGTGGTTTGTTATCAGCAAGATTTGGCCCATATCCATCTGGATTTGCCTTGAATGCTCTATTGAAAAAACGTGGTTTGTTATCAGCAAGATTTGGCCCATATCCATCTGGATTTGGCTTAAATGTGAACTTATGAATCGTTGTGATTGACTCACCATGTTTATAGACAACATTTCAAAACTCTTTGATTTTGTTTTGTAAATCGACAATTTCATCAAGATACTGATCAATTCGCCTCTTTGAACTTTGTTTGAATTCTTAAAACTGTTTTTGATATGAAGACAACTCAAACTTGGCTTTTTGAGTTTTCGAAGTAAGAGTGTTAACGTGTTGTTTATGTGTAAATTTTTGTTGTTCTACTTGAGAAATCAAATCATTTTTGGAAACAACCAGATCACGTATCTGTTTTTCTAAACTTTGTTCTTTTTGGTAAGACTTTTGAAAAGCGACTTCAAAACTATATTCATGTTTCTCTTTTGTTTCAAAAATTTTTAGTTGTACCTTATAGCATTTAATATCCTTAGTCAATAGTGCCACTTTTTCACGAAGATTATTATTTACCTCATTGCACTTTTCCAATTGAGATTCGGTGGTCTTAAATAAGGTCATGAGCTCTGGATCTGGATTAGACAAAGGTTCATTTTGTTCAACTTGAGTCTCCACAGTTTCATCATTTAGATTCTCAAATGAAATAGCGGGGTCAACTTGATTATCGAAGGTAACCAAAAGGTCATCTTGATCATCAAATGAAACTACGGGATCCATTTGATTATCTTCGTGATGATATGTAGATGGCTCATGTTGAACACTATGTTCCTCGTCGGATGCAGATGCAGGCGAAGATATCAGATCATGAATAAGACATATGTAAGGATCCGGTACCTGAGACAAACCATCAGTGTCATACACTGGGCCTGTGTCACTCATGTGGAGCTCTTGCATGTTGGCCATCAACATTACAGCTGCGTTAGCTTGCAAGTCCTCCATATCATCATCGGATTCTGCATTGGCCATGAAGCTCTGTTCTTTGTTTGTCAGTGTTCCACCAGCTTCATCTTTGAGTGCCAAGAGTAAAGCTTCCTTATGATAGGCATTCCCCTGGTTCTCGGTTTCGGACAAGCATTGGCCAGATGACCCTTTTCGTTGCAGTTGTAGAATCTAAGACCAGTATTCCCATTCTGAACATTTCCCTGGTCAAAAATTTGAACCCTTTGCTATGGAGCAACCATGTTATTCCTTCCAGAAGCATTAAATCCTTGACCATTACCCATCTGACGACCATTGTTTCTATTCTGAACGTCAACCCTTCCATTGTTAACAACTGCTTGATTTCTTGTGTTAGATGAGGTACGAATACGGTTGTTGGATTTGTTAGCAAATCTTTCAAAGGCTCGAGCAATTAACAAAAATCCTTGATTCAACGTATCGAAAGCTTCTGCATCCTCATTCGGTGTCTCACTGTAGATGATGAATCGGAGTTGTTGTTGTAAGGAAGCAATTGAGTTTCTTGTGATTGTTGTGATGGATCATATGGTGTAATCTGGGCTGATTGTGGTGGATTAGTAAAGACAGTAGGTAGTAGTGGAAATTGTGGATAATAAGCTTGAGTGAACAAAGCAAGAGCATTAGCATTTGGTAATGGTGTAGTAACTCCACGGAGAGCTCTATCTTTGTCCACTTCCTTTTGATGGTGCTTCAAGTAGTCGTACAACAACCCGTACTTTGCCTTGTGAAGATCTTTAGCTTGATGGATGAATGTAACATACTTTTCCCAATCAGGACCAAGACAGCTTAGGAACTTTGTGTTGATTGCAATTTTTGGCATAATGATGTTGTGCCTGTCCAAGTCATTGATGATGTCTGTAAACCGATGCTAATATGACTCTAATGATTCCCCCTATTCAATCATAAAGTTCTCATAGGATAGGTAAAGTTTTGACTCCATGTCTTCTTGATTGAGTTTAGTGCCTTCCATTAGGAGATGAATGTGATCCCACATTGCTTTTGCAGTTTTCTGAGCATCAACACTGCGAAGAATCGTATTGGGTAAACCCAAAACGATATATTGCATTGCAAGTTCATCAGCTTCAAAATGAATTAGTTGTTCAGCAGTGAGTTGATCCATATTTAGAGTGGAAGTAATGTCATCTCTTGGTGGATTAGCATTTGGATCTCCGGGTATAGTTGTAGTAGGTATTTGAAAAGGACCTTCAAGGATGACCTTCTTCAAGAACTTACCATCTGGTTTCTTAAGATCCCAGAACCTAAAGAACCGTATCACCCATTGATCATAGTTTCCAGGAATGAGCATTGGAGGTCTATCAAGGGATCCAACTTCATGAATGGATTGTTGGCTGCTTATAGCTTCACACATTTTTGCAAACCAAATGGGTTCCTTTTGCGTTGTTGCATTCATAGCATACTTCTGTGGAAACTGATACTGAAAGTAGTTAGCATACTGATGTTGTTGTGGGTATTGCTAAAGGAATTTTTGTCTTGGTAGCGGTTGTGCAATTTGATGAGGAAAGTAATTTCCAACTTGTTGTGGTTGTTGTTGAAATTGTTGTTGAGGATATTGTTATTGTTGTTGTTGTTATTGAGGACATTCATGAGGAAAGTAGTTAGAATATGGTGGTTGAGACATCTTTGAAACTTGTGTTGATGATGGATCTGTAGTCGAATGAAACTTGATGTTGTTGTTGAAGAAGTACTTAGGCGTAAACAAATACCTTAGGCATAAACTGTTGGCTTAGACATAAACAACCTTATGCGTAAACCTTCTTAAGCGTAATCTACCTTCTTACTAGTAAGAGTATCTTACTTGTAAGATTAATGGTTAAACGTAAGCTTAGGCGTAAACTAAAGTCTTAATAGTAAGGAACCTTAGGCGTAAGAATTAACTTAGGCGTAAAGGCTTACTCGTAAGCTTTTAACTTAGGCGTAAGATTAGGGTTTAAACCAAGAATCTTTCACACTTGTCCAAGTGAGAGAGATATCCACAAGTCGAAGTGTTTTTCAAGCTTGTCCAAGCAAGTAAAATACCGAGTTACCAACAGCTTT
The DNA here is from genome assembly GCA_910596185.1 of Chrysanthemum makinoi. NCBI lineage: Eukaryota > Viridiplantae > Streptophyta > Magnoliopsida > Asterales > Asteraceae > Chrysanthemum > Chrysanthemum makinoi. The sequence continues at coordinate 160,800,738 of OU343223.1, read as the reverse complement.
GAAGAAAATGATGAAGATTCCTTAGGCGTAAGATCTGCTTAGGCGTAAAACTCAACTTGGGCGTAAAGCTTACGCGTAGAACTAGGGTTTTCTTAGGCGTAAAAAGAGGGTTTTGATATTACGCATAAAATAAGGGTTTCACTTAGGCGTAAGATCAACAGAAATGACCAAAACATATTTTCAAGCACCAAAATGTTTTGTACATTCGTTTTTAATGATGAAACAGCTTCAAAAACACCAAAATAACAAGAAAGTTCTGAAATTGATGAACCAAAATGATTTTTGAGCTTAAGCGTAAAATTGAACTACGAAACAAAAACAAGATTAAAAACGTAATAAAACACGTAAAACTTCAAACTTTTTTGCCAAAACAATGATTCTAAACACTATATTAACCTTAAAACACAAGAATCTTTAAAAGTTTAGTGCAAAAATCAAGGTTTTAAAGCGAATGAAAGTGTAGAGCGTGAAACCTTATGCGTATCATAAAAAACTTCAAACACAAACTCGTTTCACCCAACTAGATGGCGTATGAGACCACTGTTGTAACACCCCCAATTTCGTGATACGCATTGGAATTCAAACTGGGTGTTACTTCATGGTACAACAGTCATAACAATAGAAAACGAACTCTAATGGAGTCGTTTTAAAAAGGATTTATCATTCGATTTATATAAATATCAGAGTTTACAAAGATGAGGTCCCAAATGGTTCCAAGTTTACAAAATACATTAAATTGGTTTTTGAATGATAATAAAATTTATAGCCTTCTTGAGTATCCGTGTTCCTCCGTGCCAGCCTTGTACAATATGACCTGAAATACATGCTTAAAACTGTGAACACAAAGGTTGAGTGAAATTCATAGAGTTTGTTTAATGGTTGAACACATTATGTTTGTAGTGTGAGTTATAAATTCACACCAATGGTTTGAAAACAAAACAATTAATATTAGACTAAGCATCATGCAATCAAGGCATTAACTTTCTCCAAAATTAATTGGTGAAACTATTGGTACCAGCCCTAATAGGTAAAACTACCATTTTTACCTAATGTTACTCAAATATAGTGCACTTGTTTGCCTACCCGGTCAACACAAACGGGATTCGTCAATCCCAATAGATCTATTCACAATATTCGCGCCCACTCTCACTAGTGATTAATGATTCATGATTTAGGGACTTAAGTTTGGCAAATGCGGTAACTTAGTGCTAATAAAACAATCAGATAAGTATACATTTTGAAAGCAATGTGTTCGGTTTAAAATAAAGCATGTATCTCCCCCAAGGGTTTGTAAAACAATTAAGTAATAGAAAGTGGGGCTATGAACTCACAGTAATGATTAGCAGCGGAGTGTAACGATATAATGTTATCAACTGTAGAGTATGACAAGATCACGATCTTTAACGATTGCCTAAGAATGCATAGTATTCGTGTTTTAGTATATTGTACGATATAAATGTACAAGTATATGTAGTTTGTTGGCTTATGATGTTGTACATGAATCCTTAAGTTAAAGTATTCCTTTAATGTTGTTTGGCTATCAAAATCAAGAGGTCATGAAGTAATTTAGCATAACATTTATCATGTATAAATGTTATTCACTCAATGAGTGTTGTGATGAAAATAATTACGGCGTGTCATATTATGATGTCGTGAAATACAAAGGTTTCAAAAATAGTTTTTAAGTTAATATAAGTTCATAGGTTGATACCATCTCATTAGAAGCCACATTCGTGCAACTCCTCCCATCAATGATCAAGCTGCACCATTTATCTTTGACCTGACATTTGGTGTGAAAGAGCTGGTCTCGCTGGTCCAAATCAGTGGGAACCGTTTGGGTTTGAAGAGTTCTAAGAACCAAAGCCGTATCATAGATTGGAGCCTCATAACTCTCCTCCTCCTCCTCGTTTCCATTACCAAACCCAAAGGTATCACCCAATCTTTCCTCCTCCTCGAACAACTCCTCACGATATTCAATGGCTTCCCTTAAAGTTACAACCCGTTTGTTTGGACATGCATTTTGATAATGCCCAAATCCTTGGCACTTAAAACATCGAACCTTGTCCAAACTTGTCTCCTTAGTTGAACTAGTCGTTTTTTTAGCAACAGGGGAATTACTAGAACCTCCGGTACTAGGGGAGCCAAACAGGTTGCTAAAAGATTCGGTTGTCTTAGGAGAAGACTCGGGTTTAGACCAAGTCTTGGTTTTTCCATAATCCTTTTCGACCACCCCATACTTCATTTTCCCCTGCGATTCTAACTTTAAACATAACCCGCAAAGTGTATCAAAATCCGAATAAGGATAGAGTTCAACAGTGTTGGCAATGTTAAAGTTCAACCCGCGCAGAAAACGGGCCATTTTCTGTTCTTCTACCTCTTCGATCTCACCCATCAAACATAGATTCTCAAACTCTTCAATGTATTCACCCACACTCATTTTCCCTTGTTTCAAATCAGCAATTTTACGATAAATAGAAAGCCTATGATTGTTTGGCACATACCGTTTTCTAAGCTTGCGTTTCAAAGATTCCCAAGACGACATTTTTTCCTTTCCGGCACGAATTCTTTTCTCTTTCAACCCTTCATACCACAATGAAGCCCCTTTACTCAATTTCAGAATAGCATACTTACATCTTTTTTCGTCATCAAGGTCCTTGAAATCGAACATTCTGTCAATCTTTCGTTCCCATTCCAAGTAGCTTTCTGGAGTCGTTCCCCCAACAAACTCAGGGAGTTCCGACACTTTAAACTCATCTACAACCACACCACATCTTGGTTGCCTACGACCTTCCTCTTGCGCATTCCTCAAAGCCTCCCGGAGGTTTTGAAGAAAATTAGGATCATCGAAATTCATCTTGGCTTGTAAGAATCAAAAGCCAAATCCGAGCTCTGATACCACTAATGATGCGTAACTGCAGCGGATAACAAGAAAAAGGGTAGGGATTTGTCAAACTAGACACGTAGTTTGACAAGGTGAAAGCAAATCAAGACCTATTGATTCACAATCGAATCATGAGTAGGAATCGCGTCCTAAACAATGATTAGAGTGGAATTATGAGCTATAATTCAAAGGAAAGGATTAACCTTTTTTGTTTATTCATGTGTGTCTTATTTGTTTTTGTAGCCAAGGCATATATAAGCTGCTTGATCGATCGGCTACCCAAAGCAGATTACAAGAAAATGAAAAGTCCCAAGTGGTCCCTCAATAAAAGGGATACAAGAAATAAAGAAATTAAAAGTATCAAAAATGGTCCTCCGTTTCTTCGGTTCCAATCCAGGTCAACACACAAACACGTCTAGTCATATCGCCCAAATAAGCTTTGTTTCCAACTAACAGCACAAGGTCCTCAACGGTTGAATCCATATCCGTATCAGACGGTGACATTTATTTGTTTCTCTTTATCGTGGGTCGGTTCATAATATACATATATATTAAATCGCTGGTATTCATATTATTAATTTAATATTCGATTCAATGAGTAACGATCTAAATCCTTAATTGTTTAAGCTTTCTTACATTCGTGGGACGGTGACATTTATTTGTTTCTCTTTATCGTGGGTCGGTTCATAATATACATATATATTAAATCGCTGGTATTCATATTATTAATTTAATATTGGTTGTCGCTTTGTGCATGGTATATTCTTTGGGATTGTCTTCCTTTTATTTATTTAAAGAGTTAACATCATACGTTATCTTCTTTATTTATTTAAAGGGTTTCGTTTCATTCATCATCGCATGCCATTACGATCAGATCTGTACGTACGATACTCTAAGATATATCTTTTGCTATTATTCTGGTGTGGTGTGGATTTCGGGACCTTAACGTTATACTAAACTCGTTTAGGGTTTAGTTCTTTTGCTGATTGCTCGTTATTGCATGTAACCCGTTTTAGGGTTTGTTAGTTATCCTACCGTATTTGGTAGTATTATTGCAAGTCATTACTGTGTACGTGGGTTTAAGGGAGATGGAATCGGGGTTCTTGAATGGTAAGAAGCCTTCGAAGGCTAGTGGGTTGGCTACTAAGGTTAGCAATATTGATGGCAAGGTAATTGTTAACGAAAAGCAGCCATTGAAATCTATTTTGAAAGGTCCAGGTTTGGGTGGAATGACGGGGAGTTTTGCTCTTCCTAGTAATCATGGGTCTTGGTCATTGAAACCAAGTGTTACTCCTGGTGTTGCGGATCCAAACAGTGCTATACGTGGTAGTGTCAGTTCTTCTAGTTTACATTCGGATGATCATATCACTACTCATGTTGAACCTAATTCGTGGGCTGCTATTGGTGGTGCGTCTATGGATTGTGGTGATAGACTAGATGATAGGTGTAAGATTGGTGGTGCTAATGTTGTTATTCCCTTAGCCGTTGTTGATGATATCTTCTAATTTTGATTATACGATATGCGGCTATTTCCTTGGGCAACGATTAGCTTTTCCTCTTGTTGCTAATTATGTTAAGCATGCGTGGGGCAAGTTTGGCTTCGAGTGTGTAATGATGCGTAGTGATTTCTTCCTTTTTAAATTTAAGACTCAAGTGGGTATGAATAAGGTGCTTGAGGGTGGTCCTTGGTTTATTAAGTCGAATCCTATGTTCTTGAAGACTTGGGTTCCTAATACAAGGTTGGAGAGGGAGAAGATTACTAAGGTACGGTATGGTTCTTATTCACAATGTACGCAATTCGTATTCGAAGTCGGTGTTGGTTTGATTACTGACTTGGTGTGTGTTATAAGAATGGATGAAGGTACTAGTGCTATGTGTCGTAATTAGGTAAGTCGTTATTCTTATGCACGTGTTCTAATTGAATTATCTGTGAGAAGGCATGTTTTGGAATCACTTGGCGTTGCTATACCTTTTCCTATGGGTAAGGGTCATTATATGGAAGTTCTTGAAGTCGAATACGAATGGTGGCCATCTCGATGTTCTAAATGTAATGTTTTTAACCATGAGGATGATTCTTGCCCTCTTAGGAGAAGACAGGCTACTTGTGGTTCGGGTTTGACTAAACAGGATATTGGTGCTACTCGGGGAGTTCACTCGGATAAGGTTGGAAATAAGGTAGCGAAAGCCAACCAAAGGCCTTGGTATTTCAAACCAAAGCCTAGTGTTGTGTATAAACCTGTTTCTAAACCTGCCAATAAGAAGAATGCCATTGATACTCCTAGTACTTTGGATACTGCTCTGTTAGATCAGCCTTCTAAAGATCAATCGAATGGTATTTCTTCTAGTATTTTAAAGGGTGATGATTGTCCAAGCGTGGGGAAGGTACAGGTACCTAGTATGGAGCAGACGAGTGATGTCTCTTCTAGTGATGTCCCTGTGGAAAGTGGCAAGGGTAGCTTGTGGAAGCAATTTGCTGGTACTCATGGTATCTCTACACATCAGGTTTGTTCCTCTTTGGAGGATGATGATGAAGTTTGCATGCCCGAGTATCTACCTGGCGCTGGATTTCTGGATGATTTGGAGTCTTATGATGGTTATGAGCACATGGCGTATGGATATGATGTTCGTCTCAAGGGTCGTCATAGGTAGTATGTTTTTAATTATGTTAGTTATAAGAATGGCCTGTCATTCTTATATAGTTGTTTGGTTAATTGTTGTCTTAGCATGTAAGTGTCCTTATGGACTGAGATGAGAGACTCACTCTCATCGTTTGTACTTCATTGTTTTTTGGCGTAATAATATTTACCGGGGAAACCCTTTACCCAAAAAAAAAAAATTTTGGTCTCCTAAAGTGGTTAAAGACCCTGGAGGTCCCAGGTTCAAACCTTGGGGAGAAAATTAATCCCATGTGGCCACGGAGGTTCACCTGCGATGACTCCGGGCTATCCAAAGGGTAGTCGCCCTGGGATTAGTCGGCTCGCAATGTCGAGTCGGAACCCAGGTTAAAAAAAAAAAAAAAAAAAAAGTTCATAGGTTTAAACAAGAGTTAAGACTTATGAAAATGGTATTTAGATAGTTTATATGTCATATGGTCATTTATCTATTTTTGTCAAAGTCTAGTAAAGTTCAATCTAGTGAACAAGTTTTTGAAACAAGTTTCAGGTTAACAAACCCCAAACTAGCTGTGCGGCTAAGTTACGGTTAAGCAACTTGAAACAAAATTTAAGGTCAAACCTAATGGCTATATTTAAGTTAAAATACCTTGAGACATCAACCTTGGCTTAACCTTGGCTTTGTTTTGGCCTCAAAGAATCAATATATTACCTAAGGTTTCTTACTAAGGTTGTTTTCTAGCCAACAACAGGTTTTTTTGGGTAAAAGGGTTAATTCACCCCGGTAAAATGCATTACACCAAAAACGTTGAAGTACATAGGATGAGGGTGATATCCCTCTCCTCAGTCCCTTAGGACACTTACAGATTCCAATATAAGAATGACACACCATTCCTATAACTTACAATAAAATGAACCTACCAATAATGACAAAAGTACATAAAATTTACAATACTACTCAAGAAAACACTTGAGCCTTCTATATCACTATGGCGGTCCACCTTAACATCCATGAAGAAACCACGTAGAAACATCCATGCGATCTTCAACATAAAATCAGTTTGTAGAAGCAAAGAACACTACAAACAAAACCTTCATTATCATCAACACATCGATCACAAGACCAAGATACGTAACAATCAGCAAAAGGTCTTGAAAAAACGATGAAACAAAGGGTTTTGAACAAGACCCTTCAAAACTTAACTTCCAACATAATGACATGTTTTGAGGTACCAAAAGGCTACCAAAATGCAACCAAGATCAGAGTGAAAACCATGGTAGCCAATTCCTCAACCCACGGCAAGAACACCTAACCAAATGTTAGGAACGACCCATATATCGTATAATAGATCCCATAAAATCAGACACAGCAACACCAAGATCTGATAATAATACGAAACAACATACCAAATGAATAGGGATTAACACCCTAACTTCCAGCAACCAAGAACATAAGGCAAACTAAGTAGCGAACGAATCCAGCCTTAGAAAGAGCAAGCGTTTTTGAACAAGAACCTAGCAAAACTTGACTTACAACTCTCTTTAAACCCACGTAACAAAACACAGATCTGAATAGAACTTACATGTAACATCAACCTAAATTGATAACTTGCAGTCAACGAAACAAGAAGATGAGCATTGAAACCCTAAAAAATTAGGGTTTCATTAGGCATTACGTATTTCAGACCACCAAAACCACCAGCAGATTTGTCATTAACGCATAAACACAATCAAAACTGCACCCATATAGACGCGAAACCCTAAAAAGGGAATCATGGATAGGAGATGCGACTGCAGTTTTAATAGCAAGATAGAAAACCCTAACCGAATCCTTATATGAATAACTGAAACGCACCAGCCGCCATCATGAAGAAACAACATATCACGTAAGATATGTATTTGGCAGGATTGTGAGGATGGCGGCCAGGTTAGGGTATCATAAGACCAAAAAAATGATTCAAACATTAAGGGCTGCCTGGAATCGTTTATAAAACAGGAGAGGATAGGACGCCTCCATCCTTGATAAAACCCTCCCTAAGAACCGATTGCATACCATAAACAAATTAGAATAGGATCAGACGAACCTAAACCAATTTTTAAGATGGTAGAGAGGCGGTTTAGGGGAAGATTATGGTCGGAAAAGCATAAGGAGGAGGCGGCCTGAAATCCCCTCCAAGAGAGAGAATTAGGGTTTTTTGATCCTATCAACTGTAATGCTAGCCGACAACATGTTAGTTTAGTTTTTGCTGTTTTTAGGCTTTTCGTTCACTTTCTGCTTATGTGCTCCTGTGTTTTTGTAGAAAACCTCATTCCAAGAAATTTTCGTGTTTTACACTTTTGCTGATTCGGACAAGAAAAGGGTCAAAATCGTGATTTAAAATCGTATCAGCAAGCTTTTGTTCCAACACTATATTTTCATATAGTAAAACTTAACTAGGCATAACTTTTTAACTATAAGTCCTTTTTAAGTGATTCAAAAGCTCAAGTCCATGTTTTTATTATCTCTAATAGCTTCTCAAGCTTAATTAAGTCTAAGGTCGAAAATTTATTTATATCAATAGTCTAATTACAAGTATATACTTATATTTCATTGTAGAAAGTTTGGTTGCAGATTCAGTCCTGCCAAAACGAACATAAGTTGAGTTCTACCATCTTTTTTGACACGCGGCTTTCGCCAAACTTTAAGTTTAGGTCTTGGCTACATTTCATAAAACTGGGTCGACTTCCAGAAATGGTCATAACCATGGGCTTTTCCTAAATGAAATCAGGTGTGCAGATTTTGACATGTTTTGCCATATTGGCTCTCATTTACTCATCGGGATGAGTTATGAGGTGCGCCACCCGGCGAAACGACCGTAAGACATAGTTGTACAAGCCTATCTTACTGAATTAACCTTAAGGTTTACTGAGATGATCAGTTTAATCAAACTTTGGGACTGTTTCAAAATTCATGTTCATAGATTTTACCTATGACTTGTTTTAGCTTGTTTTTATGGTCACAACCTCATGTACAACATCAATTAAGCCATATTACATATACTACTTATATCAAATTACATCAAATAATTATAGAGATTATTACAATCATATTGAATGACAAGAAAATAAACTCAAATCTTACAAGGATTAGGATGACAAGTTACTAGTACAACAAGAACAATTCAACCCTTAACCCTTCTATTCTCTAATCCTTGTCTTTGAATCTTCAACCCTTTTTCTAATAACCCAATAATACTTGTTTTAATCTTCTAAGAACATCTTAATAACCTTAGATCAAACCCTTTCAAGAACTCCAAATAACTCAAGAATTTGATGAGATTTGATGATTTTTTGAGTGGAATAAACAATGAATTAACCAAGATAACTAATTACATTCAATCTAAGATCAATACACTTGGTAAAATTTGAAATGAAATGGTGATTATGGTTGCTTTTGGTCATTGGTATCAAGAGAGAAAAGGTGGATATGTTTTGATCTACAAGTTTGCATGTGATGGTTGAGATAAGTCTTAAAGTCTAAGACTTATAACTTAAGGAAGTGTGAAATGAAGACACATGTCTTGTGGTGTAACATATGCATGCCACCTCACACAATGAGGTGGTAGTGTGTGCATTTTTTCATTAGTTTTTGGTTTAAGAGGTGTAGTTTGGTCCCGGTAATTACTAATGTTAAGCCGTTAAGTCACGAAACTTAAAACTAGGTAACGTAAAAATGTAATACTTATCAAAATGTTAAAACTTATCAATATACTCTAACTAGGTATATTAAATGTGTGATAAGTCTCATAGGGTGCGTCTATGTTGTTAAAACCTAATAACGTAGGTTTGAGTACGCGTCTTACGTAAAAAGTAACATATCTACTTAAAAATGGTAAAGTAGTAATAGTTCATATAAATTATGATTATTGATGAAAATAAATTATTTTGAACATATAGACTTATCGTAGTCTTGTGTTGGCCGCGAGGAAAGTTTACATGATTAAACTTTCGTAATTATTAAAGTCACAACTTTAAATAATTATTTATAGCCAAAGGTGAACAAAAATGTTCAGAGTGTAATAATCCAAAATATGAGTGAATTATTTAACTTGGGAAAGTTACCAGTTACTACCGGTTATCGTATTTTCTTTTACGTTACGGTAAAAGTCAAATAGTCAAAAGTCAAAGTCAAAGGGTAAAATAGTCATTTTACCTTATGAAAAATTACGGGTTGCTACAGTCTCTACCCCTTAAGGGAATTCCGTCCCGGAATTCAGTGTGTGTTATCCGATGTTGTAGCACCTCGCATATTTCAGGTCTATATTTTACTATTTTACGTTATGTAAATTACTTTTAATTATTTATATAAGTAATCTCAAAAATTAAATAGTGTAAATTATCCTCACTCTGCGACACAAGACTAGGAAGAGTCTATGTGTTCAAAAAAATACTTTAATTTCACCACTAGTCATAATTCATATGAATTATTGCCACTTTGCTAATTTTAGGTAAACATCTTACCTATAAGTAATACGCATGCCCGAACCTACGTTATTAGGTTTTAACAACATAGAAACACCATATTAGACTTAACCTACTTTTAATATACCTAGTTGGAGTATATTGATAAGTTTTAACATTTTTGGAAGTATTACATTTTTACGTTACTCGGTTTTATGTTTCGTGAATTAAGGGCTTAACATTAGTAATTACCGGGACCAAACTATACCCTAAAAATCAAAAGTTATCACAAAAAAAGACACAAACTACCACCTCCTCATGAGGTGGCGTTTGGTGGCCTCCTCACAAGCCACTTGGCTTCTTTTCCTTTCACTTGCCTACTTACTCACTCAATCTTGTCCCCCCCCCACTTAGGATAACTTCACACACTATCCATTTCACATGCAAAAATCACAAAAACCTCTTGGTTCTCCTCTCCATTGCCGTCCACTATACACACACAAACACTAACCTATACTTTGATTCATACTACAAAAATCACAAAGAAGATGGAGCTAGAGTTGGTTCCTACATGATCCTTATTTTGTTGATACCAAGGGTGAAACAAGAGCTACACAAGAAGGTTAGGGCTGAATTAAAGGAGGTTGTTGCAAGGGTAAAAGGGTTTATAAGCTTGGGTTAAGAGGTTGAAGAAGGTTGAAGATTGGAAGGGGGTTTAGGCTTGATTGTTCTTGTGACCATTCAACCTAACTCTTCTAAAAAGTTGTTTAAATTTTTTGTCATTCAATATGGTTGTAATGATTATTTAATGTAATTTGATATATGTAGTACATGTAATAAGGCTTGCATGATGTTGTACATAAAATTGATGGGTAAAAACTAGTGTAGAAACTCATTAAGACAACTAGTAAGAAACTAGTGAATTATCATGAGTTTTAACATAAAAATTATAAACTTTGGACTTGATTAAGTTTACGAAGTTGTTAGAGGAAGTAAAAACTAGAATTTGAGCTTTTGAATCACTTGAAATGGACTTATAGATAAAAAGTTATGGTTAAAAGAAGATGGCTAGATGAAAACTTGATATTAAGTCAAAAGTCTTCTGAAACGATTTTAAAACGCGATTTAAACCCTTTTCTGGTCCGAATCAGCAAAAGTGTAAAACACGAAAGTTGCTCGGAATGAAATTGTCTTCAAAAACACAGGAGCACATAAGCAGAAAGTGAACGAAAAGTCTAAAAAACAGCAAATACTACACGGACCTGTTGTGACTAGGAAACAACCATAGTCATGGAAACTTGTATTTTGATTCTTTGAGACCAAAACAAAGCCATGGTTAAACCAAGGCTAATGTCTCAAGCTATTTTAACTTGAATATAACCACTAGATATGACCATGATTGTTGTTTCAAAATTGTTTCGTGCGGCTAAGTTACGGCTAGTTGGGTATGTTAACCCAAAAATTGTTTCAAGAACTTGTTTATTAAATGGAACTTTACTAGATTTTGACAAAATGACTATATGAGATATTAACTATATAAACATTTTGTCACAAGTTTTAACTCTTATTTAAAACCATGAACATATTAGTCTAAAACATATTTTGAAACCTTTACCACAATATCATAATATGACACGCCGAAATCATTTCATCACAACACTTACAAATACTTCACGACACAACTTATACTATCACGTCACCACTCAAATAGTCTTTGACAAAAGACGACATATGTTTTGTACAACATTTGTCTCGTCAAATACTTACTTATAAATGATAAGTACTACAATAGTAGGGAATTTCATTATCATAAAGAGGCCTCTTCGGGGTGTCGTATCGACGAGTTGTGGATTTACGATTTAAAGTGTCCTGGCTCCTCGTGCGATTACTACATGACCTCTTGATTGTGATAGCCCGAACGGTGGTACGAGGTCATTTATAAAAAGGCTATGAGCCAAACCGACACCTAGAGATACCTTAACTTAATATCCAAGTACAACATCATAAGCCAACAAATTACATATACTTGTACACTTATATTGAAAACTATACTAAAACATAATTATTATACTTTCGTACGTAATCACCAAAGATCGCAGTCTTGACATACACTGTATTTGCTATAAGCTACTACTGATAACTACGGTGAGTTCATAGCCCCAACTTTTGTTTAACTGTTTTATAAACTACTTGGGGGAGATACATGCTAAACTGTTTTATTATGGACAATTACTTGCAAACTGAATGCCTTGACTGTATTATTGCATACCACTAAGTTGTTTATGCCAAAAGTCCCCTACATCATGAACCACTAATCACTGGGAGTGAGCGCAAATATAGTGGATAGGCCTATCGGGATTGACGAATCCCGTTTGTGTTAGCCGGATCGGTAACCAAACGCACTTTATTTGAATTACCTAGGTATATGGCAAAATACCTACTCGGGGCAAGTTACTTATCTATATATATCGTCCGATGATATATATACAACAGTAAGTCGTGAGTTCCATGAGCTTAGAGCAATAATAACTATCAAGAAGATAATTGTACACATTGCAATTATATTACAAACTATTGTCCACTACTGTTTTCAAAACTATGAATTCACTCAACCATTTTGTTGACTTTTTGGCATGTTTTATCTCAGATCCGTAAGATATGTCTGGCACATGAATGAAGGCACAAGGAATAGGCATTTTGAAGACTATGCATATTATCATTCGAAAAACTTTTAAACTTATTATGTACATTATGGGACCTCTACTATGATATTATGAATAAATTCGAATGATAATGTATTTTAAAACGTCTCATTTTTGAGTCGTTTTCTGTAATGTGTACTTTGTGTTAATAAGCAATATCCTCGATTAGCTTCCGCTGCTATTCAAAACTGAAGGTGTTACAGATGTTGAAGTGTTCTAGGAAAATGTGGGTGTATGCGCCGAATTTTTAATCTTTTCGTTCTCAAGTTTCTGGTCATAGAATGTGTTATGTACCATTCTAAGTTTTTGGTGGTAGCTTAAGTTGATAATCTAAAGGGTGTTGTTAAAATCTTATAGAGTCCAATATACCTCAAGTTTGGCTTTTCCCAATTCTCAAAACGAATCATATGCTATTGTATCGAGGCTTTCAACAAAATCTTAATTTCTAACATGGAGTTTTTGGTAAATATTAACGCCTTATATCTATGAAATTTTTGTTTTAGGCGATAGTGTGCGGCATGCAGCCTAATTTGTATTTGTATAGTTTCATTTTTTTTTGGATCTCTGTTCACCTTAGTCCAGCAAATGGTTTACTGACACTTTCGTCTATATAGTGCCTTAAATGAAATAGTTTTGTTGTTGTTACGGTAATTGTTGTTAATCAATGGTGTATGATATTGTTGATGTGAAATGATTTATAATGATGTGATAATTGTCGTTGTAGGAAAGTCTTAATAGTGGCAAGTGGTTGTCCAAACCACATCCAAAATCGATCATGTATTAGGTAGTTTTGAGATTAAGGCTATATCGTATAGTGTTTATGTCTACTAGTGTTTGAAAGAAACGTGATACTGTGAAGTTTTACATACTGACTTATAATGGGGTTCAGATAATGAAGTTATATGTTGATTATTAGGAGAGTGTAGTGTATGTTTACCATTATTCTTCGGTAGAGATGTCAAGTTTTCTTTAAAACCATAAGTGAATTTTAAAGGATTACGGCGGAATGATATCCTTGAAACCTAAACAGGCTAGTACTTCTAAGAAATGACGAGAAGTATTGATGACTATCCCAAGATAGTAGTTAAGATTATTTCATAAATGAAAACTTTCAAGAATGAAATTAGGTAGTATAAATAAGTGTTAAGATCTCGCTGAGTGGTAAGACACTATCATGTCTCTAGATCTTTTTAATGAATTCTAGTGGTTTATCAAGTTTAAGCAGGAAATTAACCTGAATATAACCCTTGTATAACTATTCTCGGTGTTTGAAAAATTTAAGTCGAACATAGTTAATCAGGCTATGTTCCACTGTCCCTAGGTTAAATATAGGTGATTAGGCTATATTTAGCTGGCTAAATTAGGTATACTTGTGATATGTCCATAGCTTTTGAGAAATTGTCCACTAAGCAATGCCACCTCCATTGTATCCCAACAACCATAGGTTACAACATAAAGAAAAAACCCTAAAAGACTCTATCCTTGGCGACAAGAAAGAAATCGTATCCCTAACTATTCCAGCAAATCGTTAATCATAAAAACTTTTATTCGTTTGTCTCTATTGCGTTCTGATTACTTTAGTGATTACACGTTTGTGTTAATTACTTTTTTTTTCTGATCGCAATAGTTTTCATTCAGTTAGGGTTTTCTAAAAATCGATTGTTAGGGTTTGTTTTCTGAATCGTTGCATATTAATCTGATCGTATACATTCAAGGGTGGTTTATCACTATTTTCCTGATTAAGCAATTGAATTCATCATCATATTATGGAGGCTTGTTAGATTCTTGGTGCGCTATCATATAAACCCTAACGTTCAGTTAGGGTTTTCACTTACTTCGACCAATGTTGCTGGTCAGGATGTTGCTTCGAAGGAGGGTTTTCCTTTGGATTCTGTTTGGGGTAAATCTTGAAAACACAAGTCGTAGTGATACGTATGTGGGTGGGGTGGATTGGAGCACTAAAGTCACTTCGATTAATGATGCTGGTCAGGATGTTGCTTCGAAGGAGGGTAGTTTCTGTGCACCCACGCGTGTGGTGAATGCTTCTACTTCTGGTCTTAACGTGATTGGTAGTGATAATAACGAAGTGAGGTCGTTTGCTAATGTGTTAAACCAGGAACGTGTCTCTATGAAAGTTAACTTTCGACCATTGGTGAATGAGACTCGTATTGATAATCATGATACGGTTCTTCCAAAGGCTGCTATGGAGGGTGTATTCAACCGCTATGATAATACACTTGTTGGCTTCTTTGTTGGCAAGAATATTGCATTTCCTTTGGTCCAAAACTACGTCACCAACATGTGGGGTAAGTTTGGATTAAAGAAACTTATGAAGAATGATGATGGTGTTTTCCTCTTTAGATTCGATTCTAAAAAGGGTGTTGAGAATGTTCTTCAACGGGTCCCTTGGATTATTCGCAATTCTCCTCTCATTCTCACTAAATGGACTCCTGATGCGCTATTGTCTAAAAGTGAGGTTACTAAAGTTCCCGTGTGGATTAAATTGCATAATGTGTTATTACTTGCATATTCGGAAGATAGGTTCAGCTTAATTGCTACTCAGGTGGGTAAGTCGATTATGTTAGATGCTTTTACTAGTTCCATGTGTGTTGATTCATGGGGTCGCATAAGTTTTGCACGTGCTCTTGAGGAATTATCATCAGAATCTGAGCTAAAACATGTTGTGACTATGGCGATCCCTAAAAAGGATGATAGTGGTTTTACTACGGCAAGTATCAAGGTGGAATATGAATGGAAGCCTCCACATTGTGCGGAATGCAAAGTGTTTGGGCATGTTACTACTTGTTGTCCTAAGAGTATTAAGGAGCATAATGATGTCGCTCCCACCTCAACTTTGGAAGAACCTGATGATGGTTTTAAGGTGGTGCAAAATCGGAAAGCCAAACCCAAAGGTATGAAGATGTCTAGTACTGTGGTTGATTCTACCACTGATGAGGCGAAGACTGGAAGTCTTCTGGTACTACTAAGGAAGCAGGTATTGATGGTTCTCGGGGGAAGGACTCTCGTGTTGATATTGGTGCGGCTTCTAAGTCTTCGGAGACTGTTTCTTCTGCTTCCAAGGTTAGTAATCCGTTTTCTAAAGTCGGGAATGTGACATGTTCTGACAGTGAAGAGGATGAGGTTTTGGAGACAGATAACCCTATGGCGTCATTTTTGGCTTCTGGGGGTGGTGGGGGTTTTGATCTTGAAGATTTTGATGATTATCTTTGAGCAAGTGTATGATCTACCGAGACACTTGGAGGATATGTGTGACAGGTATGATGTTAGTCTCTTAGGTCATGGTAGGAAGTAGATTTGGTTTGTTTGGTAGTTCATAAGATTGGCATGTCTTTCTTAGGTAATTTGTTTGGTTAGTTGCACTTTTAGTGTGTGTCTGTTGCCCATGTATCGGGCCGAGGTGAGAGATTCACTCTCATCCGTTGTACTTAAACTTTTTTGGTTAATATACTTTACCAGGGTGCAGGATTACTCCCCTTTACCCAAAATATTAATATGGGTAAGGGGTCCTAGATTTGCACCTAGGAAGCAGGTATATGTTGCAAAGACGAAGACACCGGAAGCTGCTAGTGTTAATGCTAAAGGTACACCTATTACTACGTCTAACTCTTTTGGGACTCTTGAGGTGCAAGATGACACGGGCATCCCAAGTACTGTGGTTGATTCTACTACTGATGAGGCGAAGATTGGGAATTCTTCTGGTTGTTCTAAGGAAGCAGGTATGGATGGTTCTCGGGGGAAGGAATCTCGTGTAGATATTGATGCACCTATTAAGCCTCCGGAGACTATGACTTCTTCTGCTACTAAGGTAAGTAATCCGTTCTCTAAAGTCCGGAATGTGACTTGTTTTGATAGTGAAGAGGATGAGGTTTTGGAGCCGGATAACCCTATGGCGTCATTTTTGGCTTCTAGGGGAGGTGGGGGACTAGAGCTTGAAGACTTTGATGATTATGCTGCTCAAGTCTACGATTTACCGAGACACTTGGAGGATACGTGTGACATGTATGATGTTAGTCTCTTAGGTCGCGGTAGGAAGTAATTTTGAATGTTTGGTAGTTCATAAGCTTGGCATGTCTTTCTTATGTAATTTGTTTGGTTAAAATGCACTCTTAGTGTGTGTCTGTTGCCCATGTAACGGGCCGAGGTGAGAGATTCACTCTCATCCGTTGTACTTAAACGTTTTGGTTAATATATTTTACCAGGGTGCAGGATTACTCCCCTTTACCCAAAAAAAGAAATTGTCCACTAAGCAAAGGCGATATCAAACCATTCAGTTGCAAGTCCCGGCCATAAAAGACTTGTAACCTATGTTTTCACATTCCATTGCATAGAAGATAGTATGGGTAGATACGTGTGGAAAGGAAATCTTAAGTAATTCTAGAATAGTCCATACTTGGCTAGCGTCACGGACATTTAACAATGAAGGTTTTAAAAGAGAATTTTGATGAATGTAGAGAAAGTTGCTGAACTTCAGCTTTTGTAGGTGATGAGTTAGTTTGTCCTTTAGAAATCCTATTTGTATTTCCATTAGGGAAATGGTTAGATTGTGATGGGTTTTATGTAACACAATATCACATAAGGTTTTATAAGATAATTTCTAGAGTCTATTGTATAATTTATAATGTTTGCGAAGTAAATTAGACCATTGTGTAACTCACAATGTCTGAGACGTAGTTGAGAACATTGTGCAACTCACAATGTCTGAGAAATAGTTGAGACCATTGTGCAACTCACAATGTCTAGGAAATAATAGAGACCATTGTGCAACTCACAATGTCTGGGAAGTAGGAAAGACCATTGTAATCAGTTATAATGTCTGGAAAGTAAATGAGACCACTGTTTCACTCACAGTGTCTGAGGATGAAATATAGACCACTGTAGGATTTACAGTGTCTAGGGATGTAATTGAGACCACTGTAGGATTTACAGTGTCTGAGAATGTAATGGAGACCACTGTAGGATTTACAGTGTCTGAGAATGTAATAGAGACCACTGTAGGATTTACAGTGTCTTGAAAAATGAATGACCATGGGATTCGCCCATGTCATTTGTACTTCAATGTTTTTGGTGTAATAGTATTTTGCCAGGGTGTATTAACCCTTTTACCCAAAAAAAAGAAAAATGAATGAGACCATTGTATCTCACAATGTCTGGGAAGAAAGACCGTTGTAATCAGTTACAATGTCTTGGATAAAGTTTTGAAATCCTAAAATGCATGAGTAGATACATGATTGGGAAAATATGATTGTGTCGTAATGCCTTAGAATAGGCATATGGAGATATGTTTAGTACATCGTTTATGATTGAAATTATGTTGAGTGTATATATCAATATACTAATATGTTTGTATAGCTTAAAATGCCTAAAAGTCATATAATCGTCTGGAGGATGGAAGGCACAGAGAACGGAAGGCTATAAAATGTGTTTGTTTGTAAAAGTAGTTATAGTTTAAGTCTCAATTTAGACTCGTTTATCTGTAATTAAGGCTCTGATACCAATCTGTAACACCCCCAATATCGTGATACGCAGCGGAATTCAAACTGGGTGTTACTTCAATGATCTAATTACAAGTATATACTTATATTTCATTGCAGAAAGTTTGGCTGCACATTCAGTCCTACCAAAACGATCATAAGTTGAGTTCTACAACTTTTTTTGACACGCGGCTTTCGCCAAAATTTAAGTTTAGGTCTTGGCTATATTTCATAAAACTGAGTCAACTTCCAAAAATGGCCATAACCGTAGGCTTTTCCTAAATGAAATCTGGTGTGCAGATTTTGACATGTTTTGCCATTTTGGCTCTCATTTACTCATCGGGATGAGTTATGAGGTGCGCCACCTGGCGAAACGACCGTAAGACATAGTTCTACAAGCCTATCTTACTGAATTAAACTCAAGGTTTACTGAGATGATCAGTTTAATCAAAATTTGGCACTGTTTCAGAATTCATGTTCATAGAAATTACCTATGACTTGTTTTAGCTTGTTTTATGGTCACAACCTCATGTACAACATCAATTAAGCCATATTACATATACTACTTATATCAAATTACATCAAATAATATAGAGATTATTACAATCGTATTGAATGATAAGAAAATAAACTCAAATCTTACAAGGATTAGGATGACAAGTTACTAGTACAACAAGAACAATTCAACCCTTAACCCTTCTATTCTTTAATCCTTGTCTTGAATCTTCAAACCTTTATCTAATAACCCAATAATACTTGTTTTAATCTTCTAAGAACATCTTAATAACCTTAGATCAAACCTGTTGGGTTCAGTAAATACCCAAACCCCTTAAGTCTAGGATTTGAATAGAAAATACCCTAAGTGTTTAGGCCGTTAAACACTAAGAGGTCACTGAGTGCATAGTCTCTCAGTGAGCCATCTTCAGGATACTCAGTAAGAGGCGAAGAAGAAGTCACTCCACTCAGTAAGGCGGAACTTATGGGGTGAAGACCGAGTCAAGAAGAAAATGGTGGATTTAGTGAGTGATGACAATATCTCACTGAATCCCTAAACTCCTCACCAACTACTTACACTGAATACAAACTGAAGTAGAAGACTGAAGGCAATGAAGACTGAAGAATGAGTGGGATAAGGCGGGACAAGTTTGAATCAGATAAGACGAAGTCCTTATCAACCAAAGTCAACTTTCCTGAATGGCTAACTATCGAGCTCAGTGTCATCACGACTTATGGAAAGCCTTGTCTCTTACTTAATATAGCATTTGTAACAGAGACAAAATACATCATATTTTGTCTTACTTAACTGTCAGTCTCTGTCACTTAGGATAAATTTAAAACTCATACTTGTATAAATAACATAAGTGATGGAGTGAAAGATTTAAGCTTGTGAATTGTAAAACACACACACACAAGCCATCTTTCACTCCTCCAAATACAACTCAGTCCCTGAGATAGCTCAGTGGTTCCATTGTAGTTGTGCTCAGACTTAGCCTGAGCTTAGTGAGGAGTTACCACACTTTGTCATTTCAATCCCAAGTACTGTTTCGCAAGTACTTGGGTAATGTATTCTTTTTGATTGATTTCTAATAAAGAATATTAAGTTGAAAATTTATCAGTGTGTCTTTACATGCATTATCATTCAGTCATTACTCACAATCAGCTTACTAAATACTTTAAACTATTTTATACGATTGTGAAACGAGAACAACAAGTGGTATCAGAGTAAGGCTGATTATAAAACCTTTTAAGCCGCTCTAAAATGTTTTTAAATCAGGATCCTAATGGCTGAAATTTATGTGCCCTAACTAGTCGACAAAAAGGGTGGAGCGTATTCTGCTATTGCCCCTCGACTTGAAGTTGGTAAATTTAACAAATGGAAAAAGCGTATGCTTTGCTATTTGACTGGGATGGAACCTTATTACATTAAGTGTATTAATGAAGGTCCATTTATCCTAAAGACTGATGAAGGTTTACCTAAACCTGAAGCTCAGTAGACTCAGGATGAGAGGAGAGTGGTCAACCAGGACCAAAGGCTCAAAAGTATCATTATATCTTGTCTTCCTGATGATATTATGGAGTCTGTTATAAGCTGTAGTATAGCTAAACAAACCTGGGATGACCTAGTACATAGTCATGAAGGTCCATCTGATACCAAGGAAAACAAGATCATGGACCTGAAACTTGAGTATAACATCTTCAGGGCTAAGGACTCAGAAACTCTGTCTCAAACTTACACCCGATACAAAAATCTTTTAAATGTACTATCTAATGATGGTGTAAAGTTGTCCAGACATGAAATCAATGTTGGTTTTGTTAATAGTCTCCCTGAAAAGTGGCTGAATTTCTCTCAGGGACTTAGGAATGCTAATCATATCCAGAATCTTGAACTTCCTGAAATATATGAGAAATTTGTGTATGAGGAAAACCTCATCAACAGACGATACCATGACTTGAAGAAGTCTCAGGAAGTCAAGAAGTCCCTAACCACCACTTCAACACCCATCTCTACTGCTTTTATTCTAACAGTGTGGTTCAAGATTTTCAGGAAAATTCAGATGATGAGCCCGATGAGAGATCTAGTGAGGAGTATCTAAATGACCTGAACATTTAATTTTAGGAAAGAGCACTCCTTGCTAACTCTCGGAGGTTTATAAAAAGAAACAAAGGTTTTTCAAGTGCTAAAGCAAATGAGGACACTGAATGCTTTAAGTGTCAAAAAAGAGGTCATTTTGCCAAAGACTGTTTTTCAAAAACAATTTCAGAACCCTCATACAAACCATCAGGGTCAAATCAGTCCTCAGGCTTTAGCAAATTTCAACAAAAAATCTATCAGTCTCATCAAAATTTTCAAAACAAGTCTGATCAAAGTAAAACTGTTGATTTTGAAGCTAAGTACAGGAAAGTCAAAGCCAAGCTAGCGCTGCTTGAGGCCACTCCCTCAGAAACAACAAACAACATTAAATCTGTGCGAGGGTAAAACAAGGGCCTAGTTCTGAAGTCTTTGACTAGGATGAAGAGCCGATCTCCTCGACGATGAAATGGTGCAAGTCAGTGCACTCATGGCTTTCTCAGAAGAGGACAAGCTAGCTGTTGGAAAAAATCATGCCAGAAATGGAGAATGGGTCAACATCACAATGAAGAAGGTAAATATTTTGCTTTCTATGGATGATGACTCTGATTGGCAGTCTTATATGAACTATATCAATGTTGACCTTAAGTTTGTAGAAGAGAAACGATTAAATCTTTTTTCAAAATATAACAAGCTAAGTTTTGAACTAAACAAGTGTAGGGATGAACTGCTTCTTTTAAAGCAAACTAAGCTTGAGGCTGTCACTTTGTAAATTCAAAACACTGAACTAGTTAAAAGAAATCAAGCTCTTCAAGATGAACTTAAAAAGGAAAAAGATATCATTAAAAGTTGGACTGCTAAGAATCCAAGGGTCTTTGATGTTGTGGGTGCCCCAGTAGCAAAAAGAGAGTCATAGGTGAAGACCATCTCCCTGACTCTCACAACAAAGACCTGAGTCCAAAGCCATTTGTGTCTGGTGGCATGATTACCAATATGTTGACAACTCCCAAGCCCAGTGATTGGATTAAACGGGTTGACCCTGAGAGTAAGCTTCCAAATTTTGATTCTGGAAGAATACTAGAGCCTGATAGCCAAGCTCTTAAGAGAATGCTTGGACTCCCTGATGTGCCCAGTAGTACTGAACACATCTCTGAGTCTGAAGCAGAATCTAATGCGCACCGCTTCCACCCCTGAAACCTTTTCATGGTGCTGCACCAAGCTCTGAGCTTACTCCACTACAATTCAATCCTCACTCACCAAAAGAAAGGTCTGGACTTAGTAGAACCATCCTGAAAAGACCAACAAAACCAATCCAACAAGAGTCTACTCCCACTGAGACTTCTACATCTTCAGTTCCTACTAAAGCAGACCAAATTCAGCAACTGACTGAACTTGTGAGGAAGTTGACTGATATAATGGAATCCATCGAAAAAGCTCCTGACTCAATCAAGGAAAATAAGTCAGCCTCCTCTAGTTCATCAAGGCCAAAATCCACCAACAAGCCCAGGCAGAAGTGTGATCTATGCCATTATACCAGTCATACCACTGATAATTGCTACAGAATCCTTTTTGTATGATGCGCAAAAGGATGATCACGGTACTTCTGATCACTTACAGTATGTAAGTTCATTCAGTGAAGCAAAATATACCAAAGTTGGTCATCAATATGCTTCAACCTCCAAACCTGCTCACAAGAATAGAGCAGAACCTTTTCCTCCTTGCCCACGCTGTGGCTTCAATGATCATCACCCTGATGATTGTCTCATGAACACATGCTGTGATATTTGCGGAAATCCAGCTCATGAGACATCTCAGCATGACAGTGTCATCCAAGCAAGGAGAAGTTACAAGCAACCCCGAATCACTGAGGCATCCTCAATCACCAAATGCAAAACCTGTGGTAGCACAATGCACTCAACCACTGACCATGAGTTAATTGCCAAATTCAAGCAGACCTTTAGACCCAAACCCACTAGTATGTGGGTCAGCAACAGAAACTAATCCAGTTTACTATTTGTGCAGAGACACGCCAGGGAGCCTATTTGGCATCTAGATAGTGGATGCTCAAAAGCATGACTGGTCTTAAGGAGTATCTGCACAAGTATGTAAAGGAACCAGGATCCAAGGTAGTATTTGGTGATAACTCATCATGTCCCACTGAAGGTTATGGTTCAATATACTATAATGGAATAGTTTTCTCTAGAATAGCTTATGTCAATCGTCTAAAATACAATCTCATCAGTATCAATCAACTCTGTGATGCAAAGTACACTGTGCAATTCAATGACAAACAAGGCACCATTTTCAATGTCAACAAAGAAGTTGTTTTGATAGCTCCTAGAAGAGATGATGTTTATGTCTTAGACATGTCAACACTCTCTCAAGATGGAACTTGTCTCTTTGCCAAAGCCACTGAAACTATCAACTGGTTGTGGCACAAGAGACTCCCACTTAAACTTCAAAATCATCAACAACTTGGCAAAACAAAACAAGGTCCTTGGCTTACCATCACTGGTTTTGGCAAAAGACAAACCATGCTCAGTCTGTGAAAAAGGCAAACACCAAAGAGCATCTTTCAAAACAAAACAAAATTTCTCCATCAAAAGCTGCCTTCACCTCCTGCACATGGATCTCTTTGGACCAGTCAGTCCTAGATCAATCCAGCATGAGAAGTATACACTTGTCATAGTTGATGAGTTCTCAAGATATAATTGGGTATACTTTCTTTCCAAAAAGAGTCAGGCAGCTGATACAATAATGTCATTCATCAGGAACATTGAAAACTAGAATGACATTACTGTTAAACAAATAAGAACTGACAATGGCACTGAGTTCAGAAATGAAGAGCTTGAGAATTTCTGTGATGAAAAAGGAATCACCCAAAACTTTTCATCCCCATAAATGGGGTAGCTGAAAGGAAAAACAGAACTCTCATTGAGGCTGCCAGAACTATGTTAAATGGCTCAGCACTCTCAAAGCATTTCTGGACTGAAGCAGTCAAAAAAGCCTATTATACTCAAAACAGGTCAATCATTGTCAAAAGACATAACAAAACCCCATATGAGATATTTAAAGGTAGACTTCCTGATATCAACTACTTTCATGTGTTTGGGTGTCCTGTGTTTATTCACAATCACAAGGATCACCTAGGCAAGTTTGATGCAAAAGCTGATGGTGGATACTTCCTAGGTTACTCACTGATCTTTAAAGCCTTCGGGGTGTTTAACACCAGAAGACAACAAGTTGAGGAAACCTTTCATGCCACCTTTGATGAAAGTTCTGAAAGCATCAGATTCACCAATACCTCAGTGGAGGAAATAGGAATTGATGACTCAATAAGATATCCTCCTGATGAGTTCGACACTGAAATCAATTCCTCCTATCAAGCTATTGCTGACATCTCATACTATGTCTTACCCCACAACCTTCCTCACCCAACCATCAGAGATTACATTGATAATCAACCAGTCCCTATTGGGATAGGTAATACTGAACCAAATGTTCAGGAACCTGTGATTCAAGAAACCCAACCTCAACAAAGCATCTCAACAGATGATTTTAATGATTCTATGGCTCCTGCACCTGAACTCACTTCTGAGTTTCCAGTGACCTCTAGCTCAGATCCTAGACCACAAAGTAAGTGGATAAAATCTCAGGACATTGAGCTTGTAAACATCATTAGTGAACCCACTGAGGGTATGCTCACTAGAATCATGGCTGCTAAGTTAACTGCAGCTTCAGCCGATGAATGTCTATATCTGACTTTGTATCGAAATAGAACCCAAAAGTGTCACTGAGGCTCTAAAACATCCAATTTGGGTTCAGGCGTGCAAGAAGAACTTCAACAGTTTGATAAAAACATGGTCATGACCTTGATCAAATGTCCTCAGGATGTCGTTGTCATAGGAATGAAGTGTGTTTTGGAAAAAAAACTGATGAAAACGGCACTGTCATTAAAAACAAGGCCAGACTTGTAGCCAAAGGTTACAGTCAACAAGAAGGCATTGACTATGATGAGACATTTGCTCCTGTTGCAAGAATGGAAGCCATCAGGATCTTCCTTGCATTTGCTACCTACATGAACTTCAAAGTTTACCAAATGGATGTAAAAAGTGCATTCCTGAATGGTGAACTCAAGAAAGATGTGTATAAGATGTGTATGTTCAGCAACCTCCTGGCTTTGAGAGTAGTGAATTCCCTGACTATGTCTGTAAGCTTAATAAAGCCCTTTATGAACTTAAACAAGCTCCCAGAGCATGGTATGAAACTCTCTCAGCCTTCCTGATTCAAAACAAGTTTGTCAGAGGAAAGATAGACAACACCTTATTTATCTACAGGACAAAGCAAGATGTGATACTAGTCCAAGTATATGTTGATGACATCATCTTTGGCTCAACAAACTACACTCTTTGCAAATAGTTTGAAAAACTGATGACAAAGAAGTTTGAAATGAGCATGATAGGTGAACTCACATACTTCCTTGGACTACAAATCAGGCAAACTGATAAAGGAATCTCCATCAGTCAAGAGAAGTACACTATAAATCTCTTGAAGAAATATGAGATATCTGATTGTGCCTCAGTGAAGACACCAATGGTCCCTCCTAACAACCTTGGACATGATCTCACTGGCAAATCAGTCAATCAAACTCATTTCAGAGGGATTGTTGGCTCACTGATGTATCTTACTGCTTTCAAACCAGACATACAATTCTCAGTCTATCTAATAGCAAGATATCAGTCCAATCCCAAAGAATCCCATCTCACTGCAGCCAAAAGAATACTCAGATTCCTGAAGGGAACTCCAAGCCCTGGACTTTACTATCTAAAGTACTCAGAGTTTGACCTCAAAGGGTATTCTGACTCTGATTATAAAGGCTGCAACATGGACAGAAAAAGTACCTCAGGGTCCTGTCAATTTCTTGGAGGAAAGCTGGTGTGTTGGAGTGCTAAAAGCAACAATCGTGGCTATGTCTTCATTGAAGCTGAGTATGTGGCTGCTGCAGGGATCTTTGTGTCGATGTATTATGGATGAAAAGTCAACTCAGTGACTATGACATCCATTACAAAATGGTACCCATCTTCTGTGATAACACCAGTGCTATTGCAATCTCCAACAATCCTGTCCTCCACCAAAGAACCAAACACATAGATATCAGATATCATTTCATCAGGGATCACATAATGAAAGGAGACATTGAACTTCATTTCATCCCTACTGAATGTCAACTTGCTGATATCTTCACCAAACCTTTGGATGAACCTACCTTTAGGAGATTGAAAGCTGAATTAGGAATGCTTGACATTGAAAGTCAGCACACTGAAAATCAATCCTAATCTCAGTAAGTTTTCTCTGAAAAGGTCCATTCTCCCTAAACAAAACCCCAAAACAACCTTCTCACTAAATGAGTAAGACTCATTCAGGGACCCTGACTTTAGATATTGAGCACTGAATGAGTAACTAAATGCACCAAGTATCAGTTACTTAAATGTCCTAGGTTGGTCAACATACCAATTTAATAAGGGAATATATGTCTTTTTATCTTACTGTCATCCTGGTCAAGACCTCAACACCTTACCTCATCACACTTGGCATTAATTGCCTCCTCTCACATGAAATATCTTAAGGATATTTTATTACTGCAGAATGCACTTTTACTGTGCACTGCAACTGTTCCCTTGAAAACCAGGAAATTACTATCCAAAGTACTCAGGGTTTGACCTCAAAGGGTATTCTGACTCTGATTATAAAGGCTGCAACATGGACAGAAAAAGTACCTCAGGGTCCTGTCAATTTCTTGGAGGAAATCTGGTGTGTTGGAGTGCTAAAAACCAACAATCAGTGGCTATGTGTTCAGCTGAAGCTGAGTATGTGGCTGCTGCAGGATGCCATGTCAATGTATTATGGATGAAAAGTCAACTCAGTGACTATGACATCCATTACAAAATGGTACCCATCTTATGTGATAACACCAGTGCTATTGCAATCTCCAACAATCTGTCCTCCACCAAGAACCAAACACATAGATATCGATATCATTTCATCGGGGATCACATAATGAAAGGAGACATTGAACTTCATTTCATCCCTACTGAATGTCAACTTGCTGATATCTTCACCAAACCTTTGGATGAACCTACCTTCAGGAGATTGAAAGCTGAATTAGGAATGCTTGACATTGAAAGTCAGCACACTGAAAATCAATCCTAATCTCAGTAAGTTTTCTTTGAAAAGGTCCATTCTCCCTAAACAAAACCCCAAAACAACCTTCTCACTGAATGAGTAAGACTCATTCAGGGACCCCGACTTTAGATATTGAGCACTGAATGAGTAACTAAATGCACCAAGTATCAGTTACTTAAATGTCCTAGGTTGGTCAACAAACCAATTTAATAAGGGAATATATGTCTTTTTATCTTACAGTCATCCTGGTCAAGGGTCTCTCAACACCTTACCTCATCACACTTGGCATTAATTGCCTCCTCTCACATGAAATATCTTAAGGATATTTTATTACTGCAGAATGCACTTTTACTGTGCACTGAAACTGTTCCCTTGAAAACCGGGAAATTACTATCCAAAGTACTCAGGGTTTGACATCAAAGGGTATTCTGACTCTGATTATAAAGGCTGCAACATGGACAGAAAAAGTACCTCAGGGTCCTGTCAATTTCTTGGAGGAAAGCTGGTGTGTTGGAGTGCTAAAAAGCAACAATCAGTGGCTATGTCTTCGATTGAAGCTGAGTATGTGGCTGCTTTGAAGGATCTTTGTGTCAATGTATTATGGATGAAAAGTCAACTCAGTGACTATGACATCCATTACAAAATGGTACCCATCTTCGTGATAACACGTTACTATTGCAATCTCCAACAATCCTGTCCTCCACCAAAGAACCAAACACATAGATATCAGATATCATTTCATCAGGGATCACATAATGAAAGGAGACATTGAACTTCATTTCATCCTACTGGAATGTCAACTTGCTGATATCTTCACCAAACCACTTTGGATGAACCTACCTTCAGGAGATTGAAAATTTGAATTAGGAATGCTTGACATTGAAAGTCGGCCTGCTTGAAATCAATCCTAATCTCGAAGGTTTTCTCTGAAAAGGTCCATTCTCCCTAAACAAAACCCCAAAACAACCTTCTCACTAAATGAGTAAGACTCATTCGAGGGACCCGACTTTAGATATTGAGCACTGAATGAGTAACTAAATGCACCAAGTATCAGTTACTTAAATGTCCTAGGTTGGTCAACATACCAATTTAATAAGGGAATATATGTCTTTTTATCTTACTGTCATCCTGGTCAAGGGTCTCTCAACACCTTACCTCATCACACTTGGCA
Source organism: Chrysanthemum makinoi (assembly GCA_910596185.1). Lineage (NCBI taxonomy): Eukaryota > Viridiplantae > Streptophyta > Magnoliopsida > Asterales > Asteraceae > Chrysanthemum > Chrysanthemum makinoi. The sequence continues at coordinate 160,772,688 of OU343223.1, read as the reverse complement.
TTAATTGCCTCCTCTCACATGAATTATCTTAAGGATATTTTATTACTGCAGAATGCACTTTTACTGTGCACTGCAACTGTTCCCTTGAAAACCGGGAAATTACTATCCAAAGTACTCAGGGTTTGACCTCAAAGGGTATTCTGACTCTGATTATAAAGGCTGCAACATGGACAAAAAAAGTACCTCAGGGTCCTGTCAATTTCTTGGAGGAAAGCTGGTGTGTTGGAGTGCTAAAAAGCAACAATCAGTGGCTATGTCTTAATTTGAAGTTGAGTATGTGGCTGCTGCAGGATCTTTGTCGATGTATTATGGATGAAAAGTCAACTCAGTGACTATGACATCCATTACAAAATGGTACCCATCTTACGTGATAACACGGTGCTATTGCAATCTCCAACAATCACTTTGTCCTCACAAAGAACCAAACACATAGATATCAGAATATCATTTCATCGGGGATCACATAATGAAAGGAGACATTGAACTTCATTTCATCCCTTGAATGTCAACTTGCGATATCTTCACCTAACCTTTGGATGAACCTACCTTTAGGAGATTGAAAATTGAATTAGGAATGCTTGACATTGAAAGTCAGCACACTGAAAATCAATCCTAATCTCAGTAAGTTTTCTCTGAAAAGGTCCATTCTCCCTAAACAAAACCCCAAAACAACCTTCTCACTGAATGAGTAAGACTCATTCAGGGACTCTGACTTTAGATATTGAGCACTGAATGAGTAACTAAATGCACCAAGTATCGGTTCCTTAAATGTCCTAGGTTGGTCAACATACCAATTTAATAAGGGAATATGTGTCTTTTTATCTTACTGTCAGTCAAGGGTCTCTCAACACCTTACCTCATCACACTTGGCATTAATTGCCTCCTCTCACATGAAATATCTTAAGGATATTTTATTACTGCAGAATGCACTTTTACTTTATGCCTTTACTGCAACTTGGTTAAAACCGGAAATTACTTGCGGGTAGTGGAGAAGGTGGCATTAAATGAGGTAAATAAAACGTTTTCAAAAACTGACTTTACAAATCCTCTTTTATGCAAAAATTACCCCTCTCACCACTCTATAAATACCCCTCTCAAAACATTAAAAACACACACAAAGAATTTCTGCATCTAAACTCTGTCAAAACCACTTCTCAAAACAAGAAATCTTTGTGTTCTTTAATCCTCCAAACAAGTTTTTCTGCAAAATCTTCTCTGTAAAAATTTACAAAAGGTTTTTTTCTTCACAAAACTTAAGAGATTGAAAACTCTTTGATTTTTCTTGTCAAGATATTTTTTCAAAACCCTAAAACTTTTAATGGAAATGGCAAGAACACAATCTCTTCAGTTTGCACCACAGTGGGTAGGAGATCTCAGTAATGTTGAATTTAAAACAAATAATGTTATAGGCACTTTTGAATACCCCCTGATGTCCCAGCCTATAAGGACATCATGAAGTTTTTATTCAACTTCCTACTGAAACAGGCCTTTACTCAGTCCCCATCAATTCTGTACCAAAACCTCCTCAGGGAGTTTTGGGCTACAGCAGTGGCCTATGACCCGACACCCTCTATTCAAGGAGTATCTCATCAAATTCAGTCTTTTTAATGGGGAAAAGTCAGTCACCTTGGACTATAAAACATTTTGTACTTCAACAGGGTTAGACTATAATTCTAGGAACTATGTTGCCCATCCTGAACCCTCCACAGTTAAGGATGGGTTAAAACAAATTGTTTGGATCCAAAATTTTGGACGAGAACCCGATCAACAAGAACTCATTTCTGCGGCTTGGACTGTTCACATTTGTGATTGAGGTTCTCGGCGTGAACCCTCATCCACTAAATAAGTTAACTCTATTCAGTTGATGGTGGCATATTGCTTGATGAGCAGGGGTCCTGTCGACATTGGGAGATCATTTACAGTGATCTGCGTAACCAAGCTCTTGAGCAAAACTAGGACGAAATACGTTCGTATCCTAGGTTTGTCTCATGTGCTACAAGTGTTCTTGGTTGCAATTACCCTCATGAATACAAATACAACTTGCTTTACACGGTATCACGAGTCAATCAAATTTTCAAAAAGACCCATCCCAAGTCACCGAATTTGAATTGGCGGCTTATATGGTTCTTGTAAACAACCAAAGTGACTCGGTGTCTCAAACCACTCCCTAAAAGAAAGGGGAAGTCTCAGACTAGGACTAGACCAAACCCAAGTCTCGGGGCCACGAGGCTTCGGAATGCACGACCTAAAGGCAAGAAGCCCCAGACTGATCTGCCACCCACTAGAGACCAAGCAACATCCACCCCGGTGACAACGAAGGACAGTGATACATCACAGTCAGTGCCTTTGGTCCCAACTACTACTACTCCCCAAGATCCGAGGGGAAACATACAACCCCTGGTAGGGAGCGCCTTCCACAATGCCCAGGATGACATTCGTAAATCACGCTTTTGTGAGGGCCAACTTAATGATCCCAAAGACTTCGGAAAATGAAGAACCCGTGATAGGGATCTCACTGCTACTCTGCTTCTAGGGATAGCACTCGGAAACACCCACGGTGCTTGAAGGACAGCGGGGATAAAGAACTCGGAAGGGATTAATACCACTCGCTGATATGGAACCCATCACCACCGCGGTTTACTAACAGTTCTTGAGGTCAATGAAATTCTTTTCTCGATGAAGAACTGGCCGTTGTGAATGATGACATACTTCGGCCGAGGAAAGAAATGGGCGCTAATGTTCAAACACATGAACAAGAGCATCGGCTGATCCACAAGAGCCTAAAGAGTCACCTTTCTAGCACGAAGATAATTACTCGACTCTTCTTCCTCATCACGTCACTGAAGAATTCAGAGAGTTTGACAACACTCTTCCCGGCAGAAAGACAAGCTGGTTATGTGGATCACTAATGCTTCAGGAAGCTATATTCAGGGTTCTGAAACTTTATGGGATCAACACACTAAACTGACTATGCAGATCTGAATCTTTGAGGTACATGCTTTTGATGCAAACAGGCGAACACAGAGATCTCATGTACCAACATCTTCCACAGACGGATGAAAACACGGTTAAATTTCTCAAGCACCTTCAGGGGGTTGTGGCACAAGATTGATGAAATCGGGATTACGTCAAAGAAGACCCAACACTCAACTCAAAATTGAGGCTCTGAGGCTTACATGAAAAATTCCTCTGGCCTCACTGAACTAATCGACATGCTCAAATCTGCCAATGTTAGGGTCTTCGGTCTTCATCCGTCTCTTCAGGCTACACTGGGTTCTTTGGATGCTCAAGTGACTACTTTGGCTAAGGCATCGTTTTCTATGGCCTGGAATCTTGGGCCTAGAATGACTGCTTTGGAACTTTCTCGGACTAATTTGGCAGAAAAAGTCACAGGACTTCAAAAGGATACAACTCACATTAAGGCTATGGTCACGGAGATCTACCAAGCCTTCAAAGGTCAAGCAACTCCAACTCCCTCAGTGTCCGAGGCAACTCTTGCTCTCACTGATGTTGCAACAACAGTTGAGGGGCTTAGCCTGAAGAAACTCCCTCTGCGAGGTAGCTCAATTTGACCAGGTCTCTTGCAACACCCATATCATCAGTCCCACCAACAACAACTATTATGACAATGACAGTGGCAACACCCATCATGACAACAACAACAACCTTGGTAGCATCATCTTCTTCAGGCCAGGATAAAGGAATAGCCATAATACAAACTCTGAGCGAGAGATTCCTATGTCATCGGCAACACTCGGTATCTGCTTATTCCACAGCTGATTCAGGTGCCTACCTTGCAAAGGAAGAAAGGAGAAAGAAATTAGCTGAGGAAGAAAGGAAAGCAAAAAAGCATTGGTACAAGTTAAGTTCTTGAAGAAGCGAAATATTGGAAGTGATCCTAAGAAGCTTCAAAAGGTTCGTCATTTGGACAAAAGTTCAAGGATGCTCAGATTACTCAAATGGCTGAAATGAGGAAAAAGCTTGACGAAAAGAACAGGAAAGCTGCAGCCATCAGGCAAGAAAGAATTAACCACTACAACTGGTCAATGACAAGCAGAAGAATGCCTGAGAAAATCATTGATGTAAAAATCATCCCCAAATCCAAACCACTGGCAATGAATGTCTACAGGGGGGATGATAAAAGACATTTCGAGGTTCATGATCCCATGAAGTTCACTGACTTTGGGATCACTGAACTCGATGAGCTTGGTCCATCATTGCAAAGAAGCGAAATGTTGTGGTTAAGGACGATGAAAAACCTCGACAAAGGTATGAAAGACTGAGGGAAGCACCAGCCAGAATTCACCTGCCCTAACCTGCACCACAAGGATCTCAGTCTCAGCCAGCTCAGGCAAAGAAAGAGGATTGAGTCGAGCCTTAATTCAAAGTACCCTGGCACGGAATGCAGAGGGAGCTACCAGAGGGAGTAAAGTTTGTTAACTGTCTTTGCATTGAAGAGCCTGAAAGAGGACTCTTCTTTATAGATGTCTATGAAAACCCAGCATTCCAAAGATGGAGTGACATTGACCTTGCAGGAGTGTCTACAATGGCAAGTTATCTACCAGTGGCCTCTCAGATCCAAACCCAGCAAACTTCGCGCATGCAATGACACGAATGCTAAGATAAGAGCACTCACGATAAAGAAACACTCCTCAAGAAGAAACCAAAGCTTGAAGCACTAGGAATCCACATTAAGTGACATTTTGTTTTATCTTTTGTACTAGTGATAGGAACTATGTAATTGATCAATAAATGATGTATGTTTTGTTAAAATATTCAGTGTTCCTTATTATGTTCATTAGTACATTCAGTGTAAGAAGAAGCCAATTGCTCACTTACATTGATCAAACACTTAGGCTATTTGTATATCCAAATAGGGGGAGACTGTTGGGTTCAGTAAATACCCAAACCCCTTAAGTCTAGGAGTCTCTCCCCTAAAGTCTAAAGTCTAAACCCTAAAGTCTCTCCCCTAGGGGGCGATTTCCGGCCACTCTCCCCTCCCTATTTCCGATCAGTAAACCACCATCTACACCGCCTCTTTATTATTCTTTTTGAATAATATGCAATCGGGAATGATGGCTGGTGTTTTTATGGGGTGAGGTGTGCGATATCTCTCTCTTATTTTTATATGGAAATCGTATATGTTTTCTTGAACCATAAACGATTTATTAATCGTATTTACACTAGGGTTTGTTTGGTTGTGAGCGTTCGTAGGTTTAACATCCGAGATCTCATTTTTTTTATGACCTGCTTGTGTTTGGTTGCTTACATGGAATAACGATCCCCTCTTAGGGTTCGTTTCTTACTTATTTGGTTCGTGATGGATGCATGCGTAATATGTGTTAACCCGTCTAGGGTTATTATGGCGGCTTGCTAGATCATTGAGCGTGGGTTGGAGAGTGAAAGTTAAGTTTTAGGGTTCTTATTCAAAACCCTAATGCTATTGTTCTAGATCGAGTTTCTATCTTCCATTCTGATTGGTTCTTGTTCAAAAACCACTATTTCTTTGGATCGGGGGTGCAAGATTTTGGTCGTTTTGTGGCGGCTAATGCTGATATTTGTGTTGTCTGGTGCGCAAATATGCATGTGCTTATCACTCCTTACTTATCTAAGACCTGATTTTTGGATGCTATTTATATTTACGGGTCCTTTGTGAAGGAGCTTTTGGATGTTAGGGTTGATCTATACCCTATTTTGGTTTTTCAGTTTGGATCGTGCATCCCTTACTGAAAACGTTATGATTCAATAGTTATTCTCAGATCTCTATATTGATTCATGGCTGATTTGGTGCGTATGAATACGATTTTGTTTTGGGGTTTGTTAGGGCTGATTTGTAGGCCTATGATTGGATTCTATATAAGTGCAGCTTTTATAATCTTATTATTAGTCGAGCATGCCTTGGTGGTTGGCTGGTATCGCGGCAATGGTATTGGATGTTGCTTTTTCATGTCGTTGTGGTATGATTTCGACATGGTGGAAGGCATAGTATGTGGTGCGTAGTTTTATAACCATTACATGTGCGTTTAGTTCTTTCTTAGCCAAGTGTGGAGGGCGCTTTCTTATCTTCTTGGGCTGGATAATGAACAATATTGATGCATAAGGTATCGTTGTTCCTTACAATTTGGTTTAGCTATACATAATTGCGTTTGGACGTTTTGCGTAAGTTGGAGGATTCTTCATGGAAGTAGGTTCAAGGACGCCACAGTGGTTTAGAAGGCTCAAGTACATTTCTTGAGTAGTATTGTAATGTTTTATTTACTTTTGTGTTATTGGTAGGTTCATTTGGTAAGTTATAAGAATGGTTTGTCATTCTTATATAAGAGTCTGTAAGTTGCACATGATGTGCATTTTTCGTCGCCCTGATCGGGCTTTGGGCATGGGATTCACCCATGTCATTTGTACTTCAATGTTTTTGGTGTAATAGTATTTTTCCAAGGTGAATTAACCCTTTTACCCAAAAAAAACAATTAAGGATTTGAATAGAAAATACCCTAAGTGTTTAGGCCGTTAAACACTAACAGGTCACTGAGTGCATAGTCTCTCAGTGAGCCATCTTCAGATACTCATTACGAAGCGAAGAAGAAGTCTCTCCACTCAGTAAGGCGGAACTTATGGGTGAAGGACTGAGTCAAGAAGAAGATGGTGGATTCTTCAGGTGAGTGATGACAATATCTCACTGAATCCCTAAACTCCTCACCGACTACTTACTGAAGACTGAAGTAGAAGGCTGAAGGCAATGAAGAATGAAGAATGGCGGGAGAAGGCGGGACAAGTTTGCATCAAGATAAGACAAAGTCCTTATCAACCAAAGTCAACCTGTCCCTGAATGGCTAACTATCGGGCTCAGTGTCATCAGCGACTTATGGAAAGCGACCTTGTCTCTTACTTAATATACCTTTAAACTGAGAGACAAAATACATCAGTATTTTTTGTCTTACTGTAAAATGTCAGTTTGTTACTTAGGATAAAGTTAAAACTCATACTTGTATAAATAGCATAAGTGATGGAGTGAAAGATTTAAGCTTGTGAATTGTAAAACACACACACACACAAGCCATCTTTCACTCCTCTAAATAGAACTCAGTCCCTGAGATAGCTTAGTGGTTCCATTGTTGTTGTGCTCAGACTTAGCCTGAGCCTCTTCATATAACAAGTTGAAAATGGAAGATAAACACTCATTAACCGGTTCTAGTACATAGATTACCATAGGCTTGAGAATAGATCAAACTTCCATCGCTTTGGCTGTAACACCTTGGAAAGACTATCAGAGGTCTTTTAAAGGTTGTAATGATAGGCTTACGGTAGGAAATAAGGGTTGTGGGATAGGCTAATTTAGTGGTGGCAAGTTCAAAAATCTTATGTTACAAGCATATGAAGAATGGCTTTGCTAAGCCAAGACTCGACACTCTAAACTCTAGATAACTGAAATAAACAAACATAAAGTTAAAGATAGATGTTAGGAATGTAGCCCGTATGTTTTTTTTTTTCATTTTTTTCATTTTTTTTTTCATACACTTTACTCTACGATCCTCTACGAAACATCAAACATAGGGATTTATAGGCACTCCTACACTTGAGTTTTAATACTCTAACACTAATTTGCCCCTATTGAAAAGATCAAAACACTTGGAGTACAGTATTTCCAAATAAAGGGAATTTGAATTTAACCTTCCCTTTCCGTCATTTTCATAAAATTTAACTTTTCCATGAGTCCCATCGTCCCAAAACTGGGTACAATGATATGACCGACTTAGCAACTTATGCAAGCAACTAATAATTGAACTAGGGTTTAGTGTGATAACAATAATGCACTAAAATGATTGCATACAAGGTAGGCTAAGGCAATTGGGTGTACATTGGGTGATTGTAAACAATGCTCTTCAATTGATATTCCGGAAAACCGAAAATCCAGAACCGGAAAAGGATCCGGCTCTGAGGGGTTAACTAGGGGTATCATGTACTAAAGATGAGTACAACGCAAGGTGTGGGGGAATTACTCAACCGATGTGGAAGAAGTAATTAGAATACGGGTATCAAACAAGGGTCCCTTATGCCTCTTATCATTTAATTATTCCAACTACCAGTGCAGTCTTACTACGGAATCTCGAGATGCATCACAAAACAAGCTCTAGAATCTATTATACTACCGGTTCACACTCTAAGCATCAAAGATGAATGCTTTAATTCCTACAAATTTGGTGGTAAAGGCGATCCGCACATTTTGGGTGGATTTAGGGTAAAGGGTTTTTGTACTAGTCATATAACTTCCTATCCATGAGACGCTTTATTAAGACTAATGGCCCACCTCCTATATGTCATGAAAAATTTAAATTTGGTGCAAAATTAGCCTAACCGATATTTCTCATGGTTTATGACCAAATGCATTGGACAAAGAAATAATCAAGGATAAGCATAGTTTCAAAGTTCCCGTTTTATTTCCCTCCCTACACTTAAACTGAACATTGTCCCCAATTCCCCGAAGTAATAAGTTATGATAATGAAGGTAATTAAGACGAAAGAACTAGTACTTGCCCCTGATTAGTCGGTAGGATCCGTGTAAAGTGGTGGTTACATCTTTCTTCAAGAAGAACGTTGCGTTAAAAGCTCCTTCTCATCTTATGTATCTCTTCTTGGTAATTAAACCTGCCACTTGAAGAAAACAACGAAACATTCGCGTAAAAATTGGCTTACCAATATATATAAGACTCATCTAAACTAGGATATAATGCTTGTGGAATGGATGTTTACAGATTTTCTGGAAATTAAGACCTGGAAAATTCCAAAAATTTATAAGTAGCTCAGAAAACGAGAAAAAATCATAAGCTGTTTTTGCTCCTCCTGACTCCGTCAGGTTATCCTGACAGAAACTGGTCTGCGATTTTCTGGAAAATTTACATCTTTAGAATCTGGAAAAATTTCCTGCAAAACATCCATTAATGACTCGATAAAAGCATTTGACTCGAACAAACACATATGTATATCTTTTAATTAATTTTTTTTGGGTAAAGGGGAGTAATCCTGCACCCTGGTAAAATATATTAACCAAAAAATGAAGTACAATGGATAGTGAATCTTCACCTCGCCCGTTACAATGGCACCATACACACACTAAAAGTGCACTTTAACCAAACATATTACATAAGAAAGACATGCCAATCTTATGAACTACAAACAACCAATTTACTTCCTACCATGACCTAAGAGACTAACATCATACATGTAACCATATCCTCAAGTGTCTCGTAGGATTGTAGACTTGCTCAGCATAATCATCAAATCTTCAAGATCAAAACCCCACCACCCCAGAAGCTAAAATGGCGCCATAGGGTTATCTGGCTCCAAAACCTCATCCTCTTCACTATCAGAACAGGTCACATTCCCGAGTTAAAAAAGGATTACTTACCTTGGTAGCAGAAGAAGGCACAGTCTCCGAGGCTTACAAGCCGCACCATATCAATACGAGTCCTTCCCCCGAGAACCATCAATACCTGCTTCCTTAGTAGTACCAGAAGCCTCCCCAGTCTTCGCCGCGTCAGTAGTAGAATCAATCACAGTACTTGGGATGCCCGTGTCATCTTCCACCTCAAGAGTCCCAAAAGAGTTAGATGTAGTAACTGGTGTACCTTTTAGCATTAACACTAGCAGCTGCCGGTTTCTTCGTCTTTGCAACATATACCTGCTTCCTAGGTGCAAATCTAGGACCCTTACCCATATTAATACCACAGTCATCTTTCGTACCTTTAGGTTGGCTTTCGATTCTGCACCACCTTAAAACCATCATCAGGTTCCTCCACATTAGAAGTGGGAGGGACATCATTTTGCTCCTTTAAACACTTAGGACAACAAGCAGTAACATGTCCAAACACTTTACATTCCGCACAGTGTGGCGGATTCCATTCATATTCCACCTTAATACTTGCCGTAGTAAAACCACTATCATCCTTATTAGGGATCGCCATAGTCACCACATGTTTAAGCTCAGATTCAATGATAATTCCACAAACACGGGCAAAACTAATGCGACCCATGAATCAAACACATGGAACTAGTAAAGCATCTAGCATAATCGGCTTACCCACTTGAGTAGAATTAGCTCAACCCATCTGTCGAATATGCAAGTAATGGAACATTTATGCAATTTAATCCAAACGGAACTCTAGTTACCTCACTTTTAGAACAATAGCACATCAGGAGTCCTTTAGTGAGAATGATAGGAGAATTGCGAATAATCCAAGGCCCCGTTGAAGAACTTCTCAACACCCTCTTTAGGAATCGAATTTAAAGAGGAAAATACCATCATCATCTTCATAAGTTTCTTAAAACCAAACTTCCCCATGTGTTGTGGTAGTTCTGAACCAAAGAAAAGCAACATTCTTGCCAACAAAGAAGCCACAAGTGTATTTTCATAACGGTTGAAACACCCTCCATAGCAGCTTTGGAAGCACCGTATCATGATTTTTCAATGCACATCTCATTCACCAAGGCACGAAAATTAACTTTCCTAGAGACACGTTCCGGGTTTAAAACATTAGCAAAGGACCTCACTTCGTTATTTTCACTACCAATCACATTAGGACCTGAAGTAGAAGCATTCACCACGTTAGGACCAGAAATTCACCGCATTGAAGCATTCACCACGTTAGGACCAGAATTCACCGCATTAGTAGCATTAGTCGAAGAGACTTTAGTGCTCGAATCCATCCACCCACCAACGTAGCACTATAACTGTGTTTCCAGATTAGTATTACCCCACAATCTGAATAAACATCATGCGTACTAGGGTTTAGAATAACCCTAGCAGCTTTACGCAACTCCGGAGCAGCAGTGTCACCCTCAATACCACGTTCACCTTTGAGACGTTGAAACCTAGCTTCCAACGCCTGAATATCAACCCTAGGATACGGATTCCTGTCCGTGTTCACACCAACTTGATCGGCCAAGTTGGTGACTGTTTTTGAAGCCTTCATCGAAAAACCATCTTTGTCAAGAAAACCTTTCTCCATCTCTCTAGATACCACAAAACAATCCAATCAAACCTCCAATACGAACATAAGCAGTAGCAATCTGAACAGTTACAAGACGAAACCCTAACTAAAAAGTTAGGGTTTTGATTATCAGCCCAAATCCTACCTCTCCCATGATCGATCAATGTATAATGATAAGATAGGACCAACAAGAAGATTAAAACCGGGAAGGACGATCAATACAACCAACGCAACTTAAAACCAAAATCGTTTTTTACAAACCCTAAAAAAACGATTGTTCAAAACTAAAAAACAACCAAGTAAAACTTAGCACGAATTCAGCCAAGGACTAAATACACTGAGTTAATTAGTAACAAAGGTAAATCGATGCAAAAAATCACAAAGGGAGGCAAATTGTAATTCTCATGTTCACGTTTCTTTAAAACGTGTGTAATCCTCCTACACTTATCCTTATGTAAATACCTTTACATGTAATTACACGAGGTTAAGACACAATAAAGCATTTTTACAAATTTAAACATGAGAATAAACAATAAATAAAAGATTCACGACACACAAACAAGCAAACAATTAAGCATGGGTTGCCTCCCACGAAGCGCTTTTCTTTATTTATGAGTCTTGTAGCTAGACTCGAAGTCGTGCCCCTACCGCTTACGTGCCCATACCTAAGCCATTCCAATGTTCTCTCATTCTTTTTGTAATCATCTACTAACTCTAGGCATTTTTTTGTAATACCTCTTAGTTTTCTCATGTGGGTACCTAAGTCCACTTTGCTTATCCCTTTCACTAAGCAATGGAATAAGAGTCATTCTATTACAACACCTCAATATCCTTGTGTTTAAACCTAGGATGAGCACGTGGCATTTGGTAGACAAAGTCTTTAACTTCATCAGAGAATGTAATTAGACCATCAATCATCCGTTCATTCAACCTAGTCATTCTCTTGAAATGTTTTCCAAAAATTACTTGAGTGAGGTCCTTATCAATAAATTCTCCTAAGTTTTCTAAGACCATGAAGGCTACCAAATAAGCAAAACTTCCAACAAACACATGCAAATGAGTGACTGCTTCAACAACATTGTTCCCTTGATAAGTTAACTCATTGACCTTGATTTTATTGTATAGGTTCCTTGAGATTAAGTTTAAAGGCAAGAACGAATTCAAGTAGCATCAATCCTTCTAATCCTAATTTGCAAAGGGAATTGCATGTTAAAGGGACCATCTTTCTCAATTCTACACCTAGGGTCAAAACTTTGGGAGTGGTCTTCTTCCTTTTCAAAACTAACTTCATCAATGACCTCCCGTTGTCAAGTGCTTCACCTCCATAATCAAATTCCTCATCGGAATCTGGAGTCATAGAAAGGACTTGTTGTTGCCAATTTATTTCATTATGCCCTAGGTGATTTCCAAGTGGTGAAGGGCGAAGAGTTTTGTGGGATTGTGTTCTC